>OZ007600.1:93538550-94772368 GCA_963931845.1 Maratus michaelseni
TACGGTGCCGAAGGCAGCGGGGACCAGGGTCGGAAGTTCGTTCGGTTAGAGGTTTATACTATTCAATATAAAAATTAAGGGATTATCCGGTGCGTGCTTAGCACGACCGGTATACGGTGCCGAAGGCAGCGAAGACCCGGGTCGGAGGTTCGTTCGGTTCGAGGTTTATCTTATTGGAAGTTTTACAAGATTCGAGATTTTACAAGATTAGAGGTTTTACAATTAGGGGCCCGCTGGCGGGCGAAGCCAGCTAGTCATTATTATTAATGTCCGTATACGTCTGTGTGTCTGTGTGTGTGTGTGTGTGTGTGTGTGGGTATCTGTACCCGGATAAACTCTGCGAGCGTAGCGAGTAGCGACGCGCTTTTTGTGTCAAAAAATTCAGAAAAATCCGGTCCTCCTGGAATTGCAGTTTCGAAAAAATCGGCCCTTAATTAAGGGAGTTATTAACTAACAAAGCTGTTTTAATTGTTTCAAAAGAAACCTATGTGGAAAGTCCTCCGCGCATGCGCAGAAGAGCTCATCATCATCTTCCGCAAAAAGAAGAAGGAAAGATCGCTTCGGCCGGTTTCGTTTTACGACTGTCTAAACTCGCTGACGGCGAACCGACAGAAATACGAAAAAACCGTCAACATATTCTCAAAGAACGTACTTTTACGTCTCTAACGATCCTGTCGGTTCGAAAAAATTTCGATATTAACCCTTTCAAAAAAAATAATCAAAAAGGGTCGAATTCGTGTTTCTTATTGTCTCCCTTCTTCCGAACCTCGCATCCGCCGGACTAAGAAAGATTCGGATAAACGGATTTCACCAAATAAAAGATCGGTCTTTGTCCTCTCCAACGCCAGCTTGCATTAAAAAAAATACGTCAGTTAACCCTTCGAAAATGTATATTTTCCGTACACAGTTTCGCGATTTCGGCAATTGCGACGATTTTCAAAAAATCGCAGCGGCGGTTCCAAACAAGTGAGAGAAAACTAAAAATACCAGACGAGATCTACATTCTTTTTCCTTTCGAAATCTGCGATCCTTTTTTAAAAATACAAATATTAACCCCTCGAAAAAAATTCGCGCGCAGACTCACTTTTGCAAATTCCGATTCTCTGCGATTTTAAAATCGCGCATCGGCTCTCTGGAAGAACAAAAAAACAAACAAAGACACCCAGGTACATTTCCGTTCTTTCGAGATCACTATAAAACCTTTAGTTTAAAAAAATATTTCAGTTAACCCTTTCGAAATCGTTTTTTTCCGTAAGTCTCTTTCGGTTTTTCAGCGATTTCTGCAATCTTTAAAAATTCATTTCTGGGCTTCTAAACAAGATACGAAAAAATAAAAATACCGAGCCTAATCTACGTTCTTTTTCCTTTTAAAATCAGGTATCAGTTTCGAAAAATTCGTTTTTTAACCCTTCTAAAAAAATGGTTTCCGAAACTCACTCGCGTGAATTTTCGTTTTTCGGCCCATGTTTAAAAATCCGCATCGACTCGGTAAATGTGAATAGAGACAAATAAAATACACCAGATCATAGCCACGTTCTTATTCTTCGAAACATATATTTCAGTTCTAAAAAATATGTACATTAACCCTTTAGAAACCGATTGTTCCCGTACGTCACTTTCGTGTTTCCTCTAATTTGCCAATGTATACCCCCCCCCCCCCCCCCGCCGCAGCTATTTTTTATCGAATTACATAAATTCCTAGAGAAGAAGCTAAAAGTGCATACATTCAGCTCTAGAAAGACACCTTTCAGTTAAAAAAATTCGAGTATTATCAATTTAAAAAAAATTCTTTTGTGAAACCCGTTTCTAGAAATAAGCGTTTTTCGGCGCAAGCACAGATTAATCAAAGTGTAATAAGTGACTTTGATTTGGAAGTAATTATCTAATTTATTAACGATTTTATTTAAAAAATCGTTGTTCATTTTGCGTACAGAATTGAATGGGCTTTCCGAATATATGATTTATTTTGAGAAATAATTATATTTTCATAGTTAAAATTCTATTCTACTAGGATATTTGTATTCTGAAGCAGCTAAATACTTGCTTTGTTTACCTTTTTCGATAGCTCCAAAAGATATCAAAATATTTTTTTTTTTCTATTTTTTATGTATCGGATTCTATATAGTTTATTTAACACCCGGTTTATGATTTTGTGTTTGTGTGGGGATGCGATATATTTAAATTTGTCGTTTTAAAACGCATCCTTTTTTCATTTCGTCGGAAAGAAATGTTGCCATTTGAGTTATAGAAACTTTCTATTCGATGGATCAGAGATTATACACTATGTAAAGAATCAACTTCATTTCGATCGTAGTAAAATAAACCAAAGAGTCAACACAGGAACATCACCGCCAGGGGGCGCTTTCGGAAATCGGGTTCTATGGGCCCGATTACAACGTGGTTTGGCTCTTTTGACTGGATTTCGAGAGCGTTACAGATTTCGGTCATGTTCGTATAGAACAGATTGCGCCCCCTGGTGGTGGAAGGTGCAATTAAAGGATTTTTCATCCAACTCGGGTTCTATGGGTCACATCACGACGCGGTTTGGCTCAATCGACTCAACGTCGATAGAGGATACTAGAGCTTATCGATTTTTGCTCCGAGTCTCACCACCAGGGGGCGCTTTCCTATCTCCGGTTCTACGGGCATGAAAACGACGGGGTATGGCTCATTCGACTCGACATCGAAAGCCTTAACGATTTCAGTTATGATCGTATAAACAGATTGTGCCACCTGGTGGTGGAAGGTGGAACTAACGTATACTGCAGCGCGTGTGCAGCACGACTGCTATACGGTGCCACAGGCAGCGGGGACCCGAACCGGAGGTTCGTTTAGTTAGAGGTTTATACTATTCTATGTGCCGGTGCGTGAGTAGACCGATTTACGGTGCCGAAGGCAGCGGGGACCAGGGTCGGAGGTTCGTTCGGTTACAGGTTTATACTACTCAATGTGCAAATTAAGGGATTATTCGGTGCCGAAGGCAGCGGGGACCCATGTCGGAAGTTCGTTCGGTTCGAGGGGGGTGCGAGCCGGAGAATACAAAAGATTCGAGGCACCGATGTAAATTAGGGATTTTATCGATTTTAGTTACCGATGTAAATTAGGGGCCCGCTGGCGGGCGAAGCCAGCTAGTCCTTATTATTAATGTTCGTATCCGTCTGTGTGTCTGTCTGTGTGTGTGTGTATCTGTACCCGGATAAACTCTGCGAGCGTAGCGAGTAGCGAAGCGCTTTTTGTGTCAAAAAATTCAGAAAAATCCGGGCCTTCAGGAATTGCAGTTTCGAAAAAATCGGCCCTTAATTAAGGGAGTTATTAACGAACAAAGCTGTTTTAATTGCTTCAAAAGAAACCTATGTGAAAAGTCCTCGCGCATGCCCAGAAGAGCTCAATCCTCATCTTCCGCAAAAAGAAGAAGGAAAGATCGCTTCTGCCGGTTTCGTTTCACGACTGTCTAAACTCGCCGACGGCGAACCGACAGAAATACGAAAAAACCGTCAACATATTCTCAAAGAACGTACTTTTACGTCTCTAACGATCCTGTCGGTTCGAAAACATTTCGATATTAACCCTTTCAAAAAAAATAATCAAAAAGCGTCGAATTCGTGTTTTTCATTTTCTCCCTTCGTCCGAGCCTCGCATCCGCCGGACTAAGAAAGATTCGGATAAACGGATTTCACCAAATAAAAGAACGGTCTCTGTCCTCTCCAATAACACCTTCCATTAAAAAAAATACGTCTGTTAACCCTTCGAAAACGTATATTTTCCTTACACCGTTTCGCGATTTCGGCAATTTCGACTATATTGAAAAATTCGCTGCGGCGGTTCCAAACGAGTCAGGGAAAACTAAAAATACCAGACGAGATCTACATTCTTTATCCTTTCGAAATCTGCGATCGTTTTTGAAAAATACAAATATTAACCCTTCGAAAAAAATTCGCGCGCAGACTCACTTTTGCAAATTCCGATTCTCTGCGATTTTAAAAATCGCGCATCGGCTCTCTGAAAGAACAAAAAAACAAACAAACACACCCAAGGACATTTCCCTCCTTTCGAGATCACTATAAAACCTTTAGTTTTAAAAAATATTTCAGTTAACCCTTTCGAAAACGTTTTTTTCCGTAACTCTCTTTCGCTTTTTCAGCGATTTCTGCAATATTTAAAAATTCAATTCTGGGCTTCTAAACAAGATACGAACAAATAAAAATACCGAGCCTAATCTACGTTCCTTTTCCTTTTAAAATCAGGTATGAGTTTCGAAAAATTCGTTTTTTAACCCTTCTAAAAAAATGGTTTCCGAAACTCACTCGCGTGAATTTTCGTTTTTAGGCCCATGTCTAAAAATCCGCATCGACTCGGAAAATGTGAATAGAGACAAACAAAATACACCAGATCATAGCCACGTTCTTATTCTTCGAAACATATATTTCAGTTAAAAAATATATGTACATTAACCCTTTAGAAACCGGTCATTCCCGTACATCACTTTCACGATTTCCTCTAATTTGCCAATGTATACCCCCCCTCCCCCGCGCCGCAGGACTTTTTTATCGAATTACACAAATTCCGAGAGAAGAGGCTAAAAGTGCATACATTCAGCTATAGAAAGATGCCTTCGACTTTAAAAAATTCGATTATTATCAATTAAAAAAAAAATCTTTTGTGAAACCCGTTTCTAGAAATTAGCGTTTTTCGTCGCAAGCACAGTTTAATCAAAGTTTAATAAGTGACATTGCTTTCGCCGTAATTATCTTATTTATTAACAATCTTAAATCAAAAATCGTTGTTCATTTTGCGTACAGAATTGAATGGGCTTTCAGAAAATATGATTTATTTTGAGAAATAAATATATTTTCATGGTTAAAATTGTATTCTACTAGGATATTTGTGTTTTGAAGCAGACGATTGCACTGCAAATATACTTGCTGTGTGTACTTTTTCGAAAGCTCCAAAAGATATCAAATTAATTTTTTTTTCTATTTTTTATATATCGGATTCTATATAGTTTGTTGAACTCCCGGTTTATGATTCAACGCAGGAACATTTATTTTTAAAAGTTTTAGAATTTTTTAAATAATGGTCATTTTTGTATTAAAAAAAAAAAAACTAAGGAATTTGTTATTTCTTTTCAAAATATCTCCCTTCGTATGGGTTCCATCGCGACCTGGTTTGGCTCATTCGTCTCGACATAGATAGAGCTTACCGAATTTAGTTCCGAGTTTCACCACCAGGGTGAGCTTTCCTAGCTCTGTTTCTATGGGAAGGATCACGGCGGGGTATAGCTCATTCGACTCGACACCGATAGAGCTTACTAGAGATTATCGATTTTAGTTCCGCATTTCGCCACTAGGGGGCGCTTTCCGAACTCTGTTTCTATGGGCCGGATCTCGACGGGGTATGGCTCATTCGACTCGACATCGATAGCTTTTCGAAATTTTACAATTAGGGGCAGCGGGAACCCGAGCTGGAGGTTCGTTCAGTTAGAGGTTTATACTATTCGATGTGCAATTTAAGGGATTATCCGGTGCGTGCGTAGCACGACCGGTATACGGTGCCGAAGGCAGCGGGGACCAGGGTCGGAGATTCGTTCAGTTAGAGATTTATACTATTCGATGTGCAAATTAAGGGATTATCCGGTGCGTGCGTAGCACGACCGGTATACGGTGCCGAAGGCAGCGGGGACCAGGGTCGGAAGTTCGTTCGGTTAGAGGTTTATACTATTCAATATAAAAATTAAGGGATTATCCGGTGCGTGCTTAGCACGACCGGTATACGGTGCCGAAGGCAGCGAAGACCCGGGTCGGAGGTTCGTTCGGTTCGAGGTTTATCTTATTGAAAGTTTTACAAGATTCGAGATTTTACAAGATTAGAGGTTTTACAATTAGGGGCCCGCTGGCGGGCGAAGCCAGCTAGTCATTATTATTAATGTCCGTATACGTCTGTGTGTCTGTGTGTGTGTGTGTGTGTGTGTGTGGGTATCTGTACCCGGATAAACTCTGCGAGCGTAGCGAGTAGCGACGCGCTTTTTGTGTCAAAAAATTCAGAAAAATCCGGTCCTCCTGGAATTGCAGTTTCGAAAAAATCGGCCCTTAATTAAGGGAGTTATTAACTAACAAAGCTGTTTTAATTGTTTCAAAAGAAACCTATGTGGAAAGTCCTCCGCGCATGCGCAGAAGAGCTCATCATCATCTTCCGCAAAAAGAAGAAGGAAAGATCGCTTCGGCCGGTTTCGTTTTACGACTGTCTAAACTCGCTGACGGCGAACCGACAGAAATACGAAAAAACCGTCAACATATTCTCAAAGAACGTACTTTTACGTCTCTAACGATCCTGTCGGTTCGAAAAAATTTCGATATTAACCCTTTCAAAAAAAATAATCAAAAAGGGTCGAATTCGTGTTTCTTATTGTCTCCCTTCTTCCGAACCTCGCATCCGCCGGACTAAGAAAGATTCGGATAAACGGATTTCACCAAATAAAAGATCGGTCTTTGTCCTCTCCAACGCCAGCTTGCATTAAAAAAAATACGTCAGTTAACCCTTCGAAAATGTATATTTTCCGTACACAGTTTCGCGATTTCGGCAATTGCGACGATTTTCAAAAAATCGCAGCGGCGGTTCCAAACAAGTGAGAGAAAACTAAAAATACCAGACGAGATCTACATTCTTTTTCCTTTCGAAATCTGCGATCCTTTTTTAAAAATACAAATATTAACCCCTCGAAAAAAATTCGCGCGCAGACTCACTTTTGCAAATTCCGATTCTCTGCGATTTTAAAATCGCGCATCGGCTCTCTGGAAGAACAAAAAAACAAACAAAGACACCCAGGTACATTTCCGTTCTTTCGAGATCACTATAAAACCTTTAGTTTAAAAAAATATTTCAGTTAACCCTTTCGAAATCGTTTTTTTCCGTAAGTCTCTTTCGGTTTTTCAGCGATTTCTGCAATCTTTAAAAATTCATTTCTGGGCTTCTAAACAAGATACGAAAAAATAAAAATACCGAGCCTAATCTACGTTCTTTTTCCTTTTAAAATCAGGTATCAGTTTCGAAAAATTCGTTTTTTAACCCTTCTAAAAAAATGGTTTCCGAAACTCACTCGCGTGAATTTTCGTTTTTCGGCCCATGTTTAAAAATCCGCATCGACTCGGTAAATGTGAATAGAGACAAATAAAATACACCAGATCATAGCCACGTTCTTATTCTTCGAAACATATATTTCAGTTCTAAAAAATATGTACATTAACCCTTTAGAAACCGATTGTTCCCGTACGTCACTTTCGTGTTTCCTCTAATTTGCCAATGTATACCCCCCCCCCCCCGCCGCAGCTATTTTTTATCGAATTACATAAATTCCTAGAGAAGAAGCTAAAAGTGCATACATTCAGCTCTAGAAAGACACCTTTCAGTTAAAAAAATTCGAGTATTATCAATTTAAAAAAAATTCTTTTGTGAAACCCGTTTCTAGAAATAAGCGTTTTTCGGCGCAAGCACAGATTAATCAAAGTGTAATAAGTGACTTTGATTTGGAAGTAATTATCTAATTTATTAACGATTTTATTTAAAAAATCGTTGTTCATTTTGCGTACAGAATTGAATGGGCTTTCCGAATATATGATTTATTTTGAGAAATAATTATATTTTCATAGTTAAAATTCTATTCTACTAGGATATTTGTATTCTGAAGCAGCTAAATACTTGCTTTGTTTACCTTTTTCGATAGCTCCAAAAGATATCAAAATATTTTTTTTTTTCTATTTTTTATGTATCGGATTCTATATAGTTTATTTAACACCCGGTTTATGATTTTGTGTTTGTGTGGGGATGCGATATATTTAAATTTGTCGTTTTAAAACGCATCCTTTTTTCATTTCGTCGGAAAGAAATGTTGCCATTTGAGTTATAGAAACTTTCTATTCGATGGATCAGAGATTATACACTATGTAAAGAATCAACTTCATTTCGATCGTAGTAAAATAAACCAAAGAGTCAACACAGGAACATCACCGCCAGGGGGCGCTTTCGGAAATCGGGTTCTATGGGCCCGATTACAACGTGGTTTGGCTCTTTTGACTGGATTTCGAGAGCGTTACAGATTTCGGTCATGTTCGTATAGAACAGATTGCGCCCCCTGGTGGTGGAAGGTGCAATTAAAGGATTTTTCATCCAACTCGGGTTCTATGGGTCACATCACGACGCGGTTTGGCTCAATCGACTCAACGTCGATAGAGGATACTAGAGCTTATCGATTTTTGCTCCGAGTCTCACCACCAGGGGGCGCTTTCCTATCTCCGGTTCTACGGGCATGAAAACGACGGGGTATGGCTCATTCGACTCGACATCGAAAGCCTTAACGATTTCAGTTATGATCGTATAAACAGATTGTGCCACCTGGTGGTGGAAGGTGGAACTAACGTATACTGCAGCGCGTGTGCAGCACGACTGCTATACGGTGCCACAGGCAGCGGGGACCCGAACCGGAGGTTCGTTTAGTTAGAGGTTTATACTATTCTATGTGCCGGTGCGTGAGTAGACCGATTTACGGTGCCGAAGGCAGCGGGGACCAGGGTCGGAGGTTCGTTCGGTTACAGGTTTATACTACTCAATGTGCAAATTAAGGGATTATTCGGTGCCGAAGGCAGCGGGGACCCATGTCGGAAGTTCGTTCGGTTCGAGGGGGGTGCGAGCCGGAGAATACAAAAGATTCGAGGCACCGATGTAAATTAGGGATTTTATCGATTTTAGTTACCGATGTAAATTAGGGGCCCGCTGGCGGGCGAAGCCAGCTAGTCCTTATTATTAATGTTCGTATCCGTCTGTGTGTCTGTCTGTGTGTGTGTGTATCTGTACCCGGATAAACTCTGCGAGCGTAGCGAGTAGCGAAGCGCTTTTTGTGTCAAAAAATTCAGAAAAATCCGGGCCTTCAGGAATTGCAGTTTCGAAAAAATCGGCCCTTAATTAAGGGAGTTATTAACGAACAAAGCTGTTTTAATTGCTTCAAAAGAAACCTATGTGAAAAGTCCTCGCGCATGCCCAGAAGAGCTCAATCCTCATCTTCCGCAAAAAGAAGAAGGAAAGATCGCTTCTGCCGGTTTCGTTTCACGACTGTCTAAACTCGCCGACGGCGAACCGACAGAAATACGAAAAAACCGTCAACATATTCTCAAAGAACGTACTTTTACGTCTCTAACGATCCTGTCGGTTCGAAAACATTTCGATATTAACCCTTTCAAAAAAAATAATCAAAAAGCGTCGAATTCGTGTTTTTCATTTTCTCCCTTCGTCCGAGCCTCGCATCCGCCGGACTAAGAAAGATTCGGATAAACGGATTTCACCAAATAAAAGAACGGTCTCTGTCCTCTCCAATAACACCTTCCATTAAAAAAAATACGTCTGTTAACCCTTCGAAAACGTATATTTTCCTTACACCGTTTCGCGATTTCGGCAATTTCGACTATATTGAAAAATTCGCTGCGGCGGTTCCAAACGAGTCAGGGAAAACTAAAAATACCAGACGAGATCTACATTCTTTATCCTTTCGAAATCTGCGATCGTTTTTGAAAAATACAAATATTAACCCTTCGAAAAAAATTCGCGCGCAGACTCACTTTTGCAAATTCCGATTCTCTGCGATTTTAAAAATCGCGCATCGGCTCTCTGAAAGAACAAAAAAACAAACAAACACACCCAAGGACATTTCCCTCCTTTCGAGATCACTATAAAACCTTTAGTTTTAAAAAATATTTCAGTTAACCCTTTCGAAAACGTTTTTTTCCGTAACTCTCTTTCGCTTTTTCAGCGATTTCTGCAATATTTAAAAATTCAATTCTGGGCTTCTAAACAAGATACGAACAAATAAAAATACCGAGCCTAATCTACGTTCCTTTTCCTTTTAAAATCAGGTATGAGTTTCGAAAAATTCGTTTTTTAACCCTTCTAAAAAAATGGTTTCCGAAACTCACTCGCGTGAATTTTCGTTTTTAGGCCCATGTCTAAAAATCCGCATCGACTCGGAAAATGTGAATAGAGACAAACAAAATACACCAGATCATAGCCACGTTCTTATTCTTCGAAACATATATTTCAGTTAAAAAATATATGTACATTAACCCTTTAGAAACCGGTCATTCCCGTACATCACTTTCACGATTTCCTCTAATTTGCCAATGTATACCCCCCCTCCCCCGCGCCGCAGGACTTTTTTATCGAATTACACAAATTCCGAGAGAAGAGGCTAAAAGTGCATACATTCAGCTATAGAAAGATGCCTTCGACTTTAAAAAATTCGATTATTATCAATTAAAAAAAAAATCTTTTGTGAAACCCGTTTCTAGAAATTAGCGTTTTTCGTCGCAAGCACAGTTTAATCAAAGTTTAATAAGTGACATTGCTTTCGCCGTAATTATCTTATTTATTAACAATCTTAAATCAAAAATCGTTGTTCATTTTGCGTACAGAATTGAATGGGCTTTCAGAAAATATGATTTATTTTGAGAAATAAATATATTTTCATGGTTAAAATTGTATTCTACTAGGATATTTGTGTTTTGAAGCAGACGATTGCACTGCAAATATACTTGCTGTGTGTACTTTTTCGAAAGCTCCAAAAGATATCAAATTAATTTTTTTTTCTATTTTTTATATATCGGATTCTATATAGTTTGTTGAACTCCCGGTTTATGATTCAACGCAGGAACATTTATTTTTAAAAGTTTTAGAATTTTTTAAATAATGGTCATTTTTGTATTAAAAAAAAAAAAACTAAGGAATTTGTTATTTCTTTTCAAAATATCTCCCTTCGTATGGGTTCCATCGCGACCTGGTTTGGCTCATTCGTCTCGACATAGATAGAGCTTACCGAATTTAGTTCCGAGTTTCACCACCAGGGTGAGCTTTCCTAGCTCTGTTTCTATGGGAAGGATCACGGCGGGGTATAGCTCATTCGACTCGACACCGATAGAGCTTACTAGAGATTATCGATTTTAGTTCCGCATTTCGCCACTAGGGGGCGCTTTCCGAACTCTGTTTCTATGGGCCGGATCTCGACGGGGTATGGCTCATTCGACTCGACATCGATAGCTTTTCGAAATTTTACAATTAGGGGCAGCGGGAACCCGAGCTGGAGGTTCGTTCAGTTAGAGGTTTATACTATTCGATGTGCAATTTAAGGGATTATCCGGTGCGTGCGTAGCACGACCGGTATACGGTGCCGAAGGCAGCGGGGACCAGGGTCGGAGATTCGTTCAGTTAGAGATTTATACTATTCGATGTGCAAATTAAGGGATTATCCGGTGCGTGCGTAGCACGACCGGTATACGGTGCCGAAGGCAGCGGGGACCAGGGTCGGAAGTTCGTTCGGTTAGAGGTTTATACTATTCAATATAAAAATTAAGGGATTATCCGGTGCGTGCTTAGCACGACCGGTATACGGTGCCGAAGGCAGCGAAGACCCGGGTCGGAGGTTCGTTCGGTTCGAGGTTTATCTTATTGGAAGTTTTACAAGATTCGAGATTTTACAAGATTAGAGGTTTTACAATTAGGGAGTCATTATTATTAATGTCCGTATACGTCTGTGTGTCTGTGTGTGTGTGTGTGTGTGTGTGTGGGTATCTGTACCCGGATAAACTCTGCGAGCGTAGCGAGTAGCGACGCGCTTTTTGTGTCAAAAAATTCAGAAAAATCCGGTCCTCCTGGAATTGCAGTTTCGAAAAAATCGGCCCTTAATTAAGGGAGTTATTAACTAACAAAGCTGTTTTAATTGTTTCAAAAGAAACCTATGTGGAAAGTCCTCCGCGCATGCGCAGAAGAGCTCATCATCATCTTCCGCAAAAAGAAGAAGGAAAGATCGCTTCGGCCGGTTTCGTTTTACGACTGTCTAAACTCGCTGACGGCGAACCGACAGAAATACGAAAAAACCGTCAACATATTCTCAAAGAACGTACTTTTACGTCTCTAACGATCCTGTCGGTTCGAAAAAATTTCGATATTAACCCTTTCAAAAAAAATAATCAAAAAGGGTCGAATTCGTGTTTCTTATTGTCTCCCTTCTTCCGAACCTCGCATCCGCCGGACTAAGAAAGATTCGGATAAACGGATTTCACCAAATAAAAGATAGGTCTTTGTCCTCTCCAATGCCAGCTTGCATTAAAAAATATACGTCAGTTAACCCTTCGAAAATGTATATTTTCCGTGCACAGTTTCGCGATTTCGGCAATTTGGACGATTTTAAAAAAATCGCATCGGCGGTTCCAAACAAGTTAGAGAAAGCTAAAAATACCAGACGAGATCTACATTCTTTTTCCTTTCGAAATCTGCGATTCTTTTTGAAAAATACAAATATTAACCCCTCGAAAAAAATTCGCGCGCAGACTCACTTTTGCAAATTCCGATTCTCTGCGATTTTTAAAATCGCGCATCGGCTCTCTGAAAGAACAAAAAACAAACAAACACACCCAGGTACATTTTCGTTCTTTCGAAATTATTGTAAAACCTTTAGTTTAAAAAAATATTTCAGTTAACCCTTTCGAAATCGTTTTTTTCCGTAAGTCTCTTTCGGTTTTTCAGCTATTTCTGCAATCTTTAAAAATTCATTTCTGGGCTTCTAAACAAGATACGAAAAAATAAAAATACCGAGCCTAATCTACGTTCTTTTTCCTTTCAAAATCAGGTATCAGTTTTGAAATATTCGTTTTTTAACCCTTCTAAAAAAAAATTTTCCGAAATTCACTCGCGTGAATTTTCGTTTTTAGGCCCATGTTTAAAAATCCGCATCGACTCGGAAAATGTGAATAGAGACAAATAAAATACACCAGATCATAGCCACGTTCTTCATCTTCGAAACATATATTTCAGTTTTAAAAAATATGTACATTAACCCTTTAGAAACCGATCGTTCCCGTACGTCACTTTCGTGTTTCCTCAAATTTGCCAATGTATACCCCCCCACCGCAGCAATTTTTTATCGATTTACATAAATTCCTAGAGAAAAACTAAAAGTGCATACATTCAGCTCTAGAAAGACACCTTTCAGTTAAAAAAATTCGAGTATTATCAATTTCAAAAAAATTCTTTTTTGAAACCCGTTTCTAGAAATAAGCGTTTTTCGGCGCAAGCACAGATTAATCAAAGTGTAATAAGTGACTTTGCTTTGGAAGTAATTATCTAATTTATTAACGATTTTATTTAAAAAATCGTTGTTCATTTTGCGCACAGAATTGAATGGGCTTTCCGAATATGTGATTTATTTTGAGAAATAATTATATTTTCATAGTTAAAATTCTATTCTACTAGGATATTTGTATTCTGAAGCATCCGATTGCACCGCAAATACTTGATTTGTTTACTTTGTTCAAAAGCTCTAAAAGATATCAAAATAATTTTTTTTTATTTCTATTTTTTATATATCGGATTCTATATAGTTTGTTTAAATTCCGGTTTATGATTTGGTGTTTGTGTGGGGGTGCGATATATTTAAATTTGTCGTTTTAAAACGCATCCTATTTTCATTTCGTCGGAAAGAAATGTTGTCATTTGAGTTATAGAAACTTTCTATTCGATGGATCAGAGATTATACACTATGTAAAGAATCAACTTCATTTCGATCGTAGTAAAATGAACCAAAGAGTCAACACAGGAACATCATCGCCAGGGAGCGCTTCCGGAAATCGGGTTCTATGGGCCCGATTACGACGGGGTTTGGCTCTTTCGACTGGATTTCGATAGCTTTACAGATTTCGTTCATGTTCGTATAGAACAGATTGCGCCCCCTGGTGGTGGAAGGTGTAATTAAAGGATTTTTCATCCAACTCGGGTTCTATGGGTCACATCACGACGCGGTTTGGCTCAATCGATTCAACGTAGATAGAGGATACTAGAGCTTATCGATTTTTGCTCCGAGTCTCACCACCAGGGGGCGCTTTCCTATCTCCGGTTCTACGGGCATGAAAATGACGGGGTATGACTCATTCGACTCGACATCGAAAGCCTTAACGATTTCAGTTATGATCGTATAAACAGATTGCGCCACCTGGTGGTGGAAGGTGGAACTAACGTATACAGCAGACTGCTATACGGTGCCGCAGGCAGCGGGGACCCGAACCGGAAGTTCGTTCAGTTAGAGCTTTATACTATTCTATGTGCCGGTGCCGAAGGCAGCGGGGACCAGGGTCGGAGGTTCGTTCGGTTAGAGGTTTATACTACTCAATGTGCAAATTAAGGGATTATCCGGTGCCGAAGGCAGCGGGACCCGTGTCGGAAGTTCGTTCGGTTCGAGGGGGGTGAGAGCCGGAGAATACAAAAGATTCGAGGCACCGATGTAAATTAGGGATTTTATCGATTTTAGTTACCGATGTAAATTAGGGGTTCGCTGGCGGGCGAAGCCAGCTAGTCGTTATTATTAATGTTCGTAAACGTCTGTCTGTGTGTGCATCTGTACCCGGATAAACTCTGCGAGCGCAGCGAGCAGCGAAGCGCTTTTTGTGTCAAAAAATTCAGAAAAATCCGGGCCTTCAGGAATTGCAGTTTCGAAAAAATCGGCCCATAATTAAGGGAGTTATTAACGAACAAAACTGTTTTAATTACTAAAAAGAAACCTACCTTGAAATTATTCCGCACATGCCCAGAAGAGCTCAATCCTCATCTTCCGCAAAAAGAAGAAGGAAAGATCGCTTCTGCCGGTTTAGTTTTACGACTGTCTAAACTCGCCGACGGCGAACCGACTGAAATACGAAAAAACCGTCAACATATGCTCAAAGAACGTACTTTTACGTCTCTAACTATCTGATCGGTTTGACAAAATTTAGATATTAACCCTTTCAAAAAAAAATAATCAAAAAGCGTCGAATTCGTGTTTTGTATTTTCTCCCTTCGTCCGAACCTCGCATCCGCCGGACTAAGAAAGATTCGGATAAACGGATTTCACCAAATTAAAGATCGGTCTTTGTCCTCTCCAATGCTAACTTCCATTTAAAAAAATACGTCAGTTAACCCTTCGAAAACGTATATTTTCCGTACACCGTTTCGCGATTTCGGCAATTTCGACTATTTTGAAGAATTCGCATCGGCGGTTCCAAACGAGTCATTGAAAACTAAAAATACCAGACGAGATCTGAATTCTTTATCCTTTCGAAATATGTGATCGTTTCTGAAAAATACAAATATTAACCCTTCGAAAAAAATTCGCGCGCAGACTCACTTTTGCAAATTCCGATTCTCTGCAATTTTTAAAATCGCGCATCGGCTCTCTGAAAGAACAAAAAAACAAACAAACACACCCAAGTACATTTCCGTTCTTTCGAAATTATTGTAAAACCTTTAGTTTAAAAAAATATTTCAGTTAACCCTTTCGAAATCGTTTTTTTCCGTAAGTCTCTTTCGGTTTTTCAGCGATTTCTGCAATCTTTAAAAATTCAATTCTGGGCTTCTAAACAAGATACGAAAAAATAAAAATACCGAGCCTAATCTACGTTCTTTTTCCTTTTAAAATCAGGTATCAGTTTGGAAATATTTGTTTTTTAACCCTTCTAAAAAATGGTTTCCGAAACTCACTCGCGTGAATTTTCGTTTTTCGGCCCATGTTTAAAAATCCGCATCGACTCGGAAAATGTGAATAGACACAAATAAAATACACCCGATCATAGCCACGTTCTTCTTCTTCGAAACATATATTTTAGTTTTAAAAAATATGTACATTAACCCTTTAGAAACCGATCGTTACCGTACGTCACTTTCGTGTTTCCTCTAATTTGCCAATGTATACCCCCCTGCCGCAACAATTTTTTATCGAATTACATAAATTCCTAGAGAAGAAGCTAAAAGTGCATACATTCAGCTCTAGAAAGACACCTTTCAGTTAAAAAAATTCGAGTATTATCAATTTAAAAAAAAAATTGTTTTGTGAAACCCGTTTCTAGAAATAAGCGTTTTTCGGCGCAAGCACAGATTAATCAAAGTGTAAAAAGTGACTTTGCTTTCGCCGTAATTATCTTATTTATTAACGATTTTAAATCAAAAATCGTTGTTCATTTTGCGTACAGAATTGAATGGGCTTTCCGAATATATGATTTATTTTGAGAAATAATTATATTTTCATAGTTAAAATTCTATTCTACTAGGATATTTGTATTCTGAAGCAGCCGATTGCACTCCGAATACTTGCTTTGTTTACTTTTTTCAAAAGCTCCAAAAGATATCAAAATAATTTTTTTTTATTTCTATTTTTTATATATCGGATTCTATATAGTTTATTTAACACCCGGTTTATGATTTTGTGTTTGTGTGGGGGTGCGATATATTTAAATTTGTCGTTTTAAAACGCATCCTTTTTTCATTTCGTCGGAAAGAAATGTTGCCATTTGAGTTATAGAAACTTTCTATTCGATGGATCAGAGATTATGCACTATGTAAAGAATCAACTTCATTTCGATCGTAGTAAAATAAACCATAGAGTCAACACAGGAACATCACCGCCAGGGGGCGCTTCCGGAAATCGGGTTCTATGGGCCCGGTTACGACGTGGTTTGGCTCTTTCGACTGGATTTCGATAACTTTACAGATTTCGGTCATGTTCGTATAGAACAAATTGCGCCCCCTGCTGGTGGAAGGTGTAATTAAAGGATTTTTCATCCAACTCGGGTTCTATGGGTCACATCACGACGCGGTTTGGCTCAATCGACTCAACGTCGATAGAGGATACTAGAGCTTATCGATTTTTGCTCCGAGTCTCACCACCAGGGGGCGCTTTCCTATCTCCGGTTCTACGGGCATGAAAACGACGGGGTATGGCTCATTCGACTCGACATCGAAAGCCTTAACGATTTCAGTAATGATCGTACAAACAGATTGCGCCACCTGGTAGTGGAAGGTGGAACTAACGTATACAGCAGCGCGTGCGCAGCACGACTGCTATACGGTGCCGCAGGCAGCGGGGACCCGAACCGGAGGTTCGTTCATTTAGAGGTTCATACCATTCTATGTGCCGGTGCGTGCCTAGTACGACCGGTTTACGGTGCCGAAGGCAGCGGGGACCAGGGTCGGAGATTCGTTCAGTTAGAGGTTTATACTATTCGATGTGCAAATTAAGGGATTATCCGGTGCGTGCGTAGCACGACTGGTATACGGTGCTTAAGGCAGCGGGGACCAGGGTCGGAGGTTCGTTCGGTTAGAGGTTTATACTACGCAATGTGCAAATTAAGGGATTATCCGGTGCCGAAGGCAGCGGGGACCCGTGTCGGAAGTTCGTTCGGTTCGAGGAGGGTGCGAGCCGGAGAATACAAAAGATTCGAGGCACCGATGTAAATTAGGGATTTTATCGATTTTAGTTACCGATGTAAAATAGGGGCCCGCTGGCGGGCGAAGCCAGCTAGTTACATATTAATAACTGTAGTAAAAACAATTGCTCCAAAATATCACTGTATTACAAGAAAATACACATTTCTTTTTTACGTTTAATAGTTAATAAGAATTGAGCTATTTAACAAACAAGGTTATTCGTTAATTAGTCTTTCCTTAATTTTTAAAATTTAAATACAGGGTGTCTATATTTCAATACAGGGTCTCTACTTATTTTCGGGATTTCCTTACCCCATAACATTTATTTACAAACATGATGAAAAATATTATTACATATTAGTAAAGTACAACTCCAAAAAAATAATAACAACACACGCAAAGTTACATATGTGTAAAGCTGCAGCTCAAAACGTTATTAATCACATAACAAATGATATTAATTTTTTTTCAAAAATGATTTATTAATTAAATAACTACGTTGTGTAGTTACGACGGATTTTGTTTCGAAGATTCACAATAAGCACATTTTTTTAATTCTCAGTCGCCGCTGTTTGCCGCATAATTTCGTGGAAAATGCTTAGCTTCGTTCGTATTATTAACAAAATTTTTGAGTTGTACTTTAGGAATAAGTAATAATATTTTTCGTCATTTTCTTAAATCAAAATTTATGAGATAAATAAATACTGAAAATAATGTATGTGCGCTGTAAATAAATTTTCTAATCGATTTTCATATTTTAAGTGGGAATGTTAAAGGGGCTTTTTTTAATTTGTAATATGTTGCATAATAGTTTAAAAAATATATATAAAAAATAATTCTCTATTACGGGTAAAAACCACATTTATCTTTTACGTTTCATAAGAATTGAGGTATTTATCAAACAATATTATTCATTAATTAGTCAAAGTGTTTGCTGTAAGTATTTTACAAAATGGTCTAATAAATCAGATCTAACGGACGAATCTTTTCTAAATGTCAATATATAAATTTCCCAATCCTTCTTCAAATATTATTTTGAAATAATATTAGAGTTATTTCTTTATTAATTTATAATTTATAATATAAATATGTTAAAAGACACTGAATAAAAATAATTCAGTCATATAAGTTTTACAGATTATTTGATTTGTACGTGTCTACAGTTTTCAAAAATACCGAAATTTCTCTAACCATATTCAACGGAGAAGTGAGTAAAAATATTTCTCTATAGAATGTCGTTTAAGAATAGAGTAAAAGAAAATTCTTTTTTAGAATACCTCTGCGAACCGATAACGGACTTTGCAGGTTTTTGACGATTGTGAGTTTGAAAAGTGAAATATTCCGAAGAAATTTTTGTTGGAAAGTGTGATTGTAATGCTCCTTTATAGCGAAGTAATGAAAAAAAAAAAAGCATAAAATAAGAATATAAAACTTTCACTGGAATGATTTTCTAAACAGAAGAAACATTTTATTTTTAAAAGGTAAAATGGACATAAAAATAGTAAATGTTTTGTAATTACAAAAAATAAATAAATAAATAAATAAATAAATAAATAAAATAAAATAAAATAAAATAAACATAAAAATTATTTATATAATACCAATACTGATTAAATATAATATTGATATTGATTAAAATAATATTGATAGTAATTAAAAATAATATTGATATTAAGTTACAAATGTGTTTTAAGAAAACTCATTTGAATTCTGGAATTCCTTTTTTTTGTTCAGAAACTCCCATTTGATACAGGGAATTCTGAAAGTCAAATTTTTAATTTATGTAATCACGAAACGTTTGTCCTTAAACAAAGCAAATATTGCTATTAAAAACTCCAGGGATTCCTTTTTTGTTCAGAAACTCCCATTCCATACCGGGAATTCAGAAAGTCAACTTTTTAATTTATGTAATAACGTCACGTTTCTTCTGTCTTTAAACAAAGCAAAAATTGATATTCAAAAATTTTGGTAAAAATTCTGAATTTCTGATTCAAAAAAGAAATTCTTCAAATGCACACTAATGACGGAAATTGGTGATTAAATTATTCCTTTTTTTTCATTTCTTTGCTCGTTATTTAAAGAGAGATAAATTCAATAAAGAAACAATGATATTAAAGAACACTGAATACAATAAAATTCTATATTGCATTTTCAAATGTCTGTCTGAACTTGAAATCATGCAATGTCCAAAGTTTATATACAATAAAACTTTTGCAATACGTTTCTCAGACTATTTTAGAGCAATAAGGTAAAGTTGTTGAAATTTACCAAACGTTGTCACATATTCAGCAAAAAAGTATGTGAAACTATTCCTTTCCCAAGAACGTCATTTAAGAAAACTGTAAAAAGGAACACTTTCTCAGAAAATCTCTGGGAACAAATAACGGACTTTGTGATATTTGAAGGCTGTAAGTATGACAAATAGGATGTTCCAAAGAACTTGCAGGTAGTATGTTTGTTTACAAGATTTTTTAATATCTAATATAAAAAAAAGAAACATAAAATAAAAAGAAAACATCTTACTGGGATAAATTTCTAAGAAAAAAAGAAGAAGAATGTTTTTTCTTAATTGATTTACTAAACGTTAAAGGGATAGAAGATTCATAGACTATTTCTAGTTTAATATAACAATTACCATTAGTATGATTTATACGTTTATGATACAAAAACGTTTAAAAATTGGTTTTAAAAATTTTGGTTCATGTTATACTGATTCTTTCTTCGTTTAAGTGAAGCAAGAGAAATAAATTCAATAAACAAAGAATACTAATTTTACACGTAGATATTCATATTTATTTATTAAACTGAAATCGTACATTGTCAACATTTTATTTCACATTAACCCATTAACTTTTCACAAAATCTGACGAGATGCGCTCCCTAGTATCCGTTTTTTACACCAGCAAAATTTCTGCAATTAAATATTGCGATTTGCGATTATTACTATTCTTGAAATATTGGTGACAAAGTCCATTCTATAATTTTTAACCGGAAAAATTAATTTTATTCCAAATTTTCAGAAATCAGGCTAGGATAAATTAAAAGTTGAGTTGCTTTAAATGTTCGCCATTCTTTCGCTTCAGTTTCTCTATTGAAACCGAATCTATCACGCTTGTTATCGCTGTTTATAACTCTTCTGTGGTTTTTAGTTGATATATGTAGACATTTGTTTAACATAGCTCCATAAGAAGCAGTTTAATACCAGTAACTGAAACTTATAAGGGTGCCAAGCATTTCCTTCATGTTCCTTGTTACGATTATCATAGTGGCATTTGAGAATATCCAAAACTTTTTTAACAAATTACCAACGGAAAACTAGAAATCTCGTTTATATTAAACAAGAACGAAAAATCATGCATCAAGCATAGATTATGTAACGTTTTCCAACGCATCCAAATTAATTTTACACATCATTACCGTTTAATAAGCTGAAAGATAACATCTATAAAAACAATTTGGAAAACACATAACATATTTAAAAACGTAATTTCAGGAATTACCAACATATACAATATTCGGAGAAATATCCGAATACTTTTATTCAGCCCTGTATATGATCTATAGATTTGTATATATACTACATAGAATGCTCAATTTTAGTTTAGTTAGGAAACGCGTAGCACAATTTAAAATTCTCCTTCTGGAGTTTCTGTCAATAAACGGAAATGTGTTCGCTAACTTTTGTGCTGCCCTGTATAGGATCTACAGAATTTATACACACCAAGTAATAGACAAAAAGTTAGTTAAATTTAAAATCGCGTTCAGCTACTTAAATCGCACCTTCAGGAATTATTGTTAACAGACAGTAGAGAATCCTTTTGTGTGTCCCTGTAAAAGAACGATGACTGCTATACACACAATATTCTGTAGTAAGCCTCTGGTAATGCACCTTAGTGATATATATAAATTTCAATGCGTTTCAAACAGTGAAACATTATGTAATTAAACCGCAAATGATTTTTCTACATAGACGTAATGTAACGGATTTCTTTTGATTGTCCCTGTAAAGTAACTATAAGTGCTATTCACAGCATATTCCATATTAAGCTTCTTGTAATGCACCTTAGTGATATATATCAACTACAATGTGTTTGAAATTGTGTAACATCATTAAGATAAACCGCAAATGATTTTTCCCCATAGACCGTAATGTAGCGGAATTCTTTTTAGTGTCCCTGTAAAAAAACTATAAGTGCTGCACACTTCCGTTGAAATACGGAACATGCTATAGATAACGACAATAACATATAAAAATTGCAGAGCAATCCGAGCATATTTACGGGAGTTAGAGCACGGACAGACGGCCAGACGACAGACGGCCATACGGCAGACAAACCGAAGTCATAAGCACTTTTCAACTAGGTTGGAAAGTTTTAAAAATAATGATTGACTATGGGCGTCGCTTCTACCTTACAGAAAATGCGTTTATGTCATGTTGTCCAGATTTTTTTTGTTTATAAGATATTTTATGTTTAAATCTGAAAAATGAAATATTTTTACTGATGCCTAAACTACCTAGGAAACTAATTTATTAAAGACATTTAGAAGACGGAGGAGCTTTTACTGTTTTAAAACCCATATTTCACAAAATATACAGTCGATAATGCGTTTATAAAGACGACTTCAATCTTACTGAAACCAAGTGTCTATTTTTCGTATTTATATCCAAAAAGCATTTCGTTATCAAAAACTCACTTTGTTTCAACATGATTGTAAACTCATTGGATTAGTTTATTCTTATGACAAACGGAAATGTTTTTTACTAAAAGTACAGTCTTCCATTCAATGTGCTTCATATTGGTGCTAAGCTTATTTGGAAAAAAAATACACTCTTTTATAAGTTTCCTTTATGTGCCTATGCGCAGGTGAGAATAATTTGCTCCGGGCTTTTACGAATTATTCAAGTAATAAATTAGCCAGACCCACTGAAGCACCCGGTTCAAAATCCATGTCATCTAAAACGATGCATTCAAGTACATTAATTTTAAAGGTCCGAAGTTAGAACAAAAATATAATGAAATTGTCATTCTTTTTACAGAGATATATTAGCACTTTGTAATTACAGAAAAGGGGGGTTGTAATTATTAAGACCCTAAATGTACTTGTCTCTTAAAATATAAATTTAATTATAAATAATCGAGATTCATAATTTTTTTTAAAATAAGCTTTTATATAAGTAAATAGTCTACAAAGCTTCGATTTTTTCTTTACTCTTTAAATATATTTTTTTTTACCTGTAATTATGAAAGGTCATGTTGTTTTGGGGGCGTTTTACAAAGTCAGATAAGAGCAATATTTATTTAATTAGAAAATCCGTAGACATATGTAAACCACCAGAGTAATGAAGAAAAAGAAATCCAATTTTTTTAATATACCCGTGCATATTTAAAATATCTCATATATGAAATCCAAATTTATTTTCAGATTTTAATCATAAGATTTAAATGAAAAGTTTATTTTATTCAATCTTTATATTTATTATTGTTATTACTTGTTGTTGAAATATTGTGTGGATAGTTACAAATTCAAAACAGAAACTATGACATTCATCACTATTGGATTTCTTCTTTCGATATAGGAAATGCATATAGTAAACGAAAAAGGTTTGAAAAGATATTTCCAATTCGTATGCTATTATGAAATATACATTTTAACACACGTTGAAGAAAAAAGTGGATTATGTTTTGCAGAATATTTAGATAGAATATGCCTTAAATATTTGAAAATGTGCATAGATTCTATTGAGAAAAGCCGAAAATTTTCTTATCACTCAAAATATCCCTTTCTTAGGGAAAACAGAACAGAAAAGTGTAATGGTAGTTTGTTGTATTTGGAATATCTCAGGAGAACCCATAACGGACATTCGAGATATTTAAACGTTAAGAGAGCAGAAAATTGAGTATCTAATAATTGATTCATGGAATATTCATTCTGCTATATTTCTTTATAGTCAAGTGTCAAAATGCAATAGAAAGACTTTGACTAAAATATTTTTTAAACGAAGTAAGTACAGAAATTGTTTCAAGAAATTGAAAAAAGCATTTTTGGCGTACAAAATCTGAACATAAAAACGATTATAAAGATGCAAAACACTTAATATTTTGTAATTTCTAAAGTATTAAAACTGCAGATTGAAGTAAGTAAAGTGTATGTAAGATGGATGTATTTTATTATTATTATTATTATTATTATTATTACTATTTTGGCGTTTTTTTTTCAATATGTTATTTTTTATTATACTGCTACACTTTCTTAAAATCTATCAACTTGCTAACTCCATATTATTTCAGATAACTATATCTGAGATAATGAAAAGCGATTTAGCTTTTTTCTTTCCTTTATTTCTCATAAATTAAAAATACTTTAAAGATTAATCAAGACTTTTTTTATTGTTGTGTACAACATGTTTTTTTCTAATTGATTTTATTGATTTATTTTTCATTACTTGTATTCTAATTTAACTTGAAAATTTTATTATCAAAACTTCAAAATGTGTTAGAAAAATACAAATTCCAAAATTCAATTTTTTGATGCAAAATCTTTTAAAAGTTCATAATATAAAAATATTTGATTATTTTTATATATAAATAATTTAAATTTATATACAGTGGAACTTCCCTTTAACGAAGTTCCTATTTAACGAAGTTTTCTACTTAACGAAATTTTCTGCAGACTTTGAACACCATTAGCATAAAAATTAATATCCATATTACGAAAAATATATTCTATATAACGAAGTTTATTCCACTTTTGTACTAGCACAGAATTCAAACTAAGAGGTTGCTGTTGCTATGTATATGCGAATTTATTTCAGCAGATTGTAAGAAAATGAACACATTTAAATAATTTTCATTCTGCTTGGTGCTAAATAAAACAATTTATTTTCACACTAAGAAAAACACTTGTTATCATTGCTCTCCCGCACCAAGACTCCAGCGCTGATAGTTGGGGGAAGTAAAAATTCCCTTTTTACATTCAATGATATAGAAAATGCAGTGACGCAATGAATCAGAAAATATCAATTAGAGTCAGACAGTTACCATTCTGACATTCCATTGTTGATAGACAACTGCTTTGTACATCCACAAGACTGTGCTTCAAAATGCAAATCGAAGAACATCAAAGTTATTTGTGTTCCTGCCAATACAACTTCTAAGCTTCAGCCATTAGTCTAAGCAATAATAAAAAAAATCTTGAAGTACATTATCGAAAAAGGCAATGTAGTGAGAACATTAGTTGGAGAACCTGTGTATCAGAGTTGATGTAAGCTTGGGAATGTGTCGTGATTTCATCGACCGTACACAACTGTTTTGTAAAAGACGGCTTCATAATTGAAACTGAGTTAAAAGCGTCTGGATCCAACACCTGTTTGTCATATCTGAAGGAAAAATTTCATGAATTTAAGTGGATTTCTATTTAACGAATTTTCTTAATAACGAAATTTTTAAGTGTAACGATGAGACTTCGTTAAATGGAAGTTTCACTGTATCATTTTAATTTTATATTGAATTTTACAGGGAAATAATCTTAATTATAAGACAATATCTAAGGAGATAAAAATAAATGAAAGTTTTTTATAGCTTGTTTTCCAATCATAACACCGGATAACCATTTTAATAAAACCAGATATCCCATGTGAGATGAAACTGGATATTAGAAAGCAAAGCTTAAAGAGACGCCAAATAATTCTTGAAGGAAAGGTTATCAAAACTACAAGAATATGAATGATTATGATTTCACAAAATCAGATAAAGGTGTGAACTGGTTTTTGGCAATTTCTAAACTGTAATGAAAACAATTCTAATTTTGTCTTTAAATAATTAATCTTTTATCTTTATACATAACGGAAATATTGTTAGTTAAGTTCCTTAATTAAACTTAAAATTTTTTTATGATTCGTTCCTTTTTAAAATGAAAGCATAAACACTTTCTTATCCTCTAAGATTAATATATCCCTGCGGTTTTAACCTACTGGCTGGGTATGACCGCATGCTTAGACTTTTTCTATAAAAGCATTTATTAATAAAAATGTGCTACAAAAGTTATATAATTATAATGATGTCAGTTACAAAGGTAAGTGCATTGATCTTACGTAAACTTTTTTTGAATTGTTTTCGAAATTCTGGATTCAAGAAGTAACAACTAAAGCGTGCTGTTTTGCTGTAGTTTCTCCTACTGAATATTACAAAAAAAAATAAGACGTTGATATATATTACAAAAAGGTAAAGACATTTTTATACGCTATCATTTTTCTCTTTTTCTTTTTTCAGAACGAATAATGGATTTTTGATTGACTTTAAAACGTCAAAGGGATAGAATTTTATTTCTACTTTTTCTAGAATCATAGTTGGATTTCTATTTAATGATTTGTCTAGAACGATTTGAAGCGGAATTGAAGGAATAATGAATTTTAAGTTGAGTAATCGAAGTAAATTATAAGAATTGATGGTTTCAAAAGAAATTCAAATAAGTTAGTTTAAAAAAATCATTAATTCATTATTTTAATTAAAGATTTTAAATACAATATATTTTTTATGCATAATGTTTGTAAAGATTTTAGAATAAAATGCATCGGAATGCAAAGTTAAAATGTAATACTATTAAAAAAATAACAGACAAACGTCATAAGAAATGCACAATCGTTAAAAAAATAATATACCTTATATAAACATCTTGGAAATCTGGAAAATAGTCATGCATGTAGAAATATTTCAAATTAAAATGGGAATGAAAATTTAATTTTAAAATTATAAAGCTAAAGAACTTGAAACAAAATGGAAATTTGAAAAGAAATTTAAAGCTGAAACTTAAAAAAAACATCACCAATTTGTTATTTGCAGGGCAGTTTTTAAATGAAATATATTTGTTTTTCTATAATGATTATAAAAGTTTAGAAGAAAAAAACAGATAAAAAGATTTTGTAACTCAAACTATATAAAATGTAATGATGTTCGAAATAATAGACTGAAAGCACTGAAAGAATTTTATGTTATAAGTATCATTTTAGTATTAAAAACTTTTACGAAGACTTTGCTAAATCATGCAGAAAGTTAAAAGGTGTATATATATATATATATATATATATATATATATATATATATATCACTACATAGTATAAAACAAAGTCGCTTTTTCTGTCCCTATATCCCTATGTACGCTTAAATCTTTAAAACTACGCAACGGAGTTTGATGCGGTTTTTTTTAATAGATAGAGTGATTCAAGAGGAAGGTTTATATGTATATCCATTAAATAGTGCAGAAATACTGTTATTTTTGAGGTTTTTAATGTGATGTCGTAAATAATTTCATTTTTTCCGCTTATACATTGCAAACGCAGGCTGAACCCTACAAGATTTATCAAAATAATGTACTAATTATTGTACACATTAAAAAGGTCTACAGAAAACACAAAGAGATGAAGGTTTTCAAGGTTAACCCGAAGCAAAGCGAGGGAGGGCCGCTAGTATTATATATATATATATATATATATATATATGTGACGCTTTTAAGGGCCGAGATGATGAGTGCAACAACAACACCATTTTTTAATAAATGGTTTGTCAATATTAGATGTTCTTTTCAGAAATCAACAGAGGCAGTTTCCACGCTAGGACTTATGGCAGTCGTACTATCCACAGTAGAGGCGTATGCGTATGCATAAAAAGAAACTCCATCCAAAAACACAAACAAGCTATTATTTTGAAGCTTAAAACGAAATCAGGTGGCGATCTGGTTTCACATGAGTCAACTTTTTAGTTTCGATGACAGGGTTCCCATTAAAACAGAAGCATGATGGTCAGCTTTTTAAAAATTTATTCCTAAGTAGTAGAAGAAAATAATAGTGGTCGCTTCGCCAATACCAGGCAGAGATTCGATTTGATTACAAGCTTATGAAACCAAACATCGATCCAGCATCCCTCTTTTGAATGACTCTCCGAAGCAAGGAGTAGCAATATATCATTTCAGAAAAAAGTGTGAATACAGGGCTAACGTGACGGCTTATGCGCCAATCGCAAACCAGGATTCTTTGCGAAAAGTGCCAGAATTTTGAGGCAATGTGGTTTCCGTTAAAAAAAGGCGCCAAAGACGCATCGAGAATATTCTATGATGTTCGATAAATTAGCTGTGACCCAGGGTGTTTTAAGCTGTTATCGTTAACTGATTATCGATTAACTGATTATCGTTAATTACTGGTTTGAGAATATGGAATGATTTTTACGTTCATGAAACGGAAAAAAAGAAAATAAGAAAAATGGTTTATCGAACTTGGATCAAAGCCAGAATGGAATTCAAATAAAATGTTTTACATTTTAATATAAGAGAAAGATTTTATGATTTTGAGAGTTACTTTTAATGTCTGAAATTATTAAAATAAATACATCCTTTTTAGGAATTTAGGAATCCTATAAAAAGGATTTTTAAGGGATGAATATTAGGATGTTTTTATAATTTAAAGATAAAGACGTCATTTATTGAGTAGTAGTAATTAAGATATTGAATTTAGATTTCAGGTGTTTGGAATGAATAGAGTTAAAATACATTAATAAAAAGAGGAAATAAATATTATATAGTAATTTAGAATGGGATGGGATAAAAATAATTTATCGGATCGCAATAAATTTTTAATTTTGTTATATATAAGTAATAGCAGACTTTTGATTTATTCAAATTATTATTATTTTTTCTACAGAAGTGACTGTATAAAGATTTGAAAGTAAACTGAGCATGAATATTGAATTTTAATTTGTTTATGTTTAAGTTGATCAATCTAAAGAATTTCTAAGAATTGATTGTTTTTGAAGAGATTAAAAATTGTAATAGGAAGAAAAATAATAAGATCGTATTTTAAGATTGATTTTGATTAGCGATTGTCTTTCAAAGAATTTAGATAATTTTTAATTTTTAAGTAAATAAGATTAAGTAAATAAGCATTATTTCATAATAGAGATAAATTTTAACACATACACACATGATAATTTATTCATGTAACGATATGTAAAATTTTTCTGCTGATTCTTTGCTTGTGTTTCAATTATTTTCTATGATATTTTTTTCAAATATCAATTGAATATATTTACTTTTATGAATTTTTTCAATTTAGTATTGTAATAGAGTTTTTTCTTTAACCTATGATTGCATAGAGAATTTATTCATTCTAAATTTTTATCTTTTTGGTATGTGCTGTCTCAGCTGATCGGGCAATTTGAAATATACATTTCTACTTAATACACAGTCAATTTCAAACTGAAATCATCGTGAAATCATCCAGTGAAATCATCAACTGAAATTATCTCATATTTTTTAATATTGTCCTTGATAACGTGTTTTACAATATAAGGTTCTATTTTCTTATTAGAGAGTTCTTTCTTTTTATTTTTGAATTTGTATGCATTTTAGTGCATTTTGCACTATTGGTGGGAAGTTATTTCCTAAAGTATTCTAATACTTGGTCTTTTTTATGTCGATTTTTTATTATGATATATATATATATATATATATATAAATATATCTATGAATTTCAAAAACATATCAAGTTCTAATATCATTCTACTAAAATCTACTAAGAGATAATTAATGATATTGTGTAATCAGAATACCACATAGCTAATAATTAACTTCTGCAATCATAAAATTACCATAGCATGTGCTTCAATGGTAATTAGCCAAATTTACTCATACCTGAAGAACATTTAAAAAGAAAGAGAGAGAAAGGGGAAAAAAATTATAAATTGGAGTTGCTATTATGTAAACACAAATGGATTAATAAATTAATTATGAACATTATTCAGTGGAAAAACTGGACCACAAGAGAACCAATCAAGAATTGGATATGAAAAAACATATGTGGATGTACTCGTCAGCTTGGCTGCACCCACATGTGTTTTAAAAATAATTCAGTATTTCATAATTCTACTGGCATGATGCTAAGTACAGTAGAATCAGCCAAGTATACTGAATTATTACCAGACAACAATTGGAAAAATTTAAAATTGGAAATATGTAAAATGTAAATAAAAAACCATTAAGAAATATATAATATATCACTTACAACGATTATCCTAAAATCTTTATAAATCACCACACTATATAACCACCAGATATCATTTTTGAAATAATATTGGAATTTTGAACCCTTAAATTGTAGAAAAAATGTTTTACTCACAAGAATGATACAGTATCCTCAAAATATAGCAACTTCTTCATAATGATCAATTCCACATGGCACGTATCAAACATGTTGACATTCGAGTCGAGTTGAGAGAAATGATTTGAAAGACAAGTTGAGAGCTCATTTTTAAAAAAAACACAACTCGATCAATGACACCCCAACACAATATAATTCAAAAACACACAAAACTATTCTGTTGATAATACTCTTATAACAAAATTATATCCGTGAATATATAATTACTCCATCTAATTTTAATTCCTGAAAGTAAAATTAATATACAAGCAATAGCTCCCTCTATAGTTAAATTCAAAATAATATCCATAATATCATCAACTAACTAAAACGTAAAGTGTCGCCATCTATTGGTATTATAATTATTCATAATTAATATTTAGTTACATATCCATATTATTATTAACATAATCACTTCATTAAATTTAATCTATATATATATATATATATATATATATATATATATATATATATATATATATATTGTTGTGAGCTCGGGGTTCGTAAGGATTGATGCCAATATATAAGAACAATCAACAGGTTTTATTTACTCCAAACAGTTTGATAAGTACACCAAGATCTTTTCAAAGACACAAACATTCAGTAATCTTCAAATCTAATAACAGCACAGCAAAATTTCACACAGAACAATATAGCGTATTGTTCAATACTAAATCGCTCTTAGACAACACAGTTCTCAATGCAAAGCCTCTCGTGCGTATTCAATCGCATTTGACAGAGAACTAACTGAACTGAACTGGTGGAGGTCCCTTATATAGGCTTTAAAGATAACTGTAGAATTTTCCAGAGCCTTCAGATGCTAGAAATTACCAGAAAGTGCTTTAACTTTCGATAGAGAACCTAATCGAGAAAGGATCCCAATGTACAGGTATAAGGGGGGGGGGTTGCACAAAAAGTCGCCAAATCCGTCGCCAACTTGGCGATTTTTCCATAGACTTCCATTATAAAGATGAGGGTGTAAGGTTGTTTTCCTTGCAAACCATCTGAGGCCTTTAGCATTGAGTTACATGATGCTCAATAGGAAATACATTAATAATACTGCAATTTTCACAATAATAAAATAAAATAAATTAAAAAGAATGAAATATTTACAAATATATACAAAATTTATAACATTGCCCCCCTCTCAAGGACTGCACGTCCCGGGCAGTTCAACCTTTGATCGGAAAGCAAACCCGTTGCCAATAAATGCTATACTATTCAAAACACTTAAAACAAACATGCAAAATAACCATTAAACACATTCATAATGCTGAATTATACAAAATATACACTTATTTAAAAAAAAATAAAATAAATTAAAGCATAGACATCATTACATACAAGTATTTAAATAATAATAACATTAATAATGATAATGCTAAGCAAAAGAAATTTTTACATTAACTTATATACAAGACCATTGTCATACTAATTTACATTATTTACATTACACTATTTACAATCAATGAACTAAGTACTATGGCCATAGTATGGAGCCAGCCTGTCGTAATGAACGACTCTAGGCTTCGAACTTGGTGACTTTCGGATCCGAATTACGACATCGTTCAGTCTGTTTAGGACTGTATAAGGACCGTCCCAGTGCGATTGCAGTTTGGGAGAAAGTCCTTTACGTCGAGTCGGATTACAAAACCAAACCTTGTCACCTTCTTTGAATTGATGTCCCGTGGCTTTCGTGTCGTACTTGGTCTTCATCTTCTCCGTCTGTATATTGATCCGCTCTCGAGCCAAGTTGTGGATGTCTTCAAATCGTGCCTGGAGATTCTGCACATATCTCTCTGGCGATGAAGGCGCCTCTGGAGGGCGACCAAAAAGCAGATCACAAGGTAAATGAAGATCACGACCGAAAAGCATCTGAGACGGGGAATAGCCGGTTGTTTCATGGACGGCGCTGCGATAGGCGAGAAGAAACAAGGGAAGATTTTGGTCCCAGTCTTGTTGGTTTCTTGATACTAGAAGTGAGAGATTGTTGAGGATGGTACGATTAAATCTCTCAACCATGCCATCCGACTGCGGATGTAAAGGCTTCGTCCTAGTTTTGTCCATTCCGGGAAGTTGACAGAGACCCTCAATCACAGCAGAGATGAAATTTCTCCCCTGGTCAGAATGCATTTGAAGGGGGACTCCATACCTTGATATCCACTGGTGTACCAAGGCATCCGCAACCGTAGAAGCTTCTTGATCAGGGATGGCATAGACTTCAGGCCATTTCGTGAAATAGTCCATGACAACAAGGAGGTATTTGTTGCCACCAGCACTTCTTGGCAGAGGACCTAGGATGTCAAGGGCGATGCGTTCGAAAGGTGCTCCTACATTGTAGAGATGTAGTCTTCCTCGGCTACGTTTCTTTGGTCCTTTCCGAGCTGCACATGCATCGCAAGATCTGCACCATTGTTCGACGTCAGCTCTCGTTTTACCCCAGAAGAAGCGCTCTAGGACTCTGTGTAATGTTTTCATGACTCCAAAATGGCCTCCGGTGGGACTGCCATGTAATTCTTCGAGGATCTCTGGGATTCGAGATCGAGGAAGTACCAACTGCCACCGAGATGTCTTCCCATGTTCCGATTCGAATTTTCGGTACAGGACACCATTCCTGACGTGGAGGGAGTTCCAAAGAGCCCAATATGGCTTCATCGTAGGGCTATAAGGCGAGATGTCTTTCCAACTGGGCTTCGTGCTAGAAGATTCTAATAACTCCAAGATTGGTTTGATGTCAGTGTTGAGGTGTGTAACCCTGAAAATAACAATTCTCTCAATATATTTTAAACAAGAAACTTTTCCTTTTTTGCGTTTTGTGGTGTGCACGTGTCGACAATTAACAAAGATGCATACTTGCAGTTTTTATACTCCTACGCTTACACGTGCTGTGATCGCATATACTCTGTTGTTCCGAGTTTAGACTTTGAACTTTTTCGATGTTTTCTCTCTCAGTTCATGTTTAACTGTCTTTGCAGTAACACCTTTAAAATGCTCACCGAGAAGATATTTTATTTCTCTTGGTTTACATACATTGTAATGTTAATTTAATCAAGATATAAAATTCTAGTTTTTCCAAGCAGACTCGCTGGAATATTCTAACAAGGAATTTACACTAAAATGCATATTTATACAATATTAATAATATTATTTTTATTTCTTCAAGTAGTAACGTTCCATGTTTTATGTGCCTTCGATGAATAATCTTTTAAAGATCTATCGTGAATATACGGTGAATGAAGGTCGCGCATCCGTTGAACGAATACTGAAGGATTATGGTGGGTCTCTGCGCTACTAAAACAGGTAAGATATTATTTTCAGTCTCATTTTATTAAATATGAAGATAGAAAAGAGATAAATATTTGAACGCACTCACATTATAGTAAGGTATTATATATATTTATAATAGATTATGAGACTGATGTGTGCTAAAATCTTTACTTGAGTGCGAATAGAAGAATTTAACAAACATTGTGCTGATATAAATATTTTGCTACACTTATATAAATAAAGGAATGAAGTAGCAATAGCAATATTTTGAATAACAGAAATAAAATAATACCACTGAATTATTATTTCATCGAATTGTCAAACATTTATATTATAAGATTTTGTGTTATCTATATAATAATAAAAATGAGTATTCTAAAAGACACTGTCATAGAAAAATTAAATTCGAATAACTATGATATTTGGAAATTTCGTGTAGAAATGTACTTGCAGAAAGAAGATCTTTACGATGTAATAATAAACGAAGCCCCAAATCCCGTCACTCCCGAGTATACAACAAAAAATAGAAAAGCTAGAGCAATTATAAACTTGCTAATAGATGACGACCAAATTATACACACCAAAAACCTAGAAACTGCTAGGGAGGTGTGGAATGCGCTTAAGAATGTGCATGAAAGATCGAATTTAAGCAGTAAATTATTCCTATTAAGGAAATTATATTCTAGCAGGTTAGCCGAAAATGGCAACATGACTGAACACTTAACCAAAATTTATCAGTTACGCGACAAATTAACTGCTATTGGTGAAACTATTAATGATCAACACCTGGCGGCTTTACTGTTATGCTCTTTACCTGTTAGTTATGACACGTTGATATGTGCTCTTGAGGCACGAAATGACGATGAACTGACCCCAAATTTTATTCGGGGAAAGTTAATGGATGAATACGATAAACGACAAAATAATGTCGAAAATACAAACAGTCACTCTGCTTTAAAAGTAAAATTCCCAATGCAAAAAACAAATAAATTTTGTCGTTACTGTAAGAAAAATTCCCATAATATTGAAGAATGTTGGAAATTAAAAAATAAAACCTATGAGAAACCGAAAATGAAAAATTACGGGAATAAACATTATGGTATGCCTAATAAGTCAGCCGTATGCTTTCAAGACAATGTAGGCACGAATAATTCTAAAACCAAAAACTTTGATAGGGAAAAGCATGCTGATAAAAATTTAACATTTTTTATAGGTAACGGTTCGAAAGACCTCTGGGTTATTGATTCAGGGTCTTCGGCCCATATTTGCAATGACAAAAGTAAATTTCATGATTTTAATTATGATACATCTAATGTAACTATCGCGAATGGTCAAGAATTAAATTCTGACGGCTACGGATCTGTAAAATTAAATACTGTTATGTCAGACAATACGAGAAAAACCATAACACTAAAAAATGTTTTATATGTACCGGAGGTAGAAACAAACTTAATTTCTATAAAACAAGCTACCGAAAATGGTTGCGTAGCTACATTCGAAAATAATATGTGCAAAATAACTCACGAAGGCGTAACATACCTTGAAGGATTTGTAAACAATAATTTGTATGAAAGTAAAGTTAAACCTGATTCAATTCAAAATGTAAATATGATTAATCACTGTGAAAAGAAAAATTGTTTACATAAGTGGCACGTAAGGTTAGGTCATAGAAATGTTAACCACATAAAAGAATTAGTTGATAAAAACATGGCATCAGGGATTCAAATTGATAAATGTAAACACAGCATTGAATGTGAAGTTTGCCTTGCGTCAAAACTTACTGATAATCCGTACCCCAAAACCGCTAGTTTTAGAGCTACGAGGGCAATTGAGCTGGTTCATAGTGACCTGTGCGGGCCCATGCAAACTGCAACGGTTGGGGGGAAATACTATTTTCTAACTTTCATTGACGATTTCAGTCGCTTTACTATTGTATATTTATTAAAAAATAAATATGAAGTTTTCTCAAAATTTAAGGAATACGTAGCGATGACTGCAAACAAATTCGGCAGAAAGGTGCAGGCAATTCGGTCCGATAACGGGGGGGAGTACACAGGGAAGGAATTCGAAGAATATTTGAAAAATGAGGGAATTGATCATCAATTTACCGTACCATACTCCTCACCGCAAAATGGAGTCGCAGAGCGTAAAAACCGCAGTTTAGTGGAGATGGGACGCTGTCTTCTTAAGGAAAGCGGTTTACCTAATTCGTTCTGGGGGGAAGCCATTTGCACAGCGACGTACATTCAAAACAGGCTCCCAACTTCATCATGCGATCGGACTCCATATGAAAAATGGACTGGTCGTAAACCAGATCTATCTAACATTAAAACTTTTGGTTGCCGCGCTTATGCATATATTCAAAAAACCCATAGGGGAAAATTGGACGATACCGCACGACCGGGTATTTTTGTCGGCTACGACAATAGAAGTAAAGGTTATAGGATTTGTACAGATGGAAGGAAAATTGTTATAAGTCGAACAGTAAAATTTTTAGAGGATAAGGATAATGACTTAGTCAAAAATAATGAATCAAATGAAAATAAAGAAATGCAAAGCGAGAATAATCCGCAACCAAAATTACAACTAATTAATGAGGAAAATAATAGCACCGAAATTGAAATGCAAGATCAGGATGCGAACACAAACTTGACAGGCACCCCACAGGATTTACCACGTAGGTCGAACAGATCTAACAGAGGGGTTCCTCCTGATAGATTCGCATTTTTAATAAATGACGTTAGGATAAATGAGCCCAAATGCTGGGATGACATAATAAAAATGCAAAATCCCCTGGAAAAGGAAAAATGGATAAATGCTACGTTAGACGAAATAAATTCGCTTAAAGAAAACTGTACTTGGGAATTAGTTGAGGCCCCACCAGGGACAAAAGTAATTGGAAGCAAATGGGCGTTTAAATCGAAATACAATAGTCAGGGTCAAATAGAAAAGTACAAGGCGAGGTTAGTGGCTAAGGGATTCTCCCAGAAATATGGAATTGACTACGACGAGACTTTCGCCCCCGTTGCGTCTCATACTACGATAAGAAGCTTTTTGGCAATGGCATTGCATAAAAACTTAAAACTTAGGCACATCGACATTAAGACGGCTTTCTTACATGGGGAATTGCAAGAGGAAGTATATATGCGTCAACCCGAAGGGTATGTAGCTCTCGGAGAGGAACACAAAGTTTGTAAACTGAAAAAGGCGCTCTATGGTTTGAAACAAGCCGCGAGAGCTTGGAATTTAAAGATACACGATTCGTTATCAAAATTAGATTTTCACCAAAGCTCGATAGACAAATGCTTATATAAACGAACCACAAATAACAAAACGATTTATGTAATTGTTTATGTTGATGATCTCCTCATTGCCGGAGAAAGTCAAAACATTGATAAACTTATATGTCAATTAAAGAAAGAATACCCTGTCACGGATTTAGGTGATGCTAAATATTATCTAGGCATAAACATTAATCGCCCTAACCAAAACACTATGACTCTAGATCAAATAAACAAAATTCATGAATTAATAATCAAATATGGTTTGGAAAATTCAAAACCAACAGATACACCCATGGAACCCGGATTTGTTAAATTAACCGATGATGAAAATCTCTTACCGGATAATGTAAATTATAGACAGGCGGTCGGCGCACTACTTTATATCTCGACCGTATCCAGACCGGATATTAGTGCAGCCGTTAATATCCTGTGTCGGAGAAATGAAAATCCCAGAGCAAAAGACTGGGAAGCTGTTAAAAGAACCATTAGATATTTAAAAACAACTATCGATTTAAAGTTAACATATACTAATTTTGATGAACCTGTCTTGAGGGCATACGCAGACTCTGATTGGGCAAACGACCCACTTGATAGGAAATCTACGTCAGGAAATGTGTTTCTACTTGGCTCCAATCCAATACTATGGTCATCTAAACGTCAAAAGTGTTTAGCTATGTCTTCAGCTGAATCAGAATTCATATCTGCCGCGAGTGCAGCGCAAGAAATAACATGGCTAATAAATCTACTAAACGAACTGGACATGCCGCAGCAGTGCCCAATAACATTAATGGATGACAATCAGTCTGCAATAAAACTTGCAGAATCAGACAAATTTCATCATAAAACGAAGCACATAGACTTGCGCTATCATCTCCTAAAACAATTAGTGAATGAAAATATAATAAGACTCCACTACGTCAACACTGACTTGATGACAGCCGATCTACTTACGAAACCCCTGCCAAAGCCTAAGTTTACTTTTCATCGAAAGACAATCTTGAATCTGTGAATTGTTGATTCAGGGATTAAGGTGCGGTGTTGAGGTGTGTAACCCTGAAAATAACAATTCTCTCAATATATTTTAAACAAGAAACTTTTCCTTTTTTGCGTTTTGTGGTGTGCACGTGTCGACAATTAACAAAGATGCATACTTGCAGTTTTTATACTCCTACGCTTACACGTGCTGTGATCGCATATACTCTGTTGTTCCGAGTTTAGACTTTGAACTTTTTCGATGTTTTCTCTCTCAGTTCATGTTTAACTGTCTTTGCAGTAACACCTTTAAAATGCTCACCGAGAAGATATTTTATTTCTCTTGGTTTACATACATTGTAATGTTAATTTAATCAAGATATAAAATTCTAGTTTTTCCAAGCAGACTCGCTGGAATATTCTAACAAGGAATTTACACTAAAATGCATATTTATACAATATTAATAATATTATTTTTATTTCTTCAAGTAGTAACGTTCCATGTTTTATGTGCCTTCGATGAATAATCTTTTAAAGATCTATCGTGAATATACGGTGAATGAAGGTCGCGCATCCGTTGAACGAATACTGAAGGATTATGGTGGGTCTCTGCGCTACTAAAACAGGTAAGATATTATTTTCAGTCTCATTTTATTAAATATGAAGATAGAAAAGAGATAAATATTTGAACGCACTCACATTATAGTAAGGTATTATATATATTTATAATAGTCAGAGTCTGCCATTTGATCTTCTCGAATCTTCTCATCACTCCAGGGATCTGGTGGCGTTGATAGTGAAGTCTTCGTCTGGCGTATGACATGTTCGAGATTATACTTGTTCTCCGCTCTGGAACAATAGCGACAACTTTCGGGACACGGTCTTCTTGATAAGGCATCAGCATTTCCATGCGATGAGCCTTTACGATGCCTGATGTCAAAGTCATATTCCTGGAGTCGTTGTATCCATCTGGCTACTTGGCCCTCTGGGTTCTTAAAATTCATCAGCCATGTTAGGGATGCGTGATCAGTACGAAGGAGAAAGTTCCTGCCATAGACATAGTGATGGAAGTGTTCTATGGCTTTCACTATAGCTAATAACTCCTTACGAGTGACGCAATAATTCCTCTCTGGTTTCGATAAACATTTGCTCCAGTATGCTACGACTCGTTCTTGGCCATCTATTTCTTGAGAAAGTACAGCACCGACACTTTCATGACTAGCATCCGTGTCCACAATGAATTGTTTGTCGGGGTGTGGATAGGTTAGGACTGGAGAGGATGTGAGAGCTTCCTTCAGCTGCTGGAAGGAATTCTCGCATTCTTGTGTCCATAGAAACTTCTGCTTGCTTTCAGTGAGCCTATGCAAGGGTCTTGCGATGTTGGAGAACCCCTGTACAAACTTTCTGTAATAAGTACATAGTCCCAGAAAGCTTCGCAACTGATGGACGTTTTCCGGACGCTTCCAGTTCTTTACTGCAGACACTTTTTCAGGATCTGTTCGAACACCTTCAGCTGAGATGATGTGTCCTAAATAATTTACTTCGCGTTGGAAGAACTTGCATTTCAGAGGGTTCAGCTTTAAATTCGCCGCTCTTAGCTTCGTTAACACTTTTCGAATATTTCCAAGATGTTCTTCAAACGTGCGGCCACCAATGATGACGTTATCTAGGTAGATGAGACAAGCTTCAAAAGTCAGGCCTTTTAACACAGTCTCCGTGAGGCGCTCGAACGTTGCTGGAGCATTGCAGAGCCCGAACGGCATAACTTTGAATTGCCAAAGTCCTTGTCCAGTAGTAAATGCGGTCTTCTCTTTGTCATCAGGATGGATCTCTACTTTTCAATACCCACTCTTCAAATCCAGTGTGGAAAACCATTTATGTCCTGAAAGAGTATCTAGCGTGTCGTCTATTCTTGGTAGAGGATAGCTGTCCTTCTTCGTGATATCGTTAAGTTTACGATAATCCACACAAAATCTTGTGGAGCCATCTTTCTTTCGGACCAACACGATGCGAGATGCCCACGGACTTGATGACGGTTCGATGATGTCACTATCCTGCATCTCTCGTAAGAGCTTAGAAACCTCTTCTTGTTTTGCAAACGGCAAGCGTCTTGGATGCTGTTTAATCGGTGGATGGTCGGCAGTATCAATTCTATGACGTGTCAGAGAAGTGCGACCTATATCATTCTCGTTTTGTGAAAACACATCCGTAAATTCCTGGAACAGTCTTTCTGCGGTATGTCTCTGCTCAGGAGATAAATTCTCATTTCTTCCAATTTCAGGTGTTAAACTTGTAGGCGGCTCCGACAATGTCAAGCTTGGGTCTTTGCAAACACAGGTGACTGGAGCACAGGTAGCAAGCACTTCACCCTTCTAGATAATTCTAGACTTTTCACTTACATTCGTCATCCTCACGGGTATCACATCTCTCGACAGATCTACCAGCGCTGATGCTATTAGCACTCTTTTTGGGCTCTTCTCAGGATATCCAACCAAGCCACATTGAAAACTACTTTCTATCATCATTTCGGTCCGAGGAGGGATGATAACATCTGCCTTGGCTGTGATCCGCTGAATAGACCCGGACTCATTTCCAAGTTTGAAAATAGTGACATCTTCTTGAGCAGAGCGTAACTCATTCTTCTTAAAGTCCAGTGTAAATCCATGCTCGTTTAAAAAGTCCAGTCCGAGTATAAAAGGGTCTGAAATATCGGCCACATAGACTGTATGATGGTAAGCGGCGTTCCCAAACTTTATTTTCAATTTCATTCTTCCATGTATGTCGATCTTATCCCCGGTCACGGTTTGAAGGATAACACGGGGCGGAGTCCAGAGGAGTTTTTCTTTTAGCCGCTGAGCTAGATCTTTCCGGATGATGGTCACATTGGCTCCTGTATCGATGATCAAATTACAGGGCAAATCATTCACACACCCGACTATAAAAACTCCGTTCTTGCCGCAACTTCTTGCAGAAATTTGACACACTTGATAATGGGGCTTCTCAAAATCTGGCAACCTCCGCCCCGCGAGATGGCCATTAATTAGTTTTCCTGCTTCATCGTTCGTGGGGAGCTATTACCTTCTGTGCTGGGTCGTTTTATGCAGTTTCTTTGAATATGACCTTCTCCACCGCATTTCCAGCACTTGATCTTTCTGCCAGATTTGTTGTCCATCAAGGAGTTCATCTGTCTCATCATGTCCTTCACCTGCTGCTGTAAACACTCCACAGCTCTATCCGACGTCTCAGGCATGTTGGCTACTCGTACAAAGTGCCGATCTTTCCTTGTAGCTTGCTGGGCTGCTTCGAATTTCAGGGCATAAACTAAAGCCCCTTTTAAGTCATTGAGATCTGCAATCCGGAGTTGTTTCTGGATCTCAGAGTCACGCACACCATCTATAAAATGTTGCAGAGCTAAACTTTCTCTAATTTCAGTCGGACAGTCAGGATAAGCAAGATGTGAAAGTCTCTCGACATCTGTAGCAAGCTCTTGCAGGGATTCAGTGGATTTCTGCTGTCGAGATTTGAGCTGGAGTCTGCTATATTCCTTCATGCATTTCTCGCCAAAGCGCAATTCTAAGGCACTGACGAGCGTTTCAAAATCCAGCGGTTCATTTGCAGGCAAAGTCTGTAGGACGTCAGCAGCATCAGCTCGTAGAAAAGCAGCTAACTGGCAAGCCTTTGTCTGGGAATCCCATCCATTGGCGTCCGCTACGATCCCAAATTGTGTCTTAAAAACTGGCCATGAGGATTTTCCGTCATAGGTCGAGAGTTTAATAGAAGCCCGAGGAAGCACAGCTTGATACTTCACATCTTCGGGATAGTTTTCGGCAGTTATCTTTTGTTTCTTCACATTTTCCAACTCCTTTTCTACACTCTCTATCCTTTCTTCTACGGTTTTGGAGATCTTTTGAACTTCTTCTACGGTTTTGGCTGTCATTTGAACATTTTCTTCTATTTCTTGAAACCTTCCTTCAAATTTGTTTTCCACGCTGTCAATTCTTTCATTTAAAGATGTTATTTTATTATCTATTAATTCTTTCAACTCACCAAGGTTGGTTGACATATCCTTCTTCATTTCTTTCGACATATCCTTCATTTCAGCCTGGTTTGCGGTCATTTTCTCGTCTATCGCTGACATTTCCTTCTTCATTTCTTCAGACATTTCCTTCTTCATTTCTTCAGACATTTCCTTCTTCATTTCAGCCTGGTTTGCAGTCATTTTCTCATCCATCGCTGACATATGTTTCTTCATTTCTTCTTTCAACTCGCCAAGGTTTGCAGCTAATTTCTCCAATAATTGTTTCAGTTCACCCTCCATTGCTCTGGTGATCGGCATTCAATCCCACTTCTGACACCAAATGTTGTGAGCTCGGTGTTCGTAAGGATTGATGCCAATATATAAGAACAATCAACAGGTTTTATTTACTCCAAACAGTTTGATAAGTACACCAAGATCTTTTCAAAGACACAAATATTCAGTAATCTTCAAATCTAATAACAGCACAGCAAAATTTCACACAGAACAATATAGCGTATTGTTCAATACTAAATCGCTCATAGACAACACAGTTCTCAATGCAAAGCCTCTCGTGCGTATACAATCGCATTTGACAGAGAACTAACTGAACTGAACTGGTGGAGGTCCCTTATATAGGCTTTAAAGATAACTGTAGAATTTTCCAGAGCCTTCAGATGCTAGAAATTACCAGAAAGTGCTTTAACTTTCGATAGAGAACCTAAGCGAGAAAGGATCCCAATGTACAGGTATAAGGGGGGGGGTTGCACAAAAATTCGCCAAATCCGTCGCCAACTTGGCGACATTTGGCGATATATCGCCAAATTTGGCGACAAAAATAAGTCGCCAAAACCATCGCCAACTTGGCGATAAACCCATTCCTTGGCTATTTTTCCATAGACTTCCATTATAAAGATGAGGGTGTAAGGTTGTTTTCCTTGCAAACCATCTGAGGCCTTTAGCATTGAGTTACATGATGCTCAATAGGAAATACATTAATAATACTGCAATTTTCACACTAATAAAATAAAATAAATTTAAACAAATGGAATATTTACAGATATATACAAAATTCATAACAATATATATATATATAATAAAACTTTTTGACAATAAAATGATTATGATATCTCAAGATAATCGATACTAAAATACTTAACCAATTGTCCAACCATGTAAGGTAATGGACAAAATTATGAAAATTCAAATGTTTGACTCAATAGCATACATTACAAAATTAAGTACAGAACCAATTGCATATGAAAAAAATACGATTGAAAACAAAACAATGAAATATAAATGTGCATATATTGCAGCAATGAAATTGTGTATTTTAAATTTAGATAAACTAAACTATATTGCTAAAATAAGGGCTTTATATAGATAATTAAAACAAAGTATCAATTGCAGGATGCCTATAGATATGAAAAAAAAAAACTAATACTTTCAATAAATAAATTATTCATTATTAAATAATTCATTTGCAGCAATTTATTAAGGAAGTATAATATAACAAAAAATTTCTAGTAAAATAACTATTAAACCTCAGGTTAATTGACATAAAATATATTAATGAATTATCTAACTGTATATATATCATATATCTTATTCAACAACAAAAATCAATCATAATTCAAGTGAACAGCGCCACCACACACTGTTAAAAATTTGCAGCAAACTGTCCAGTCATTTGACCGTTTTCATATAAAACGATTATATAACCGTAACTTAGCGCTGTTCTCACCATATTATTCCCCATATTATGGTCAGAATAGAATTAAATTACGGTTATGTAACCGTTTTTTACAAAAAGGTCAAATGACTGGACAGTTTGCTGCAAATTTTTAACAGTGCATATTCATATCGTTTTTAAATACAACTTCATTTCTGAATTCTACTTTTTAAATTTAAGCCACTGCCAACGAAGCCGCCGCCTTTTTGTTTGTTTCAATGTCTTTTATTGTTGAAGTTTTTATATTTCAAGTTGTATATTTCATGTTTTCTTGCTTGGAATGAGGGGGATGAGGTGCTACTACAGACCAAGTACTTTCAATGCTGAATTATACTACATAAGAGTGAGTCCCAAAATTTACCGGATTGATCCTGTAAATACAAAATTAAGAACTGAAATAAAAATTTTGACCTAAGTTTTTTTTCATATAATCCCCGTGGGGCTCAACACACTTTTTATAACGACTGTAATAGTCATCAAAACACTTCTGGAAGTCCGCCTTTGCAATGTGCGTCAAATATTCGGTCGCATTCGCTTGAGGTGGTACACTTTTGGTGCAATTTCAGCTTCGGGAATAGTAAATAGGCACAAGGAGATAAATGTGGGGAGTAAGGAGGGTTGTTGAACACAACGATCCCTTTAGAACGCAGAAAATCCCGCACTATGATCGAATTGTGTGCTGGTGCGTTGTAGTACAAGAACGACCAACTGGTTTGCTGTCTGTACCGAGGACGAACTCTGTGTACTCGGTCCATGAAACGATTCGACGCTTCCAAATAGCAACGTCCAACAACAGTAGTAACTTCATTTTTATGTTCGTTCGTTGTTCGACTTCGAGAACTCCTACATAAACACTCTAAACTGTTACAATACTGTTACAACAAACCGGATGCACTTAGCATCATACAAAAAAATTCAACGTCAAATTGTACCGCTTTACAAGATGACGTATAGTCGCACTTTCGACGTGACATGCGGACACGTGCGCCATCTATTGGCCGGTAATTTAATCAGTTCGATATATTTTGGGACGGACTGTGTACATATACGTTTCTATGCACACTATCACAAAGAATGCCTATTATTCATAGCTGCTAATCGGAGAGATTTTTAGCCGCAAAGTATTTTCAAAAATAAAACTTTCAACTTATATTTAATTGCAAGTATTTAAGATTCGCCCGTTTCTAGCTAATTCAGAACCCCCCCTCCTTTTTTTTAAGAATATTTTTGCAAACCGACAACGATTTTTTGGAAATCTTTGAAGACTGTGAATGTGAAAAATTAAATGTCCTGAAATATTTGTTGCTAGAATGTTTGGTTAAAATTATCATTGATTGCAAAGTAATGAAAACATCTGTATATATAGAAAAAAACCTTCACTTTAAAAATGGCAAATGTGTCTTAAGCTGTGAAAATATAATATAACCACGGACGAAAATATACAAAAACCTCTTTCGAATTACCCACGATTTCGAAAAGTGTTCTTTATTTTCATAAATCTTAGAAACCAACATACTTTTATGATATAAAGAAGAATTTGTAAAAGCAAGGTTTATTTTACTGCGATTGATTTTAGAGGTTGGTTCCTGATTGACACCACCATCTGGCGAACTCTTGCCAAATCGTCGATAGTCAGCCAGATGTAGCTCTTTTATTGTTGCAAAGGCTGAGCAATGATATTTTTTGTGATGACGCGTTTGTTACGTATGGCGTATTTGTTACGTGATCAAGTAATACTTTGTCCGACGTTTATTTGTATTTTAATGATGTTTAATGATTTATTAGTTATTTAAAACATGTTTTTTTATAAAATTAAATAACACTTACGTCATTAAATGGTTATGTCATGATATTAAAAAAAAGCATTGAAAAAATTTCATCATCAGCTTGTTTATTTAAAGCTTGATTTTGCTTCTTTTTTATGTATGTGAATGGCTACTCTTGTTACTTTAGAACAGTAGAAATTAATTGACTGCAGTTTTCATGGAAGTATCATGTTCACGAAGCGATCATACATGCGGTATAGTGATCGCCGCATTTACAAATTTCGTGTATTTTTTGTGATCTCTATACAACGAGGTTGCTGCATCCAGAAATGGTTCTTTTTCGGTTTCATGTTCGCGAAGCAATCATACATGCAGTACAGTGATCGCGGCATTAACGAATTTCGCGTATTTTTGGGATTCCGATACGACGAGGTCGCTGTATCCAGTGATGTATTTTTTCGGTATCATGTTCGCGAAGCGATCATACGTGCGGTACAGTGATCGCGGCATTAACGAATTTCGTGTATTTTTGGGGATTCCGATACGACGAGGTTGCTGTATTCAGTGATGTTTTTTTTTTTTTGGTTTCATGTTCGCGAAGCGATCATACGTGCAGTGATCGCGGCATTAACAAATTTCGTGTATTTTTGGGATTTCGATACGACGAAGTCGCTGTATCCGGTGATGTTCTTTTCGGTTTCATGTTCGCGAAGCATTCATAAGTTCGGTACAGTGATCTCGGCATTAACGAATTTCGTGTATGTTTGGGGATTCCGATACTACGAGGGTGCTGTATCCAGTGATGTTTTTTATTCAGTTTCATATCCGAGAAGCGATCATACGTGCGGTACAGTGATCGCGGCATTAACGAATATAGTGTATTTTTGGGGATTCCGATACGACGAGGTTGCTGTATCCAGTGATGTTTTATTTATCGGTATAATGTTCGCGAAGCGATCATACGTGCAGTAAAGTGATCGAGGCATTAACGAATTTCGTGTATTTTTGGGATTCCGATACGACCAGGTTGCTGTAACCAGTTATGTTTTTTTGTTCGGTTTCATGTTCACGAAACGATCATACGTGCGGTACAGTGATCGCGGCATTAACGAATTTCATGTATTTGTGTTTTTTTCAACGTCACATTAATCTTTAACTTTTATGCAATATCAATGAAATGTGTATAGAAGCGTTGTTTTTTATTGCTCATATTATCTTTTTTATATCTATCTTATTAAATTTGTCAAATAAAATATTTTGATTTCACTCATAAATGCAGTATCTAAAAAAAATACTGTGTATGGTTTTTCTTTATTTAAATTATCATTAATTTGTCCAAATTGTTTTGAACGAATCAAATTTTACATTCGTTACGTTGTTACTCTCGTATAAATGTAATCTATTTTCTAGTGACGTTTTCATCACTAAATCCGTTACTTTTCCTATGTGTAACTATTTAAAAATTAAGAATGGCAACATTTTACCACTTGCTTATTGTGGGATTGTGGGTTACAATATGATAAATGCAAGTAAACAATTTAGAAATCGCCAAAGTGGCATCATTTTTAAAAAGCGCCAAATGGTGGGTTGAAATAGGATTATGTCGATTTTAGAAAACGCTTTCGAGTAGTTTTTATAGTGCATTACTCAGTTTATTTTAAACAGGAATATTGGATTTTAGGTTGCTATGAATTCTCAACTATTCATCTTCAGCTGCATAACTGAATATATACACGCAAGTGCCAAAAATAAAATACATTATTAATTTAAATGTTAATGTTAATGCTGTTTATTTATTATGATTATTTGTAAAACATGTTTGTTGATATTAACTTGAGAATTGATAGCATCCAGAAGCTCTATATTAGAGGCTGAGAAATTGATTAATGCACTATATAAATTATTCGGAAATGTTTTCGAAAATCGGTGGCATAAAAAAACTTTATTTTTATAAATGCTTCCTTAAATTTTAAAAATATGTTAGTTTCTGAGGTTTTTACAGATAACGAACGTTTTCGGAATCGTGGGTAACTCGGAAGAGGCTACTGTATAATTTTCTTTTTTGGTTATAATATGTTTTCCGATATTGAGAAACATTTTTCTTTTTTTAAATTGTAGTTATATGGAAATATGAATTGTGAAATAAATAACTTAGAAACAACCTGATTTAAAATATTTATGAAATATATTGTACTGGATCAATTTTGTATAAACTTCTGTAACAATTTTGCACAGAAGAAGAAAAATAAATTACTCAAAATATTTTTCAAACGATAGGAGGCAGAAAATGACAAAATCTTTCTACTTTTTTAAAAAATAACATCAAAATTATTTATGCATTTAAATTAATACAAATGCGTGCATAAAGGATTTTAAACGATTTATTAATCAAAATTTCATTCATTGTCCTTTCAGAGTTGAAACAATAGATATAAATGTATTAAAGAAACAATAACATTAATTAACACGGTAAACTAAAAATGTATGCAATTAAAAAAAATCTCTGACTTATATTATATATGACTTATATTATTAAATGACACATTTCCTTAAAAAAAAAAAACAGAAAAGAGAAAAACTTTCAGGATTTTTCCAAAAGAAGGATAAAACAATCATGCACAGTTTTAAATTAAAGAAAATTAACTAAATATTCTTTATGTATTTAAATTACGAATAAGTTTTAAAATAGACATGTTTGTAACTGACTTGATTACTAAATTTCTAATGTTTAGTTCTTTAAAAAAAAAGTGGGACATAAAATGAACAAAGAAACGGTAACATTTAAAAACATTGCATAAAATATATTTTTTTGGTTGCATTCTAAAATGTATGTTTCATTTTGAAATTATACATTGTCCAGATTTTAATGACTATTAAATTAAAAAAAGGAACAATGTATGTTTCACCGATTATTTTGGTGTTACAGATGCAAAATTTCCTGATTTTTCTAATTGTATTCAACGGAAAAGTAAGTAAAATATTTTACTGTAGACAGCATAATTTAAGAAAGTTATAGAAAAACATTTTTGATTCTGTGGGAACCAATAGTATTCTATGAAAGTTGTGACTACGAAAAATTAATTTAGGAAGAATTTGGTGTTGGAATTTTTGGTTTCTAAGTAATAGACAAAGGATGTCTTGGTGAAATGAAATTCTAATATAAACGATTTTATAAATCATAAGATAAAAGAAAAACCTTTTATGGTTTGAAATTTTACAGTATTAACATCGACATGATTTATGCATTTAAATTACAAATAAGTTTAAGAAAAGCTTTTTATTAATTCGTTTATTATAAAATATATATTTCTATGTATTTGTTGTTTTGCTTAATTGAAATAAAACTTTTAACTTCAATGAAAAAATGATAACAGTAAATAATCTTGAAAGAAACAAATGGAATTTTTTTTTTAGAAGTATTTTTGAAATTTTTGAAGTATATGTTACCGCAAAAATATTCATTGTCGTAATTGTAAACTTATTTGCCTCAAATGGTTCATAATTCGTATAAAATTTACTTTATACTATGTACATTAATTACAGAAATATATATATTACACATTTTTAAAAGCTAAACCTTTTTTAAAATTTCATATTTACGTATTAATAGCTGTTAGAAGCTACGTAATATGTTACAAAATAGAAGTTACGTATTAATAGATGTAGCAAGTATTCGTGAAATTACACTAATATATATTACAATATATATAATGAATATTTAGTATGATTACACTAAAAATATTTCTCTATTAAAGAAAAAACCCACATTTATTTTTTACTTTGGAAGTGAGGGATTTAACAAACAATATTATTCGTTAATTAATCTATTAGTTTAGTGTAAATATTTTACAAAATGGTCTATAACAACATTTCTAATAAATCAAATACAATGAACTTCTCTAATTTTCAATATATAATTTTTCTAATCTATCTTGATTAGAATTATTGATATATTAAATTTTTCTCTTTATTAGTTAATACTTTTTTACATAAAGCGGTTAAAACATACTGAATTGTCGAACAATATTATTCATTAATTAGTCAATGTGCTTGCTGTAAATATTTTACAAAATGGTCTAATACGTCAGATCTATAATGATCTAATAATACAGAACTTTAATGGTATAATAAGTCAGATCTAACGAACGAATCTTTTCTAAATTTCAATATATAAATTTTCTAATCCCTCTTCAAATATTACATTGAAATAATAATAGAGTTATTTCTTTATTAATGTATAATTTCTAACATAAAGGGGATAGAAAACACTCGATAAAAATAATTCAGCAATATAAGTGTTACAGATTATTTCATTGGTATGTGCCGAAAGTTTTCAAAAATAACGAAATTTCTCTAACCATATCAACGGAGAAGTGACTAAAAATATTTTTCTCAAAAATATACCGTTTAAGAATAGAGTAAAAGAAAATTATTTTTTAGAATATCTCTGTGAACTGATAACGGACTTTGCATATTTTTGAAGGTTGTGAGTTTGAAAAGTTAAATATTCCGAAGACTTTTTTGAGTAGTGTGACTCGTGGATTTTGGCGAATTGTGTGGTTGTGTGTGGGATTGTGTGTGGTATGTTGGATTGTGTCACTTCTTTATAGCAAAGTAATGCAAAATAAGCATAAAGTAAGGACAAAAACATTTACTGATATGATTTTCTAAAAAGATGAGAAAAAATAAGGATAAAATTTGTTTAAAAAAAATCGCAGATTGTTTACAATTAAAAAATACACCAGTATTATTCATGTGTTTAAATTACAAATGGGGCTTAAAAAACGGGAATTTAATTGGTTTTATAATTTTTTTCCCTTTTAATCTTTAAGTAAAGCGAGATATATAATTTTTTTTAAAATAATCAACAATATTAAATACCAATGAAAATAATAAATTTTTATATTGCATTTTCAAATTCATCTATTATCCAAGTTTTAAGACACATTAAATAGTAAAACTTCAGAAACATGTTTTACAAAAATTGTTTTGGTAGAAAAGAGGCAAAGTTGATGAAGATGACCATATTTTTGGACATATTGAATGAAGAAGTAAAGAAAAATATTCCTCTATTAAGAACACAATTTATGAAAAATTTAAAAAAGAAAATGTTTTTCAGAGTACCTCTGGGAACTGATAACGTACTTTAGAAATCTTTGAAAGCTGTAAATATGAAAAAATACATGTTACAAAGAACTTCTTGGTGGAGTGTTTTGTTTAAATATTCCTTGATGGCTAAGTAACGATAAAAGAAGCATAAAATACAAAACAAGTATCTTACCGGAAATTTTTTCTAAGATACCAATTTATTATTATAATAGTTTCTTGTATTCCTATTTTTAGTCACACAACTCGGTCCACTGCTTTGGAATGTAAAAAAAATTGTCTTTGAACAAGAAGATAAAAGAAAAAGAATATTTTTTCCGTATTTCCCCTTACCAATTATATCTCCCCTTATAAATACAATAGGGGAATTCCATGTAACTAACCTTAAATGCCCCCCCCCCCCAACGATCATAGTCAAGTAACAAGGAGTCTATTATTTTTTCAGGTAAATTTTTACAAACAAAAGTGAAATTCATTGAGAAGTCTGCGAATCGATCACTACTGCCATTTCATTTCTACATTTTCCCAATCTTTCAAAGCTCCTGAAAAACATGCATAATTTAAGTAAACTGAAAATTCATAACTTCATTGAAAGGTAATATTCCAATATTAAATGAAAATGTTTTCTTGTTTTTCATTTTCTGTACGCAGAGAAGGGTAGCTAAAGACCGAATGTGACCAACAGCGTTCTGAAAAAATATTCGACTGCTCTCAGGTTAAATGATTTACTAAAAGACAAAGGGACGGAAAATTGATAGATTTTTTTTAATTTAAAAAGGTTGATAACAGTATGATTAAAATTTCAAATGCGTTCTAAAAATGACAATTGATTTGTTTATTAATATTTTCAAACTTTTGTTCGTTTAAGTGAAGCAAGATATATAAACAATAAGATTAAAATAATTAGAAACAATAATTTTCCGATTTTCTTGCTCGAATTTTAATATTTTTAAATGATTTTGTTTGCATAGAATAGCTGAGGTCGATCTCTAATGTTGTTAGTTTTTGATTTTTTGATTTTGGTTAAAGTTTTTTTTTATAAGCGAACATTTACAATTTTGGAGCCGGTTAGAACCGGTTCTGAAAGTGAAAGTACCCTTATATAAAAAAAAATGGAACCAAAATCGAAAAAGTAAAAACTAACAACGTTAGAGATCGACCTCAACTATCCTATGAAAAAAAAAATAATTTAAAAATATTAAAATGCGAGCAAGAAATCTGTAAAAAACCTTCCCATAGACTTAACATTAGCTTGCGCGTTTTTTCGCATGACTAGTGTAGGGTATTAATAGAAACGAAATCTGGCGTGATTCGCTCTTTAGTGCCATAATTTTCTGCACAGACATATTTCTTTGAATAAATGATACGAAATTACTATTCGAAAATACTACACAATACGACAATAAAATCGTAGCGGTTAAGGCAATGCACTTGTTCAATGTCAATATGTTCCACTACGAAACAGTGGGCGGAGTTGTGAGACTGAAAAAACCATAAATGATATACAATCATGTACACATATATATAGTCCAAAATCACTTGACATTTTAATTTTACACATTGTCGAATACATAAAGAAATAATTGACGAATTATTTCGAAACTTCAATAATACAAGAAAAATTTTCGACTTCATATTTTTCAGCGAATGTTTAATGAGAAGGGGGAATTAGAAAACCAAAAACAAATTGGAGAAAAACATTATACTTCGGATCACCTTGTGAAATAAAATTCACGAAATGATCCGTTGGTGTAGAAGAATTCTATGTGGATATTGTAAAACATTTGTGTTTTATTTCTGTAAGAATAACATGTATATTCCTTGAGATACACATGTTTATTTAAACAAAAATAAGAAATACAGTTTTTGTTACTTTTGTTAGTTTTTTTATTTCTTTGTTAGCATTCAGGGTCTGAACAAAATTTACTATCATAAAACTACCAGTATCATAGCCACTATCATAAAACTTTACAAAGTGAGGTAAAAACAACATATTACAATTACAATATAAATATAACACAGATTTGATGAAATATTAGCATTTGTATCTACTAATTGTTAAGAGCACATGCGCGAAATAAACGAAAACTTAGTTTTAATGATTTAGTAGTAAACTCTATACATATTTAAATAATTTAATTATTGCATTTTCATTTTTCACGTGGAAATCTTTCAATAGAAAAATTAATTGCTGTGGAGAGACTTTTATTGTGGATTTTTAATTGCTGGCAGCTGCTATAATGAAAAATGTTTAAATTTGATAGGAAATATTATGAAAATACAGAAAGATATTCGCGATAGATTGGGCGGAATTTTAGTTGCTTTCTAAAAGTAACTGAATGATAAGTGTGCAAAGCATTACTCTTTTATGTCCAAAATTTATCATGAAGATTTTCTGTATTCGCGTTTATATTACAAACGTACATAATACTGTTTCTAATCAATACTGATAGCGGTCCGGATACAGGGACCAGTATAATAAAATGTAATTAAATTGAAAAGCAGAGTACGTGGAAGTTTGATAGCTGAAATTGGCAAGGTAGTGACTAAAAGTGTTGAATGTAGATAATACACATTGATAAAACAGTTTTTAGGTTTAAATTAAACTAACGTTTATTTTACATATCACAAAATAAAATAAAGATCAAAAACATGACAGACAATTTAATTAAATAAAAAATATAATGGGATATGGCAACAAAAACAAGGTGGCAAAAATAATATGGCATGAAGTAACTTAAATGCAGCCTTCAAAATATACTTGTAGAAAAGTTCATTTTAACTTACATGATAATTAATTGAATGTGACGACACACCAAATTAAAGCAGGCCTTTTTTATTTTATCAGTCACCATTGTGTTAATGTGAAGAGAACGAGTTGAAAAGAGATCCACACATTATTGATCTTTGAAAATGAACGTACATCACCACTAACAGAAGAAAAACCGGAACTTAGCAGTCGAAATAAAACAAACACTAATAAAAATGTTTAAAACCACCTCTACACTCAAACACTTTACAACGCCACTAACATCGTTTCTTCTGGCAGCTACAAATATCATTTTACTAATGCTACCTCTCACTCGCCATCCAAACTGCCTTTTCCATTCCTTTTAAAAAGCATCAACATACCGCTTTCCGAAAACGCCGCCTTCCAAAAGTGCAAAGTTGAGAAGTTCCTAAACTGCCTATTGGCAAAGTAATTTAGAGTGCCTTTGAAAACCGTGTCACGGCGCCAGCGCATGCTCCTCTATAGCGTTACGAATGAAATGATGTCGTAGCTAGCGGTTGCAACTGAATCCGGGAAAAGGCTGAGGAAACGATAGTCGATGTGGGGAACGATATCGAAACGAACGGTATGGAAAGTATACATTATCGGCGAGTTGAAAAACGTAAAGAAAGATTTGAACGATACTAGAAATGGAAAACGATAGCGACTGAAGAAAATGAATACAGGATTGAATGGGAAAATTAGACAAATACGAAAAGGTGACATTATGTAGAAGTTTCAATGTCCAAAAATATATATAGGGCTAACAAATACATGTATAGAATACAGATTGTGTATATGAAAATATTGTGTATGATTTTTAGAGATACTGTAACATATAAAATGCAAAAGTAACTCCCGCAAATGTCGCTACAGATATCCAAAAGACGTGAAATGATATCAAATATAACAAACGTATTACGTATTCAGTAGATCGGGTTTCACAAACTTGTAAAAAAAGACTTGCATACAATTATTCCAAAAGTTTCAAACGTATGCAGTACGCGTCAATAATGGTTGTTTATAATGTGTTATAAAAGTTAATAATCTACAAAGTTTCATTTTATTTGAATTTATTTATGAATTATTGTTACTTTAAAATATGAAAGTTATGTAATTATGAGTTATCACGTTGTTTTGGGTATATTTAACAAAGTCATATAAAAACAACGTTTATTTAATTAATATATAAGCATCGTCGCTACAATTTATTGTGGTGTATTTGAATCAAAAACTTTTGTTATATAGAAGTCATCTAAAAATGTAAAAAAGTCGAATGGTTTAGTTTTGATGGAGAATAGAGTAGAGATTCACATATGTGTACCATCAGCATGATGACGAAAAATAACACCAAATTGTGGTTTTATTATATATTAGTGTGCATTTAAAATACTTTATAAATAAAATCTAAATTTTGCGATTTTAGATTTTAATCTTAACAATTAAATAAAATCTAAATTTTGCGATTTTAGATTTTAATCTTAACAATTAAATAAAATCTAAATTTTGCGATTTTAGATTTTAATCTTAACAATTAAATAAAATCTAAATTTTGCGATTTTAGATTTTAATCTTAACAATTAAATAAAATTTTCATTTTGCTCAATCTTTATATTTATTATTGTTATTACTTGTTCTTGATATATTAGTCAATTTTTACAAATTCAAAAGAGACATTATGAAATTCACTACATTTGGTTTTCTTCTATCGATATATTAAATTCATGCAGTAAACGGAAAAAAGTTTGCAAAGATATTTCCAATTCGTATGCTATTATGAAATTTGCATTTTAGCACACGTTGAATAAAAAGTCAGTGGATTATGTTTCACAGAATATTAAAGATAGAACGTACCCTAAATTTTTGAAAATGTGCACAGATTCAATGAGTAAAAGGCGAAAAATTTCTCATATCTATTTCTTAGGGAAGAAAGAAAATAAAAGTGTAATGGAAGTTTGTTTTCTTTAGAATATCTCAGGGGAAGCTAGAACGGTCTTTTGCGATTTTTCCAATGTTGAAAGTGCAGGAAAATTGAGCGCCCGAATAATTGATTGATGGAATATTTGATCTACAATATTTCAAGTGTCAAAAAAGAACAGAAGCAGTTTGACTAAAATATATTTTAAATGAAGATTGAACATGAAATGTTTCGAAATATAGACAAAAGTTTTGGACTTAATTAATATTCAAAATTGAGATAATTATAAAAAGTATAATAATTAATGCTTTTGTAATTTCTAAGAAATTAAACTTCTTAGAAATCTGCTCATTAAATTTTATAAATATATATATATATATATATATGAGATATGTATGTAAAATTTATTTTTATTCTTTTTATTTTTTTGCATATAGTGTTTTTTATTATTATTGGTACATTTTCTTAGACTCTATCAATCTATAAACTCTCCATTATTATTCCAGGCAATTATATCTAAGATAATGAAAAGCTAATTAACTTTCAATTTTTTTCTTTCTTATAAATCAGACATATTGTAAAGAAAATACGAGACATTTTTTATTGTGTATAATATAATTTATTTTTTTATTGATTTAAATGTCGAATGTTTCATATTATTTTTCATAAAGTTATCTAATTTAAATTGAAATGATTCTTATTGACATTACAGAAACAAAATCCAAAACGAGTTCCAAGAATACAACTACATATTTTTGTTTTTAAATTTAACTAATCAAATTAATTTTATATATATTTAACGAATGTTATGTATTTTAAATTGCTAAAGAAAACAATATAACTTACAACCCTTAAAATGCAGTTGCTCTATTTTGCATTTTAAACTTTTCAATTGGTTTGTATTATTGTATGGTTGCTCAGGCAGTATTATAATCGTTTTCGCTCACATTAACAGTTTTTTTTTTATGTTTTCAAAATATGGCGGAACCACATGTTTTATATACCGCTGGGGCAAACTTTCACCAATAAAAACGAATAAAATTTTATAGAATAGAAGTAGTCATATACATCTTATGAAAAATAAAAATTTTGTTTAAATGATATTTAAAATATTCTTGAGAGGTCACGGGTATTTAAGATCTGCGATAAATTTATGAAAAGATTTAAGTTATCAAAATTAGTGGCAAAAAAATGTGTAAATGTTGGCAGCTATGCAAAAACGCGAGTATAATCTTGTCCTTTCATCAATGCGTTAATATGCACTGTATTAAATGAATTATTATCACACATGTCAAAAATATTTAAGTATTCTTAAATAAGTATAGATTTGGACAATTAATTTAAGCAACAGTGTAAATGTATGTTTTCATTGCATATTACGTAGTATCTAATGCAAAAATTTTATGTTTTTGTAATTCTTTTTTTACTAAAATTGATCTTTTATAGCAATTTATCTTTATATTTATTTTAGTTTTTTAATAATTGTCGGATTCCCTCTAAGTTTCACCCAACTTCGAAGAATAATCCGGTATTTTTTAGTATGCTGCCACCACCGATATGACTACGTGATATCGGTCACGTTATGAGAGGTAAGTTGGGAAAAAGACGAACTCTTTCAATTAAACTTAAACTAACACTTTATTTACAATATTTACACTTAAAAACTCGGATATAGCTTATCCGGTTCAACATTAAATAAAAATACAGAAAATACTTTCTGTGTACTGCTAAGCTACGTTAATTAACTCAGATCAGAGATTACTATCAATCTCATGAACACTTTCTCTCATCACTCCAAAAGATCTCTTTCCAACGCACGTATATGAGACCTCACTCTCTCCCACCAACACGCTTCACTCCCACATTAAAAACTAAACTCACTCCCCGGTCAACTCCAGAGCACGCTTTGTAAATGGGGCTTGTCCCCTCTTCACCAGGTGTTCCATTTCTTTGATAGCAAGTAATCCCTTATGATGGATCCGTCTTCTTACAGAATGGGTGACATCTGTCTTATCTATGCACTTACAATCACAATAGAAACATTTATTCCACTACACTAAACATTATTTCAACACAGATCAGGTCGCTCCCCTAGTCGGATTAAGATTTCAGTTATGAAAAGCTTTACAGTACACAGTAGATACACACACAATAAGATAATATCCCGTAACAATAATTTTTAAGCCTGCAGCTTCCAGGGAAACCTGACAATAATAATAAATTATATATATTAATAATCAGTGGCTCCTCGTGACGGGCTTTATTTGGGGCACTAAATGCATATATGCGAAATTTATTCTTTACTTACCACTATATTTTAAAAGAATTCTTTACCTTATTTATTGGCAGAAAGTTCTGTTATTAAAAAAACAATGAATTTCTTAAAAACAAATAGTGATACGAAAAGATGAAATCTTTCAAGTATATATTTAGTTACCCAAAAATAGTCAGTCACGAGTCGCTACTGTTAATAATAAAGTATAAAATGTGGTAATAATAATAAAATATAAAGAATAGTAGTAATAATAAAGTATATACATAACTGACCAAAATATATATCCACAAATATTTAATATATGAGAATAAAAAGTAAAATATGATATGAAATGCTTATATTCTTACATAAATAATATTTCCAATCTATATTAAATACCAAATATATAAATTTGCATTATTGTTGTAATTAATCGTCGTCTACACTTATGTTTATTTAAGGATACTTAAATATATTTAACAATTATGTAATGCTGCTAAGAAATAAGACGAATGTGATAAGAAACCTATTGTGTTACTCACTAGGAATTCTACAAAGTATTTGTTATATAAAGCAAAAAGTAAGAATAGTTTTCTTATCTATCATTTTTTCTTTTTATCTTTTAGAACTGATAACGGATTCTTGATCAACTTTGAAAGATCAAAGTAATAGAAAAGCATTTTTTCTGTCTGTACAATCATAGCCTATAATATCCGTACAATCTTTCTGCACTTTGTGATTTTTTCTTTCTTGATACAAGTGAATCCATAACGATTTGAAACCGAACAGGGAAAAACTGAGCGATAAGTTTATAATAAGATAAAGAACTTGTAGGAATTATTGTAGGAATAAATTCAAAAACTATAATTTGAAGAAGAATCATTAATTGATTATTTTAAGTAGTGTTTTGCAATAAAAATTACTTTTTACCAGATTTCTTTTAAAGGGGTTGGAAGAAAAGGTAAAAATTTATGGAAATCTAAATTGTATAAAATGTAATGCTGTAAACAAATAACAGACTAAAGTTTCAAGTAACAGTGTTAGAAATAATATAAGAAGAAGAAGGTTGAAACCGTAGAGCCAGGTAAAACCGGATATCTTAGTTTTGACCAGATTTGTGCAGCCCTGTAGCGTGTTGAAAATGGTTGAAGTACAGAGCTACAGGTAAGACGAAAAAGTGGCCATTACAGTATCTCCATAATTCAATTTGTGTAGTTTCTGTGTTGGAAAGGTTTGATTTTTGATTTTTTAAATATTTGCTAGTTTTCAAAATTCTTCAATATGAACACACTGAAAGCTGCAGAAACGTTTTATGTTATTGTGTGCATCATATTTAATAAGGATTTATTTCCTATTATGAAAAAGTTGCTAGCATTTACAAGTGCACTTTTATGACTTGCTTTCCGATCATGATTTTCTTCATATAAAACCTGATATGTGGGATAAAATTGGACATTGGAAACAACGCTAAACAAAAGTCAGGTACAAAATTCTTAAGGAATAGGTAATCAAACCTAGAAGGAAAAGGGTGATTATAACTTCTGATAAAGAGGTAAATTTCTTTTTGGCTATTTTTAAAAAGTAATAAACTTAATTGCCATTTCGCCTTTAAAGGCATTTAGGAGTCGTAACACTTTACCGTCCAGCGACAGTGGTATTGTCGTAAAGTAACTTAATTTTAATCCTTAAATGCTACATTGGCACCAGAATTTTTGAATGAAAAATTCCCTTTTATCAAGTACATGAAGAAAAGATTTTACTCATTTTCGAATAAATTTGTTTCTAAATTCTGGTGTCAATCAAGCATTTCAATTTTACGGATAGAAGTATTTTTACGACACATGCGGACGGCAAAGTGTTAATATAACGAAAAGTGAAAATAATTTAGCATTTTTGCAATTTTATATCTTAAAAAGCATACATTACAAAAACATAATTTTAGAATCAATAATATATAAATCTTCCTTCTTTTATTTTATATTTTCAGATTATAATTGAAGGGATAACTTTTGTTAACTGTTTTGGAACTTCTCGAGCAGAAAATTGGAATCCCAGACTGCTTGCACGAGTACAAAACAATTTCTGCAAATAAAGCAAAAAAATTGGAATTTACTTGAAAATCTTATGCTTACACTGAATTTATTTTTTTAATTTATGTATAGCTTTCTGATATTGTAACAAGTTGGAAATTGTACGTCAAACATGACAAATGAGGTATGTTTGTACTGTAACTACTTTTATAAATATTCAGATCTTGGTGCAATATCTGTAGCACTCTTATGCAAAAATGCATGAATACAATTTTTTTTTGTGCAGATTTTCATATTATAGATAATAATTTTATTTTAAGAAATTAAGTTTCAGTACACTTTTACAAACAATTAATTACAATTCTGTTACATTAAAATTATACTATCGTTGAATTAATCATACCATTGAAATAATTACGTGTAATAGAATATGATAGAATGAAGAAAACTTTTATGCATATCTTTTTAAGTTTTGATTCGATTTTCATAAAATTTGAAATGACAAAATTCTGCAATGTGTATATATATTAAATTTTGAACCATTCGGTTGGGTAGTTTTTGCGCTGTTATATGCGTAGAGATGGACAGACGAATGGACCAGACAACGACTATAGGTGCTATGTATTTATATAATTATGAACGCACCTAAAAACAAAACTGTACCTTGGAATAAAATTTTCCAGCTTTTAGTAATATAACACCAATAAAAAATATTTTTTCACAAAAAAGATAAAATGCAGGTTTCCTTTCGACAGCCTTCTATACAATTATCTATCCTGAAAATTTCTTTAACAAAATATGGAAAAGTTTTTGAACTGTATTGCACACAATGTCACAAAATGAAATTTTGAGAAAAATGACTTTAAATGACTTTAATCTCTTCGAAAATATTTCATACTTAAAAATTATTAAGAGTGCCATTCATTTTGATTTAAAGTGTTCAGAAATGATTGCTCTTTAATGTTATATGCGGAGATAATATTACAATGTTACCATGTTATAATGCCACAAAATCAAATTTTGAGAAAAATGACTTTAAAGTGATCTCTTTGAAAATATTTCATACTTAAAAATTACTAAGCGTGCCATTCATTTTGATTTAAAGTGTTCAGAAATGATTGCTCTTTAATGTTATATGCGGAGATAATATTACAATGTTACCATGTTATAATGCCACAAAATCAAATTTTGAGAAAAATGACTTTAAAGTGATCTCTTTGAAAATATTTCATACTTAAAAATTACTAAGCGTGCCATTCATTTTGATTTAAAGTGTTCAGAAATGATTGCTCTTTAATGTTATATGCGGAGATAATATTACAATGTTACCATGTTATAATGCCACAAAAACAAATTTTGAGAAAAATGACTTTAAAGTGATCTCTTTGAAAATATTTCATACTTAAAAATTACTAAGCGTGCCATTCATTTTGATTTAAAGTGTTCAGAAATGATTGCTCTTTAATGTTATATGCGGAGATAATATTACAATGTTATCATGTTATAATGCCACAAAATCAAATTTTGAGAAAAATGACTTTAAAGTGATCTCTTTGAAAATATTTCATACTTAAAAATTACTAAGCGTGCCATTCATTTTGATTTAAAGTGTTCAGAAATGATTGCTCTTTAATGTTATATGCGGAGATAATATTACAATGTTACCATGTTATAATGCCACAAAAACAAATTTTGAGAAAAATGACTTTAAAGTGATCTCTTTGAAAATATTTCATACTTAAAAATTACTAAGCGTGCCATTCATTTTGATTTAAAGTGTTCAGAAATGATTGCTCTTTAATGTTATATGCGGAGATAATATTACAATGTTATCATGTTATAATGCCACAAAATCAAATTTTGAGAAAAATGACTTTAAAGTGATCTCTTTGAAAATATTTCATACTTAAAAATTACTAAGCGTGCCATTCATTTTGATTTAAAGTGTTCAGAAATGATTGCTCTTTAATGTTATATGCGGAGATAATATTACAATGTTACCATGTTATAATGCCACAAAATCAAATTTTGAGAAAAATGACTTTAAAGTGATCTCTTTGAAAATATTTCATACTTAAAAATTACTAAGCGTGCCATTCATTTTGATTTAAAGTGTTCAGAAATGATTGCTCTTTAATATATATACATATATTTTCCAAAATTGAATATCTTGAATGTTTAAGAGTCTTAAATCTCCTTAAATATTTAATCATCAGCCAAAACGGATATAGTTTCAGTTACGTTCCTCAGTTATAGTTGGAAAATGAAATGCTTTGCGTTTTTTCTAAAGAGAGTATAAAAACTTTCGTTTTTTATAAACTTCTCACCGTCGTGACCTGATATATCCATTCACTACAAAGCCATTAAATAATAAGCCCAGTCAGATAAATGGGAAACTTTTCGCAAGTTGAAAATAGCGCCATCTAGCGGTTGGGAGTGCTGCATTCGGCACCAAGAATACTTTAATAAAATTTTGCTTCTAAAATTAAAGCTTAAAATAAGGAGTTCATATTTTATAAGAAAGTCGTTTGTAAATTCCGGTGTCAGTCAGTAATTTCACATTTTACGAACATAATTTGTCTGTGCCGGAAAGGGTTAATTGCATAGTGATGTAAATTTCCATCACTTTTTATTTAACTTTTTATAAATAAATCAACTTCTTCGCCACCACTATATTTATATAGAAATATTAATCCAGTAAATTTCCACATTTTTTTTTTCATTATAGTTTTAGCTTTAATGTAAAAGATCCCAATAATTAGCAAGCTTTTAAAGGAAGTGCAAAAACAAAACATCGATATAAATAAATCGCATCGTTTCTCTGCGACCCACTTCTGTTTTGTCATCCTTCCGCAGCAGAGGTTTGGCGCTAGTGTGTCGCTAACAAATTTAACACTATCTGACTGGACTTATTATTTAATGGCTTTGATTCACTAAGACATAGGTTTCACTGCAATATATGCGTTATTTAAATGAATATAATTTTACAGATATACAACCCCTACAGATATAGAATACACAGATATAGAAATCCCTAGTAACTGATACTTTAAGGATTATTTCTGGTTCAAATCACTATTCCAAAAATTTAAATCTATTTTATACTTACCTTTGTTTTTGAGAGGATAGTAGAGATATATTAAAAAATTATTGCTGGAAAATTTTTGAAAAGTTATAGATTTCATTATTAATTTTTTTTTCATAAATATGGTCAAAAACTCAAATAACTGACATCATCCCTATTTTGAAACACCAATAACTGACACGAAGTGAACCAGTGACAGACACTTTATTTTAAAATATTAAAATGATTTTTTTTTTAAACTTTATTCTTTATTATAAAAACAAAATACATTAATATTTATTATAAAAAGGGGGATTTAGTAAACTATACTGCATTATTAGTAATCCAGAGTATATAGTAAGAGTATATAGCACTAATATTTAGTACTGAATTATTAGTATTGCAGATATCCAATAACTGACATTTATGAACCAGTAACTGTCATCTAATATGAGACACTGGTAAAACAACTTAAATTTTAATGGTGTATACTACAAGATAAATTTAATTTATTATTATTATTATTATTACAAGATAAATTTAATTTATTATTATTTTAAACAGTTCAAATAATATATTTCAACTTTCTTTAATATAACCAATTGGTTATATTAATGAGTAACGCATCTGTCAGAGATGAAATGAAATTCTAGGAACCAATAACTGGCACCCCGCATTAAGCTAAATTAAATAACTATAAAACGTAAATCAGGTCCCTAATATGTCATATTCATCTTTAAACAAATTTCTACAAGTATAACTTTAAGAGAAAAGTTTAGGATGTTTGCATTACAAATAGATTAGAAAAACACTTCCTTAATGAAGTGTTTGCTTCAGAATGGCCCTTTTTGTATTCTCGAAAGTTTTTTCCTCATTAACTATGTTCTTGGCCCTCTAATGCTAAATAAATTGATTCCAAAATAAAAAATAAGTGTCTCATTTACCACTAGATGACATTACTTTGCAGAATATTAAAACAAAATGCTTATTTGTGTTAGATTTTTGCTCAAGTGTCAGTTACTGATTAGGTGTCAATAACTGGTGGTTTCACCCTAATGCAGTTTTAAAACATTGAATAATGATTAATACTCTCAAGGATTATATTCATATATGTAATTGCATCATGTTGTAAAAGTATTTTTTTTTAAACTTTTTAAACAAATTACAGAGAAAACAACACTACAATTTTGCCCTTTTGCTCAGCGCACAGTGGAGTATTTGAGGCAAAATCCTGGAAAAAATTACTTTTCATTTGTTTTAAAATTAAAACTATTTTTGTTGCATTACTATTAGTAAAAACACTGAATTAATGTTATACATACATGAATGTATGCATTTATTTAAAAAATAAATATATAATACAACGTTTACTTAATTCTTTACTGTTTATAAGAGGGAAGTAATTGTTGATAAGTTTGTTTTAATGTTAATAAGTTTGTTGTAAGGTTTAACTAAATGTAATTATTTTTACTATACGTAAATGTTTAATTCATTATTTAAACCAATGCATATAATATACATATTACCTGTATTTAGCATCTAGCAAAGTTGAGTCTCGATTAGTATAGAAATGCTTGTTTTTGAGTAGTTTTAATAGATTTACAGTACTCCCAAATACAGTGATATCTAAAAATGACAACAATATGTGGAACATTAAAAAAAAAATGTTTATAATTCAAAATTAGTCCGACAAACACCGACATAGCTTTAAAATGATTTGAATATATTAGATAATATATTTCAATAAATGTATTTCAATAAATTAGATCTAAAAAGGCTTAAAAATAATCCATTTTCAATTTTAATTATTTTTTATTATATGAAAAGTAAAACTATTTAAATGTACATGACAAAGTATGCATTTAAAAACAATAGCAAATCTGAAACGTAAGAAAAAAACACGTATTCTCACAAATAAACTTTCACTTCAATTGAGGCTAAGAGCTGCTGGATATGACTCATACTCCTGAAATAGACAAAGATCGGCACACCAGTTAGTCAGCTATTATAAAATGCGCTCTTAAGAATTGTTGAGAAAATTTTTGTTTTTGCCTTTGTAGCCAGGATATAGCATGAAATACTCCACTGTTCGGTGGTCAGAGGGTTAAGATTAATATATCTGTGCGATTTGAATCAACTGCCCGGGTATGACCGTATTATTATTGTTTTTCTCTAAAAGCATTTATTAAAAATCCCTGACGGCTCGGCTTACAGGTACAGGTAGATTTCAAACACGCAGACCGTGGGGCGCCTGCAGAATAAATCACTGAATTGCAGAATAAATGACCTGAAATGACCTTTTTGCCATGATGCGGCAGTTGGACCGCCCACTTGTCTGTAGGCGGAGCCGGCAAGGATTTTTATTTTTATTTTTTTTTTGCTATAAAGTTTGGTTCTATAAAAAACTTGTCAGTATAAAAGTTTTAGATAATATTAAGAGGATTTATAATAAATTTAAGCGGATTTGATATCTTGTGAATTGACGAAGTTATGAATTTTTTTGTTCTGAAACCCCTCTTTCCCCCTCCGTTGGGGCCATTTTTAATGATATCAAAAATCTGTCATACATAAATTTTCGGCCCTTTTCCTAGAAGTAATAATAACTTTAAACAGATTCGATACGCATCATAATCAAGAAGTTATGGTTTTTTTCTGTTTTCACATAAAGCCCTCTCCCCTTGGTTCAATTTTTCCCAATAACAAACTTGTCCAAGATTTTATGCACCTTGATTTTATGTATCAGTTTGGAAGAGATTTGCGCAGAATTATTGAAGTTATCGTGTCCATAAAGCAGTGACATACCGTAATTTCGCGCGTACACGCCGCACCTCAGACAATTCGATTTCCTACCAGAATTTATTTTAAATAAAATGTGACTTACTTCTGCTTAGCACTTATTTGACTTCTTATTCTCAATAAAATTTCCGGTTTGAAAAAGACTTAACTAAGCCGCGGCGCATATGCGTGAAATTACGGTAGATAGATAGGTAGATAGATAGATAGATCGATAGATAGATAGATAGATAGATAGATAAAGTTTTGAAGTGGTGGTGGTTTTGGGTTCTGGGAGTCATGATCGACGTAGATCTGCAAAAAATTTTCAGAAATTCCAACTTAGGGGAGAACGTGATAGGTAGTATTTCTTACGAAATCTACCTAATAAAAATGTGCTACAGAAATGATCCAATTATAATGTTATTATTATACAAGGGTAAGAGCAGAGTTTTTACTCAAACTTTCATTAAATTCCATTGGAAATTCTAGCTTTAAGAAGCAAGAAATAATAAGTTATCCGGTTTTACTACACTTTTTCCTACTAAACATTAGAATATTTGACGAAGCCTTTTATATATATTGCAAAAAAAGTTAAAGGCAATTTTATCCTCCATAATTCGTCCTTTTTATTTTTGTAAAACGGATAACGGATTTCTGATTACTTTGAATCGTCAAAGTGACTGATTTTCCCTCCCTCTTTTTTCCTGAATCATAGTTGAATTTCTTTTTAATGGATTTTCTAGAACGATTTGAAGTTTAATTGGGAATGAAAATTAATTTTCAATTTGAATAACGAAGAAAATTGCAAGAATTGTTGGTTTCAAAAGCTATTCAAAAAATGTAGTTTAATAAAAATCATTAATTCATTATTATAAGTAAAGATATAAATATATATAATAAAAATATAATATATATTTTATCTATAATGCTTGTAATAATGTCAAAAAAATATATCGCATTGTAAATTAAAAATATAATGTTATTAAAAAATAACAGAATAATCCTTTACTTTTGAAAAATTTTTATATTAAAAAATGAGATCTTCTAACCTATAATTTAAAAAAAAAAATATTGGTAACATGCAATCAAGATGAAGCAATCAATAAAGACTCCAATTCTAACCTCTATAGTTAAGAATGGAAAAATCAGTTAAAACTACGTCATGCTGACACAATCATATAAATTTTTCTCTTTAGTTTTATCAATGTTAAAATGCATTTCAAGCTAAACATAACGTCATTTTCACCGGCGCAAACTTTTCACACTTACTTTGTGTATGTTACTTTTATGCGTAAATACCATGTATACAAATCAAAATATATTTGTATTTAACTGTAATGAAAAATGGCATCAACAAAGTTATAATGCATAATAATATACGCGTTTTGCTTGGAAACTGATTCCAAACAAACGGTTGCTACGTTGTATTTTCTATTATATTTTATAAATGTAACGATAACTTATAGCTATATCTCACGGTAAAGTGTTTCAATACATTATATGCAGCGGTAACATTTTTTTACGATTTATATTTAATAAGAAATGAAACATAGCAACCGTTTGTTTGGAGTATCCAACCAAAACGTCAGCACTGACATCACACTGAAAGCGTCTATAAAATAAACCCCATGAACAATATTCACGTGACATCACAATAAATATGAATTTTTATTCGTTTATAAAACACGCGGATAAATATTTTTACCTAAATTTAACTTGCAAATTAAAAAATTCGGTCTAAAAGCCACGTGCTTTTAATATTATTTCTCTATTATCTCGCAACCACAGAGTTCAGAAAATAAACTATGTACCTCTCAACAGTGGGCGTTAATCCGATTGCCGACTTTATGACGTCATAAGCAGAAGAAAAAGTTTAATTGAAAATTACGGCTAATTAATTAAATTTTCGAACAAACGAATGCACGATAACAAATCTGTGTCTAAATGTCTTTCATTTAAAAAAAGAATGATGTAATTTGATGCAGTAGTTTGTTCTCACGGATTGTCGAAAGAAATCGCTTAGCGTTTTAAATATATAGATACCTTCGGAACGAGGTCCTTTCAAATTTTTTTAATTTTTCATCACAAGTAATTCAGAAAAGTAACTTTTGTGTAATATAATTGAAGAAACGCTGTCATTGAATTTGGCAATATTTTCTATTCAAAATTACACCGTTAAAATTTGCGTGGTAAGTTGCATTTTTGGTGCTGCAGTAGCTGCAAATATAAAATGGTGAAACATCGTTCCAATATTTGACTGAAGCGGAGCTACAAATGTTGGAATGATATTTTACCAGTTTCTGGATGCAGCTACTGCAGCACTAAATGTTGGTTCAACTTGACACAAAGTTTTTAACAGTGTATCGGTAGAAATAATCACGGAGTCAGAGAACATTATAAGTCACCTATACGCGACACGTGTCGCGAGGCGGTTAAAAATTACACAAGTAAGACAAGAATCCCTATCCATTATCCATTACACAAGTATCCCTAAAAATACGCGCAAACTTTTGTTTGTTTGTCTAAAAAAATTCCAGTAAACAAAAATATTTATTAAGCATGTAAATTTATTGAATCTAGAGAAACAATTTAGAATCAAACAAATTTCTGCTATAAATATATTATTATAAACAATGTAATAGAAATTAATAGAAATATATTTAATGTAAATATATAAATGTAATATAAATATATAACAGAGCCGAAAATTTCCATTTATAAAATTAATTATTATGCACTTTTCAACTTTTGTTTTAGCCGTGTATTTTAACTATTATATTTGATTCTGAAATTTTATAAAATACAAACAATAGTTACCTTTAAAGAATTCCTTCAAGCATTACTCATAATATATTTATCAAAGCATGAATAATAAAGATTAAACAATGCCAAGGGTAACGATTTATCAACCTAGAATATCACAAACTATAATCCCAAAGAAAAGAAATATTTTACATCTTGATAAATTCGCGAAAAATGTCAAAACATCTTAAGTAATACTTTCTATATCAGCCATCTTCTAAGTATTAATAATGTTTCTCTCGCAAAAGTGATACATATCGAGAGAGAAAATTCGAAATGTTTTAAATTAATCTAAATACATTGAATTAAGCACATTCTTTACTTTGAATTTTAATTTTAAATCTCTGTGTTATTTTACGTTATATTTTATTATTGTTCTAAAGAATCGAAACCCATATTTTCATAAATTTTGTATAAATGGTGGGCAAAATAAAACTGGGCCGAAAAATATCTATAAGATTGACCTGAAATGGACTCTTGTTAATGACCAGGAGAACTGCCCATCACAGATAATGCTGGAAATGGACATTAGGGTGGAACGAAAATAATGGTTAATTATTTTTTTTCAGTTAGAAATTTGCTATAGTCGACAAAAGTTGCCTCTTGGGATTAGAATGAAGAATATAAAATTTTGTTGCTGTACTAAAATATTTTCAGGTGCCGCAAAGAGCTTGAAAAATGACTTTTCTATGAAAAAACGATAAAATTGCCTTTTTTAGAAAAAGTTCTTTTCTTGATAATTAGCATAATATGCATATATTTTGTAAACAGAATATTCAAAATATGATACTTTTGCAGAAAACTTGCACATTATATGTATTACGAATTTTTAGATGCCATTATACAAAGAATTATTTTGTAGAATTTAGCGATTTTCACCATATTGATTTTTATTAATTTTACAGTAACATATTCTTATAATACTACATTGAAATGAAAGAAGTGCAATCTTTAACTAATAAAACAAATCACATTTATTTAGAAACACTTTAAAAGAGTGAAACCTCTGATTAACGGAGATCTATGTGACCAAAAAAAATGGTCTGAAAAAATGAGGTGACTGCAGGAGATTGGTTGTTAGTTATAACGAGAGGTTAATGTTCGTTGAGAAATTTTAATTTGGCGGTAAGATAGGGGTGACCGTATATAAGGGTGTCCATTAAAAGAGGTTTGATTTTATATTGTTTTTAAAGGCAAAACGCAATTTTAAGAAGCAGTATTTTTTTCTCTAATGTCCATAGTAATCACACATGGTCCATAATAATCACACTGACACATTGGATTGTTTTTTGTTTTTTGTTTTTTTTTTGTTTCAAATGTTGGTATGATCTTTTGAAAATTTATTTTGGTTTTTATCAATGCATCTCTTTCAAAAATTCATTCAAACTCTTTAACTAATTTAATAATCCTTTTTACTAATTTTTATTTCACATATTGAAAAATTTAAGTTTACTCTCATGATCACGTACTTCTGCTTACTTTATTTACTGCTTTACTTTGTCGTCAGCAATATACATCGTCATAGGAGGTTATGTTACTTTAACATCATGCCATGGAATCATATCAATATAATCCGTGACATCAAAGTTTATGCATATAGTAATTAAAAAATTCTGATGCCAACTTCATTTCCAGTCCCTGCTTTTACAATTCGGCGTAATGCAAAATCCTTAATGACTTCTATCACCTGATAGCATACAATGGAGTACATTTTCATGTGCAGCAAAGTATGCATTGCTTTGAATGATTGGATCAATTACATTTTTAGGAGTGTAATTGAGGTAACGCAAATAGCTGACACGTTTTCACCAGTGCTTCGTCCATAGATAGATGGTTTCAACTTTACGTTAAACCAAACAGTTGCATACACTTTCAAAATGTACTCAGTCAGTATTTGGAGATTTTGTGATGGATATTCTGTTCCCACGTACAAGCGAATTATACTGTTTGCTTAGGTAAATCATGGTGAATGACAATTTTTTTCTGGGTTTCTGAATAGACAAATCAGAAGAGCAACTTCTAACGGAGATTGTGTTACGCATTTGTAAGAAATATATTTGGTCCATACTTAAATTATCCTTAAATTTTAGCAATGGAATGTTATTTTCAGTAGCTGAAAACTCAGTCACTGGAAGTTCATAACACTTTTTCAGTTGTTTCCTTATTTTCACTCCGAATTCATTTGGATTTTTAGTTTTTCCATGTAGGAAAGAAAATATATGACGAACGGGTAGTTCATTTGCATGAAACAGACAAATCAAGCACTGCAGTGGCTTTCATAATTCTTTTTCGAACAAAGCAATCGCACCATTATTCAATCCACTGTTCGAAGCAGTTCCATCATATCTAATTACAGTAATGTTTAAGTATTAGTTGTTGCCATATAAAAATGTCATTATATTGTCTTTTATACCTTTTCCAGTACCAGAAATCGGTTTAAGTGTCTTGAAAATTTTGATCCAAGTTCTGGAACAAGTGATATATGTTCTTCGATAACAGTTATTTTGTTATACTTAGTTCTTTTCTTCTCTTGCACAAAAGTCTTGTATTTTCTTACATAAAAAAGCAATTAGTTTCTGTAACTATTTTTACAGTTTCTTCTACATATCTTTTTCGGTTCTTCGTTTGTTCTCATCTAATTTTCATTCTGTCAATACATTTCTGTCATACTTCATTCTTCATCACTAATCAGACCAATATCCTGCAGAGCGGCTCTTGGAATTGTTTCAGCAATTTTGTCTGATACTCAAGTTCGATCGCAAGTAGAAGCCACAAATCGCAGTTTCATGCTCATTTGACTATGATTTTGATTACTTCAGGTTTCAGAGACACTGGACGTAGAGGCAATACAAAAATTGGGATAATATAGTGTTCTCTTCTGAACTTTGTTCTGTTTCTACCTCATTATATACTATTTATGTTTCATTATTTTTGTAATTAAAATATATTACGCAGTAAGTTTACCATATTTTTTGATTAAAAAGATTTAAAACTGATTAAAACTGATTTAAAAGTTAACTTATGAAAACTATAATCTATTGAAAAAAAATTAAACATAATTGCGAAATTTGTCAAAATTTTAATAAAAACCTAACGTTTGCCCTTCTTGCGGCACCTGAAAACATAATCCAATTACGCTAATATTTAATTTCCGTCTTTATTTTGATCAAATGCAACTTTTGAAAACTATAGCATTTTGAAATTTAAAAAAAAGTTTCTTCGTTCCACCCTAATGGACATCATCGGCGTCGATGTAGCTGGATTTATCAATCTGTGAGACATGCATAGCAGCTCTGCCCGGGGGACAGCAGCAATAGCATTTAAAATGTTCCGCTGTAGCTCTTCCAATGTGTGAGGATTATTTTAGTTGACCGGACACTTCAATTTGCCACACAGGTAAATATCATAGGGAGAGTGATCAGGCAATCGAGGTGACCAGGAGAATGCACTGCCTCTTCTAATTGTCGTCTCTTCATCGAACACCTCGTGAACTCGTGACAAGGTTACCAAAGCAGTGTGTGCTGTTACTCTGCCTAGCTGAAAATATCCATACAATTGTTCATCTTCTATGAGTTGATCTGCCCTATAAATATTTTCTGGGCCAGTTTCATTTTGTCCACGATGTATTTTTGTATCGATTAAGTAAGAAGCCAAGTAATTTAGTAGTCAGTAAGTCGTGCTACCATGCTACAGGTGCACAGTTCGATTGCGGGATGTGTACTGGGCAAGATACACTGAAACTTTCACCCTTTCGGGCTAAATAAAATAAGTTCGGAGCTTGCTTGGGAACTAAACATTGAGGGCCCCGCATAAGGCTAACCAACTAACCGGAACATATGCTGCATAGCACCTCAGGCCCATAGTCAAGAAAATAGGCTGGGCACTGTAGGACACGTTCCTTAATGATTGGTAGTGCAGCAGGTTTCGTTTTTTAGTAAGTATTTAAAGTAATGAAAAGTTTCGGATTGCACACTGTTTTATCACATTTTATAAATATAATTTTTCGGCTTAATAATTCGAAAAATATATATATATAAACTCTGCAATTAAACGAAGCGATTTAAATATTAAATATAAAACTACTATTCTATGGTGCCAGACTCCTTGAAAATTCCAAGGAGTGCCCGCACCTTGATAACAAACATACATATTGTAAGAGATCCCTCGCTATAGTCGGCATGCCGGTTAATTCGAAGAAGACATACCATGAGAAATCTTCCACCAGTATTTCTGTATAGTAATCGTGTCGCTTTACTTAAGCGAAAATGTTTCTGATAAAGAAGACCAATACATTTTTAGGGTTTCGTTCATCTCACGAAACCCTATTACTTCCACTTCGTTGTTTGTACTTCACAGAGCCGGTTCTCAGAAACTATCTAACTTACAGGCATAAAATTTTGTGCACTTATAACTGAATATCTGCTATGAAGCTCAAAATCATAAAATTTGAAAGAAATGTATTAGTTTAATATATAGAGACAAAAAACCAAAAATCTAACAGCATTTTCCTAATAAATTTAAACATTTTTCGTTATAGCAGTTGCCAACAATTAAAAATCCACAATAAAATTCTTTCTACAAAAATTTATTTTCTATTGAACGATTTCCTTGTGTAAAATGAAAATGAAATAAAAACTTTCACCAATTGAAAAAAAAAAGATTAATATGACGTCATATTGGTAATAAAACGGAAATTTTCAAACATTTCTCAATAATACAAGAAATATGAGTATGTGTAAATACAGAAAGCAGCTTAATATGACGTCATTAGAAAATTATAAAGAAAATTAATCCGACGTCATAACGGATTTTTCAAATGTTTGAGAATAATACAAAGAAAATATCAATATGAGTAATAGTAAATAGTAAATATATAAGTTTCAGGAACGTATTGAATCATGATAAAAACCCGATTATGGAAATATTGGCATATTTTAACATTTTGAAAGTCTCTGTACAACATGTTTAATTTTGAAATAGATTTTTTTAATATCGCATTTAGTTCACATGACAGATATCATTATGACAGAGTATAATAGCGGGCTTCGCCCGCTATCGGACTGTTTCAGATTTTCGAAAAACAAAACAAAAAAAAAAACGAGAAAAATAGACCGGTAAATTTTTACTTTATAAAAAACATGACTTTTGTTTTTGGAAAATGAAATTTATTTGGATTTTTTAAAGAAAGGATAAAGTGTTTTGAAAGGAATATTAAATGAAATCCTTTGTGCGATCTTCGATCACACCTACCCACTTGTTGTAAGTTTTCCCCGGCAATGTTTTCCTCTAAATTACTAGCATGCTGGTTAACACGGTGGAATTCGGCATGTTTATTTTTTACGCATTTTTGCGATTTAAACATTTTCTAACTGAAGAAACTTTTAAAACGCAAGCAACAGTAATCATTTAAGATCTTGTAAATTCATTGAAATTTTACTCATTATATCTCTATCAATGCTAGAATAATAAGAATTTAACTATGCAAATACAACGCTTTAACACTATCGAATCATACTCACTCTAATTCAAACGAGAAGTAAACATTCAGATCGAGATAAGCTTATGAAATATGACGAAACGACTGAAGTATTAATTCCCAGAACGGATGTCTGAAGAGAATTAATAACATTCTCTCATAGAACTTTAGTTGATGCATTTCTAAGACACGGAATCTCAACAAATCCGAAATAAATCTCAATGCGTTGAATAAAACAAATTCCTCAAGACATATTTTCATTTCTAATTGATATATTCTCTTATCATTCTGTATTTCTTTTAAAAGAATAACAGAAACCTAACTCTGATCTTTCTCTTACATTGTAAAAAAAAAATACAAATGTTACTTAATCTACGTATGAAGGAGATTTAACTTCATATATTAGAATGTAATTTATATGTTAAATCGCCCCCCCCTAACTTTAAAGTAAATGGTTCCTGTTAACTTGAAATTTAATTGTCTGGTCACAAATTATTTATCCTCAGTTCCGTTGCCTAAAATGTAAGCTCTCATTTTATTTCGCTCGTTAAAATCTTCTGACCACATTTTCATCTACTTTTAAAAAAAACAAAAGAAAAAGCTTTGTGCCTAGCAACAGTTAGAAATCTTTGTTCACAGATGCACTTTACATCTATATTTTAACGGATCATCGTCTGATGTAATTTCTCACGGCATATGAAAGTTATTTCGTCTTATTATTATTCACATGGCGTTATACTTGCCATATATGGTATGCCGGCGCCTGCTTGGGATAATTTTGGTTCACATCTTCTCTCTTAACATAGTAACCTTACAGGGCGGTTTCTCTCAAAAATTTACCAGGCTCCATTATGCGGTTTCAATCGGACTGGCGTTAAAAATTCATAATTCCTCTCTGACGTAATCCCATTCACTTAATACTAATGGATAAAAACCACATGTGTCTCCTCGCTATATTTTATCGCCAGAATATATATTTTTGGCTAATTTCATTGCTATTATTTCGCCAATGCTTGATTCGAACTGAGAAAGTTGTAACAGTTCTCGTCAGAGATTTAGCTCTTGCCCTGTATAGAAAAAGGATGTAAAAATCGCTTATGCCTTCTCTCTAGCTATCGGCGATTGTTAGCCGGCCTTGTATGGCGACATCTACGAACCTGGATATTACTGAAATAAATATATATGTGCAACCTTTGACTCCTTTCATATGGTATTAATCACGGCTCTGAGTATTTCTCAATTCCTATTTAAAAATTCTCAACGAAGTATTTTAATTCCTGGAACAACAAATTTATTTCACACTTCGGAAATATTATATAGCCACGAATGAAACTACCGGGTGGTTATAAGTCTCTCTATTGGGAGCAGTCTGTAGATTCAAGGAATAACCGGAATGAAACGAAAATTGGCACACTTACTATTCGAGAAGGGAGAAGAAGAATGGAACAATAAAAAAATAAGTTGCAATAATTGCCGACAGAGGTCGCTTTTGAATATGAAATGTGATGTGTAATATTGTGTACCGTGGAGATATAGCAAACCTCAATGTCTTTACCGCATATCACAACATGTGCGAAACATCACTCCTCATACATTACAATACGCAGTTAAGCACGTTGTGCCCCGCCTGGATTGTGCCCTCCAGCACAATGGCCATGTGGAACCTGAACATGATCAGCACAGCCATGTGAAAGCGTAACCATATTCACTGTGACATTTTCCAATAAATTAGGCGTGCCATCCGGTTTGACGCCTTAATTCTTTGTTCTTGTATTACACATTACATTTCACACTCAGTAACGCCATCTGTTGGTGATTATTGCAATTATTTTTTTATATTGTTCCATTCTTCTTCCCCCTTCTCGAATAGTAAGTGTACTTATTTTGTTATTCGGGTATACTTATTTCGGGTTATTCATTCGAGCAACAGACAGCTCCAAATAGAGATACCTATATTATAACCACCCTGTATACAATAACCTCTACCGACTCACCCACGATTTCGAAAAGGGATCGTTATCTGTAGAAAGCTCATAAACCCATACATTTCCGAGATTTAAAGAAGCATTTATAAAACTGTTTCATTTGCGGCCACTGATTTTTGTTAATGTTTCCCAGTAGTTTTTATAGTGTATTAATCACTTTTTTCAAACCGAACGTTGGTTTTCATTATCCGTTAAACAATTGCATCTATGTAATTGAATTTATACATGTTAGATAATAACGTAATATTAATTTTATTGTTAATGTTAGTGCTGTCAATTCATTATGTTTGTAAAACCTGTTTGTTGAACGTGAAAATGTTTACTTGAGAATTGATAGCATTTGTAAAACTGATATCTCTTGTTCGATAAAACTGATTAATACTCTATAAAAACTACTCGCAAACGTTTCCGAAAATCAGTGGTAGGAAAAAGACTTTTTGTTACTACACTGTAAAAAATGACCAATGTTTCTTATTTTATGAAAATATGCTATAACCACAAACGAAAATATAATATAATCTTCTGAGTTATCCGAAATTTCAAATAGCATGTTACATTGTCTTTTGAATCCTCAGAAAAGAATACATTTTCAAAATTTAAAGAATAAATTATAGAAACAAATTATTTTTAGCTGCCCGAATTTTTCAGAAACGTTTCCGAACGGATTTTATAGTGTATTAATTACTGTCCTCAGCCTGGAATAACTGTTTTTCGAATGCTATCAATTCTGAAGTAAACATTTTCATGCTCAAAAAAATGTTTAACAGACAAATATGCAAAATTAACAGCGTTAACAATAACATTAAAATTAAGATTATTTCTTTACTCTTTCATGTATAAATTAACTTATGCGGCTGAAAACGTGTACTTGAGAATAGATAACATTCGAAAAACAGATATTCCAGCCTGAGGACACTAATTAATACACTATAAAAACCCTTCGGAAACGTTTCTGAAAAATTCGGGCGCTAAAAATAATTTATTTTTATAAATTAATCTTTAAATTTTGAAAATGTATTCGTTTCTGGGGATTCAAAAGACACTGTAACATGCTATTTGAAATTTCGGATAACTCAGAAGTTTATATTATATTTTCGTTCGTGGTTATAGCATATTTTCATAAAATAAGAAACATTGGTCATTTTTTAAAGTGTATAAATGTTTCTTTTAATTCCAAACATACTTTGGTTTCTGAGGTTCTAAATATAAAGAATCGTGAATAACTCGCAAGAAGTTATTGTATATTTTATTTGGTGATTATATGATATTTATGTTTTTTTATATAGTTCAATTATAACTTTTTTTAAAATATCTAAAGCATCATAGAAATTCTGTGTATCATAGAAATTCTGTCTTTCATCTTCAGCTTTCTCAGATTTTAAACGCTAAAAATGTATTTTCTTTTAGAAACTTTTAGATTATTCTAAGAATTGTTCATATAAAAGACAATATAATATCACCCCATTTGCGAATTAAAATTTAACTTATTTTAAAAATTACTGTAAATAACCTTTACGTGCATGTTCGTAAACATGTCACTAATTCCATTGTTATATTTATCATAGTTATTAATTGAATTTTAATCTTTCACAGTCTTTTATGACGTTCTTAATATGTATTATTTTTAAAGCTTGTGTAATAAATATTTAACCATGGCAGACATACCGATTTATCGCCATAGACTATCTATACTTCAGAGGAAATCTTCTGAATTTAGTATAAATTTATAGTATTCTTAACCGCTTTAAGTAAGAAACTTTTACTTATCAGACGTTTTATGGATATTAATAATAGTTTTATATATCAGATCTGTAGTTTATGTGATTCCAAGTGAAGAAATTGGGGAAATAAGTCTAAATACAGTGATATAAACATATTATTTTAAGTATTAGCTTATTTTTTGAATTACCGTATTATCTTATCTTACTGTATTAATATATTTTTTTAAAAGCCACTATTTTCATAAATCTGGCATATAAATATTTCATAAAATGCAGGATGCGTACAGTTGTACCACAATTTTCGAATAGAATTTTTCACTTTCTTAAATTGCAAAAATATGTTATAAAATTTTGTGATCTAAATAGTGGTGACTTACTCCTAAGAAACTCTAAGGAGGTTACGTGCACACACTGCATGTATATCGTATGTTTTTTTTTATTACAAATTCACATGACGGATCCAAAAAAAGGTTAAATTTACAGCTAATGATGTCATACAAATTCCAGCATTAGCTATAAATTCAAGATTTAATTCCTTTTGTTCATTATTATTTTCTAAACATAAGCAAAATTTAACATTTAACATTTTTTTGTAAATTCCCTATAATTTTACTCAGTGTATCTTTATTAACGTATGGATGACAAAGGTTTCACACAGCCAAATATAAGTATTTATGCCATTGGAGTCATACTAACTATAATAAAAAATGCAACTATTTTCTTCATATTTGGATTTATCTTTGAAACTCGTCAAAAAGCCTTACGTACACTCAGAAAAAAAGTTTTGTTTAATCAACAAAAATTTGTTTGACCAACAAAACTTTTTGCTTAAATATGGATCAATGGAAATTTTGTTTGAATCAACAAAAAAAATATTGTTGATTTTTTTTGCAATTCCAAAAAAAAAAAAAAAAAAATTGTATCGTCAGCGAAAAAATATTTTGTTAATTCAAGTAAAATGGTTCAATTTTACTTGAATGAACAAAATTATTTTTGCTACATAGATATATGCTATGTGTTATTTTAACAATCTATTTTCTTTTTTCAACAAAATATATTTTGTTTGTTTAAATAATTAAACATGTTACATTACGAACTTGTTTTGTTTATACTACAAAAACTTTTGTTAAATGAACCAATCTAAACATGCAATTTTAATTATTTTTTAATCCATTTTTAGCAGTGAATTACGCATGTAAACCTTGAATAATAACAAGTGAATTTTTACGCTGCTTTTTTTCACGCGAAAACCGAGAGAGTGAAAATTGCCCAACCCGGGAGTCGAAAATTGCCCAACCCTCAGAACAGCGTTCTGAGGCTCTACCACGGAGCTACAAGGAACGATATCTAAGATCGGCATTTCTCACTCTTATGTATGTCGGAACGGCTGCAACCGCAGCGCAACGTAGAAATGTCATCAGGAGCACGCAAATTTCTGCGGCAAACATGAAACGACAATACAAAGCCCAACATACGGCAACAAATAGTTAATTTTTAATTCATTTTCAGCAGTAAATTACGCTTGGAAAATGCAGGATAAAATTCACTGTTATATTTTACCAGTGTACTTTCTTCCAGTACGAGAGTACTTTCTTCGTAAAGATAGAAGAAAGTAATAAATGGGACAGGAGGATTTTTAAAAGTATCTTGGTCCGTCCCAATGAAAAAAAGTTTTAATTATCCAAAAATTATGTTAATCCTTTAATTATATAGCTATATAAGTCAAATAAACCTAGTTACGTTCAAAGATTACAGGCGTAATTCACTGCTGAAAATGAGATTAAGCTATTACAGAAATCGCAAAAAAATGCAACATACCAGCGCCACCTGTTGCGCCATTTGCAACAAAAACTAATCAGCAACAATTTATATCAGTAATTAATTGAATATAAAGTTTTATAAAATTCCGTGCATTAGTTCTTGGGATAGAGCGCCCACAAAATTTTTGTCACATAGAGACAGTCAGAGTCATTGACAGTCATTTTCTAAAAACAATCAAATCGTGTTCAGGCCCTTCTAAAATCCGTCCGAAACCGGAAGTCGGAAATTTTCATGATTCCAATACTTTCTTCTTGTAAAGATAGAAGAAAGTAATAAATGGGAAAGGGGGATTTTTTAAACTACCTTGGTCCGTCCCAAGGAAAAAAAAGTTTAAATTATCCAAAAATTATGTTAATCCTTTAATTATATAGCTATATAAGTCAAATAAATCGAGTTACGTGAGAGAGTTATGGCTACTATACAACAATTTAAATTTTGCAAAAACAACAAAATTTTGCTGGAGTTATAAAATTATTGTAAAATTAAAAAAAAAACAGATTTTGTTAAATCAAGTAAAATTGATGACATTTTGTTAAAATTTTTGAAGAGTGTTAACATAATTTTTTTGTCCAAGCAACAAAACCAATTTTTTTGCTTCAACTAAAAATTTTGCTAAAACAACCAAAATGTACTCAACAAAACATGTTTTGTTGTTTTAATCAATTCCTTTTTCTGGGTGTAAATATTTCTAAACAAGACATGTGATGTGATTTAAGAATGGACCTGTCGTAGAAATTTACATGAATTATTTTTATTTCGGATAATTTATGAAAACATTGAAATTAATCTTAACGGAGTAGATTTAACAGATGCTTTAAATTGCATTTGAATTTTTAACTTCTACATTACTACAGGGTTCGTACGATTTTACCACAATTTTTAAGAGAAAAAATCTATTTAATATTTATATAACGGAAATTGTAGACTCCTCGTTTAATAGCAGGATTTTTAATAATTTTCTGCAGTTAAATAAAGCGAAAAATTCTATTAAAAATTGTGGTAAAAGGGTACGAACTCTGTAATATGTAAAAATACATTAAAATCAAAGTTTTAAAAATTATAAATATTTCTCTATGAAGTAAATTTATTATAGAAAAATAGATACTATGATATAAAATAACATATTTGGTGAAATCACACGGACACTTTCATTTATTAACTATTTCTTTACTAGTGAGGTATTTTGTTTGCTTCTAGAATATTTTTAAACACAAGCAATAGTTAGCGTTTAAGAACATTCCTAAAATCCTTCCAAATTTACTGTGTATATATTTATTCATGCATTATTATATAGGGATTAACTATATTAAATGATTAACCATATAACTATTTGTCAATGTAGAAACATACTAACTATAATTCAAGAGAGGAGGCGCGTTTACTTCTAGATAAATATGCGAAGTGTGTCAAAACGACTTAATATATTCATAGATACGACATCTTATCAGAATTATTAATGTTTCTTTCTCAAAAATCTAGTTGATGCATTTCCAATTTGCTTCTAGACTATTTTTATTTCTAAAATCCTTCCAAATTTATTGCGTATATATTTATTCATGTATTATTATATAGGGATTAACTATATCAAACGATTAACCATACAATGATTTGTCAATGTAGAAACATACTAACTGTAATTCAAAAGAGGAGGATGCGTTTACTTCTAGATAATTCTGCGAAGTGTTTCAAAACGAATTAAGTAATACATTCTAGATAAGACATCTTATCAGAATTATTAATGTTTCTTTCTGAAAAATTTAGTTGATGCATTTCCAATTTGCTTCTAGAATATTTTTAAACACAAGCAAAAATTTTCATTTAAGAACATTGCTAAAATCCTTGCAAATTTACTCAGTATATATTTATTTATTCTTTATTATATAGGGATTAAGTGCATCAAACTATTAACCATACAACGATTTGTCACTGTAGAAACATACTAACTATAATTAAAAAGAGAAGAACGCGTATACATCTAGATAAATCTGTGAAGTTTGTCAAAACGACTTAAGTAATACATTCTAGATAAGACATCTTTTCAGAATTATTAATGTTTCTTTCCTAAAAATTTAGTTGATGCATTTCCAATTTGCTTCTAGTATATTTTTAAACGCAAGCAATAGTTATCATTTAAGAACATTCCTAAAATCTTTGCAAATTTACTCAGTATATATTTATTCATGCATTATTATATAAGGATTAACTTTATCAAACGATTAACAAATGCAACGATTTGTCACTGTAGAAACTACTAACTATAATTGAAAGAGAAGAACGCGTTTACATCAAGATAAATATATAAACTGTGTCAAAACGACTTAAGTAATACATTCTAAATAACACATCTTATTAGAATTATTAATGTTTCTTTCTCAGACGACATTTAGTTAATGCATTTCCATGAGAAGAAATTTCAAACAACTTTGGAATTAATATAAATACAGTGAGTTGAACACACGATTTAAATCACTTTTTAATTTTAAACTATAATATTGTCTCGCATTTCTTAAATAAAGCGAAAATAAAATTATATTTCAATTTATAATATTACGCTTGAAAAAGAATGATTGAGCTTTTAGTTTTTTCTTTTAAGTATTTTTTTCTTTTAATTTTCTGTAGCAATCCTTGGATTTATCATAAAATCCTTTTTAATAAATAATTTTCTTAAATATTTTGAAATATCTGTTTGGTCATTCGCTATTGCATTTTAAATGTTGCAAAAAATGTTTGGTTGTACAATATAGTGCGTGCATCTATTTCTAATATAAATATTTAAAATAAAATAAAATAAAGTAGTATATTTTTTCAGAATTAAATTTCAATTTATAATAAATTATCCATTTTCAATTTAAGCACAAATTTTTCCGCTAGAAATTTGTTATAATCAAAAAGCTTTTTCGATTTTTTTAAAATTTCTTGTAATTTTAGTCAATGTATCGTTATTAATTTTTGAGTAATAAAATCATAAAACTCTCCAGTTATCGTGATTTTTACGATATTATTATTTTGATTGCAATTTAAAAGAAAAAGGGCAATGTTCATCTGGATAAGATTAGAAAATATTTCAAAGCACCATCATTAATGATGGACACTACATTTATAAAATTTACGAATTTAAATGTTTAGAACTATAGATAATTTATTTCTACGATTTAAAACTAATGTAAGTCATCTGAGCGATAGTAATAATAATCAAAATATAGTACATAAAGGAGCTGGAAATCACTTTTCAATTTTAAATTGCTGTGTTATTTGGTATTAATTAAGAAAACTGAAAAAAAAAAATATTTATTTAATTACATTTTAAATATATTTATCTATGTGGTATTTAATAATAGAAATAAGATACCAATATTAAATATACAGCTTCGAATATTGGAAATAAAATGCTTAATCACAAAATGACTGAATTTGTTAATTTTCTGCTTCCACATTTAAATAGTATAATTGTATTTCTGATAAGTATAATGGGAGTTCGACTGCATGCGATGACCATAAAATATGTCGCTGCAACTTTCATTGTTGAAGAAAGACGAAAATGCACCGAAGTACACTGGTGGAAATTGAATTATGAAAACTCGGTTTTTTAATCAAAACATTTATAACATTAACTAAAAATGAATGAATTTTCATACATTATACATGCTATGTACAACAAATAATTTAGAAAAATAAAATTTCATACAAATTAATAACCTAAAACATAACATCAAAAATTAGATTTTAGTAACATAAAAATATGAAAATTGATTTATGAAATGTCACATTTAATTGAAATTAATAATTAGTAAAGCCGCCTTTATTCATTAGAGGTTCTTTTATTCTAGATGGCATTGATAAAACAAGATTTTGGATGTATTTCTGATCAATTAGTTTCCAGTTTTGACAGATTGAAGTTTTCAAATCTACAAGTGATGTGCTCTGCATCCCATTTGCATAAACCATTCAAACAAGCTGTCCCCAAACATTTTCGATGGGGTTCAGATCAAGACTAATAGGTGGATGATCTAAAAGAACAATATTCTGTTCGTCAAACCAATCTTTCGTTTTATTTGAAATGTGAATACTTGCATTATCTTGCATGACTATATAATCTAAACCATAATATTGCCATGCAAATGGAAGAAGTGAATTTTCTAAAACTAAACTATAATCAAAAGAGTTCTGGCGACCGTTTAAAAATACAATTTCACTTTTGCCATCATAAGCAGTCGCTGCCCAAATCGTCAAACTTCCGCCACCAAAATTTCTGCTGAATGCAGATTTCGGTTCTTTTCGGAGATCTCTCCAATAATACCTCAAACCATCTGGGCCATTTAAATTAAATCTTTTTTCGTCAGAGAAAATGAATTTCTTCCAATTGTCACCCATTGCCATGTACTTCTCGCAATACTGAAAACGCATCTGCTTGTGACGCAGAAGTAACTTTGGACACGGCTTCATTTTCGACCATTTCAAGATCCGTGAAGAATGTAAAATTTGCCTAACTCTTCTAGAAGTAACAGGCAGGGATAGATCTTCACAAATCTGCTTTGAACTGTGATCAGCTTTCGATGCAAGTTGAAGAATCCCTCTTTTCTGTCTCTTGCGTAAACGTGGATTACCTTTTTTGTTAAAATTTTTGCCATAATTTGCTGGATCTTTTCAATAGTTATATATCAAACCAACAGATCTTTTAATTAATTTACTAATTTCCGGGACAGACTTTCCACATTCTAAATATGCGTCGATTTTACCTCTTTCTTACTCAGACAAAATCTTTCGTTTACCCATTGCGAAAATTGTAAATGAAACGTATTGCTTTCACTGTACAACGCTTTTTATGTCTACTTTAAAGGTCACGTTACCTTGTTTTATGCAAATTTTTGTCACATTGCTTCGGAATAACCAATGAAATGTGATATTTCATAAATCAATTTCCATGTTCGCATATTACGAAAATTTAATTTTTGACTTTTTGTTTATGTTTAATATTATGTGTAAAAATTTATTTTTGTAACAGATTTTTCATACGTGCTATGTACATCCCACGAAATTTCATTCATTTTTAATGAATATTATAGAAGTTTTTGTCAAAAAACCGTGTTTTCATAAATCAATTTCCACCAGTGTATCATTCATTCGGTCTGGCTATGGCGTTCAAAAGTCCTAAAATTTTAGGGCTTGTTCACGCTTTTTTTACGCAGTTCCCGCAGTTTTCGATTTAAAACATTTGAAACATTTTTAGAAGTACATTCGTGGGACAAAAAAAAAATGTTAAAAAGTCAGTCATCCGTTTTAAAATCATGAAACCTTTTAAAAAATCCCGTTATAAAATAACTATAAAGTTTGGTCATACTACAAGGTGATACCAATAAGTAAGGTGAATCCTCTCTTCTTCAGCGTCTAAGAGGGTGGAAGTTAATGCTAATTAACGGACTAATGGCCAAGGAACATGCCCCACCCCACAGCGCACCAAATCTTCAAATAGCTTCATCAAGTTCATGATAACAGCCATAAGGTATCTATGGACTGATCGCCATTAGAGCGCATTCATGAAAACAAATTCAACGGTTACCAGTGATGCAACAGAATATAAAATCAACAGCGAAAAATAAGAGACTCAAATCACAATGACAAACCTGTAACAAATGAGAAACCAAAAACAACAGCAACAAATGAGAAACCAAAAAGCAATGAGCGAAACCTAAACACGAAACAAAATGCAACAAAAATCAAGCAGCAAAACAAAAACAACAGGTAACCGTAAGTACAATCGGAAAAAGGGAAAAGGAAAAGGGGAAAAAATCCAACACAGGTAAAAGTAATCAATTTTTTATTTTTTTTTATGTAAAGTTAAATAAACATGTATTAACCCCATTCCCTTACAGGTTTTTCTTTTTTCTTCTCATCGTGTACACTAATGGCGCCCGGTGCATGTAAAATCTGTCGTGGGAGCAAAATCCTCTAAGTTACCTGTGAATTATACGTCTGGAGATGCCTAGTCAGGTGAAGGTCTCGTCACCGGATCAAGGTTCTAAATTACCAGACCAACTTTCATAGCGATGGCATGACGTATGGGTATGATGCCAAGCCCAGGTCCATACAAAAAGAATCAGAATTAGCAGCAAAACAAAAATGGGAACAAAACTAAGACCACCACATAGCCGTCCTGCCAGAAATGGCAAGCCACTAGGCGGCATCTCTTGAGTGGCGCTACGCGCCCCGGTACCAGGCACTAAACCCGTTTAAGCTAGGGAAACCTGGCAAGTAGGGGCCTGGACGCCGGCCTCAAAACAAAAAAAAAAGGTAAACAGCCAGACGCGTTGACACATGCACATTACGTTCTCCCTTGTGTTACGTAAATTTTGCACTGCGTTTTCAAACTTTCTTGGTAGGTTTTTGTCTATGGAGTCGCTGCAATGGAAAAGTTGTTAATGCATTGTGTCATAGAGCAGACAGTCAATATGAAATTCTGTTGAAGGAGCTCTTGGCGACTATTCGTCATATTCAGCCGCAATTGGCTGACGCAGGATCGTGTAAGTGATACATTTTGTATGTTAATGCAACAGACTTTTTTTTCCTTTTTTAAGACTTTAAGTGGCACTGAAAGACTTGCAAACATTTCAGATATCCAAGCTGTTGTTACCTGTGAACTTAAAGCAGTAGTGTAGGAAGACTATTCCAGATGTTTCTAACATGTATGGACGTTGATGTATGAACGTTGTCAGAAATGCATTATATCAAGCGAGGAGTACTTCGAAAGAGAATATGGTTATTTCTTCCAAATATATAATACTGCAATATATCTGTGATCAGTCACCTTATTTATTGGTCATACCTTTTATCTTTAATCTCTAACTGTGCAAACTGCAATAATTTATAAGTATTGTAGTTTTTGGAATTTTTAGGACATTTTTTAAACACCCAAAATAATTTTGCTGAAGTTATTTTATACTGAGTAAAATTTACAAAAAATAAGTAAATTTATTCTAGGAAAAATTAGGTACGGAGTTTTACGTGAAGTAAATTTATGTATTGGGAGAATAAAAAAACAATCTGCTGTAGATGCTTAAAAAATCTTTTAAAATTAATAGCGAACTTTTAAGTATTACTACATTTAATTTATTATAACAAAAAATGCGCTTTCAGTTTAAATATTAAGTTTCTAACTAGAAGTATCTAATACTAAGAAAATGGATATTGTTAAAATTTTCCATAAAAGCTTTGATAACTTTATTAAACATATATTTATTAAAGCATGAATAATGAAAACTTAAACGATTATAGATATAACGATGAATTACCCTGATAGAGTAGAGCGAATAAATTAAGATATAACAAATATTTTATCTCTAAATAAATCATGTGAAAGCGCTTTAAGTAATAAATAATTTTCTAAATCAGGCGTCTAATGAAAATTAGGAATCGGCGTGTAGTAGCAGATTTACTTCCAGGTCAAGGAACCTTAATAAATGTTGCAATTTAAATAGAGCGTATTGGACGTAAAGTATAATTGATTTTTAAAATTAAAACTGTTTCATTTGTTTCGAATTTATTTGAATAAAAAAGCGTTTTTTTTGTAACAAGTGCCCATTTTTCGAAATTTTGTTTTTTTTTCTTATTTGTTACATAAAAATGTAAACTAAGTTAATTAAAAAAGTAATCATAATTATACATATACTGATTATTTTATGACCATATATCAACAAAAAGCTTACAAGTCTTATAATAGTAGGGAGTTTTTAAAGGCCTTTCTCAAATCCAATCTGGCTAGTTTCTGGCACATTTTTCAATTCATTTTTGTTTGAAAATGTACCAATTTATCAGGTGCTCTTTTTAAGAAACTACGTAATGGAACTGTTTTTTTTTCTTTTATCTGTAAATGCAGTTTTCCGAAAATGCTGTCAAAGTGGACATTTTGCAGCAAATTTCCGGATTTGACACCACAGGAAAAGGGAAAAACTGTCGTTCTGAGACAAAAATTTCTTATAACTCAAGCAATTATCGAAAAATGGAAAAAACGAATCAATTCAGTAATCATGCCCCCATGCCAACATCATGCTTTTGCACTTAAAAACGAATCAGAAAATTTGCGTTGTTGGGCGTGGAAAATATTTTTTTGAGAACCGTCTTCACAATTTGGCTTTTGCATGACCCGCTAGTGGTCACATATTCCTTTTGCCTTAATGTAATTATACCGCTGGAAGACATTGATTTTCTTCCCTTATTCGTCGACAAAATTTCGGCTGTGTTAACATTGTTTAATTTATAATATTAGTTCAGCTTTCAAGGTATTTTTCTGAAATAAATGTCCGCTTATCCGTAGAGTACATTTGAATGCAAACTGTCGTTCAACAGATAAGGCGTTAAAACACCAAAATGAGGGTAATGTACAATAACTATTTTTAAACTTCTTACACTGTAAAAAGTATAAATGTTTAATAATCTACGAAAATATTACATAACCACGAATGAGAAAATACAATAACCTCTTCCAAGTTACCCACGATTCCGAAAAGTGTTCTTTATTTTGGTCTCAGAAACCAATGTATTTTCTAAAAAAGAGAAACGACTTTACACAAATAGTATATTGATAACGTTTAAGCAACGGAACTTCAGGCTTTTCATCTTGATCGAAATGCTGAAGAAACAACAGTTAAAACATTACGTAAGTTGTGGAACAGTCCAAAGGATACAATTGCGTACAAAGTCAATGACAATGCAAATTGTAATTTTACTAAAACTAGATTTATTTCCTTAAATAGCACACATTTGTGACCCTCTGGTATTTTTTTGCGACCAACTCTGAAGCAAAAATGTTTATGCAACAACTGTGATTGCTTAACCTTTAATATACCAAGCCGATCTTGTCAATTTACGTTACGAAGCTGGGATCTTCTGAAGACCCCAGTTAAAACTAAACATTCCCATGATTACCACTAAATTCTAACTGTTTGATTTTTAAATTACCAAAATTATGTTATTTCGGTTTCTACAGATCAGTAATATAAAAAAACCCTCTCCTTTCAACAGGATCTGCATCTGTCCAAATTCTTATTCTGTTCGGAGCAGCATTTGAATTCAAATCGTGAAAAAAAAAACATGATGCTTCAGTATTGGTGAAGGTGCATATAGTGTCAAGAATTTTATCATCAAGAAACAAAAATTCAAATTCTACCGAATTGTGGTCGCACCATCAGCTGAGTGCATTGTCCAAGGTGTTCCCCTGTTGACCCCGAGTAAACGGGGGCACGGATTTTCAAATATTCCTTATCAAATTTGCTCAAGACATTGTCCACTCAAATCACTTTTATTCATCAGCTGACGAATTTCATCTTCTGAAAGTCCTTTACTGACAGTCCTTTCAAAATGTACAACCTGCAGAATTTTTAAAGAACAAGGATAAAAATATTCAGAATTTGTAACATAGAATACCAAGTGGGATCCTGGTGAGACCCCACTGTTTTCTTTTTAACGTTAATTTTATAGAACATTGTATTAGTAAAATTACACATTATTTATGTTAATCCGATTCTGAACACATAGAAAAATCAGGAGGAGAAAAATAGTTGTTACAGATACGACAGGATCACGAAAAATAACATTCTAGGGTCCACCGTAGGCCCCCTCCTTGATATATCAAGGGCCGAATTAGAATGGAAAGTAAAATTACCTCCACATGTTTCCCAGAAATGGAAGAACTTCATCGAAATATTACTCAGCTATAGTTAATTAAAGCACCAAGATGCTCAAAAGGCGGATATCAAATCTGTGCTACAGGACGTCTTCGCTCTGCCACGGTTTATGCAGTGATGGAACAGTAGCGCAGCAGTTGGGCGATTCTCACCACTAAATTTTAATAGTATTCTTCTCCTTAAAAAATCTGTGAAACTCTGTCCTTAAATAAGACAAAGAGTACAATTTAAATTTAACGATGTCAATCGATTCTCTCCTGTGCCACTGTTCCATCACTGCTTATGCCATCAGTAATATATATTCAGACCGTGTCCAACACCAATGAAATAACTACACAAATTCTTTGTAGTAAATACCGCGTGGCTCGAACGAAGTAATGGAAAAATAAAAGTAATTCCGAGACATGAATTATCAGTATATTTTCTTTTAGCAAAGCTAACTCATAAAGACTTACCTGCTCTAAACAATTTATGAGCAACAGTGTATCTGACATTCAGCAACTATCCAAGGATTTTCAGTGGCTACATATGCCATCTGAGTGTAACCCTGCTTATTTGGTTTCTCGGGGTCTAGATGTGAGAAACCTCGCAGAAAATGAACTCTGGTAAAAGAGGCATTTCCTTCCTGAGATTTCTGGTTTAAAAAGTGAGTTATTCAGTTCCTGACTCAAACAAGCTCAAATGTCTGAATATTTTTCTATATATTGCAAGTTTAATTATAGTGAGTGATAGACCCATAGTAACGTATGTAATAATCATAAACGCCCGATAATTTTTGCAACCAGGCAACAAATTACCTAAGGGATTTTTATGTATGACTAGAGGCCTACTATAGACTATTTGCCTATAACATTGTCTACTTAGAAAAATATTGCATGGAAGGTTCTCCATGAATGCGTACAATGCTTGAAAAATAAATCTATCATTGACAATCACTTGCTGGGAGATTTTTCTTCTGTAAGGGTTATGCCATTAATAATGTCTCCATTTCTGAATGTCAGTGTTGCTGAGATACGCATCTCTTCAGGAGAATAATATCCAGAATTAGTGTATTGTCTATTATAGATAATTGTATGACTTGTGCAAAACAATTGTGTGATATATTCTATTATGCCTTAATTGAGGTTGGTTTTTGCTTATTACTTGTATTGTGTTGTTTTCGCTTATAATTTACAATATATATTGGTAATATTTGAAACATATGCAATATTTCAACGCAGGGCGGGATGTGTACTATTTGTAACTTTCTTTTTGGCAACGGTACGTTTCATGGAAACCCCTTTGTTGTAGCCCTTTTTACCGGACAAAATGATCAGATGACTTTGTGGCAGTTAGTTCATGCAATTCAATATCATTATAAAATATATGTTATTATTGTCCGCCTGTTATTAATTTTGCAAAACCGCCGCACAGTATCTTATAATGAAGCTTTAATAATAAAGTCTTAATAATAAAGTTTTAAACAGTTCAATATCTTACAATAAAATGCCGTGGTACAGTGCAGAAAATTGTAAATTAAAATATAGGAAATATTTTATCTCTAGATAATTCATCACAAAACGCCTTAAGTAATGGTTTTCTAAATCGTGCATCTCATGAGAATTAAGAATAAACCTGTCGTAGTATATTTATTTCGATGTCGAAGAACTTGAACAAACGATGCATTATAAATAGAGCGCGTTACAATGCACGCAACAAATTATTTTTATTTTAAAATTGGTACATTGTTTAAAATTTATTCGAGTAATGTGGCAGTAAATTTGTTCAACTGAACATTTTTCTAAATTTCATGTTTATTTATGTGTAATGTGTTAATTAAAAACTACGCAAAATCTAACTATACGCATGCTAGGTATTTAATGATCATACTTCTAAAACATAAAATTTCACAATTCCTTCTACATTTTAAGTATTGTGAAATTTTATTTAAAACACGATAATGAGGGCATTCTGCAATCATTACATTAACTCTGATACTTGATTTTTTTTGTTGTTGTTGGACATGAATGACTAATTCGTCGTAGATAATGTTATTTTCAAATAAGATGATAATCTAGATCAAAGAGTAATGAGAATTACAAAGTTGGAAACCATTTTTCCAGGTATTACTAGACCTGAGAATACGAATGAATCTACATTAATTCGTAAATGAAAAAAGTAATTTGCATCCAAATAAACTTGTGAAACAGAAAAAAGACCTAAAGTGATAATTTCAATGTCACGTTTGAATGAGAATTAAAAATGGATTTATGGCAGAACTTTAGTTGATTTAATCGCAAACCTTGGAGTTCAAATATATGTAGCATTTATTTAAATATTGTGCATTAAATCTACACTTAAAAGGAGTGGTGTTTCAATAATAAATTACTGTGCTAATTTTCTTTAGGTGATGAAAAGGGAAATGAATACTGTCTAAATTTTTAATATTTTCCTATAATATATACACTGAAAGGAGAATTTTTTTTATAAACGTTAAAACCAAGTATTAGGAACATCGCAAATCCCACAATAAGCAATAGGTCGCCAAGTAGTGCTAATGAAGCTACACATGTATGTCATAAAGGAACAGTGAAATTTAGCTGTGGAATTCCAGTAGAAAATCTGCAAAAAAATAAAATACTTTCGAGTATTTGGCGCAAAAACATACGATTTGGCTAGCAACATTTTTCCTTCGCCAAACGCAAACGATTATAATGCATTTTACATTGCTTGTAAAATTATTATTCGAATGCGCAATATTTAATGAATTTAAACTTAAACGATGAAATATTTATCATTCTTTGTATAATATATACAAACTGCTTGTTGTTGCAGTTATTTATTTTTAACACTGAAAAAATATTTTCTATGTTTTGGAGGCTGCAAATATCTATTTTATGTTATAGCGAAGCTGACATTTAAGTTATGTGTATTATTGAATTATTGAATCTGTATGTTTATTTTCACTTTTAGATAACAATCGAAATTATAAAAATATATGAATCTGAAAGGCAAATTAAAGTACTAAGCGAAGCGTTTGAAGAAATTCTTGTTATGAGACCTGTCTATGAGATTTTTGGAAAATTTGAAAGCGTAAAATTGTCATTAAATTAAAAAGATATATACGAATGGGTTAATTCTAGGGCTCATGATACCATACCCTCTTGTTCTGAATAGTTTGCATATTGCGGTCAACATTTTCAACTCTCTGTACGTTTGCATTAATATTAATTTTAAATATTTTTTTATATCAGATTAAATAAATCACTCACGTTTTTTTCTCTATTTATTACTGATTGAATGAAATTTTGCCTATTGTTTTATCCTCCATTCCACGATTTTTTCTAATTTAAATGGCTTCAACGGTTGTAGAAGTAATTTTTAAATGCATTTTAAAAGGAAAAGCCCGATGACAAATGGATTCGTTATACATTTCTATATCGAAGAAGTCGTCCTTTCCATAGCAACAAAAACTTTCTTGAATTGACAATGTTCAGAATCGGGCTTATTTTTGAACTTGAAACAATTTTAATCAATTTAAATTTTGTTTTAAATCGTAAAATACAATCGTTAAATTCCATTGTATATACATATAAATGTGTACACAAAATTGTAGTTATAAAAATTTATTTATTATGTAAGTTAAACATGCATAAACAAGTTCACTATGAAAAAGTTTTTCCTTAAAGAGTATTTGTCATAAAAGCGTTTTTTTAACCCCTTGAAGGGCGATGGAATATAATATATCCCACTTAATTTTAATTCCCAAATGCCACAGTGACACCGGAAATTCGGAATAAAATTTTACATTTATAATATACGTGAAGCAAATCTTTTACTTATTTGGAAATAAATTTGTTGTTAAATCCCGGTGTGACTCAATGATTTCAACATTTTTGAAACATAAGTACTTTGCCCTTGAAATAGTTAATTTCATTCCGTCGCCAAATAAACGAAATTTTCATATTTTTTTACGGACGTTATATCTAGGTTCCGCAGAAATTTTTTTATAGACGTATATATCCTCATGAGAAGAACATTCTGTAATTATATATATATATATATATATATACAGGGTGTCTCAAAAGGTCGTTTACAAACTTAACAGGCTGGTCTGTCATATCATGATAAACAAGATTTACATAGGAACTTGTGTTCGAAAATGCAAACTGCGACCACTAGAGGGTGATGAGCGCAGGTTTACGGGAGAGTGGGAAGCGTAATAATTTCAGGCGAGGACGTTGCAGGAGATGGATGAATCGGTTTAGTAACGCAGAATTGGCCTATATGCATTACGTATATGGCGCCGCGATGGCAATGCACGAGCCGCGGTACGGATGTACCTTGAGCGCTTCCCAAGCAGACGTTAAGCAAGTCATTTTTTCTTGGACAATTGCACCGCAGATTGCGTGAAGCAGGAGCTTTCCAAGTACGTAGCCACGTCGGTCGAGAACGCACTACACGCACGCGTGTCGTAGAGGGAAATTTTGCTATGGGAATTTGACAGGAACCCGCAAACAAGTCTCCGAGCAAGCGAACGCGTCTTGGATGTACATCGTTAAAGCATTATGCGCATACTGCATGAGGACACGCAACACCCCCCAGCTAAAAATGAACTGCAGAAAATCTGCAAAAAAAATGCAGTTGAGAAACTGCGGTGACTTGGCCGATTCGACTACAGTTTTTTTTTAAGTCGATACAACTGCTAAATTACTGCAGTAATTTTGCAGTTGAATAGACTTAAAAAATTCTGCAGTAATTTTGTAGTTTTTTCAACCTCAAAAATTCTGCAGTAATTTTGTAGTTGTATCAACCTCAAAAATTCTGCAGCAATTTTGTAGTTGTATCAACCTCAAAAATTCTGCAGTAATTTTGTAGTTGTATCAACCTCAAAAATTCTGTAGTGGAATCGGCCAAATCACCGCAGTTTCCCAACTGCATTTTTTCTGCAGATTTTCTGTAGTTTCCCAACAGCATTTTTTCTGCAGATTCTCTGTAGTTTCCCAACTGCATTTTTTTTTTTGCAAACTTTCCGTAGTTCATTAAAATAGAGAACCTCTTGTTTCTTTTTGGTGACCTGAATAATTCTACTGTTTTTACAGACATATTTGGTGTAATCAATGTTTACTAGGGGCTCAGCCCCCCCCCCCCCTACTTGCTAACGCTTGCCAACCCCCTGTGAATTGCAGAGCAATTCACATTGAGACAGCTACGCGGTCCAAGCTCGCTCGCCCCTTTTTATTTTTCCAGTAATTCCAGCCGGAATAAGTACTACAATAAATCATTTGAACATATGAAATTGAAAAAGTTTTTAATGTAAAAAAGTAAGCAATAATAATAAGTAAGGTTTTAATGTAAAAAAGTATTTACTGCAGTAAATGTGCAGTTATGTCGACTTAAAAAAAACTGCAATGATTTGTGACAAATCACTGCGGTCTTTCAACTGCATTTTTTTGCAGTTTCACTGCAGCCTTTTAGAAATTTATTACAAAATATGTATATATATAAAATATTAATTTTTCTGTATGAAAAAATCAGCACTAAAATCTAATTAAATATTTTTTTCATATCTCAATTTATATGCAATCTGTGCATAAAATATATCATGCATACAACGATTAATCATCACTGAAAAATATTTTTTGATCATGGCTGACTTATTCAATTATTATGGTTACATTTTGAAAAATGAAAGAATTCAAGAAATTGTATGAACGACTTTACTCAAAATAATAATATTGAAAGATGAGTGAAGTATTCATAATAATCATAGTACTTCAATCTTCAAGCAATGATTTTTTATGGTATTGAATTGTTTTTATTTTTTTCAATAGTTTCATTACTGGGCAATTTCTTTGAAATCAAGGACACATGGTTATTGGCTAAAAATTAAAATCTTACTTTTAAAATTTTGTAATAAAAATTGCAATTTTATAAATAAATTCAATGTGAAGAAGAAAATTGATAATGTGTATTTAGTAATGCCATTGCAACAATAAAAATTGCAATTAAAAATAATTGTATATGAATTTTAAAAAATAAATAAATTATAATTCTTTATATAATGGCATATCTTTTCAATCCTCTACAGAAATTTCAAATTGATAAAGCAAATAGATGCACAAGAATTTAAATCAGAGTGGACATAACTTTTTCTTTGTCCATTGTAAATTTGTTACCCAAGCATTTAAACATTTTTATAAAATATCCTTGTTTTTTTAATTGCTGTAACTGTTTGATTATTCAATATGTACTTACTGCCTCCCCTCCCCCCCAAAAAAAACTGATTTTCTTTGTAGCTTGTGAGAATATATATTACAAAGCTTGTGAGAATATATATATTGTGCGAAAGGGATTACAAATTTTTAATCTCATAAGCAATTCATAATGAAGTCTATTATGGCAGATTTAGATGATAATTTTAAATATTAAATGTAGGGGAGACTGGTACACAGTGGACCACTTTTTCAGTTAAATTTTTTTTTCTCTTTAATGGACAAACCGATCTGCATAAAAATATTTTTGAAACATTCCTTAAACCTTTATACATTTATCATAACATAGTTTTCAATATATTTTTTAAAAATTTTTTATATGCATCCGTAAAGTGGACTACAGTGGACCGCTATTAGGTATTATCTGAAATATACAATATAAGTCTATTTTTCATTAATCTAAGTCTTTTTTATTTTTCCTTTACCCACAAAATAACATAGTAATATAAATTTACGAGTAACATTTTGGAACAAAAACAAAATGAATTATATTTTGAAAATAATAACAGATTAATACAGGAACAATTGCAATTTAGTTGAAGTTATTACTTAAGTACAAAACAATCAGCGCACATTAAAATTTGCAAATGAAATTCCAAAATACTTATGAGTATGATTGAGCCTGGAACTTTCCTGAAATACTTTTGGGTCTGGGAGCAATATTATGAAATCATTGACATCAACAATAGATTCATCTACAGTTTCGGGAAAAATAAACTGATTTCCATTCAATTTGCATCTCATGAATCTTACTTGAATAGAATAATCACCAATTTAGACTACAGTTACATTTATCAAAGGCAGTAAATACAAAACAAAATATTTCTTACTATATTAAATATTTTCTTTGTTTACTTTATTTTACAGTTAAATAACTACTTTTAAACAATATTTCTTTATAGTAAATAATCAATTATTAAACATTTTGAACATTCTGCATTACAGGAGCAGAGTGGATTGTGGACCACTGTGCCCCAGGAGTGGGTGGTCCACTGTGACCCATGTTGAAGTTCAATAAATAATCGTATTAATATTGTTTATAGCTTCCTTTTAAACATATTAACTTTAAAATTAAATAAAAACAAGTATCTTAGCTTTACAAAAAAGCTGTTTTATCTTATTTATCTACAACCTTTAATTACTAAAAAAATTGAAATATGATGAAAAATTTTACTTTTAGAAGCTCAAAACAACCAATCAGGATAAAATAGTTCAATCTAAGCTAAACATATTTTCTGAAGGCTATAAATAATCAGTGCAGTGCTGTTGTCTATTAGGATATAAGAGAAGATTTTAAAAAGTTTAAATAAATAAAATATTAGGGGGTGGTCCACTGTGCCCATAGGTCCAGTGTGTACCGGTCTCCCCTACACGAAATTTAAATGCAAAAATTAATTTTAATTGCAACTAATTTTTCCACAATGTGAATTTCAAATTTGAATATTTTTGCATCTCTTAAAGAAAGTATCTATAGGTGCATTGAATATTTATATAATTTTGAATATATAAAATAAATTATATGAAAGGATACATATATATATATATATATATGTAAATTTCTAAATTATATACCATTTACTATGAAATAAAATGTATTACATATGTTACAGCTAATAAAAAATAACTGCGTAAAATTCATATTAAAAGCAAAACAAATATATGCTTTTCTGTTTTTCTAAAAAAATGCTAAAATTTACAAAAATTACTCTTACCTGCGTCCTGATTTGTCCTTCTAATTTTATCTTGTATACAATTATGGTGCAAATAAGGTTTAAATTAAAAAAAACCCATTTTATTAACATTTGATGTTTATGCTTTATAATTTACATCGTATTTAAATACCAAATGTATTTACAAATTCTTCTCACATTTCACAGCTTTTGTTGCAGAATTTAGCTTCTTTCGAATAGTGGCACGTACAAGTGATACATTTACAACAAACTTGCAGGCAACATGGCCCTGAATATCCATTATCCTGGATCCCATTACCAGAGGAGACCGCGAAAACACTTATATAAATGCAAATATATGCAATTATCCGTTACCGGATTAAGCAGGTACAATAACTCCGCATACATTAACTGAAAAAAAAATCCTGGATGCAAGAAACTCACCATGCAGCAATCTGTAGAATGTATAAAATTCATTCAAACAGCAGTTAGTGACATATATATGTATGCTTCGCATACATTAAAAGAAAAAAAAAAAAAAAAAAAAAAAAAAAAACACGTGGATGTATGAAACTCACCATGCAGCAATCTTGAGAATGCATGAAATTCATTCAAACAGCAGTTAGTAATATATATATATATATATGTAGGCTTCGTCAACAATAATTCCCCCCCCCCAAAAAAAAAAAAAACTCCTGGATGCATGAAACTCACCATGCAGTAATCTGTAGAATGTATAAAATTCATTCAAACAGCAGTTAGTGACATATATATGTATGCTTCGCATACATTAAAAGAAAAAAAAAAAAAAAAAAAAAAAAAAAACACGTGGATGTATGAAACTCACAATGCAGCAATCTCTAGAATGCATGAAATTCCTTCAAACAGCGGTTAGTAACTTATATATATATTTACACTTCACGCACATTAACCGAAAAAAAAACCCACAAATTGAATTTCGGAAGAAAAATTGCAAATTTCACCATTCAAGAGTGCAAAAATCCTGAATTTCATGGATAGTGCGTGTAAAATCATGAATTTTCTCAATCGTGTGCGTAAAAATAATGAAGTTTGTCGATCGTGCTCAGAAAAAGTAATGAATTTTGTCGATCGGCTACGTAAAAAAACTTCGCCATTCGGGAGTGTAAAAATCCTGAATTTCATCGATCAAATGCATAAAAATCACGAATCTCGTCGATCGGGCGTGTAAAAATCACGATTTTTAGCGACCCAGTGCATAAAAATCATGAATTTTATCGATCGGTGTGTAAAAATCATGTATTTTGTCGATTGGCTACGTAAAAATCAAATTTCGTCATTCAAGAGAGTAAAAATCTTGAATTTCAATGATCGATAGCGTAAAAAAATTGAATTTTGTCAATCGAATTCGTAAAAATCATGAATTTCGTCGATCGACCGCATAAAATTATGAATTTTTTCGATAAGCGTGTAAAAATCATGTATTTCGTCGATTGGCTACGTAAAAATCAAATTTCGTCATTCGAGAGTGTAAAAATCTTGAATTTCGTCGATCGTGTGCATAAAAATAATGAATTTCGTCAATCGGCCGGAGAGAAATAATGAATTTTGCTACGTAAAAATCAAATTTCGTCATTCGGCAGTGTAAAAATCCTGAATTTTGTCGATCAAACGCATAAAAATCATGAATTTTATGGATCGCCGCGTAAAAATCATGAATTTCTTCGATTATGCACAGAAAATCATAAATTTCTTCAAAGGGGCGCGTAAAAGCTATGAATTTCTGCGAACGAACGCATAAAAATTATGAATTTTGTCGAATGGACGCTGCAAAATCTTGAAATTTGGGAGAAAATGGTAATTGGGAAATCCTGCATTTGGCTTGTGCTTTCCACATTTTTAATCGCCAGTTTTTAAAGTTTAATCAACAACTGGCGACTCTGCTTATTTTCACCTTTAGGAGGAGGGGGGGATCATGAAATTCTTCACCCGTTTGTGGGGGGGGGGATCGCAAAATTAGTCGCTCAAGGATTGCCATGGAATGTGTTACCTGAAAGCAGAGGTGGTAAACAATGACAATGTTTTAATTGCCGTTTTACAACTTTAATCGCTATGTGGTGAATATAGCCACTGCTAATTTTCACCTATAGCTAAACTCTAAACCTGTTTAAGTTTTACATGCGACTCTCGGCATTGAGCAATAAGTGACAGCGTTCGTCCCTTATTTTCCGTAATTCGCTAACTTTGTTAATATAATAATTAACACCTTAATTCATTTTTTAAATGTTTATACATAGCCATAAGATAGCTAAAAATATCTACCGACAGACACTTCTTCAAAACTGGTTTCTCTTTAAAAAAAATTAGATAGATTCAACGTATTTATAAAAGCCTTACTAGAAAAAATATTTCATAGGATATTTGTATTTTCGAAGTTTTGTTCATATTATCTTATTTTAAACTTTTCTTTAATAGTGATGGAGTTAATTTAGAGTTTGTTACTGTGAATTCAAATAACTCATATTTATTACAAAATTAAATTAAATATTTGAGCCGTTTATCGTTACAATGAAATTTATAATATTGTTTGGGTTGATCTTGACTGTACTTAGCCTGTGTGTCAATATTAGTGTCAATCCAATTAATAGTTTCTCAAGGTTTTTACATATATTTTCAATTGCTTTTAATCAAAGTTTACAAATAATATACCAGGAGGAAAATAACTTTATAAAAATTATAATTTAAAGTAATGCTATTTTAAATATTGTCCTCTTGAATGATATGTTACATGAAATGTGATTAAAAGCTTTTTCCTCTTTTTCCAAGATAGTTTGCCAAATTGGTATGTTACAGGTGTCAGTTAACATTTTTCAATTAATAACAAAATATTTGTTGCTATATTTTTATACTTGATAGCAGGGGTGTAAAAATCCAGTCGCCAATGGGTAGATTACTACCACTAAATTTTTAATATTCTTCGACTAATAAGAATACTGATAAAATTTAGGGGAAGTATAATAATAAAATTTAGCCGAAGAATACTAATAAAATTTAGTGATGAGAATTGGCCCATTGACTCCTAGATTTTTACACCCCAGCTTGATAGCTTATTTTAAAATTTTGGATGCTGTTACTTGTTTGTAATAATAAAAACTTTGGATTTAAAGAAAATAATTTTTTTTAAAACTTATTTATCCATTGAACACCATAAAACACATTTCAGGATTCATTTTTTGCATTTTTTATTACAAAATAATGTAAAATTAATATAAGAAAAAACATCTAGTGACCAAAATTTATCAAATTATAAAGCATATATGACATTATAATAATACTATATGTGTTCAACATTTCGTGATTTATGTGGCCGAAAGTTATAGTCATATGATGGAAATAATATATATAAAATGACGTATATAGCATTAATATGGCTAAGCTTCAGCATTAGCCCGCTGTTTCTTATTGGTCGAAAATCATCGTTATTTGGTGGTTTTTTTGGCGAGTTTCGCCTTTGATACTTGCGATGGCAACCCCGACTTTTATGGCAGCACTAGCATTCTAGCCCTTTCCCGTACCCTGTCGACCCCACGGACAATTGGACAGTACGGTCACTACCCGATCACTTTGCCGTTTGCATAGCAGCCTGCCGCGCTATAACGAGTGTCGCCGTTTTTTTTTTTTTTTTTTTTTTTTTTTTTTTTCCAGGTTTCATTTTCCCGATTGGAATAATCGTAAATTGTAGGGGCAACAAACTTTAAATTAACTCCATCGCTATTACAGTATTAAAAAAAAAAGTCTAAAATAAGATAATATGGACGACACATTGACAATACAAATCTCCTCCGAAATAATTTTTTTTGGCAAGACAACGTGGTACTTTATAAATACGTTGAATGTATCTAATTTTTTAATCGATCTAGATTTGTAGAAGTGTCTGTCGGTACATATTTTTAGCCATCTTATGGCTATATATAAACATTTAAAAAATTGCGGCATTAATTATTATATTAACAAAGCTAGCGAATTACAGAAAATAATATACAAACGCTTGCACTTACCGCTTACCGCCGTCGCCGTCAAAATGTAAACAGAACGATCAGAATCAGAGTTAAGTTGAGATGTAGCGTTTCTTCACATAGTTACGAAGAAAAAAATCAAATGTTCAAAAGGAGATTTACATTTTTCACTTGTTTTTTGAAGTAAAATTTTCTTAAAAACTGGAAGTCATCATGCCTGTAGTTAATAAGTGGAAAGGCAATTTCCTCCTCCCTCGATTTTGAAATTTAAATAACTAAATAATTAAAATAACTAAAATAAATAATAATAATAATAATAATAAACTTAAAATAAAAGAACTAAGAATTTTTCGTTGTGTGTGTGTGTGTGTGGGGGGGGGGGGTTCAATTACTACTTTCTTCCTGAATTTTAAAGTTTAAGTAACTAAAATTACGTTTTCCCCGATTTTGAACAGCATAATAAAATTGGTTCTTTTCGAGTAACTTAAAAGAGGAACTAAGAATTTTCCGTTGGAGGGGGGGGGGCGTCATTAACCCTCCCTGGATTTTGAAATTTTATTTATTTTTTTATTTTGACCGATTTTGTAAAACAGTAAATTTATTCTTTTTTTGAGTAATTTAAAGTAATTAAACACTAAGAGAAAGTACAAATTTTCCGTTGGGGGGAAGGGCGGACTTTCCCCCCTTAAATTCCCCATGAAAGTTATTTATTTATTATTTTTATATTTATGTGTTAAAAATTAATCTCAAAAGGGGTGGTTCAAAGCAGTGTCCGCTGCTTAACTCGCTGTTCCTCGCTTAACTTAAAAGAGGAACTAAGAATTTTTAGTTGGAGGGGGGGGGGGCGTCATTAACCCTCCCTGGATTTTGAAATTTTATTTAATTTTTTATTTTGACCGATTTTGTAAAACAGTAAATTTATTCTTTTTTCGAGTAATTTAAAGTAATTAAACACTAAGAGAAAGTACAAATTTCCCGTTGGGGGGAAGGGCGGACTTTCCCCCTTAAATTCCCCATGAAAGTTTTTTATATATATATATTTATGTGTTAAAAATTTATCTCAAAATGGGTGGTTCAAAGCAGTGTTCGCCCCCCCCCCCACCCCCACCCGAGGATTTTGAATTTTGTTCAATTTAGTCCCATTAAACTAAAAGTCTTGAAAACAGTGTTAATTATTAATAACAAAGTAAGTACGCAATATTGTCAAAAACTGAAAGACTTTAATATTGCTTAGCTTTTAAAACTGCAGATAAATTGCAGAAAATATCTCACAAACTTACTAAAATTAAGTTCTGTAAAATTACCTTAAAGTAACTGCAGTTATACTGCAGATACATCAGAAAATATAATACTGAAATAATGACTGCAAAAATACTTCAAATTTACTACAGTTTTACTACAGATGTAAAGTCTCATTATTTTTTAAATTTATGATTATAACATAAATTCACGTAAACTGCAGTATTTTTGCAGATAAAAGCTCACAGTATTTTTGAAATAAATTACTGCAAAATAACTGAAGTATTTTTACAGTCAAGATTGCACTACAGAAAATCTACAGTTGCCTGTAGAAAAACTTTAAAAATACTTCACTTCTGTAGAAAAACTGCAGTTCATTTTTAGCTGGGGCTTACCACTTACAAGTCCATGGTGTACGAGACACCCGCAACATCGGATATGGATCTCGTCGCCAGGATTGTGGAAGCGACACCACGTGTCCGTGACACACCTGCCCACTTTGAACAAGTCCGTGAATCCATGCGTCGACGTTGTGAAGCATGCATTGCGGCGAATAGAAAGAATTTTGAACATTTTCTGTAAATTAAACCATGTTCTTTAATAAAAGTCATAGTAATACCTCTTTCGATACCTTTTCTTTCTTCCCCACCACACCTCCGCTCATCGCCCTCTAGCGGTCGCAGTTTGCATTTTCGAACACAAGTTCCAATGTAAATCTTGTTCATCATGATATGACAGACCAGCATGTTAAGTGTGTAAACGACCTTTTTAGACACCCTGTATATATATATATAAATATATATATATATGTGTAATTTATAAAAAAAAATTGTGAAATGTAAGTTTGTTCTATCAGATTATAATGGAACTTCCCATAGGTCTAATGGAACACATTAATTAATTGTAAATATTTCATAAATAGGCGAATCCCAGAGTTATGTTAGCACTATAATAAATGAAATTAAAAAAACATTATTTTAAAACTAATTTTTTTTTTACTTTCTTCTATCTTTACAAGAAGAAAGTATTGGATTCATGAAAATTTTCGACTTCCGGTTTTTGACGGATTTATACGTTTTAGAAGCTCCTGAACACGATTTGACTATTTTTAGAAAATGTCTGTCTGTGACTCTGTCTGTGACTCTGTCTGTATGTGACAAAAATTTTGTGGGTGCTCTATCTCAAGAACTAATGCTCGGAATTTAATAAAACTTTAGATTCAGTTAGTCCCTGATATAAATTGGTGCTGATTAGTTTTTGGTAAAAATCTCCCGGCAGGTGGCGCTGCTATGCAGCATTTTTTGCGATTTTCGCAATAGCTCTATCTCAAGAACTAATGCTCGGAATTAAATAAAACTTTAGATTCAGTTAGTCCCTGATATAAATTGGTGCTGATTAGTTTTTGGTAAAAATCGCCCAGCAGGTGCCGCTGCTATGCAGCATTTTGCAGGATTTACACGATTTTAACGACAGTCCAATCTCAAGAAATATTGCATGGAATTTAATAAAACTTGAGTTTCAGTTAGACCTTAATATAAATTGGTGCTGATTCTTTTTAGTGTATGCGAAACCTGTGTGAGATAGAAGAAAGTTTTGGGATTGACACATCCGACTAGTTTCTAATATTGTTGGAAGATTTATCGAAAATAAATCTGATAAAATGGTGTTAATTTTAACAGATATAAAAGAATAAGTCACATTAATTTTTTGTACGCAATATGTACCATCTAACATAATATTTAGATGCAATGTTTATGTATAATCACTTTGCGAAGTCCCCAAATATGAGATGTCATATTTGGACAAAACATCTTTATAGTAATTTTGTGTGTGTGTGTTATGATGCAATATTCGTTCAGAAAACTACCAGCTTTAAATAAAAAAATTAAAATGTGTGATTAAAATAAAAAAAAATCGCCAACGGTATAAAAAAGTAAGGGGCTATACCTGTCTGAAAGATCGAAGCAAGCGTGTACTAATTGTTTCCGGTAATTGTTTCAGAAAAATGAAACAAGATATTTAAAAAACTCTTTTTTGTATTTCGTTTATTACATTTTAAAGAAAATAAATTGATATTTGTAATGACAAAATAAAATTGGGTGTCCTCAGCAGATCTACTCACAGGAGATGGTGCCGATCTGGTAGCCGTCCACGGTTATCACCTTTACTCTATGAAATGCTATCTGAAATTATGAAACACACAATTTCTTTACTCCGGACATAAAAACTTGAGAATTTTTTCGGTTGACTTGAGTTTGGTTTTTGGAAAAAATTGAATTTTTAAAAAACTGTGGCCTTTTAAAATTAAAATACTGATTTTTACAAAAAAAAAATAGAATTTTGACTGTTTACAAAACATGGAAAAATCCATCAGATCGCCAATAGGACCGATTATTCTCTAGATAATATTGTTGTTAAAATTGGTTAAAATTTGAAGGCGATTGGTTGTTATTTAATCGAGTTATCATGATCACCGACTTTAAAAGCAGAGTTTTGAGATAATGACGTTTAATTTCCTTACCGCCAAGTAAAAAGGCAAATTTGTAATGTATTTTTCTCTGTAAAGTTTTAAAATTGCTAAAAACAGATGAATTTTCAAACTTGATATAAAAACTTAATTACGTATATGAGATAACCTTTGACAATAGTAATCATTTCTCAATGTTTTAAAGCTGCATTATGTTTGTAGAAATATGTTAACTTAAACAATGCTTCTATTGTAGTGAAACCTACAGCATAGTGAACAGTTATATCAGTTCACGGCTGTGAGAAAGTTAAAGATTCAAGTTATGATTTGTGAGGTGCACACGGCACCTTTCTAAAAGGCGTAACATTCTTAATTTTTATCAGATCGAACATACACTGTAACAGAATATTCTTTACTAATTGAACTTGCATAAAATGCTCTTAAAAATGCATTTTTTCAATGTTTGTACGCATAAGCCCTAAGAAAACATACTACATGCAAATAATAATGAAAATATATGTTAAAATAAAATAATACTTCATGGAAATAATGTCTTTTTAAAAGGGAAAAAAACCCAACTAAATAAAAAATATTATTCAATTTCATTTAAATTTTCTCAGATTTCAAATGTCTATGTATGGCATATATCAGGAGATATATAAATATACTGCATTCGTACCAAACAGGGCAGAATTTCTCTAGCATAAGAAAAAATTTAATTTCTTTATCAATATATGGATAAAATGCATCTTTCTTTTCGTTAAAATGAATAGAATTGTGTATAACATACAGAGACTAACACAAATAATAATAAAAAAATTGCATGCTTTTGCTGCTGAAATTTTCTTTTTATAGGATTCTATACACCGTTTTCGTCAAGTAACTGCTTTGCTTTCCTTTCTGAATTTAAAAGGTCATTTAAATTCAATTTTAATTTTTAAAATAAATTTCATAAAACAGCCACTGCAATAAAATTACACATGGACCAAATTTTGCAATGTATACTATTAAAATAATAAAATATGAACCAGATATAAGGCATTCTCTATCAAGAATACAATAACAGATATCTGATTAATAAATTATCAATATTGATAGTTAATAAAACTTGGATTACTATAAGTTAGGTGATGTATTATTGATAAGTTAATTCGTAAAATTAATATCCATAAAACTCATTTCCTTATTACTGTACGTACCAGTTAAATGAAAATTTCTGAATTAAAATTTCATTAAAATAATGGTTGATTAATTCAGAAAAATCGTTTAAATTTTTTTTCTTGGTTATTTAACGCATAAAAACAGCTAGTTCCGTTAACCAGATTTTCATAGGAGCAGCAATTGTTGCAGTGTTATTTTTACGTAAAAGTTTGGCTTGAATAGTAATTGAATTTATTGAAAAAAAATATTGTTTTATCGATATTTGTTTGATATTTTAGCCTATTTTATATTATGTAATGAGGGATTCCAAATATATTTTAGATTTAGTTCGTTTGTTTATTTCAAAAAAATATATATATAGTTGTGAATTCGGAAAGTATTTTATTAAAACAGAGTCAAATTATAAGCATCATATTTCTGTATTTTTTAAATGTTTTAATTCCTGTTTTGATACAAAGTTTGCACCTAAAAATTTCTAATACGTGAAAATTTGATGTTTCAAAATTTTCGAGAAAGCTTTCTAAACTTTATTAAATGTATCTTTTCAATCTTATATCATGCCAAATAAAGCGATTTATTACCATGTTGTTATAGTGAATTTATTTCAAAAGAGAACAAATATTTTACATCGATGGAGCATGTCAAAACGACATAACTAATGTTTTCTTGATCAGACACCTGTTGAGAATTTAGAGGGTATGTTTCACAGAGTTAGTTGATTTATTTTCGGGTCAAGGGACCTAAACAAATGTGAAATTAATCAAAATAGATTGAGGGGAACTTTAGAATAACTTTCAAATGAAAATGTGTACATTAAGTTAAGTGTAACAAAACTATTTTTTTTAATTTAAAATAAGAATTAAAATACTTTTGTGTCAAGTGGATTTAATTGTGGAGAAAAAAAGTCAAATTCGAATACATTATAAGATGGAATAAAATATATCAACTATGATTGAATATATTTTATATATGTAAATATTTTTTTGTTTGATTTTATAGTTTAAAAGGTATGTTACAATGTCTTCAGTGAGATTGTCTTAAAAAATTAACATAGAATGTAGAAAATATTTTTTTAAGTTAAATTCTAATAGCAATCTTTTTTTTTATACTCTTGCATAATATCACTATCCTTCAAAAATTTATGAATTTCGCATTAAATTGCTTATTTGCAATACAATATCAATGGGATTAAATTAATATAGTCTCAAAAATCATTTTAATATAAAGTTAAATAAAATTTTATTTTATATGCAGTTCTGCGATATTAAAGTTTAGCAAAACTGTAAAATTTCACTTCATTAAGTCACGTATATTCTATTTATATTTTTGTAAAATAAATGTGTAGTATAAGTAATTTATGAAGAAATAATAGAAATGGTTTTAATAACATAGTTAATATATATATATATAAACAATAGGAATTAATTTTGAAATTCTAATTGTACTTTTGTAACTTTACTAAATGCAGATGCTTCATTTATAAGTACAAACCATGACAGATCTTAAGGTTTATTGTTCCATCTTCAAATCAAATTTAATACAAAATAGAACACATATTTCACGATAAGATAAATTCATGAAACCATGAAACACTTTAAATAATTGACCGTGACCTAGACGCAAAATGTGAATCAAGATTGAATCTTTTCTGTCAGCTTTAGTAACTTCTTTCTAAGTTAAGAAACAATTGTAAAATTTATTTGAAAGGGTTACGATAATGAGCGAAACAAGTGCCCTAAAGTATTGTCGAATTTTATATGTATATATATTTAAATACTTGAGTGATAAGGACAAACCACAACAGATCTTAAGGTTTATTGTTCCATCTTCATATCAAATGTAATTCAAAACAGAGCGAATCTTTTACGCTCAGATAAATTCTTGAAACCATGAAACACCTTAAATAATCGGCCATGACTCAGACGTCAAAAGTGAATCCAGATTGAATCTTTTGTCTCAGCTTGAGTAACTTCTTTCTAGTTCAGGAAACATGAACAAACATGAAATTTATTTGAAAGGGATATCAAAACATGTACTTTTAAGCAGGGCTGTTGAACGCGGCTCCCTTAAGTTTTTTTGACGTCCTTTTTAATGTTCCCTGTTGCTAGCTTTTCTTAAGAATAAAATTCTATTTTAAATTTATCCCTTCACGACAGGTGTCCCTTACACTTTTTTAACTTTTCTGCGGTATTTTTTCTTTAAATTAGAATATTTCGATTTAAAATAATGATGGGACAATGTAGATAGATAGCTGATTGTAATACCTAGTGGCGTAGCAACTTTACTTGCAGTGTATAGGTAAGCAACTTGCGAGGCAAATAGGGAGCCGTAAATAATAATAATAATAATAAATACCGTAATTTCGCGCGTATGTTAGTTAACTCACGCCTTAGTTAAGTCTTTTTCAAACCGGAAATTTTATTGAAAATAAGAAGACAAATATGTGCTAAGCAGAAGAAAGTCACACTTTATTTAAAATAAATTCTGGTAGGAAATCGTATTGTCTGAGGTGCGGCGTATACGCTCGAAATTACGGTAATCTGTAGTAACTACATAAAGGAAACTAAAAGTATTAAAAGTAATATAGTTTAGAAAATAAAAATTTAACAATAAATAAGTATAAATTTCCATTAGAACCAAGAAAAAGGCAGACGAAACAAAGAGTAGGTCAAACTTATCACAAAAAAAAAAAAAAAACTTTACAGAGACCATACATTTTTGTTTAAAAGTTACAGAAAACATTAAAATTTAAAGATAAAATACACTAGGGCAGACTATATATATATATATGTATGTATGTAATAATAATTTTAAAAAAAATTCCCTTCATTTCGCCATTTTCTTAGTCCTTGCTCCAAATTATCACCATTCTATTAAATTACTAAATGTTATCTATTTTATTTATTTTAATATTTCTCTGTATTTTATTTATATCTTAAATCCCCTGTTTGATTTAATTTCATATATTAGTCAAAATACTCTTTAAATCCCTATTCTAAAAAATTATTCTAAATTGCAAAAACTTCCTAAAAAGCATTTGATTAAATTCCGTTTATTGAGACAGTGAAATTTATTCTTTATGAATATTTTTTCTTTACATTCTTTTTATTTTATTATTTTCAGATATCGTTCGATTTGTCCATCATTCCCTGCTTTCGCACGCTTATTTTTTCCTCCAAAATTCATCCGAGTCCTGTAATGAGTTCTTACATTTACGTCAGGTTAACCCGCCCTTAACCTATTTTCTTAACCATTGACGCTTGAGTTTTTCGGCGCTCTCTTCTTGGCCACACCCCTTTTTTCAAGCTATTGGAAGGCAATTTTCTCGAATTCGTGTTCCTACACCAATTTTTTGAGTATAAAACATACTGCCCGGACGCGGACCGCCAGAATTTTGCTCTATTTTGGTTGTTAAAATAATATGCGGCTCCAGTGACCCCCATTCTCCGTTCAACATTGTCTTTCATCTTGTACATTGTGGGTCATCTAAGTGTATTGTTTTTCATTTTGTACATAGTATGTCTACTCAGTGTATGGTAGTCTCTTCAATATATGGTATTCCCTTCGAATGTTAGCATCGTACTCCTGTGCTGACAAATTGTGACTCTGCATCATGTAACTGATGATGTTTCCACGAATAAAATATTGATTCTCCTACCACAAGTCTTGTCTTTGAAGTGCTGCTCTGGTGTATGTATGGATTATCGGTGGAGTTACTCCGTACCTGATTTTCGGCGAATCAATTGTCATACTTAAGAATGTGACGACTGAGTAATTTTCATGGTGTCTACCCATAATAAGGAAACCGGTAGTAACTAATGACCTTCATTATTACCTGCAATATATCGTAATATATATATATATATATATTAAGATGAAATGTTGTGATTAAACAAGGCCAAAAATTCTGTTAAAATACGTGGCGTTCAAATTCGAGGATTTTGCGCAGCTTATACAATACGGGTTCACGTACGTCCTCCTTAAGTAATTAAAGATTGTTTTTTTTTTTAAATCAATGACATTTGTATATTATTATTATTATTTTAGGCGCGATTAAGTTATTTGACTCCTTTTTCTTATAAACGTTTTGGAGATAGGTGTCCTCTCAGAAAAATGTATATTTTTAAATTTACTAGCATTCATGTTTTTTTTTCCTGTAAATTTTATTTCCTTGAAATTCCTGAAGCATATGGTCTTAATAAGATGCGATGTAAGTTTATCTTACCTTAGATGTATGTGCATCGTATGTGGTGCTGCAATGTCACCAATTTAGCACGTATTTTAATCAAAATATCTATAATTACTTTCGTATAGCAAGCTTAGTTTTGTTTAATTTCAGACATGATGTGATTAAATAAAACAAAGCTTGTAAAAAGGTGGATTTAACTTTGTACCGTTATATTAAAAATAGATGAACAACGTGAAATAGCACAAATAAAAATATATAAATTGGCAAACAGCTGTTTCCGAGCCCCTAAAGCTTCATCATCAGTGCCAATTCAAAAGATTCAAGCCCGATTTAAAAGTTAAAGCCATGCAAATAGACTTGCGCCTTTCGCACGTACCAAGATTGAATGGCGGCGACCTTTTCAAAAACAACAGCAGACTCAGGAAACACAAACTCGCCCGGTCTGGCAGGGCGCTTCTATTAATCTCTGCGTCACATGTGTTTCCTGACTCCGCTGTTGTTTTTGAAAAGGTCGCCGCCATGCAATCTTATCGCGTGCGAAAGACGCAAGCATATTTGCATGGCTTAAACTTTTAAATCGGATTTTAATCTTTTGAATTGGCACTGATGATAAAGCTTTAGGGGCTCCGAAACAGCTGTTTGCCAATTTATATATTTTTATTTGTGCTATTTCACGTTGTTCATTTATTTTTATAACAAAGGTTGCATATAAAAAAAAGTGGTTGGTTATTTTCAATAAATAAACGCGATAGATTCGTTACGCTGATCAGACGTATGTGTATCACTAACTCTTAAACAGCTCTACACATAATATTTTTGCATGTTTTGAATAATGACAATACAGTCGTCCTTTATTGTTTGCCACTAGCTGAGTAGCTACCTGCTTAGTGAACTGCTGGACAGGCTTACTCAATGTACCGTCGAGTTTTAAAAGTTTTCATTTAACCCTTAGAATATTAATAATTTTTACCGGTAGTACAGTATTGTCCCAGGCGACTGATTTTTTACGGTTTTGTTTATTGCTATTTCCATACAGTAATGTTTGCGATAGATTAAATGTAGAAATTTACTATGTAGGTGCACTGTTAAAAATGACAAATGTTTCTTATTTTATGAAAATATACTATAACCACGAACGAAAATATAATATAATCTTCTGAGTTATCCAAAATTCCGAATAGCGTGTTCCATTGTCTTTTGAATAACCAGAAACCAATAAATTTCGAAAATTTAAAGAACTATTTATAAAAACAAAGTATTTTTCGCTGCCCGTATTTTTCAGAAACCTTTCCGAAGGGTTTTTATAGTGTATTAATTAATAACCTCAGCCTGCAATACCTATTTTTCGAATGTTATAAATTCTCAAGTAAACGTTTTCAGCCGCATAAGTTAATTTATACATGAAAGAGTAAATAAATAATCTTAATTTTATTGTTATTGTTAACGCTGTTAATTTTGCATGTTTGTCTGTTAAACGTACTTTTTGAGCGTGAAAATGTTTACTTGAGAATTGATAGCATTCGAAAAACATGTATTCCAGGCTGAGTACACTAATTAATACACTATAAAAACCCTTCGGAAACGTTTCTGAAAAATACGGGCAGCGAAAAATACTTTGTTTTTAAAAATAATTCTTTACATTTAGGAATTGTATTGGTTTCTGGGGATTCAAAAGACAATGGAACACGCTATTCGGAATTTCGGATAACTCAGAAGATTATATTATATTTTCGTTCGTGGTTATAGTATATTTTCATAAAATAAGAAACATTGGTCATTTTTTACAGTGTACTTGTAGGAAAGTTAATAGAAAACGAGCCACCATTTTCTACAATAAGTTTTATACATTTGTACTACTACTAGTCAACTGCATAAAAAAGTAGATTCCTGCCTGGTATTCAAAATTTTTCTTCTCCTTGTTGAATTCATTAGCTATTTAAAGATAATACACATTGAATGTAAAACATCTATTATACATCTATATACTTTCTTTTCTGTCAAAATGTGTAATTAATGTCAATATAAAATTATTCCTATTATTTATAAAAGTATTTGTAAACAATAGGTATTACTTTTGAATTTGTAATTGTAACTTTGTAACGTTACTTGATGTATTTTATTAAATATTTAGAATTAATGCTTCAGTGATAAGAACAAACCACGACAGATATTAAAGTTTATTTTTCCATCTTCATATCAAATGTAATTCAAAACAGAGCAAATATTTTACGCTCAGATAAATTCACGAAACCATGAAACACCTTAAATAATCGACCATTATTTCCACGTCAAATGTGTATCAGATTGAATCTTTTGTGTGAGCTTGAGTAACTTCCTTCTAGGTTAGAGCAGATGAACAAATGTGAAATTTATTTGAAAGGGATATGAAAACATGCACTCTAAAGTATTGTCGAATTTTAAAAGCGCTCATTTTACCATTAGAATACTATTTTAACCGTTTGGTACAGGATTGCCGTAGACGACTGATTTTTGACGGTTTTGCTTAACACTATTTCCCTACAGTAATATTTACGATACATCAAAAAAAGAAATTTGTTATTAAGGTACTTGTAGTAAAGATAATATTAAACCAGTCTCCATTTTCCATCATAAGTGGTACACATTTGTACCGCTGCTTGTAAAAGGCTTAAAAAACAGATACCTGCGTAGTATTTTCAAAGTTTTGTGCTACATTAAATTTTCCATGTTGAATTCATTAAGTAATTTAACCCATTCACTGCCAAGACTATGTGGGCGGAGTCTTAGATATTTTTACTGAAATTTGTTTCCCACCAAAAATTCTGAAAGATAATATTTGGTAATTTTAATAGCAGTGTTTTTGTCATTAAATGAAGTACTTTTTAGCATATTAAAATAGTGGTGGCAAGGCAAGATTTTTTTTTATCATACACTTTTATTTTGCGGCGAATGGGTTAAAGAAAATTCGCATTGAATGTAAAACATCTAATATCTATATACTTTCTTTTCTGTCAAAATCTGTAATTATTATCAATATAATATAATTCCTATTATATATAAAAATATTTATAAATAATAGGAATTTCTTTTGAATTTTTAATTGTAATTTTGTAACTTTACTAAATGTATGTTTCATTGATAAGAACAAACCACGACAGATATTAAAGTTTATTGTTCCATCTTCATATCAAATGTAATTCAAACCAGAGCAAATATTCTACGCTCAAATAAATTCACGAAACACCTTAAATAATCGACCATGACTTCCACGTCAGATGTGTATAAAGATTGAATCTTTTGTGTGAGCTTGAGTAACTTCCTTCTAGGTTAGAGCAGATGAACAAATGTGAAATTTATTTGAAAGGGATATGAAAACATGCACTCTAAAGTATTGTCGAATTTTAAAAGCGCTCATTTTACCATTAGAATACTATTTTAACCGTTTGGTACAGGATTGCCGTAGACGACTGATTTTTGACGGTTTTGCTTAACACTATTTCCCTACAGTAACATTTACGATACATTTAAAAAAGAAATTTGTTATTAAGGTACTTGAAGTAAAGATAATATTAAACCAGTCTCCATTTTCCATCATAAGTGGTACACATTTGTACCGCTGCTTGTAAAGGCTTAAAAAACAGATACCTGCGTAGTATTTCCAAATTTTTGTGCTACATTAATTTTTCCATGTTGAATTCATTAAGTAATTTAACCCATTCACTGCCAAGACTATGTGGGCGGAGTCTTAGATATTTTTACTGATATTTGTTTCCAACCAAAATTCTGAAAGATAATATTTGGTATTAAAATAGTGGTGGCAAGGCAAGTTTTTTTTTTATCATACACTTTTATTTTGCAGCGAATGGGTTAAAGAAAATTCGCATTGAATGTAAAACATCTAATATCTATATACTTTCTTTTCTGTCAAAATCTGTAATTATTATCAATATAATATAATTCCTATTATATATAAAAATATTTATAAATAATAGGAATTTCTTTTGAATTTCTAATTGTAATTTTGTAACTTTACTAAATGTATGTTTCATTCATAAGAACAAACCACGACAGATATTAAAGTTTATTGTTCCATCTTCATATCAAATGTAATTCAAAACAGAGCAAATATTCTACGCTCAAATAAATTCACGAAACACCTTAAATAATCGACCATGACTTCCACGTCAAATGTGTATTAAGATTGAATATTTTGTGTGAGCTTGAGTAACTTCTTTCTAGGTTAGAGCACATGATTAAATGTGAAATTTATTTGAAAGGGATATGGAAACATGTACTCTAAAGTACTGTCGAATTTTAAAAGCACTCATTTAAGGTATCCACAAACCTTCGGAGGTGATTTTCTGAAAATTTTGAAATTTTCTCTTTATACCACTTTTTTCTAATGACATTTAAGTTAAAACTTTGAAAAATATGTAAACATTTTAGAAATAACGCAGAAATCTTTTTTGAAGTAAAAAATAGTCAAAATTATGTGAAAATTTGACATTTGCGCAAAACATAATAATGCAAAATCAAATCAATGCATTCACATTTTGTAAATTGCATAATAAAGAAAATAACTTTCTCTAGGACATAGACTAGCCGCCTTATAATAGCATCTCTATCACAGATGCTAAGGTACTTGAAGTACTATTGTAAGGAAAAATTCTTCAAATTTCTTGCAACTTTTCAACTTATACCAGTGTAAATATAAAACTAATTAATATATTATCTTTATTGTAGTCTATTCCCTGAATAAACATTTACGAGCAGGGAAGACCGAGCTATGCTCGGTCAAAATTAAATTTGAGTTCAAATATCATGACCCATGACCAAAATGACCCACTAATTGAATTTGCTCGAACATGTGACCTGGTCCAACAGTCTTCTCGTGCTCGAAAACCATAGCATGCAAATTTAGTGTAAATAGTCTAATACGTTTTTAAGATAAAATAGCTTGACCCATAATGGCATGACCAAATGACCCACTAATCGAAATTTCTCGAACATGTGATCCCAGCTAAAAATGAACTGCAGTTTTTCTGCAGAAGTGAAGTAATTTTGAAGTTTTTCTACAGTCAACTGTAGATTTTCTGTAGTTCAATCTCAACTGTAAAAATACTTCAGTTATTTTGCAGCTACTGTGAAGTAATTTTGCAGTAATTTATTTCAAAAAGACTGTGAGCTATTATCCACAAAAATACTGTAGTTTATGTGAAGTCATTTTAGAATCATAAATTTAAAAAATAATGAGAGTTTACATTTGTAGAATTACTGCAGTAAATGTGAAGTAATTTTACAGTCATATCAGAAGTATATTTTCTGACGTATCTCCAGTATAACTGTAATTAGTGAGAGGTAATTTTACATAACTTAATTTATAAAAAGCTTGTGTTATATTTTCTGTAGTTTATCTGCAGTTTTTAAAGAGATGTTAAAGTTTTTCAGTTTTTGATATTATTGCATGACTTACTATTTACTTTATAATTAATAATGTTTTCAAGACTTTTATTTTAAAGATCTAATTTTAACACCTGGGTAAGTCCCCGCACCCTTTAAGTGAAATAAAACAAATATTAATAGAAATTAAAGTTTTAAATAAAAATATATATGTATGTACATATAAAAATTATCAATGTTGTTTATCGTTAAAAACTCAGGCCTAATCAGGGACCGACTTATATATTTTGAGGCCCTAGGCATAAACATAACAAGGGCCTTCTGTAACATTTTAAGTGCAAAACTAATGCATTAAAACCATATCACGTGTTATACTAATTTGTTATTCTTACAATATTATATCATTATCTTACACATTAATTACAAAAATAAAATTACTATGAACCATAGACATATTACAAAACATATTTTAAAAATCAATTAAAGCTTTTAATTATATAAATAATTATATATACATATATAAATTAATCAATGTTGTTTATCGTTAAAAACTCAGACCTAATAAGGGACCAACTTACATATTTTGGGGTCCTAGGCATAAACATAACGAGGGCCTCCTGTAACATTTTAAGTGCAAAACTAATGCATTAAAACCATATCATCTGCTATACTAATTTGCTATTCTTACAATATTATATCATTATCTTACACATTAATTAAAAAAATAAAATTGCTATGAGCCATAGACATATTACAAAACATATTTTAAAAATCAATTAAAGCTATTAGTTATATAAAATAATTGTATATATATATATATATATATATATATATATATATATGCAAAAAAGATTTTATTAAACATCACTTTTATAATGTTTCAATCAATAAAAAGGATTTTAATAAAAATATCTAAAGTTCCCATGCGTTATTTTATTTAAATATTGTTCACAATTACTAGAACCATGTGCATATAGAAATTACTTTATTTTAAAAATATCTTCAAGTGAAAATGTCTGAAAATTTCATGCACACACATATTTAACTAGTAATAAATGTATTATAACAAAATAATTTGTCGATGCACTTATTAAAATTATTATTCATTTTAAAACTTAACCGCAGAAAGAAAAAAAAGCCTAATTCGCAAATTAATTCAGCTTATTTTTTTAAATCATGTATTCATTTACAAAGTAAGAATTAATATTCTTATTTTATTTCTAAATTAAAATTATTTTACAAGCTATAAAAATATAAACAGCTCCCTTAACATTTTAAAAAATAAAAAGAAAACTAGTTCGCAAAATAATTCAACTTATTTTATTAAATTACACATATATTTAAAAAGCAACAAATAATTTTCTTATTTTATTTAAAAGTTATTAATTATTAAAATTAAATTAATTTTTTTTATTACAAACCATAAAAACATAAACAGGGCCCTTCACGAAATTATTAATGAAACTAGCCCCTGTACAAAATTCCTATTAATAAAACAGGTGCCTTCACGAAATTTTCTTAGTAAAATGGGTCCCGTCACAAAGTCTAATTTTATAAAAACATACTCTTTATTTAAAAAAAAAAATCAAGTAAAAAAAATATAACACATTTAAAAAACATATATTTCGTAAGTGAATGCTTTATCTCAATAATATCCGCTAAGGTATTTATTCCACAAATTTAAATAAAAAATTAATTTTGAAGCACACGCGTAATTCTTTTACAAGCTATAAAAACATAAACAGCTCCCTTCACATTTTAAAAAATAAAACAGAAAAAAACTAGTTTAAAATAATTTAAAATAGTAAAGAAACTAGTTAAACATTAGTAAATATTCATCTCAAAATCCCACCTTTGGGCTACCGCCTAGGTATTACCAACTGAAATTTAATCCCCTTCCCCCCTATGACTCCATGCAATCCACTTGTCACCAAGACTCAACGGCTGAATGGATAACACACTGGACTGCTAACCTAGAGATTGCCAGATCGAATCCCCTCTCGGCAAAAAGGGGAAAAAATATTTTTTTTAATATTAACAAATAAATATGTTAAGATGGCTCACAGATGGAGCCACTAACAGAAAGAAATTGTGATAAAATATTTGCAAAATTACTGCAGTTTATAAAACTGCAGTAATTTTGAAGTTGTATCGACCACAAAAATTCTGCCGTGGAATCGGCCAAATCACTGCAGTTTTCCAACTGTACTTTTTCTGCAGATTTACTGCAGTTTATTTTTAGCTGGGATCTAGCCTAATAGTCTGCTCGTTCCCTAAACCTGTAGAATGCTAAGTTTATTTCAAATTCTCTGAACTGGTTTTTAAGATAAAATAGCTTGACCCATAATGACCCATGACCAAAATGACCCACTAATTGAATTTTCTCGAACATGTGACCTAGCCCAACAGTCTTCTCGTGCCCGAAAACCATAGGATGCAAAATTTAGTGTAAATAGTCTGAACCGCTTTTTAGATAAATTAGCTTGACCCACAACAACCCAGAAATGACCCACTAATTGAATTTTCTCGAACATGTGACCTAGCCCAACAGTCTTCTCTTCCCGAAAACCATAGGATGCAAAATTTACTGAAAATAGTCTGAGCCGTTTTTAAGATAAAATAGCTTGACCCGTAATGACCCATGACCAAAATGACCCATTAATTGAATTTTCTCGAACATGTGCCCTAGCCCAACAGTCTTCTCGTGTCCGAAAACCATAGGATGCAAAATTTAGTGTAAATAGTCTGAGCCGCTTTTTAGATAAATTAGCTTGACCCACAATAACCCAGAAATGACCCACTAATTGAATTGTCTCGGACATGTGAGCTAGCCCAATGATTTTCTCGGGCCCGAAACTCGTAGGATACAGAATTTAATTAAAATCGTTAGAGCCGTTTTTTAGATAAAATTAATTTGACCCGTGTTGACCCAAAAATGACCCACTAATCAAAAGTTCTCGAACATGTGACCCAGCCCAATATTCTTTTCGTGCCCGAAAATGGTCGGATACAAAATTTCCTCAAAATCGTTTGAACCGTTTTTTAAATACAATTAGCTTGACCATGACCCAAAATGACCCAAAATGACCCACTAATCGAATTTTCTCAAACATGTGACCTTGCCCAATGGTTTTCTGGTGCCGCAAAAAGGTAGGATACAAAATTTCGTCAAAATCGTTAGAGCCGTTTTTATGGTAAAATTTGCATATATATATATATATATATATATATATATATAACCACACACAAGATTTGCTCGTATTAGAATATATGATAAAATAAGTAAAAAAAAAATCAAGGCATTTCATGCATAATTTTTCGCTATAGAAAACGTACAGTAAAAATCTGAAAAACTTCATTTTGAGAAAAAGCTAAAAATAACTTTTAAATTCGGCTCTTGCTATAAAAATAATTATTATTCTTAACAGGTCTAATTATATACTCCACGTATTTTCTTAGATATATAATACAATTTAAATGCAAAATCTTATAAAAAAGGAGAATGTAAACATACATTTCAGCTTACTTCTGGTTTGCAGAACGATATTTCAGGTTGTAAAAGTTTTCGGCAAGCTGTAACAAATGTAACTTTAAACGGCTGTAATTCGTCTTCTAATTCAGATACAGACGCAATTAAAGCAGAATTCGACAGATAAAAGATAAGATTTTAATATTATTGCAAAAATGAAAAATCGATATTTTTATCGAAAATGATGTTTCAAAGGTGTGTGGATGCCTTAACCCATGGTATATCAATATCTTATATCCGTTGGTACAGGATTGTCCTAGAAAACTGAAATTTTTACAGTTTTGCTTACCGCTATTTCCATACAGTATTTTTTGCGATAGATTTAAAGTAGAAAATTGCTATGAAGGTACTTGTAGGAAACTTAACAAAAAAATAGTCTCAATTTTCTACAATAAGTGGTTCACATTTGTACTGCTACTAGTCTATGGTTTAAAAGAAAAAAAAATCTCTGCTTGGTTTTTCTAAACCTTGTGCTGTATTGATTTTTCCATGCTAAATTCATAAAGCAATTTAAAGTAATTTAAAGTAAATACATGAAGAGAGAATAAAGAATGTAAATCATCTAAAATACATCTATATACATTCTTTTCTGTCAAAATCTCTAACATTTTTAAATATAATGGTTTAAAGTTCTTCTGTATTAGGTTTATACGATAAAGCTGAAATTTAGATGCAATTATAAAAAAAAATACTTTAATAATGCAGTAATTACAGTGACTTCATAAATGGTTAAAAGTCTGACAGTCAGAAAGGTTCAAAATGTGACCTTTTGTATTTAATCACATTTCGACTCGCAATTGACCGTCAGTGACTCAAGTCTGAAAATGATGTGAACGTTACTGATGATTTCATGGGAGAGGGGGAGGGGCAAAGCTAAGGTAGTGACAATTTAAGGTGAAACCAATTTCACACGATTTTTTAAAGATAATTTTCGTCCTTGTTTTAAGAAGCAGATTTTATGAATAACAGCAATATTGGTTACAGATAAGTGTAATCGCTATAAAACTTTAACCAGCATGGAAAATTCAATATGAAAATTAAAATATAGACTTTATAAGTTGTATTTGTAGAACAAAATTTAAAAATATTGTCATGGAGGTTTCATATAGTATACTGAAGTTTTATCTCCAATAAATGTGTACAAATAAATAAATTTATAGTTCATGTAAACTTGTTTTGTTTATTTATTTATATCAAATTTTTAGAATCATTTCACTTTAAAACATTATTTGAAACTAAAATTAGAGTAACAAAAACTACAAAGGAAAAACATACTTACCTCAAAATTGTAGATGTTGCATCTGATTCTAAATATATGTTGCACAAAATAAAAATTACACGAGATTTCGCTTCTGGAAATCATATTTTGCTTATAGATTAATAGTGCTTTCTGGAGGGAGCAGTTTATATTAATTTATACTTCTAAATGGAAATACAATAGCATAAGTTTTATTTACCTAAGGTAAATCATTAATTATTTTCAAACATTATAGATATTTTAATTAACCAGACGACATCTATTAAACTGTCAAAACACTTAATTACACAAAAACAGACAAGGGTTATACTTTAGAAATGTAGCCAATTTAAACTTCGACTATAATCATTCTATATATTATTATACCATTATATATATATATATATATATATATATATATATATATATATATATATATATATATACCATATACTATATATTATACCATTCAAGAAATATAACATTTTATGTACGTAGGTATGACACTGAGAAAATTTCGGGACAGAATAAAAGAACATGAAGCAGATCTGAGATTAAATAGACCCCACACTGCGTTAGCAAGATTAGCTCAAACTGAACCTATAAAAGTAGATTTCAATGGATCCAAAATTATATTCCGCACAAAGAATCACCAGGAAGCTATCATAAGAGAGTCTCTGGGAATAATATCTGAAAAAGAAATAGTATGTAACAATGTATTATCATATGATATCCACGCAGTCTGGAATGAATTAATACATGATTGATTATCCTGTACTTATTCTTGAAATGTTAAATGACCTTTCCCATCCCACCTTATATTCCAAACCCTTGAAGTAAAATGGTTTATTCCGGGCAAGCAAGATATGCGAAGAGACAACAACTCAACTCAACACTTAGTTTTTCACTGATGATGACTGAGTAGTTCGGCTGAAAACGTTTTGAATTTATAAAAGGGCTTTAATGTGCTTTTAAATGTTTTATGTATGTTTTTACGCACCTTCCAGCAATATATTTACATATAGTTGTATCTTTATGAATTATAACCATTGTGTCAGATGAAAGCCTACATTAGTCACTGACACGCTAATATTAAACCTTCGGGGCAGTTCTTATGAAAATTTTCACTTCTATTTAACTATTTGTAAGTTATTTTTTTAAAAGGATATCTCAAATTGATTTCTAACGTTGTAAGATAGAAACTTTTTGAACTTGTATTTTTCTCTTTTTTCTAATGTAATTGCAAATTTTTTTTAGATGAGCACACTTTCACTTTTGAAATTGGTTCCGAAAGTGAAAGTACCATATAAAACGTCGTAAACCAAAATCGAAAAACTAAAAAATGGCCCCTGTTACAGATCGTTATTAACTATCCTATGCCAAAATAAATAAATAAATAAATAAATAAATAAATAAAAATTCTATAATGCAAGCAAGAAATTTGAAAAGAACGCTCCCATAGATTTAATATTATCGTGCGAGTTTTGCGATATGACTCGCATAGACTCTTACATTCGATAGATATAAAATGTTTATCTCTTTTCAAATTGAGTAAAATACATGAAATGTATGAAAATATTTGTTAAAAGTCAATTAAAACTATTTTTCCTATGATATGACAGAAAACAAATGTAAAAATATTACTGTTATTTATATATAATACGTCAAAAATGCACAGGGAAATTTGTAGTAATAATGGTTTCACACATCTTTAGTTACTTATTGTGATTCTAAAATTATCGCTATTTGATGACTGCAAAACATAATAACGTCACTTGGGTATTACCTTCTCCCGACAATTTAAATAGTCGGCCGAAAATATTCCGATCTCCACGAAAAGCGTAATTAAACTAGAGAAATTTTCTGCATACAGAAACATTCATAATTCTTCGAAAAACGACTTAAAGAATTGTATTATTGCTCTGGACATCAAGCATATATGAAACTAGAATAAACATTTTACACCCAAATAAACTAATGTAACTTGATACAGCACCTAAAGCAATCAAATGCACAAAAATAATTTAATTTAGGAAAACAGTTTACCGCTATATAAAGTTCTTTATTTTGTCAAAATTGATATATCTTCAATATGAAGAATGTCCTATTCCTAGAATATATATATATATATAAGAATATAAGAAATGTGATATAACGTAAGTAGGGAAATTTTGTATAACGTTTTACAAGATTTTAAAGATGCGTAAAAAACATTTATAGAGCGTGTGAATATCCCTGACCAAAATACAAACTTAACAGCTACACAAGCTTATTCTACCCCTTTCCATTCTCCCAAATAAACGCCTATTTTCCCAGTTCGTCCAATGTTTTCTCAACGACTTGTTGCATCTTCCACGCACAAGAATTTCATTGATTGTGCATATTCCTATCTAGCGACCGTGAATATTATTGGACTACGTGATAACACTAACTTTGAGATACCGACCTGCTACTTTTTATTGGACTTAATTTAATAGAATTATTATAAAACACCTTTTGATAGTTGTTCCTTTAATTATTACCTCTAATGTACTAATTGTTCTACATATCACAGATAATTCAAATAGAGAAAATATTTTACACTCAAACAAATTTATAAAAGTTGCCATATTACCTTATTAAATTAATTTACTCTTCTGCACATCAAACATAACGCAAACCAGCGAAAATATTTTACATCAAACTAAATGAAACTTGCCAAAGCACTGCATATAATTGTTCCTGACTTAAACATGAGAAGGGAATCAAGATTGAATCCACAGCGAGTCTTTCGGTGAATTATTCCCAGCATCAGAAACAATAACAAATATGAATTTAATATGAACGGTACACGATAAACATTATGTCTCACTTGCTTCTGAATTTCAATTTGCTGTATTATTATGCATTTGTTTAAGTATAAACAAACAAATTTACATCTGATGTTTAAAACATTTTCGAGTTGGAGATGCCTTAAACGTATTTTAAAGTAGAAAAAATAGATTATACCTATATAAATATATTTATTTTGCCATACGTGATATATCTTAAAAATGAAAAATATCCTATTTCAGCCAAAAAAATAAGAATGTAGGAAATGTGAAATAAAGTGGAGTAAGGAAAAGTTTATATAACTTTTGACAACTTTTTTAAGTTAAGTAGAAACTTTTATAAGGCATGTGAACATCCATGACCGAATTTCCAGCTTACAAGCTATACAAGATTATTTGTTTTCTTCCTTTCTAGCAATTAAATGCCTATTTTCACAGTTCGTCAAATGCTTTCTTGATGAAATGTTGAATCTTCCACGCTCGTAAATTTTATCGATTTGTATATTTCTGTATAGCGACACTGATTATTATACAACTACGTGATAACACTAACATTGAGACACCAACCTGCTACATTTTATTGGACTTCACTTTATAGAATTATCATAAAGCACATGTTTATAGTTGTTCCTTTAATTATTTCTACTAGTTTATTAATTGTTCTACATATCACAGATAATTCAAAATATAGAAAATATTTTACACTCAAACAAATTTATTAAAGTTGCCATATTATATTATTAAATTAATTTACTGTTGTGCACATCAAACATAACGCAAACCAGTCAAAATATTTTACATCCAACTAAATGAAACTTGCCAAAGCACCGTATATAATTGTTCCTGACTTAAACATCAGAAGGGAATCAAGATTGAATCCACAGCGAGACTTTCGGTGAATTATTCCCAACATCAGAAACAATAACAAATATGAATTTAATATGAAGGGTACATGATAAACATAATATCTCACTTGCTTCTGAATTTCAATTTGCAGTATTGTTATGCATTTGTTTAAGTATAAACAAACAAATTTACATCTGATGTTTAAAACATTTTCCAGTAGCTGATATTGTTGTATTAACATGGGTCGAAGCGTTGTATATATTTTATATTCTTGCTCCCACTACATCCAAGCTATTACCTCCGTAGTATAGTTTAACTCGTTTTTATACGAGCACGAATAAAACCAGTGCACGGTTAAAACGAAATATTTACACGTAATGAATGTTTCATTATTTAAACTGTATGAGGTGGAAACCGTCAAAAGTCGACGAAAGAAAATGTTTAAAATGAACTGTTGCATTGATTTATAATAAACACACAAAGCTACTTACAATACAAAATCTATCCTATATTGGTTAGTATAACTCTTAAAACAAATATTATTTTAACCTAAAGTTACCAAAATACTATTTCCACAAGCTTCAACTCTTCAAATTATTAAAAAAATTAAACGTTTGCGTAATAAGTAACATATAATCAAGATCAGTAATTATGATAAAGTTATTAATTGAGGCTCTTATATTTGGTATTACGCAATGAAAACATTTAGCAAACCTTAGCAAAACATTTTTCACTTTGAAACAATCATAGAATTTTGTTTTCCAAGTTTAATCTAAACCTAACGTCACTTTCACCATCTCAAATTTCTATACGAACTTCTCACATTTCTCATATCCGAATTAACAAGTTAAAAAATATTTTAACGTGCACTAGGTTATAAATAAATTTATTACCAAATTTAAAGTACGGTTTTCAGCTACAACTTTGCACTTGAACATTCGCACTCTTGACATGAGCTTCTAATCGCAATACCGGCGAATAAAAATCGAGGAACTTATGTCTTTTAGTCGAATTCAATATTTAGTTTTAGCAATGAAAATTATCGTTTTCTTTTAATATGACGCCATTTTCACTCACTGAAGCATTTCGCCTAGCGTTTCAAACTCAGTATCAGCGGAATGAAAAATTATGAAATGTAACAGCTTTCTTTCTTTTTTTTTTAAGTGCGATTTTATTTATAATTCATTTTTTCAAAGTTATTTTAAATTGTAACGAGAAAATGGCATCAGTGAGGATATAATCAATATGGGTAAATAAGCCCCACTATTTCGCTTTTCTCTACAAAAATGGAAGTAATCCAATTGCGCCCGTTTTGAAGAAAGTTCATAAAAAAATCTTTTAAAATTAAATTAAAAATATAAAAAAGGGAATATTTAAAAAAACCAGCTTGTGCGGGCACATATACACTGAAAAAAATGGGTACACAAAATTGAGTAAAAAGTACTCAATTTTGAATAAGTCACATACTCAAAATAGCTCCGATCCAAATGTACTCAAAATTGAGAAACACATGTACTCATTTTTGATCCCATGGATGTATTCAAATATGAACTGCTATGTACTCATTTTTGATCCCATGGATGTATTCAAATTTAAAAATTTTATGTCGTTAAAATAAAATGTATAGGATAAAAAAAAAGTTACTTCGCGAGGACAACCTTATAAGGGATACATACATTTCTGCTCATTTTTTTCATTCCTGCGTGAGTTTATAGTAATTAACCAACCCTTGCCCATGAGAGGAATCGAGCCCGTGATGTCCTGTGTACTAACCTGACGACTCAGACCAACGCGCCATGAGTGGTCACGCCTCCTTCTCAAATGTTGTTAGTTATTTTGCAAAAATTGCAAAAGCTTGAGGTTTCATCTGTAGATGGATTTTTTCCGTTCCAATGTTTTTAATATTTTCTTTTCATAATTTTCAATATTTTGCTGTATGATTTGGTGCCTTATAACAGATAAATTTCAATTTATTATGTATTATATGCGTAAAACATTGCATTAAGAATACTGATTGCTTCTTTTTGCAACAGTACCAACAATTTCTTTATTCGAACATATACTTTTTTTAAATTATTTGCCTGATTATCTATTTATCAATTCTAATAAAAACAACAATTATCTTAATCAGACGTGTTTATTACATGCTACTAAAATATTTTTTTTAATGTCTTATTTAAAATAAATTATGTTAATAAAAATGTTTATAATAAATTAAATTATTATATTTCAGCTATGCTGAGAGCTTTTGCGTACGGTTCGGTTAAACTAAATAGTTTTTTTAAAAAAAAAAGGATTTTTAGAGACAAATTTGAAATTAATGACTTTGGGATAGATATGTTTAAATCTGGATTTATTGATTTTATTTAAATTAAATTAGTTTAATTTATAAAAATATAAGGTAAAGAAATAAATTAGAAACGTTATAAAGTTAAAAACTTTATTTTTATAAAAGTAAAGAAAAAATATTAACTAATTTTATAAATTTAAGGAAAAAATTATATACTTTGTAAAATTATAATTTATAAAATAATAAATTTTAGCGTAATTCATAAATTTCTAAGCCAAATCAGCTTAGTTTAATACCAATTTGCAAAGCTATAATTTGCAAAGATATTATGTTATGAAACTTTTAAATAACACAATATTGCCTCACGTTAACAAAGGTAAAATAAATTTTTAAAAAATTAGTAGAAAAAAAATCATAATTTTGAAGTACTATCATGAAAAAAAAAAAAGTAGATGTGTAAAATGTGAGGGGAAAAAAGAGTAAATGTGTTGTAGTGGATCCACTTTGATGAAAATGCCGAACAACCAGATACATTTTTTATTTCTCTTATTCTTCGTTTTTCTTTCAAATAATAGCTTTTTAGGCTCCGAAATTTCGTCATTACACATTCTGAAATATACAAGTATGTTGGGTTTGATCATGTGTTCATTTTTGATCCAAAAATACTCATTTCGAAATGAGTACATAAACTTATTCATTTTTGAGAATACATATGTTCATTTTTGATCCAAAATACTCATTTCGATATGAGTACATGAACTTACTCATTTTTGAGAATGCCCATGTTCATTTTTGATCCAAAAATCTCATTTCGATATGAGTACATGGATTTACTCATTTTTGAGAATGCACATGTTCATTTTTGATCCAAAATACTCATTTCGAAATGAGTACATGGACTTACTCATTTTTGAGTACTTCATTTTTTTCAGTGTACAAGTGAATAGCTTTCATTAAAAAAATAATAAGTAAAAGTGGTTTCTTAGAAAGCTCCGGGCAGATTACTAAAAAAACAGCCGTGTGTTTTAAATATATAGATTAAACATTTCATGCTTTTTACAAGCTACAAAAGTAGGATCGCAGGTAATACGAGCAAAAAAATCTGTTCATTTCAATGGGATATTTTGGGAAAAAGTAGGGAATAATTAGGAAATAATTGCCTTTCTTATCGAATAATTTTTTCTTTCAACAATAATATTTTTGCATGTCCCTCAAAATGAACTAATAAATTACTTTTACCAGACAGAATTTCAACCTACAAGTAGACTACCACATAAGAAAATACAAATGAATGGCCTGAGATCTTAATAAGAAAGTTGCAAAGATCGCGTCTGTGTAAAATTTACAACTGAACCATCGAAAGGAAGGAATATTTAAGAAAATAGAAGATTATAGAAGAAAATATTTAAGTGCTTCCATCCTTAATTCCGGGAGCTGCGTTATATTTTCAGCAATTTTACATCTGTTCTTGTCATTTTAAAATGAATGAGATATGTGATATAAATAGCTCAAAAATTGCAATGACTCTCGCAATGGAAGTCTAGTTTTTCTGGGAAACATTATGATATTACGTTAATTTAAGCTCTGGGAAAATTAGACTAATGAATAGTGGTAAACAGTTCAATTATGTGTGTGCTTTTAAAATGTTTAATATATTCACGGTCATTACGAAAAACTGTTAATACGGGGACTTTTCATTGTTTCTCGTACTAGCCGAGTTTAATTGTACATTTTCTTATCACATACAATGGGCATCTGCCATAAAAAATTTTGTCCGAAAATAGTGGTGGTTAATAATTAAAAAATATAGGAGGCTGCCTTTTATTTCCCATGTTTAAATTTATAAAATTCCACATCCAAATAATTTTTTCTGAATTTTTGCTAACACGTTAGAATATTTGTGCAATAATTAACATTTTTTTCGTCATTAAAAAATAGTAAACTAAATATATATCAATATGGGTTTTCTGGGGCATTGACAATTTTGCTGAAATAATTTCTATAAAATGTAGTTTTTAGTACTTTATAGAATTTGAAAATGTACAAGTATTACAGTCTCACATATACATAGTTGGCAGATCTCCTTATTTTTGAGTACCAATATTTCCTAATAAAAATATTCGGTTCATTTAATCACAGAATTCTTCAATTATACAAAACAAATATTTATATTTGGAAATAGTAATACTCAAAAATTACTTGACAACTATGCATATAAATATAAAACATTTCCAGAAATGATATTTTTTACTCCATGTCGTTCAATATGAAGACAGCTGAACAAGTATAATCTCAAAAGAAATTTTCTTTTTGAAATATTTTTGTTATTGTACTATTAAATTGAGTTACTGAAAATCGCTGTGTTAAAAGTAGTTTGTACCAACTGTTTATGTGGTACTTTCGTGTGGCACTGTTGTAAATCGGTATTTCTAGAGGATTTGGGGAATATTTACAACACAACTCAAATCATTACTTAAAAATAATGTTTCGAGTATTTTATAGAATAAAAAATTGTAGAAATATAATTGTCTTACACATACATAGTTTCTAAGTGTCTCTAATAATTTGTACCATTATGTAGAAAAATGAAATTTTATTATAAATTATATACTCATAATTCATTAAAATTTTTTAGATTATCTACCAATTTAAGCGGCAAACCTGGCGGCGGGTATCGCATCTTGTAAGATTGAGACGAGAGAATTCAAAATGGCAAATGCACAAGAGAAAGTAATGTGCATATTGTGATTCTTCAAAACCACCATATAACGTCGCCTCAGTTTTTTTCTATTGATAAATTTGATAAAATGTTAATATTAATTATTATTTTAATCATTATTTGATTATTAACGTTTTGAGTTGCTACTTTCAGCATACGTAACTTTGTTTATTTTATTTAAAACAATTTCGTGGCTAATTTTACGAATATGTAATAACATTTTTCGTCATGTTATTAAATCAAACGTTATGAGGTAAGGAAATCCCGACAATAATTAATAGACAACTTGTAATATAATATTGCATGAAGACTATCAAGTAAAGTATTTTAAGAAAAAAATAATAAAAACATTTAAAAATATGCATAACCTTTCTTATCTTTAATAAATGTATATTTGTTTAAGAATACTAAAGCTATGAGAGATATTACATATTATCAATCCAGCACATATCAAAATCGAAATGGAGCGAATGAATTTCAAGCAGATATATTATTTGAACTTGCCAAATCATCTTATGTAATCTATCGTGAGAGAAAACAACAGATGAGAAAAAATTAAAATATATTGCAAGATTTGCAATGCGTTATCTGAAAGCTACGAAATATGAACAAAGGTGAAATCATTTTAAAGAGAATACGAAAAAGGTGGAAATTTATTATTTGATTATTGGCGAAAAAGATGAAATCTTATTTGCTTTATAATTTTAAATTGTTCCATTATTTTGAATTTACTTATGTATAGAAAAAGAGTAAGGTGAATATAAAAATGTTTTATCTTGTTATGGAAGATCTACGCAGTGGAAACTAAAAATATGCGATTTATAAGAATTTGTAATATAAAACAAAAATATGCCCAGGTATAACACTGATGTCACATCGATGGTGGCAACAACCTGGGTAATGAATTTTGTTTTTATCGCAAAATTATTAAAAGCTCTAGACCAGCCATACTCAACCTTTTTTGGCCGCAACACACTTTTATGTAAAAAAAAAATTAATTAAAATAGCACGATAACAAAAGTTAGAACTATTACAAAGGTATATAATAAAGTTTAAATAGTTAGTAGGATTGAAGAAATGTTACCAAAAAATTTAACACCACTATTTCCGAACAATATACTTCGTAGTAGATTTCTATTCATAATCATGTAGAAATATGCCGCGAAGATTTTTGTTTGGAATTAGTGATATAAAACTTTTTGCTGCGGCAAATGTTTAACCCTAATTTCCCAAATAGGCATTATTAGCTATACGATAAGTATAAACGTAATAATATAACAAGGCAACATTTCAAAGTTTCTAAAAAAAGTCAAGTGATTTTCTTTAATAAAACAGTCATTATCTCAATGCAAAATCATTTTTTAGAAATACATAGTGCAAAGTTAATTAATTTAGAATAATATTTGTTCAGTGTTGAAGATTAAGAAATATATACACCTCTATAGCACAAATATAACTACACATAAAAATAACTTTTGACAAACGAAACGGCCTTTAACATGTTTAAGATAATTTTAAATTCGCGATTATAAATAACGAGGCATATTTTGTCTTTCCATGAAAATATATGAAAAAACACCGAAGGTCTTATAATTTTTATGCACATCTCAATTGATTTTCTAAATAGGGATTAATGATTATGTGTCTGCGCGGGATGCATATTGAAGGTCACCGAGCCACATGCGGCCCGCGGGCCTCAGGTTGAATATGGCTGCTCTAGACTATATATTTAAGCATGTATTCGCTATGTAATGATCCTATTTTGAAAAGTTTCACTATGATATTTTATAATATGATATGTATTGTAAAAACAATTTTTATGGTAAACTAGAATAAAAGATGTGGAAAGACTCCATTCGATTTTTTAAAAACTTTATAGAATATTGTACATTCAAGTAAATTTCTAACCCAATCAAATTAAACTTGGAACTTTGGAAAATGGAACAGGTGATATAACCTCTGAGACACAGAAGCGTATTGATATCCCTTGCAATATTTATCAGATATCCTCGATCACATTTTCTTGGAGATTTTCCTTAAGAAACAGTCACAAAAATGTTAAAAATGGTTTAAAAATTGAGTTTCGTTTACCGAGAACATTTGAGGATTTTTTCACAAATCTTAACAATTTTTGAGACAGTGGCATATAAATACGTCCGAGAATTGAGATAAATTCAAATTATCATATGGATGCTATCGCTCTCACACATAGTAACATACAGTTGTATACGGAAAAACACCAAACAAGTGGGTAAGTGTGATCGAAGATAGCACAAAGTTTTTCATTTAATATTCTTTTCAAAACAATTTATCCTTTAATTAATAAATCCAAATCATTAATTTATATTTATCCTTATCATTTATGAATATACTTTATCAATAAGAACATAGATGACTGCACCATTAAATTTAATAATAAGATGATAATAAAAGGAAGCTATTTTTTAAATCAAATTAAAATTATCCAAGAACTGCTTTTAAGACAATTGTAACAATTGTAACTAAAAAACCCTTAAAATGGCAAAAAAATACGAAAGTTCTGTAATTAAGGTGTCTTGTAACTTTTAAACTCGCCGAAAATCAACAAAAACTTTCAAACTTTGAATTAGTGTATCTGCAAAACTTGTTTGTGTATAAGCATGAAATTTTGACTGTTGATTAAGTAGATTGTGCTTTTTGATATAATACCATTAGAAACTGACTAGTCTTTTACAGAAGTCGAGGATTGATGAAAATAAAGTTGCTCTTTTTTATTCCGTAAGTCATTGCGCGCATGATATCTGGAGAACATATGACTGGATTGTTATGAAATTTGTTCTAGCTATTAAGCACATATGTATTTTAAAAATGACCTACCCATAGAACAAAATTATTTCATTTAGCATGTAAAAAAAAATTGTAAAGAATTTCAAATCTTTACATTTTTTAATGGATAAAAACAGTCATAACTAAATATCTTATCATTGTAAATATTTAAAAGGAGATCATTTTAAACACACACATGCGCTTATTATCTAAATAAAATTTCATAACAATCTATGCATACGTTCTCCAGATATCATGCGTGCAATGACTTACGGAATGAAAAAAAAGAACTATTTTAATTTCAACAATGCACAAATTCAGTAACATATTAGTCAGTTTCTAATAGCATTATATTAAAAATCACAATCAATTTAATTAATAATCAAAACTTTATGTTTACACATATAAAGGTTGTGAAAATACACTGATTCAAACTTTGATTGTTTTTCTCGAATTTGTCGCGCTTAAACGGTACAAGACCCCTGAAATATATAAGGTAATTAAACGAAAAAATCAAAAATTCCAATTTTTGAGAATAGAACACAGAATCTTTGGATTAGGGGGAAAGCGTGCTAGCACTGAACCAGCTAGCCTACGCGAAGAGGACAGAAATTAATGTTCTGTTTTAAAATCTAAGAAAATCGCAGAAATGGTCGAATCTCATTAAATAATTTCATTTAATTAAAATAATATGACTTTTTTCAAAATTTTATAATTTGTCATGCTACAGGAGGTCTTCAACTATAAGTATGCAAAATGTCCAGTGTCTTACGTATATAGTTTCTGAATACGAACTGTGTGACAGACATACAGACAGAGAGGGGAGACGAATTGGATTTTGTCAGATAAACGAAACCCTAAAAAACGGTATTTCGAGAATTCAAAACGTAAGGAGATACTAATATACACACATGCATAATCACATACGAACAGAATCGTTGTAAAACGGATTCGGGGGATCTCAAAACGTAGAGATATATCAACATTTCATAGTCTGTTTATTATCCTGTTTGCAGTACTGTTCTTATACTATATCTTCGGAAAGTAAAACAGTTTTTCACGAATTTGTGAAATTTACTTCAATTAAAAAATGCACTTCATTACTCGAAAAATAAATATATATTGTTTTAAAATTTTATATAAACATTTTAATACAAGTACAAGAGACTGGTATTTAAAACACAATGTAAAAGTTTTTAATCTTTAATAAAATACATGACAGATATTATAATTTATTATTCCAGCACTATATCTAGATCATGTTGGAGTGAACGATTTTTATCCAGATAAAATAATGCAACGTGCCAAAAGTACATATATTAAGTAATCTTTCCTGACTTAAACAATTTGCTGGAAATGAAGAGTATTGTGGGATTCACGGTGATTTATTTCCTAGCTACGGATTATGAACAAATGTGTAATTAATCTAAAGGGACTCTGATAAACATACGGTCTGTTTCAGGTTTCAAATTTATGCTGCTGTATTATTTTGCAGATGATCAATAAAAGCCGAAAAGATCTTTATCTTTTATGCAATACTTATTTCCAATACCTTGGTAATATAGTTTTTGTAAAATAGTATACACACACAATGTTGAAGAAATTAAACTTCAATGTTATTTCTTATTAAGGTTGGCAACTATGAGATATCATGCGTGCAATGACTTACAGAGTAAGAAAAAGAGCTATTTTAATTTCAACAATTCACAAACTCAGTGAAACATTAGTCAGTTTCTAACAGTATTACATTAAAAAGCACAATCCATTTAATTAATAATCAAAACTTTATGTTTATACATATAAAGGTTTTGAAAATACACTAATTCAAACTTTGATTGTTTTTCTCGATTTTCGTCGCGCCTAAAAGGTACAAGACCCCTTAATTTTACATAAAATGTCCAAGTACAGAACGTTATACATAAATAATAGAAAATAAAATCAAAATTTTTTTTTTTACCATTTATTACATGTTATGTGATTGATGATTTAGTAAAAGCAAATTAAAGAATAAAGATAGCCTAAACATTGAAAACATACATTTCAATATTCCATACGTATTTTTACCTTATATTAAAACTAGAATTACCATGTTTTTTGTATACCTAGACCAACCGAGTTTGAATCATAGCTGGCCCATGGACTTAAATGTTTTGTATGTGAGATACAGATATACAATAAGGTTTGATGATTAATGCAATGATTTTTAATTTATTATTTATAAACTTTAGCTTTTGGGATATTACATAATATGCAATTTAGTGAATAAATACCGTGAATGAAAATTTCCATTGCTAATTTCCGAATAGATACTTTCAGATTTTTACAACTCGTATGAAATGAAAATTAAGAAATATCTTTCAAATAATGTATACAAATTTCGTAAGATAATGTTCTTACATATTAATAAGATATTAAAGTACAATAAAAATTAAATATATTCAGATAGAACCGAGTAATATTTATAGATAAATATTTCGCAAATATACAGAATAAAAGTAGCACAAGACAAAAGTAAATAATAGCCATGTTTGGACAGTAAATCAGATCTCTTTAACTATTGCAATGAATCTAAGTATTACTTAATATCGAATAGATATAATAAAGAATAAAAAAATATATATATCATAAATATTGTAAAAGAAACTTTTATGTTCATCTCAGAAAGGATTCACTTTGATAACTTCATGATCCTCGTGTTTTCTATGTTTTTATTAAATGTAACATTTATTAAAATTTCCGTAACATAAATTTAAATCTATACACATATAAAGATTTAAAATAAATCATTTAAAATTTGAACTTTATTGCAAATATAATTCAAACTAGAGAAAACATTTTATAAATCGATAAATTTCTCAAAATTGTTAAAACACTTTAGGTAAACGATACAGACAAAAGTGTCTGCTGGGAACGAAAAATGCATTTCCTATGAAACTGGCGGTGATTTATTTTCAGGACAGGAAACATGAACAGACGTGGATTGAATTTAAAGAAACAATCATAAACATCCACTCCGAATATAATTTGAATTTGAATTAGTGTATTACATTGTGATATAAGCCCTTCTTTAAGGAAATGTTACGTTTTAATAAAATAATTTTAATTCCCCGAAATTAATTTTTAATACGTGCATGTAGTTTTTGTCGTTAAATGAAATTTGTCCTAATATGCATATTAAAAATCCCTCGAAAATGTGTTGTGTCTGTTAACATTCAACTGGACATAATTAGAATATTAAACAAATGCCATTGAAAGTATGTAGCATTTGGAGTATTTTCATATCGAGTATTTTTCCAAATTGTCATTGCATTTTAGAATTATACATTTTTTTGCAATGATTGGAGTAAAAATAAACAAATGTTTATCAAATATTTACAGAATGTTTTGCTGCTAGCAATGTTTTATTTAATTTAATAAAACTTTTTGACGAATACACTCGCAGCTTTCAAACAAGTCATACTACATGAAAATGTTCGTTTTAATAAAATAATTTTAATTCCCTAAAATTAATTTTTAATACAGGCATGTAGTTTTTGGTCGTTAGATTAAATATCTCTTCATATATATAAGACAATTATCTCTCCAAAATTCTCATGTTTGTTGAAATTCAACTAGACAAAATTAGAACGGAATGCAAATTTCGTTGAAAATATATAGCATTTAACATGAGTATTTCATAACGTACTGAATTATAAATATCCATAGCAGGCTTTGTATTCCGATTATTTAAAACAGACATTGCGTTAACAATATTTACAGCATGTAAATGTGCAACTTACAATGAAATACAAACTTTTCAGATCAATTTCCATTTTACTGGTTATACAAAGAGAATATGAATTTTACTTTTCAAAACCACTATTTTCGAATACTAATAATCTTGTTTGATTTCAGATTTTTTTAATAGTTTTCTGTGATTAAATAAAGCGTAGATTACTATTCTTGAATTTATACTAATAAAAGCTGTATTCATGTCCGTGTATGTGTGTGCCGCGACGGATAGGAAAATCTACCGCACGTAGATGTCTGGAAATGTAACCCCCAACTCTAGGTTCTTCTGGATCAATTTTCATTTACAAATACAAAAGCACATAAATTCGATGTTGTACTTTACCTATAGCAGTGTGACCGCCAACATTATGTTCGTTTGGAAAGAGTTTAGTTTAAAAATAAAAAGTCATTCAACACTGATTGTATATATATGTTGGGTTATTGTCACGGGTCTTGGAAATGCAGGGAGGATCAGCCAGCAGATCTACTAAGAAGTAAGTTATTTTCCGAATTATACTAGTGTAAATTTTAGTTGAATACTTATTAAAAGACTTACAGTGACTCATTTCCAGAATAAAATTAATAAATACGATACAAAATTTTCAGAAAATCCAATAAACACCAACTCTGAATATCTGTGGAATTTTAAATTGTTGCATTATTTTATGTTGCTTTTATATAATCAATATGGTCTTTGTTACATAGTTTTTCATGTCGTAATATATTGAATTCTATCTTTAAATTTCTAAGTTTAAAAGTAATTAGTCTACACAATAAATTATAACACCTTGTAATAACATATTTCTTTTAAATGCTAAAAGGTGTAAATAAACAACATAATAATACACAGTAAAATAACGTTTTTTAGGTTGTTTGACATGTTTCGGCTCACTCCATGGAAATTGTGGCTCGAGTTACTCCATGGTTACAGAAATGAAAATAAACAACTAAGTAAAAATAAAAGATAACGTGCGTAATTTTTTTTTTTAAGTACATGAAAATTAAATGATAGCATATCAAATAATAACTTAAAAGACCGTGCAATTATGGAATGTTCTCATTTGTTTTTGACAATGGCTTGGAGTGAGCCGAAACATGTCAAACAACCTAATGAAAGTTATTTTACTGTGTATTTATTATGTTGTTTATTTACACCTTTTAGCATTTAAAAGAAATATATAATTAGTCTAGTATTAGAAAATGTAGATTCGTGAAAATTTATTTTTTTCTTTAAATATTAATTTAATGCAATTGGTAGAATTTTGTTGCAATTTCTTGTACTGAGTATAATAAACATCGAATACACACATACTTCAGTCAATATGGCAAGAATATTGTGTTTATAGAAATTAAATTGAAAATATTTACAACATAAGTCATCCCTCTGTAAACATTGATGTTATAATGAAAATATTTATAATTCTATATCGATTTTTCGTATCTATTCTCGTTTAGTCAGTTACGTGGCTATGATAAGTATGCGTTTTTGCTTCAGCGGTTTATGAATTATAATTGGAAACTGAGTAAGTATGTCTTATTCAGATAAATTCACTGAACCTTCGAAAACACGTTTAATAATTGATTTTGACTAACCATTAAATAGGGATCAAGAGTGAATATATTTCTAGAGACTTGATAATCTATTCTGGTCATTCACCTTAAGCTATCGGAAACGTGCAAAGAGAATATTGAAAAAATATCATAACATTGATTCTGGAAAATGCATAATGGAAGGTTTTTATTCTGAATTATTTCAATTTTATTGGTTTTATCACTACGATAACTAACGCTATTATTGTTTCCGAACTATGATAATTGAAATTTTCTAATTAGAGCAAATATTTTTAACGCAGATAAATTAGACTAATTTCCCCCAAATCTTATATCATCAATTTTGATATACTTTAACATTATATACATAGCATAACAACAAATCTAACATATAGATCAGGCAGATTCTATTGTGAGAAACATTGTGATTTATATCCAGGACCAGTAAATTTAAAGAATGTTAAATTATACACGACGTATACTAAACACATGCACATTGGCATAAACATTGTATCTGGGAAAATGTAAAATGTATTGTAAGTTTTTCTTACTTTTTACAATTTTATCAGTAGTTTAGTTATTATAGATAAGAGTTACTATGAGTTTACAATACATATGATAAATGTATTTCTTCAGCACTATTCACATGTACTTGTAAAAATACAGAAAATATTTTTTACACAGATATGTTTATGGAACGGGGCAAAACCCTTTAAATAATTGATACTGATATAAAAATTAGATGGTAATGATCAGTGAATATATTGTGAGATACATTGTGATTTATAATGAATATAAAGGGTGTGTATTAAATGTGAACCATAATTTTATTTTAATTTTTAAATATCTGCATTACGTTGCCATCTATAAATAAAGAAAAACATAATTTCACTTATCATTTACATTTTATTTGATAATGTGCATAATAGTGTAATTTTTTAAAATCAATATATATTTTTTTATATGCAATCTTCCTTAATGCCATTTATTAATCACAATAATTATTTGTACTAAACATTTGAAATAGACATTATATTATTTTTAAAAACACACTAAAATATAGTGCACCTGTTTAAAAGTTCTAAAAAGTACCTTCAAACCACACTAAAAATTAGTTACGATGTAAAAAAAAAAAAATTAAAAAAATTAAAATATTTTCACCACTTGGTATGAGGCATCATCCACCTGACAATTCCTCGGAACAAGAGGTGAAAATATTTTTAAATGTTTCGTATATCGAAAATGTAAATTCCGTAAAAAATTATTTTTTTCTTTAATTATTAATTTAATGCAACTGGTAGAATTTTGTTGTAATTTCTTGTACTGAGTATATTAACCCTCGAATACACAAATACTTTAGTCAGTATGGCAAGAATATTGTGTTTATAGAAATTAAATTGGAAATATTTGCAACATAAGGTAAAGCCAGGAGAGATGGCGCGGTCGGAGAGATTGCACACGTAGAGGTTCGGGGGGGAAGGCATAGAGTGAGCGCGCAGCGACTCCAGGTAGTTGTACAGCAAAAGTAGTGGGGTGTCTACTTGAAAGTGCACGTTGATCGCTTTCAGCGTGTAAGATAAAGTATTGCTATTTTGTTTTGTTTTCCCAAAGTAAGTGCTTGAATTTTCATAGCTGTTCATAATAATTTCTACACAATGTCAATTGTACAAAGTATTTTTAACTTCAACGATTTCTCATAAGCTACTAATCTAGACTAACAATGTGAACATCAACGGTTCGTTTTAGAAGAGGCCATGTTTAAATAAAAGGCCGCGCAATCTCCCCTACCGAAATTGGAGAGTTTGCGCATCTGCTCCTTAGGAGAGATGGCGCAGTGTTCCCATTAGTTTCCATGCTAGGAGAGATTACGCAGCTTATTGGTAAATTTGCATAAAAAATGAAAATTGAAAATTGACTAATTTTAAGTTAAACGTGTTATTAAGTAACATAATTTTATTTTGTAATCTTATGTGGACTTGCTTTTTCTGATTCTTTAATTTTTCCCCTTTAATTAAAAATTTTTAATCGTTTTAAAAATTATTTCATTTTTCTGATTCTTTGATCATTAGGTTGAAATATTCACTCCTAATACAATAATATTTGTTCACAAAAACCTTACAGCAATGTCATTTAAGTGTAATTATTATTGTTAACAATTTAATTGTAGTTATTATTAGTAACAATCTCTCCTACCCATGTGCGCAATCACACCAACCCTGTAAGGACAGATTGCGCAAAATAACTTTCTTGGTTTTATTACAACTGTTCTATTAAATTGCAACATAACAACAAAATAGCAATGGAAATGCATAATAAAACAAATGTAAAAATTATTCATGAATAGTTTAGCAAAAAAATTATATTTAGATTTTTTATTGCTATTCTTTTGAATTGTGCGCAGACTATCATAGCTTTACCTTAAATCCTTCCTCTGTAAACATTGATGTTATATTGAAAATATTTATAATTCTATATGGATTTTCCGTATCTATTCTCGTTTAGTCAGTTACATAGCTATGATAAATATGCGTTTTTGCTTCAGCGGTTTATGAATTATAATTGGAAACTGAGTAAGTATGTCATATTCAGATAAATTCACTGAACCTTCGAAAACACGTTTAAACTGATTTTGACTAACCATTAAATACGGATCAAGAGTGAATCTATTTCTAGAGACTTGGTAATCTATTTTGGTCATTCACCTTAAGTCATCTGAAACGTGTAAAGCGAATATAGAAAAAAAATATCATAACATTTCCTCTGGAAAATGAATAATGCAATGGTTTTTATTCTGAATTATTTCAATTTTATTGGTTTTATCACTACGATAACTAACATTATTATTGTTTCCGAACTATGGTAATTGTAATTCTAATTAGAGAAAATATTTTTCGCGCAGATAAATTAAACTAACTTTCCCCAAATCTTATATGATCAATTTTGATAAATTTAAACATTAAATATGGATCAAACACATTATGTCGTGAGAGACATTGTGACCAGGACCAGTAAAACTTAAGAATGTTATATTAATCACAATAAATATTTGTACTAACCACTTAAAATAGACATTATATTATTTTTAAAAACACACTAAAAAACAGTGCACCTGTGTAAAAAATTCTAAAAAGTACATTGTTTGGTATATCGTGACTAATTTTTAGTGTGGTTTGAAGGTACTTTTTAGAAATTTTAGACGGTGCACTGTTTTTAGTGTGTTTTTAAAAATAATATAATGTATTTTTGAATTAGGTAGTGTACAAGTAATTATTGCAATATTAAATCGATATTTAAACCTTTTTGAAGACATACAAATAACAGAAAATAAGAATTATGTTTCGGACCATATTCCAAATGCAATATTAGTGTGTACACCATTGCTTGTTTTACATTATAAGCACTTCCTATCAAAATTCAATAAGTATAATATGCATGCACAATTGAGCGAGTATATTAGAGATTATTAATGTACACATGTTTAGTATACTGGCTTTAGATTAGTTACACATCGCTCAGGTCCACTGGCCAGAACACAAGTCACTATATCTCTCACAATAGATTAACTCCTGATCGCCATTTAATGTTTACGGCACTATCGATTAATTAAGTTCCTTTGTGAAGCTTCGTAAATTTATCTTCTGCATGTAAATAAATAACTTACTCTTTTAGAAATTACATTTTATGAGTTTATGAAGCAAGAAATCTTCATATCCAATGTAATCACATTGAAATAAGTTCAATCTGCATTAATGCAGTACGGAGTTTTGCACTTCAAGTGGTGCTATTTCGCCACTGTGGTAAATTTGCCGCCTTATAATATAACCGCTTACGTTTTAACTGATTTTCAACAAGGGTGGTTACACAGATTTTTTGTAAGTTCTTTTCTATGTATGTCAAAGCATAATTTTCGAACAGATAATGCAATTTTGACACATGTGTTTGATTAAAAGGTCTCAGTATCGTCTGCAGATAGTCCAGTTTCAATTTCCTTAACCCTTTCAGTGCGGATTTTTTTTTTTTTTGGTGGTGGTGCTTATTCCCTGTGCGGAATATTTTGAACAAAAAAGCGACATTATTTATCTGATTACCGGGCAGAATTTTCCGGTACGAATTGATTTTCCCAAAGGGACACGACTTTCCGAACGACCTAACACAAAACTAAAAATCATATCTTATGGTTATACGAAAAGCACGCTACTGGTTTTGGTTATAGCCAAATTACTGCACTACGCAGGCGCAATACGTCATCACTGCTAAGCCCATGACGCACTACAGTGAGCACAATACACGCCGTGAACGCCTAGACGACTTTTGTCGACGCTTAATGTAGTCTACAGCACCCAACTCCTAGATGTTGACATTAGTCGACTCCCGCACTAAAAGGGTTAAGATTCCTTCAATTTCTCCTATGCTAATTACACACACACACACACAAAAAAAAAAAAAAAAAAAAAAAAAAAAACTCGCAAGGTCATGTTAAATCTATGGAAGGGTTCATTTCAAAATTTTCTTTAGATATGAATATTTTTAAATAATTTTTCTTTTGCACATAATAGCTGAGGTCGATCTCTAAACAGACTCTTTTTAACTTTTTTCAATTTTGGTTGCAGATTTTTTTGAGTCGCATTTTACTTCCGTAACCGGTTCCGAATGTAAAAGTATCCACATAACAAATAAACTGCAGCCAGAATCAATAAGAACGAAAAATCATGCGTCAAGCATAGATTAAGTAACACTTTCCAACACAAATCTTTACCAATTAATAAGATGAAAGATGATATCTAAGTAAAAAATTTGGAAAACACATATCATATTTAAAAACCGAATTTCAGGCATGATCAACAATATTTGGGAAAATATCCGAATTCTTTTGTGCAGCCTTGTATATGATCTATAGATTTGTATATGTACTACATAAAATGCTAAAATTTAGTTACGTCAGGAAACGCGTAGCACAGTTTTAATTTCCCCTTCTGGATTTTCAGTCAATAAACGGAAATTCTCTCGAGAACTTTTGTGCTGCCCTGTATATGATCCAGAGAATTTATACACACCAAGTAATAGACAAAAAATGAGTTAAATTTAAAAACGCGTTCAGCAACTGAAAACGCACTTCCAGCAATTATTGTTAACAGACAGTACCAACACCTTTTGCGTGTCCCTGTAAATGAACCATGAATGCTATACACACAGTATTCTATAGTAAACCTCTTGTAATGCACCTTAGTGATATATATCAATTTCAACATGTTTCAAATAGTTAAACGTTATTAAGATAAACCGAAAACGATTTTTCTCCATAGTATGCAATGTAACGGAATTCTTTGGAGTGTCCCTGTAAAGGAACTATAAGTGCTATGTACATCATATTCTATAGTTGACCTCTTGTAGTGCACCTCAGTGATATATATCAATTTCAATATGTTTGAAATGGGTAACATCATTAAAATAAACCACAAATAATTTTTTCCCATAGACCGTAATGTAACGGAATTCTTTTGGGTGTCCTAATAAAAAACTATAAGTGCTTCACACTTCATTTTCAATACCAAACATGTCATAGTAAACTTCAATATCATATATCAATTGCATGGCAATCCGAATACATTTATGCGAATATGAGCACGGACAGACAGACGGCAGACAGACAGACAGATATAATTCGGAAACACTTTTCAACTATATTGGAAAGTGTTAAAAAAAACAAACACACAACGTTAGACAACGACCTCAAATATATTATTAAAAATCATTGAAAAATATTAAAATTCGAACGAGAAGTTTGAAAAGTACGTTCCCTTAAATTAACATTAGCTTGCGAGTTTTATCGTGCGACCTTACAGGGACTCTTAATGAAATTGAAACAGGTTTTAATTCGCAGGTCCCGTTCGATGGTCCCGTTTAAAATCACAGACAGCTTTTTAGAAAAAAGGTGTCAAAATTGCAGCATCTGTTCAAAAGTTATGCTTTGACATACATAGAAAACAGTATACAATAAATTAGTGTAATATCCTTCGGTGAAAGTCGGTTAAAACGTAAACTGATATTTCAAAAGAATGCAAATTTATCATAGCTACGAAATATCACCATATGAATTTTAACACTGCGTACTGTGCTACCCCGGATTGTGTATTTGAATGTGACTACAATAGATATGAAGATTTATTGTTTCAGAAACATATTAAATGTAATTTGTAACAGAGTAAGTAATTTATATCCAGATAAATTTACAAAGCATCATAATTAATCAATCCTGATCTAAAGGTTAAATGGAGATCAAGAGTGAATCTATCGGGAGGGACATAGTGACCTGTATTCAGGCCAGTGAATCTAAGCAATGTGAAACTAATCTAAAGCCAGTGTACTAAACATGTGTACAATAATAATCTATAATATACTCGCTGTATTGTACGTGCATATTCTACTTACTGAATTTTAATAGGGTATGTTTATAACGTAAAACCAGAATTTTTGTATACACCGCTAATATAAACGAAAATAGCTATTCGATTGGGAATTATGTCTTCTTTAAACTTTTTTTAGAGAAATAAGCTTAAGGGAACGTCTTCATACAGAAATCGCATCAAACTTTAAAATTTTCAGCACGAACACCTAACTTTGAAGCATATTTAGATTTTGCGGAAAATTGTACCTTATTATTATTATTATTATTAAACCGCAGACCAGGCCCCTACCTGCCGGGCATTCTGCCCAGCTTAACGATTTTGTGTACCTGCCCACGGGGCGAAATTCGCCTAATCTTCCCATAGCGGAGATCCCCCAGACTAGCCCCTTGGGTGTCATTGGCTGCAACGCTATTTGGTGAGAGTCACTAAGTTACTTAGTCCCACCGTTCCCCCACTTTATAATTAACCAATGAACCCCCAAAACTAATAATTGAAGTGCCTTACCACAGTGATCCTATATACAAAATTTGAAGTAAATCGGATAATTCTGCATGAAAAACCCATTTATCTAAATTAAGGGGGGGTTAGCCCCCGTTCCCCTCCTTTACACTTCACCAATGAAGCCCCAAAACTAATCAGGGAAGCCCCTTACCACAATGAGCCCATATACAAAATTTGAAGAAAATCGGATAACTCTGGATGAAAAAAGCATTTATCTAAATTAAGGGGGGAGTATTACCCCCCCCCCGTTAGCCCCTTTATACTTAACCAATAAATCTCCAAAACTAATCAGGGAAGCGCCTTATCACAAAGAACCTATAAATAAAATTTTAAACAAAACGGTTATTTCTGTCAAGAGTTATCGCGTTACGTACACACGTACATACGTACATACATACATACATACAGAACGGGCGGGCACATTAGCTCTCAGGCTTTGATAGCCTGTGAGCTAAAAACGATCAAATGACTGGACAGTTTGCTGCAAATTTTTAACAGTGTACTTTCGTTTACCTATCATAGAGGAAAGTATTGTAATCGAAATTTTTTTCGGTTTCCGGTTTTCGACGGACATACACGTTTTAGGGGTCAGTGATACTGAAAAACATGATTTTGCAAAATGTCTGTCTGTCCGTGTGCCCTCCTTGTATCATCGAAAAGTGTATGAAGTTATGCATAGAAATGAACCAAACTTCATACATATGTACAATCAGTCAAATAATAAAATAAAATAAAATAAAATATAGGATTGCCCTAAGTTCCTTTTATCGTAAAATAGACGCAGAGAAATAAGAAAAAAGCACACTGCATTAAAATATTCCAAATTGAATATTAATGAAGATTCATTGCTTCAGAAACATATTAAATGTAATTTGTAACACAGTAAGCAATTTATATCCAGATAAATATATAAAGCGTCACAAAGCAACGTAATTAATTAATTCTGATCTAAAGATTATACGGGGATCAAGAGTGAATAGATTTGAAGAGATATAGTGACTTGTATTCAGGCTACTTAAGCAATGTGAAACTAATTTAAAGCCAGTTTACTAAACATGTGTGCAATAATAATCATCTAATATACTCACTCTACTGTGCGTGCATATTCTACTTACTGAATTTCAATAGAAAGCGTTTATAATGTAAAACCCTAACTTGTGTAGACACTAATATTGCATTTGGAATATTTAAAATGCATTGTGATTTTTTTAGCTCACAGGCTATCAAAGCCTGAGAGCTTATGTGCCCGCCGGTTCTGTATGTACGTACGTACGTATGTATGTATGTATGTATGTACGTAACGCGATAACTCTTGATAGAACTAACCGTTTTACTTTATATTTTGTTTATAGGTTCCTTGTGATAAGGCGCTTCCCTGATCAGTTTTGGAGGTTCATTGGTTAAGCATAAAGGGGGGAAACGGGGGCCTAACCCCCCATAATTTAGATAAATGGGTTTTTCATGCAGAATTATCCCATTTTCTTCAAATTTTGTATACAAGTTCATTTTGATAATGTGCTTCTGTCAATAGTTTTGGGAGTTCATTGGTTAAGTATAAAGGGGGAAAGGAGGGGGATACCCCCCCTAATTTAGATAAATGAGTTTTTCATGAAGAATTATCCAATTTTCTTCAAATTTTGTATATAGGTTCATTTTGATAATGTGCTTCTGTCAATAGTTTTGGGGGTACATTGGTTAAGTATAAAGGGGGAAAGGGGGGATACCCCCCCCTAATTTAGATAAATGAGTTTTTCATGCAGAATTATCCGATTTTCTTCAAATTTTGTATATAGGTTCATTGTGATAATGCGCTTCTTTGAATAGTTTTGGGGGTTCATTGGTTAAGTATAAAGGGGGAAAGGGGGGATAACCCCCCTTAATTTAGATAAATGGGTTTTTCATGCAGAATTGTCCCATTTTCTTCAAATTTTGTATATAGGTTCATTTTGATAATGCGCTTCTGTCAATAGTTTTGGGGGTTCATTGGTTAAGTATAAACGGGGAAAGGGGGGGATAACCCCCTAATTTGGATAAGTGGGTTTTTCATGCAGAATTATCCGATTTTCTTCAAATTTTGTATATAGGTTCATTGTGATAATGCGCTTCTCTGAATAGTTTTGGGGGTTCACTGGTTAAGTATAATGGGGGAAAGGGGGTCTAATCCCCCCTTAATTTAGATAAATGGGTGTTTCATGCAGAATTATCCGATTTTCTTCAAATTTTGTATATATATTCATTGTAATTAGAGACTTCGCTGATTAATTTAAGGGGTTCATTAGTTAAGTATGAGGGGGATAACGGGGGGATGACCCCCCCCTTAATATATTGTTGATTTCTTTATTTTTCGAGGGGCATATTTCAAATTCTTTGAAATAAGAGTATAATATACAATTAGTGTGAATAGCCTGTGAGCTCAATGCCCTCAGTTTAACTGGGCAGTTTTCTTTTTTATTTCTAGTTTACCGTTTATTGGTTATATAATTAGGATAATTATGTTGTTACAGTTTTGTTTATTTTTATATTTGTAACCATGGAGTAACTAAAACCACAATCATTTAATTTTCATGTACTTTTTAAAAATTACGCACGTTATTTTTTATTTTTACTTAGTTGTTAATTTTCACATTTGTAACCATGGAATAACTCGAGCCACAATCATGTACTTTTTAAAAATTACGCGCGTTATCTTTTATATTCACTTGGTTATTTATTTTTATATTTGTAACCATGAAGTACAATGTGGCTCGAGTTACTCCATAGTTACAAATATGAAAATAAACAACCAAGTAAAAATAAAAGATAACGTGGATACTTTTTAAAAAGTACGTGAAAATTAAATGATTGTTGCTCGAGTTACTCAATGGTTACAAATATGAAAATAAACAACCAAGAAACAATAAAAGATGACGTGCGTAATTTTTAAAAAGTACATGAAGATTAAATCATAGCATTTAAAATAAAAACTTCAACGACCGTGAAATGATAAAATATCCTCATTTGTTTTTGAAAATGGCTCGGAGTGAGCAGAAACATGTCAACAATCTAATAAAGGTTATTTTACTCTATATTATGTTGTTTTTTACACCTTTTAGCACTTAAACGAAATATATTATTACAAGGTGTTATAATTTATTATATTGTTAAAAAATTCATGTTAAGCATTTTTTAAAGACACAATAAATACACAACAAACAGTCAAAGCAGATTTTGGACTGTAAAAACTGTAAACGAGTCATTTATATCAAAGTAAAATATACAAACGGCCGAACAGCATTAAACACAATGTGCAATCAATATTCAAACTTCACATTTATGCTCGTTAAATATTTATCACTAAATTAAAATAATTTTCAAATGAACTCTTGTTTAAATTCAGTATTTTATTTTTATCTTTTCCGAACAGATGTTTAAACAATATAATAAAGGTTATAGAAATTCAGGAAGACCTTTAATGCAATTTGTAATGATTTTTTTAAAACATTTTTCAGTTTTTCTTTTATTGTAAGAGTATGCGCATAACTTATATGAAAAGGTGCATACTTATATGCAGTATAAACTAATATATTATTATAGAAGTGTTAAAAAATATAATCCTGCTCCCAACCAAAAGCGTAAATAACATATGAATGTTTTGACAGTGAATGTACATGAAATATACGAACGTCTCCTAAGATAAATAAAGCTACAATGTTTAAGATTTCTGGATTTTCAAAAGATCCAAATGATCGAAATGTTGTATTTCGAAGTTCTTGGGAATTTGACATTTCACAATTTGCAAAGGGAAGCGAAAAGAAATTTTGTCTATTGAAAGTTAAAAAAAATACGTAAGTTTTAAATTTATCAATGTATATATATTTTATATGCGCAGATATTTTTCAATAAAAAAAGAAATATAAGCACGTATTAAGCACGTAGTGTTTTTTAAAATATAAATATATTTTTGTGGGAAGTGTTAAAAATGTTATAAAAATGACTAATATAAATTATCTTTAAACACAGAAGTTGAAAACCAATAGCGAAATGTGCAACAAAAACATGATGTTGAAGGTTTTTAGATATGTAACTAAAAAAATCTAATATTTTGTTACACTATTCTCAGTCAACATTTAGCAAGGTATATAACGGGTCATTCAAAAATAAACACGAATATTAACATTAGAAAATGTTAAAAATGTACGCAATATAACGATGTGGTTTCACATTAATGTACAGTACTTAAAAATTATAATAATGTAAAAATAAATATGTACCCGGTTAATAAAAAATCACGTAAAGGCGTAATATCTCGGAAGCCCCACCCCCAAAAAAAAAAAAATAAAAAAAAATAAATACATATATATATGTGTGTGTGTGTGTGTGTGTGTGTGTGTCGAATTTTTTAAAAATATATTTAATGGTGCGAAAATTACCCCCACCCCCCCTCACACACACACACACACATACAGAGAGAGATTCGGGCTGTTTTGCAGATTCTGATTCTACGGAACAAAATTCATTTAATTTTATCCATTAATGGTATTGGTTATATTTAAAAAGTAAGATTTGAGCATCCAAATCCAACGGCATTATGGAGTTGAAAGAGGACAATCTATCCAATTCAATAACACCAGAGATGTTGAAAAATGTTTCCCAAGAAATTTACCGCCAGCTAGTACACTGTCAGTCGCAATTTGGTAGTTAATTTGAACATCTTACCTTATAAAGTGCTTGAAAGAGGATTCAGTGAGAGACGAAAGGAATCACTTTAAACAAAGACCCTAAATGCTTTAAAAAACTGGTACATCAAACATCGTTATTCATGGGTTAGGCTAAAATCAGTTACTTGTATTGATTTTTCCGGAGACTAATTACTTTGAGTGAAGTAATCAGAATAATGGAGAAGCATTTTTTTCTCCTTACCAGGAAACCACGCCATAGTATAATAATGAAAAATCTAAGTAAACAGCAATCGAAACAGCATAGTGAAATGTGGTTTTTAATACATAAATCATTTGCCCTCGTCTCCTCGTTCTCGAGATATAAAGTCTTAAAGTTTGCTAATTTATTTGTTTAATTTAGTGAGAAAGAGCGTGGTTATGATTCAGAAATTTTAATAATCAGATTAATTTACAAACAGTGGCTGCTCGTGACTGTTTTTATTTGGCGCACTAAATGCATGGCTAGAAAATTTATTTTTTTCATACCATTATTTTATAAAAGAAATGTTTTCTTTGTTTAATACCAGGACATTTTGCCAATAAATACGACAAAAATTTATTTAAAAAAATAGTGGTACTGACACAATAAATTTGGCAGCTATGCATTTAGTGTCCCCAAAAAATCCAGTCTCTAGCCGCCACTGAACACAAAACGTATTTAGATACCGTAATTTCTGGCGTATAATCCGCAGATCAAACAATCATGTTTCGACCCAGAAATTTTATTTTATAAAGTGTTACTTCTCAGATCGCTGTAAATATTTGGCTTCAATTATTGAATAAAATTTCTGGGTTGAAACCGAATTGTTTGATCCGTGGATTATACGCCGGAAATTACGGTATATTAATAATTCTTTTGTATCAATTTCGAAAAAAAGAAAAGTTATTAATATAAAATTCATACTTAGATAAATTTTAAAGAATGCAAGCGGAAAGAAGCCATCTGATAAGTGATATCTATTTGAGTTTTTTTTTTATGTTATTCATTTTCAAAAATAATGTCTCAGTGACATAGATAGAAGAAAAATTGTTAAAATATCAACTGCTAAAAGTTTTTTTTTTAAAAATAGCTTTAGAATAAAATTCACGTTGCTTTCCTGTTATCGTCTACTGTTTTCTTATCATCCCTTGCTTTTTCGTTAGTAATAACTCTATACTTTGATAAATTTTTAAAAATCCATGTAATGAAATTAGAATTAAATATACTGCAATTAAAAGTTACTTAATTCTCATTCAATTTATTTTAGACAAGCTCAGCTTATTTAAATTCGTGTATTTGTAAATATATCTTGATTTAGAATCTCAATCAACACCGTGCCGGAAATATAATATACTGGTATAATATGCTGATAATATAATACACTGCTAAGATAATGAATTTCGTGAACCATTTATCCCAGTCGTGCCATAGATTCTCTACCCCTTTCTTAGTAGATATCTCATAAAATAGCATTTCTGTTTTTTCACTCAAAATGCAAATTTTCTTTTTCTTATGTTGTAAAAGAAAGATATGAATGGAGGAAAAGTTCCATCCGGGATGTTGCTTCCTCCCAGACAAGTGACATAACGTGGAATACGGGAAGTCAAAATGACATGAGCAGCAAGAAAAAAAAAAGAAAATATTCATGCTGTTTCGAAATTCTGATTCTTTTCGGTGTTAAAAAAATCACCCAATATAGTCTATTCCTTTTATTTATTCCCAGTCGTCGCAGATTAATTTGAAAGCTAAATAATTCATGTCAAGATATATTATTCGTTTATTTGTCCCAGACTGATTCGAATCATAGTTCTAAAGGTAAAGAAAAGTAGTTTGTTAGAACTTAATAAAAATGTTTGATAAGTTAGAACGATAAACCAGTACAAATAATATAATAAAATCACTTGTTATCTTTGCATTAAAGTCTAATCAATGCTTAAAGAGATAAAAACATAACACGAAATGTTTAAAAATACCTTTTAATATAGATTACATAGTCACCAAGGCAGATGGAACAGTACAATACTATATAGAAATGACAAACAGAAAATTTAAAACAAGAATGAAATAACACATGTTAGGTAACAAATATGACAGAACTACTGCCTTAGCTACACAATATATAATGGAGGTGTTGCAGATTGATTTCAAGAATAGTAAAATATTTTTTCAATCAAGAACTGATTTCCCATCCATTATCCGTGAATCAATAGAAATATATTTGCGAAAAGATAAGATTTGCCACGAAGCCGCTTCTTTTAAATTATCTAAATTTTTGCATGCAATGATTTTACAGATTGAAAAAGCAATGAAAATAAAAATAAATAGTAATTTTCACGTTTTCCAGTTTGACCAGTTTAAGCACCTGCTGACCTTGGACATGCGATCTCGTGGTTTATGTTTACAATTTTCAAAAAACTATGAGAGAATATTTTATGTATCATTTAGATCTGCAATGTCGCCGGTAGAGTGAATTAAACATATGTAAACTGTATTCAAAGGTATTTTTAAACATTTCGTGTTATGTTTTTATCATTTTAAGCATTAATTAGACTTTACTGTAAAGATAAACCAGTAATTCTAAAAATCATTTTTTTTTATCCGTCGTATTAATTAAGTCTGAAGCTTGCAAGTTACGTTGTACTCATTCTATCACCTATAAGATATTCTAGTTTAAATCGAATGTGTACAATATAGTTAATACAGCAGTCTTATTGTCTACACCCAGAAAAAGGAATTGATTAAAACTACAAAACATGTTTTGTTGAGTACATTTTGGTTGTTTTAGCAAAATTCGAGTAAAATTGAACCATTTTACTTGAATTAATAAAACATTTTTTGATTAAACAAAACTTTTTTCTGGGTGTATTTAATGTGAAACTCTTCTTGTTTTCATGTGTGTGTATTAATAATATGTTTTCGTGTATCTACCAGTTTTATTATGCATGCTTGTCTGCGTACTTTTTTGAGAGTTGGTCCTGTTTTTAAATTTATAATTTTTTTGTAACATTAATTGTTAATTCAATCAAATTTAAAATCCCGATTTTTTGTGTGTAAAATCTCCTATTCTTACTTTACACTAATCAATTCAATTCATTCTTAATTAGTCTCTTAAATTCTAAATTATTTCTAAATAGTGTAAATACAAAAAAAAATGTGTCCTATGATCTACAAAAGCCATCTGATCTCTTGCTTTCAGCCATCATACGCTTCAAATACAAAGAAATATTCGTTTGACTGCGTTCTAACGTTCTTTAAAAATTTCTCCAAAAACACTCAACTCTGATACAGTCAGTATGTTTTGAAAGGAACCGATCAGGTGGAAAATCCCTTCTTTTATTCTCTATAAGCGGATCAAATATTTATCGTATATATTCCTAGGAGGATTAGCTGTTTTTTACTGCAGATATATTCACTTTATAGGAAAAATTGCATTGAGATTCAATTCAATTGAACTTTCAGGAAATCGAACGCTGAGAGCAAGTGCATAAAAAATATATATAAAAAAATGCCTATAAAACACACGATAAGAAATAGAGAACTGTGTGAAATATTAATGATCTATCACATATTTGAAATACTTATTTGAAAAGTTATACTGTATCATTCAAACGTCCTTACAAAGAAGTTCTCCATAAGCGCATATTCAGACATTTTATGAAACAATGTATAGAATATTTTTGTCATGATGATATATATACATCTATAAAAAAATTCCTGCGGAACCTCGAAGTAACGTCCGTAAAAAATAATAAAAAAAATATTTTTTGGAAATTTATTGTCGGTTGGTGACATAATAAAATTTCAAAAAATACGTTTTTATGTTAAATACTATTTTAAAAAAGAATTTTTATACTATTCATATTAAACTAGTTTAAGTAAGTGAAACTTAAATAAATACACTTTTATAACTACAGTTTTGTCATACACACATTTATATGTATATGTAATGGAATTCAACGGTCGCATTATACAGTTTAGAACAGAATTTAAATTCATTAAACTCTTTCAAGCTTAAAATTAAGGACAAAATTCTGAGTACTGTCTATTCGGCTTCAATATTGTTAGTGTAGGAGACAACAAGAGAACAATATTGTTGTCATGGAAACAATGATTTATTCTTTACCTAAATTTATCAGAACAGCGTTCTTAATCAGGTAGTTACTTTTAAAATACACTTAAAACGTATCCAGCTGGTAAAACCTGGTAAAATTAAATATCTGCAGCAACAAGCAAATTTTATATATTGCTTACAGAAATAATAATAAACTGTTTCATTGTTGAAGTTTAAATTCATTAAGTTGTACGTAGTGAAAACTAATTTCACAAGCACTTTCCAAATGCATTAAAGTCGCTTGCATTTGACGTGGAAAATTTGTTACTCATCAGACCACGGTTTTTTTGCGCTAAATACTAGTAAGTATATAATTTTTTTACAGATTTTTTACTGGAATTCCGTAGTAATACCTGATTCTTGATCGATCCTTTATAACATACATGAGTAGTTTCATCAGTATTTTTTTAATATATTGAATATGTGCTTTAATGAGATCTTCCTTTTTAGATAAACTTTACGTGTTGTTGAGAATACTACTGCAAGTAATTTTTTAAATGGATAAATGTTAGGCATCCATTCATTCAGACGAAAATGGTGTTTTACTCCAATTCGGTTGTTGGTTATAATTTTAACAATAATAAAGCAATAATAACATCATTACTAATTTTTATGAAATATAATGATATCGTGATTGCAGAAGTGGCTACCATCCACATCTAAATAGCACTGAACTAGGCTCTTCGTATTTCCGAATTTAATTGATTTTACATACGTCTTATAGGCCGAATTAGTCTAGACATTGATAACCTTACGTGATATAGTTATATTTCACACAAAGCAAAGTAATTCTTTTGAAAATATTGTTAAAATATCTTTCAATAGTTATGTTTGGATTGGAGAGTGACATTCTGTATTTTTAACACTTTCCAACATAGTTGGAAAGTGTCTATAAATTCGGGTTATCCGTCTGTGTCTCCGTCTGTCTGTCCGTACTCTAACTCTCTTAAATATAGTTGGATTACTATGGAATTTCTATATGTTATTGGAACTGTGGAATAAACGGTATTGAAAATGAGGTATGCAGCATTAATAGTTCATTTACTCATTAATACAATTTACACACAATAGAATTGCATTACATTATAATATTTGGGAGAAAATCGTTTAGGAGAAAATAATTTTATTAATGTTACGATATTTCAAACATAAATCAATTAATATGCATTACTGGGGCATTTACAACAAGTTTCACCAGAGTATAAAATAAGTAGCATTTATAATTCAACTATAGGAACGCACAAAATAATTCCTTTACATTATGATCTATTGGGGGAAAATATCGTTTGCGGTGCATTTTAAAGATGTTATGAAACTTCCAACATAATGAAATTTATAGGAATAACGAAGACTCACTGCAACGGGGTTTTCTATAGAATATGGAGTGAGTAGGATTTATCGTTCATGTACAAAGAATCACAAAAAAATTGGTTTAAAGGACTGACTATGATCGGTAATTACTGGAAGTGCACTTTCCGCTGTGATGCACAATTTTATCTAATTTTTAGTACGGGTTGTATACAAATTCTATAGATCATATACAGGGCTACGCGAAAGACTTCGGATATGGATATTAATTGCTCAAAATGGATTTTTACTGAGTTATGTGTTGTATAAATTGTTTATATAGATGTCGTCTTTCATCGTATGAAAAAATTAAATTTCTTAATAATATTCCGTTAGAGTTGGAGAGCGTTTCGTAATATGTGCCGATTGCATCATTTTTCATTCTTGTTGACTGTATAAATGGAATTGAAGAGCTTAGTGGATAAACATGTTAAGTGGCTATTTGGTGAATTTGAGACAATATGCATTGAAGCTTACAGCATTTTCTATTTTAACACTTCCCAACATGGTTGAAACAGTGTTTATGATTTCAGTTTGTCTGTTAGCCGTCAGTCTGTCTATCCGTGCTTTAATTTGCGTAAATATACTCAAATTGCCATGTAATTTACAAATGTTTTTGAATTACTATGGTATATTCGGTATTGAAAATGAAATGTGTAGCATTTATAGTTGGTTTACTGGGACACTCAAAATAATTCTGTTACATTATGGACTATTGGGAAAAATCGTTAGCAATGTTTTTTAATGATTACATTATTTCACATTATTTGAAACATATTGAAATTGGTATAAATCATTGATGTGTACTACGCAATACTTAATGTTGAGTATGATGTGCATAGGATTTATCGTCCATTTACAGAGACACTGTAAAGATTACGATCACAACTATCTGTGAGTAAAAATTGCTATATGTTCGTTTTCAATTGTGGCGTTTTTAAATTTCACTATTTTTTTTATATTACTTGGTGCCTATAAATTCTACAGAAAATATACAGTGGTGAACAAAATAATTCGAGTACATTTACGCTTATTGACGAAAATTGCTAAAGGGGAAATATGCGTCCATTAACTGAACCAAATTTCATCTTATTATGCAGTATTTATACAAATCTACATATCATATGAGGGATATACATAAGAATTCGGATACTTTACCGATAACATATGGTAAACGCTGAAATTGAGTTTTCATTTGCGTTATGCTTTTTCCAAATTGTTTACTCAGATATCTTCAACTTATTAAACTTCTTCTTATGAAAGTTTTCTTTACAGCATTGTGAAAGTGCTTGAAAGTATTTAATAACAATGCTTGACGCATGATTTTAATTTTGAATTTTGAGATTTATCCGCATCGCATTTTAATACTAACAACACTAGCACGCCTAATTGTTTAAATAGGTTTTAATTATATAATTAAGTTTAATATAAAGTTCCCAACTTATAATGTCATCCATTTCAAATAACAAGAAATTTGAAAAAAAAATCAACAAAACCTAAATAGAGTAAAATGTACACTAATGATAAATCAAAGTGTTTAACCACATTAATATTTTTACTTTTCATACATTTTTTATCCATTATATTTATAATTAGTACATTTAAGACTATTTTTATGCACGCTAATACATCATTGTATTTCATAATTTTAAATAGATATACTGAATTGAATGCTTTTAACACATTTGCATTATTAGTGCATATATGCATCCATTTCAGTAATTATTTTTTTTATTCAGAAAGTCCAAAAAAATAAATTTTACTTTATGTAATCATGAAACGACTGTCTTTAAGTAAACCAAAAATTACTATTCATAATTTCTAAATATAAAACAAATTCTTGAAATGCACGATTCCGATGGAAATGAGTTAAGGCATATACCTTATAATTGTCAAATGCAGACATATCATAGTTCAGGGACTCATTCTAATTTGTGCCTTTTCTTGCTATTCTATCGAAAAAAAATAAACAATTTAAATTCCTTAGATTACATATTAGGCCAGTAAAAATAGGATTTTGCTAACCAAAAATTCGCGGAAAGCTGGAAATTGTTTTAATCACTTTGTTTTACATCCAAATGAAGGGATTTGAAGTTTGCCCCATTTTTCCTGATGAGCTTCAGATGCAGCACCGCAAAAACATCCAAATTTTCGGACTTTTTTCAGTATTTCGCAAATAACTTAAAAACCGTTCACTCTACAAAAAACATCCTTATACACAAATTGTAGAGCATAAAATTCTGCGTCGATGGAGTACAACAGACTAAACATTCCACCAAGAATAAGCGAGATATGATAAATCAAAAAAGTACATTTTTTCAAATTTTTCTTAAAAAAATCATAAAATTGGTGTTTTGAGTACCAATTGTCGGTTAAATGAATCATTTCGCTTACAGAACAGTATAACTGCATAAATCGCCGAATGGTTCTGTTTAATTAACAACTTCCAAATTTAATTACATCAATATGGGATTTTCACCAACCTTTTCAACAGATGATTACACTTGAAATGCAACCGATTTCCCCAAATTAATTTTAATTCTGTCGTTTGTAAGCAAATTAATTTTTGAGGTGCATAAATGATTATATTTTGAAAATCCAATGAAATGATAAATATAACGGATAAGTAATTGAAAAATGAAAGAATTGTATGTGTACTTAAAATTATGTATTTTACAAAATGTTGGAAAAATATATAATAATAAAAAATCAAGAAAAATAATTTATTTAAAAAAAATAGTATAAAAGCAACGGTAATAAAATCAACTCAAGTTACTTGAGGGAAATACAGGAAAATCGAGCTTAGAGCGTTTTTTTGCTGGACCTTGAGTTGTCCATTCTTCTTCTTCCTCTAGACTAGAGGAAGGCTTCCACGTCCATATCTACTTTTTTGTCGTATCCGGTTTGTGGGTCATCTTCCTCTGCGGTATTTGTGCACGACACACCTTTACAGTGGTAACATATAGTTTAGCATTTAACACCGTTCTTCTTTCAAGAACATAAACCATCTTTGCACCCCTTTGCACATTTACATGACAGAGTGTTTAAGAGCTCTGGTGGGGCAGCTACAACGTTCGTAGTGACTGGAAGTATGCCATGCCTGAATGACTTCGAACCCCAATCAGTGGGATTCATCAGCCTTCTATTCCAAATATTGATGTGAAGAAAAGCTCTGAATGAATGTTGTCTGGCTGCATCTTCAGTCGGCTGCAGAGAAGCGAGGTTAAATTGTGTCTTCATAAGGTATTTTGTAAATATGTTGTATCGCAATTTGTGCAGTGTTCTGGCTTCGTCGTACTGGGGATTTTATAAGGTGGAAATAAATTTCTGCCCCGCCGCACTTACTTCCTGAGGTGTAGCGTATTGGTTATTAAAGACTGTTGGAACATCCTGTAAGTTGAGCATGTTTTTCTAAAAGCTTGACAAATTTCAGTTTGCCCTGCCTGATGAAGGCCGATGTAGAATCACAGCCACTAAAAGCATGCAGGAATAGAATGTTATTCTTCACAATAGGCGAATACTAGAAACTTAATGGTGAATACAAAACATTGCCTGACTGTCCTTTTCCAGGTTTCAAGAAGTATATTGTGGATGAGTTTGGAGCAAATGCAGTCAAAAGCACAAGCAGATCAATATCTTCCTCAAAAATGATGACGCGTTCTGACTGCTGATCAAGTTGGATGGCTTCCATAACGATGGTAGTATCTGCATCCTCGGCAGCTTGCTTCACAGTAAAATTGTCTTGCTCCAGTTTTTCAATGAGCATTTTTATTAAACGGAGTTTATTGCCTTCATTTGCAAGGAAGTGCTCTTTTTCCATTGTGAGCGACATAGTTTCGTCAAAGTCAACACTTGCTGCAATGTATTTATTTTTTTCGACGGAAACGCTCAGTAGACTTGGTGCCATGTTCTGACGATTCTTCTGGATAACCGTCAAATACAATGGTTGCAGTTTTACCATAGTTGTTTTTCAAATATTCAATGTACTTGGAAATATTTGACGAGAACTTTTCTCTTGGTTCCCAACTCACTCGATGAAGCAGGAAGCCACCATCAATCACATGGACAGTTTGTATGGTTTGTTCTAAATCATCAAGGGGAGTGAATAAATCGTAAAATACTGACTTTTGCGTTTTCCTCATCCCAACATTATCAAGCAGAGAAGTCGGATATGGAGCCAATTCAAATTTAAAGAATTTTCTAAGTTCTTCCTCTGATTTCTTGTGGAAAGAAATTAAGCAAAAAATCGTCACTGGATCGACGGATACCTCCTCATTATGTATTTTTACAGCACACGTAAAGCTTTTCATTGGAGTTACTCTCGATTGGATCTCTTGAATTTCACATGGCCAAACACACCACCAATGACACTTTTAATACTTGCAATTCCAATCTCTTTGGCTAGATGACAATTTATTTTATCGTCAGCAATCACTCCTGTACTCAGACATATCACGTAGTCACATGAGGGAAGTGGGTTGTGCGACAGGAACCATGAAACAAACTTATCCACATCGACGTTGTCCCTTGTGATTCTAGAGAATCTCGAATCAACATGCTGCTCTGTTTACAAAATGACACCCCACAGAATTTTTGCACTTGTTGGGAAATATCCATGATTATGGGCATTGTAGCAATCCATTTAGCCAAGGTGCTGTAGGTCAGTCCTCTACCACGAGAGAGACCTCCAGTACTCTTCAACGATCTCATCAGGGTCTGCTCAATAGTCCATCATGTCAGACAATAGCCTAGACAAAAATTTGTCTGATCGTCTTATTGTGAAATAACCTTTATTTACATAAAGATCATATTGTTCCGGGGTCAGACAAGACTTTAGTTCCACCATGTCAAGTAAATATAAGTGGCAGGACTTCGCATAGAAGAAATGTCCGCTTGAGTGGAAGTAGGGGAACATTTCTTTGATACATTGAAGATGTAATGACCAATCACCACTTCGTTCAGCTGCAACGAAATTTTTCACAATAGTAACCATGTGGTAGTACATGACCCAGAGTTCCGCTGTTGCTCCCTTGTTTTCCAACTCGTCCAATTTGTTATTGAATTTCTTGAGGAGACTTGCCACTTTGGGAATAACTGTGCTCTGTGATTTAAACTGGCTGTTAAAACTCACAAAGATCTGCAATACTGCTGATTCTTCTTCCTCTGTAATTTCAATCATACCGAGAACCAATTTGGTCAAAGCTAGGTGAGCCAAAATGTGAGCTCTCAATGCTCTTGAGTAGGCGTGGCCTGTCATCATCTTGATAACAGACGCACCAGCATATGCCTCAAAAAAATTTAAAATTCAGAAAATTTTGGAAAAATGTACTTTTTTGATTTATCATATTTCGCTTATTGTGGGTGGAATGTTAAGTCTGTAATACTCAATCGACGCAGAATGTTATGTTCTACAATTTGTGAATAACGATATTTTCTGTAGAGTGAACGGTTTTTGAGTTATGTACGAAATACTGAAAAAAGTCCGAAAATTTTGAGGTTTTGTGGTGCTACGTATAAAAGCTCACCAGGAGAAATGGGACAAACTTCAAATTCCTTCATTTGGATGTAAAACAAAGTGATTAAAACAATTTCCAGCTTCCCGCGAATTTTTGGTTTGTACGGCTCCTTTTTTAACTAATTTTATTGGCCTATATATGAACACATAAATATTGATTTTTATGAATATTCTTTTTTCCTGTTCAAAATATACGAAATACTAACAAAAATCAGTACATTATTAAAAACTAATTTAAAAATTCAGCACATAAAATCCCATAATGGAAGCTAGGGCAAAATAATTGACACTGAACATAAAAACGTGCATCACAAATAATGTTATTATCGTTAGCATTTTAATACATTGGGGGGAAATCAAAAGGAATATATTCCTCTCCATTATACAATGCGGAACTTACATATTTATAGAGGTGGTACGTGATCACGTTTAATAAAGTAATTGGATGTATATTTGAATTTTCTAGACCATTCTACTTACGCATTCCTATCATACATTTTAATAATATTCAACACTACTTTCGCCTCCTTTTAAAAATCCAGTTTCAAGTTTACAAATATAAGTAACATTTTCGTAATTTTTTATAACATGAGAATACAAAAGTATAGTATTAATGAAATTCCGACTTAAATGGGAATGACCATGGAAAATTCCAATTAAATATAAAATATCTTTTAAATAGGCATCTTAATGAAATTATTTTACACATGAATACATAAAACAGGAATTTCGATATGTTACAAATGCAAGTATGTTATTTCTTGACACTGTTCCCGATATTTGACTATCCGAATATTTTTAATCCCGGTGATTGCAGTTTTACTGTATAAATTGTTTTAGACCAGCTACTGTCGTTTACCATTAGAAATATAGGGAAGAGCTTGTTTTCTTTAAGAAAAATGATTTTGTATATTTGTAAAAAAAAGTTTTATAGCAATAACCCTTTGAAGGTTTGGAATATTATATATATGGCTTACTTAATTTTAATCCCCAAATGCAACAATTGAACCATAAATTTGGATTAAAATTTTGTATTTATAATGCATGTGACGAAAAGTTTTCACTTATTTTCAAATTGACATTTTTCAACATTGTACCAATAGAGGTACTTCACCCCTGAATTATTTAAAAATATATTTATTAAAAGTTTTAAGTCTTGTGACATTTCTTAAACATAAATTAGTTTCAATTCTGTACACATTCTAAGAATAAAGATTACGAATTATACTTAAATGTATAAAATATTCAACAATCGATATATGCAATTCTCTTGTGAAAAAGTTCAAAAAAGTTTCTAATGTTAACTAAATTAAAATTATTTTTTCAAAGTATGCAGTTTTAAAGAAAAGAAAATGCGCTGTTTAAAATAATAAATTGAATTTTTCAGTGCAGTATTTTTTCTTAATCGATTTATCCGTTATTAGATTTATGTATACTTATAATGGCATAAAAAATTACAACGTTGCTAACAAATTATAAATCAACTTTATCTTAGAAATTACACTTTGTTTCTTGCTGAAATGGTTCAGTTTAAAAGTTACGGTGTAAAACTTTTAAGCAGACGTTGTAAATTAAATTAAAGTTATTAATCTTTTGCGAGAAAGTGTCGTGTTCTACGTGATTATTTTTGTCGATAGCTTGAGCTATGTCACTTATTTGTGTTAATTTATATTATCACAGATTTTTTTTCATATTTTCGAGGAGGTTTTTTTTAGCTATTAAATAAAAAATAAGAATTTTGCTGAAAATAAATGAAAGAGATTTTAAATGATAACGTAGGAAAATTTCTTTAAAAATGTATATTAAACAAAAAATAATAAAAAATCCGATTTTACAGAAAATCTTTTTTGGAAAAAATGTTAACTGTTAAGGTTTATAAAAAAATGTTGTATATATCTCATAAATCTAACGCTAAACTGTTACAATTATTGAAGTCAATTTCTAATTTTTATCCGTCATAATTTATAGGTTTTAACTTAATATAAAAATTAATTAAATGTAAATTATAAAAAATACGCTTTTATTAAAATTCACAAAAAAGTCATCTATATTATAAAGAACAAATTTTTGAATCGTTCAATGCTGACGTCATAATGATGCGGGTAACAATGTGGATAAATTGGATGAATGTTGCAATAATGGAGCTATTTATTAGGTAGCTTTCAATACAAAAAAGTCCTTCCGGCCTGTACCGGGAGGAAAAGGTAGCTTTCCTATATCTTCGTTTTAAAATTTTAGCTAATGTTACACGAAAACAGCAAGTTAAAATGCAAAGAAACGTTTACAAAAGATTCGTTAATACTGAATTTGAATAAGAATTTCGTCAAATTATTGAGCAATAGCCAAACTGGCTTCATTTATGAAGACTTATTTTGGTTGCCAAATTTGGCGATATTTCGCCAATGTTGCCAATTTTGACACCAATGTCGCCAATTTTGGCGCTAACGGATATGAATATATAGTTTTATGCGTATGATTGGGAAAATTATTACAACAATGAAAGAAAATAATTTGGGAGTAATCGCGTTAATGTGCTGTTTTGTTTCAAAATGTCAGCCACCCTAGAATTTCAAACTGCTCTATCTCAGCCATTTTTTAAGATAGAGGTAAACCAAAAAATGCTCTGGAATCCTTGTACCAAAGCCTAACACGGAATTAAAAAATAAATTTGAATTTTTAACTTCTTGGAATATTTATTTCAGTTTTAAATTCTTAAATGGCCGCCATCTTGAAACAAAATGGCGGACCAAGCTGGCCAACGAACTCGGTCGAGACATTCGTTAGCTTAATACATACAATTAGTTTCATCAAAATTGATTTATAAATACGAGCGTTATCGTATGACATAGGTCAGATATATATATATATATATATATATATATATATATATATATATATATATATATATATATGGATATATCTATATATATAAATCAACATTTGAACGGAGGGTGGTTTTGGGGTCTGGGGGTCATGATCGGGGAAAATATATCGAAATTTTCCGGAACTGCTTTCCTCCGAACGGCTGCAATAGGTAGCTTTATACTTTTAGGTAGCTTTCAATACAAAAAAAGTATAAAGCTACCTATTGCAGCCGTTCGGAGGAAAGCAGTTCCGGAAAATTTCAATATATTTTCACCGATCATGACCCCCAGACCCCAAAACCACCCTCCGTCCAAATGTTGATTTATATATATAGATATATCCATATATATATATATATATATATATATATATATCTGACCTATGTCATACGACAACGCCCGTAATTATGAATCGATTTTGATGAAACTAATTGTGTGTATTAAGGTCACTAATGTCTCCACCGAGTTCGTTGGCCAGCTTGGTCCGCCATTTTGTTTCAAGATGGCGGCCATTTAAAGATGTAAAATAACTTAAAATCTAAAATAAATATACAAAAATTTTTAAAATTCAAATTTATTTTTTAATTACGTGTTAGGCCTTGATACAAGGATTCCAGAGCTTTTTTTGGTTTACCTCTATCTTAAAAAATGGCTGCGATAGAGCAGTTTGAAATTCTAGGGTGGCTGACATTTTGAAACAAAACAGCATATTAACGCGATTACCCGCAAATTATTTTCTTTCATTGTTGTAATAATTTTCCCAATCATACGCATAAAACTATATATTCATATCCGTTAGCGCCAAATTCTCGCCAAAATTGGCGACATTTGGCGAAATATCGCCAAATTTGGCGACCAAAATAAGTCTTCAAAAAAGAAGCCAATTTGGCTATTGCTGAATAATTTGGCGAATTTCTTATTCAAATTCAGTATTAACGAATCTTTTGTAAACGTTTCTTTGCATTTTAGCTTGCTGTTTTCGTGTAACATTAGCTAAAATTTTAAAACGAAGATATAGGAAAGCTACCTTTTCCTCCCGGTACAGGCCGGAAGGACTTTTTTGTATTGAAAGCTACCTAATAGGTAGCTTTATACTTTTTTGTATTGAAAGCTACCTAAAAGTATAAAGCTACCTATTGCAGCCGTTCGGAGGAAAGCAATTCCGGAAAATTTCGATATATTTTCATCGATCATGACCCCCAGACCCCAAAACCACCCTCCGTTCAAATGTTGATATATATATATATATATATATATATATATATATATATATATATGTATCTGAGCTATGTCATACGATAACGCTCGTATTTATAAATCAATTTTGATGAAACTAATTGTGTGTATTAAGCTCACCAATGTCTTGACCGAGTTCGTTGGACAGCTTGGTCCGCCATTTTGTTTCACGATGGCGGCCAATTAAAAATTTGAAACTAAAATAAATATACAAAAAAGTTAAAAATTCAAATTTATTTTTTAATTCAGTGTTAGGCCTTGAAACGAGGATTCCAGAGCATTTTTTGTTTTACCTCTATCTTAAAAAACGGCTGAGATAGAGCAGTTTGAAATTCTAGGGTGGCTGACATTTTGAAACAAGACAGCACATTACAAACATTTTCATTGTTGTAATAATTTTCCCAATCAAACGCATAAAACTATATATTCATATCCGTTAGTGCCAAATTCTCGCCAAACTTGGCGACATTTGACGAAATATCGCTAAATTTGGCGACCAAAATAAGTCTTCATAAATGAAGCCAATTTGGCTATTGCTCAATAATTTGGCGAATTTCTTATTCAAATTCAGTATTAACGAATCTTTAGTAAACGTTTTATTTGCATTTTAAGTTGCTGTTTTCGTGTAACATTAGCTAAAATTTTAAAACGAAGATATAGGAAAGCTATCTTTTCCTCCCGGTACAGGCCGGAAGGACTTTTTTTATTAATATTAAACAATCGCAACGTTATTTCTATGGAGAAAATCGAAGTTTTGGGTAGTCGCGACATTGCCCCCGTTTAGGGTTCGAGTTTTAAATAATCAATGTGCAGTTCATGTATTGCCCTCAGAAATACATACCTATATATCCCAATAAGGCTCTATGTCAACAGGAAGTAGGTGAAAAATGAGTAACAAGATTTGACTGCCACATACATACAAAAAAGTACTGTAAGTTAAAAGAAAGCATGTAATAAAATACAAAATGAAGAAAAGCATATTATTTTTTTTTCTTCGGAATAACTACTGTCGGTTAAAGTTTGAAATTTACGATAAATATGTTTGTGAATGTCATCACAAATTTTATTGATTTATTTTAAAGCTTATTTATTTCCTTTAAACATAACCAATTGAAAGTTTCAGTTCTATTGTCTCTTTTAAACATAAACTACTTTCCATTCTGTACATATATACTTTTGAAATAAAGTTTAAGAATTTTACGCAGTTTTAAAAATCTTTAAAAATTGATTTATAAACTTTTCTTGTGAAGAAGTTTGAAATAGTTTAAAGTGATTACAAAAAAAAGTACAAAGTTTAACAAAAAAGGAATAAAAAAGGGAAAATAGACTGTATTTAATTATCTGTTGAATTTTACAGTACGGAAATTTCGCGTAATCGGTTTACCACTCATTACATTTTCGCATGTTTAAAATCGCATAAAAAATTACAATGTTCGCAACAAAATAAATTTAAACATCTAATAAAATCCACTTTAACTTATAAATTTCATTTTCATTCATGCTATAATTGTTATAAAGGTGTAAACCTTTGGAGTAAACCATGTACATTAAATTTAAAGTATTACACTTTTGCGATAAATTCTTATGTTCTACTTGATTATTTTTGTCAATTGTTAACAATTTGTCGTTTACTCTATTAATATATATTTTCTTAGTTTTTTCTTTGATTTCTTTTAAGATGAAAGATTTTTATTTCATCCATTAATAAAAAAATACGAATTTTCTTTAAAAGAGAAAAAAATATTTTTTTTCGATATATTTTGTAAAATTGCTTTTAACTAAACAGTATTTAAAAAAAAAAATGGTTTTAACTAATATAGTTTTAAGAAAAGTTCATTGCTTGTTAAAGTTTTAAAAAAAGTACTACTTATTGTTAGGAAATTATCAAAGTAAACATGCAGTTTATTAATTTGTTAACATTATAAAAAGTAGTGCGAAAATCTTTCCAAAAGGAACTAGATTCATTTATATGAGTTGTAATTTTTCAACTGGACGAAAAATGTCCGGTTCAGGATTCGAATCTGGGATCTCTTGGCTGAAGCTGCCATGCTCTACCAACTGAGCTTTCCCGGTCGAATCTGGAGGGCATAATTCATCCAGTTAACCTTATTGATCATAGCATCTGGTCTGATATTTGAATCAGCTCAACAGAATAGATCGCAGGTAATGGTACTCCAGTAAACGTTATACGTACAGTAATACGTGGTTACACTAGATTAATTTCAACACTGATTATTCAAATTGAATTGAGAACTAGCCTTATTCAAATTGGTAAAGAAATCATATGAGTTGTAATTTTTCAACTGGGCGAAAAATGTCCGGGCCAGGTTCGAATCCTGGCCTGGATATTTTTCGTCCAGTTGGAAAATTACAACTCATATGATTTCTTTACCAATTTGTACAATTCTGTTGAAATTAATCTAGATTCATTTATTGAATTTTCAAAATATTTAACTTATTTTTATTTTTTTACCCGTCATACGATTTTTACTTATTAAAAAGGTAAAATAGAAACGGGAGTAAATATATAAATTTAGACTAACTTCTGTCGGTTTCACTTCGGAAAAAAAATATACGAGTGTGATTATGAATTTCACAGAATTATTTTACTGTTCATTTTAAATTTTATTAATAAGCAATTAAAGTTTTAATTCTAATGATATTTTTAAAAGATACATTATTTTTTATTTTCTGTAAGGTGCAAAAATAAAATTTAAGCATGATATGAAGTTGTATAAAATATTCAACAATCTAATTGTAGCTTTTCTTGCAAAAGAATTCAAAATGGATTAAAGTATTTACTAAAATCACAAAAAATATATTCGTAGTTCACAAGTTTTACAATAAATAAATAAGAAAATATGTAAATTAATAAGAAAACATTATTTTAACCCTTTCCGGCACAGACAAATTCTGTTCGTAAAATGCGAAATTACTGACTGACACCGGAATTTACGAACGACTTTTTTAGAAAATAACAAATCCTTCTTTTAAGCTTTCATGATAGAAGAGAAATTTTATTAAAATATTCTTGGTGCCGAATGCAAGTTTGGAATTAAAATTAGGTGTTCCCGGAGTGGGACCACTGTGCCGGAAAGGGTTAAATAAAAAATTGAATTTTAGAGCAGAAAATTTCAGTAATACATTTATCACTCATTCGATTTTGTATATTTAAAATAGCGTACAAAAAACTACAGCGTTCGTAACACAATAAATTATATTATCGAATAAAATCCGTTTTAGTTTGTCAATTAAAGTTTGTCCGTTGCTAAAATTGTTAAATTTAACAGTTACCTTTTAAAAAAATTATATGTATATTTAATAAAGTTATCAACCTTTTGCGAGATGATGTCGTGCTCTGCATGATTATGTGCACTGATAGTTAAAACTTCGTAACTTACTGTATTAATTTTTATTCTCTCATACTTTTCTTTGATTTATTTTAAAACGAAAATTAGAAATTAATAAAGAAAGAAAAGTATATAATTGTCTTTATGTAGACAAAATAAATTTTTAATGTTAATATGTAAAATTTTGTTTAATGAAACGGTATTTATTTTTTTCAAAAATCCGAAAATCCTTTGCATGTTCTCGTATCTTGCATCTTATTAGGAAACTTTCAATGCAATCATGCAATGTTTCAATTTAGATAACATTTTCTAATTTAGTTGCAATAATCGTTTTAAGATATCGTTTTTAGATAGTTTTACGAACTAAAGTCATATTTCGATTTGACTATTTTCATGTCAGTTAGTGTATTTGCACTATAAACATTCCAATAATTACATTGTATTTGAAGAAAAATTGGAATTATATGCTTTAAATAGATATTTTTATTTGTAAAATTTTTTAAAAGCATTTTAACTTTTTTTTTAAACAATTGCTGTTGAAAGTTTTTAATTCATACTTGAAGAAGAATAAGTGACGACACTTTTTGTCTTTCATACATCAAAGAAATGTGTAACATTCACTTGTATATATTTTATACGTATCCGTGCATAACTCTTGAACGAATATTTCTTTGTTTCTTTCTGTTTTGTTTCTTTTTCAGTTTTTGTTGTTGGAAAAGTCTCGCTCTGCTTGTGTTTACATCTCCATTCAATCAGAATGTAAAATGATATGTTTGTATGTCTGTTTTCTTGTTTACTTTTATTTTACAGCCTTTAATTTTGTAAAAACTGACCAATCATCCCGAATTTTGTGTATGGAATTATTGTTCACAATACGGTTTTAAATAAGACGTTGTTTCGTTTATGGTAATTTTACAGGGACACCTGAAAAATAAATATATATCACAGTGTATTGAACGTAGAAATACGCCAGAATGACAAGAATGCGAAATAAAATGAATGTAGATTAGAGTATTTCATCAGATAGAGTAATCCGCCGACCCAATCTTCAGTTAGGTATCGGATCGTTTTTTGAAACTTGCATCTCGGGTTTTTTAACAACGTAAGCACCATATTCAATTTAGTGATAGTATTCTGAATACCAGATATATTAAATTTTGTCAAAAGTAGTTTATATCATTATTTTTATCTATCAAAGATACAAAAAAAAAAAAAAAAACTGAATGCGAAACACAACAATTTACGTAACACAACTGAACAGAATGACCAACACACAACGAAATGAAAATGACGAAAGAAATAAAGCAGCAGGAAATTTAATGAGTTTTTCTATAAGGTAAAGCCAGGCGAGTTGGCGCGGTCGGAGAGATTGCGCACATAGAGGTTCGGGAGGAAGGAATAGAGTGAGCGCGCAGCGACTCCAGGTAGTTGTACAACAATATTAGTGAAGTGTCTACTTGAAAGTGCACGTTGATTGTTTTGAGCGTCTGAGATAAAGCATTGCTATTTTGCTTTGTTTTCCCAAAGTAAGTGCTTGAATTTTCATAGCTATTCATCACAATTTCTTTACAATGTCAGTAGTACAAAATATTTTATACTTAAACGATTTCTCATAAGCTACTAATCTAGACTAACAATGTGACCATCAACGGTTCGTTTTAGTAGCGACCATGCTCATATAAAAGGATGCGCAATCTCTCCTACCGAAATTGGAGAGTTTATGCATCTGCTACTTAGGAGAGATGGCGCATTGCTTCCATTAGTTTCCATGCTAGGAGAGATTACGCAGCTTATTAGTAAATTTGCATAAAAAATGAAAGATTAAAATGGACTAATTTTAAGTTAAACGTGTTATCAAGTAACTTAATGTTATTTTGTAATCTTATCTGAAACTTGTGTTTTCTGATTCTTTATTTTTTTTTCCTTTAATTAAAATTTTTTAATCGTTTTTAAAATTATTTCTTTTTTCTGATTCTTTAATCATTAGGTTGAAATATTCACTCCCAATACAATAATAATTGTTCACAAAAACCTTTTACAACAATGTCATTTAAGTGTAATTATTATTGTTAACAATTTAATTGTAGTTATTATTAGTAACAATCTCTCCTACCCATGTGCGCTGCGCAATCACACCAACCCTGTAAGGACAGATTGCGCAAAATAACTTTCTGGGTTTTATTACAACTGTTCTATTAAATTACAACATAACAACAAAATAACAATGGAAATGCATAAAAAACAAATGAAGTTAAAATTATTCATTGATAATTTAGCAAAAAATTAATATTTAGATTTTTTATTGTTATTCTTTTGAAATGTGCGCAGACTCTCCTAGCTTTACCTTACGTAATGCCATCTATTAGGTGCGAAAACAATCATTGCTCTAAAGACCGTACAAAACCAATCATAATAGCAATTAGCGACGCGAAAAAACAAATGCTTAAAACATTGCAGCCTGGACTTAAGACGAGGACGTACGCATGTACGTCCTGGAATTACAAATAGATGAGTCCATGACGTACGCATGTACGTCGTGGTGCTTAAGTTGTTAATCCGTTTTTTAAAATCAAATTCCACAATATTTTTTCAAACTGTAAAAACTAATGAAAAAGCTATATATTTGAATATAAATAAGTGTTAATTCATTTCTCTGGATAAAAGATCAAATTGATATTAGATATATAATTAAATATATCTTTCAAAATTCCACTTAAATATGGATTAGTTTTCTATAATTTTGGGTTTCTGACAATGTTTGAATATAAATGATAGGTTACACCAAACATATTTGAATATAAATGATAGGTCATGCGCGAATATAAATGATAGGTTTTATCTGGTCGTACCCGGCCCGTGAAGGATTATAATGTCGATATTAAACTATTACGACAAAACTCAGAAGTGAGAAGAAATTCCTTGAAATATGTTTTATCCCTAGAAAAATGCTTTAAAAATATTTTAGCAACACTACCTTAAGTTTTATGCATGCACAAATTCGCTAAATAGAAGTGTGCATATCTTTATAAATCTCTGACTGAGAAAAAATATTATTTTTTTCATTACAAACAGCAGTTTCTGAAGTATTGAAATATTCTACAGCAAATTTAAAATTATAAATAGAGATTAGAATGAAATGAAAGTACTTGTAAATAAAATACATGATTTTTTAGAATTTGGATGCAGAAGGATACAATGTTTAAAATTTCCTGACTTTGAGAACATCTGAATGCCTCAAGTGGTTTTACTCTCAAATATTTTTGAATGACGCATTTGGTAGTTGGATTTCATTTTTCCCTAGAAGGAATACAAAATAGGTTTATAGATATATTTTTATGCAAAAAAGTATCTCAAAGTTATAAAAAATTCATAAGTCATAAATCTATGATGCTTTAACGCGAAATAAAAAAGAATCACTTATAAATTTATATAAATACATGTCACAAAAGTATGACTTTTCTAGAGTTTCATGAAGAAAACTGCAATTACGAATGTTTGAGATTTGAAAAAAACTGAAAGTCAAAATGGCGGTATTTTTACTTATGGGATTATTTTTGAGACAATTTTTAGTTTTGACATTTTATAACTCAATTTTTCTTTCTATTATAGAGGGAAGTACAAACATTTGTTCATGTTCTAAAATATACATGAATTTTGAGCTCTTTGAAATTTTAAGAATTTTATATATCAAATAATTTATAAATACATTTAAACATACAATTTTAAGACATATTAACTGTTTAAATAAATAATCCAATAAATGAAGAAAAGCAAAAGTTTTGAAATTAACACCTGATTAACATTAACAATATTAGAATTCATTTAAATGACATTTCATAGATGTTTTTTATAACAGTAATTGCTTGGACTCTAAAGTGGTAGTAAGAGAATATAGACTGATGCTCCATGTTATCTGTAGCATAATGCATAAAAAATTAAAACTGCAGCGCTACAATCCCTTAATATCCTGGCCTACAGTGCCCAGCACTGTTTTCTAGACATTGGGCCCCTTGGTGGTATGCACCATATCTCCCGGTCGGGTGGTCAGTCTAACCCATGGCCTTGGGTGTTTAGTTCTGAAGTAGAACAGTACCCATTTTATCTACCCCGAAGTGATGAAAGTTTGAGTGAACCTTGCCCAGTCTGCAACCCGGAATTGAACTGCGGACCTGAAACGCGGTAGACAGGCGCGCTTACCACTATGCTATTGTGCTTCTAGTATAGTTCCTAGCTACTCTTTTATAAAGTTAGTATAATGTTTCAGTGACTTGTGAGATGTTGCGCGCATTCGCGGTATCGTAAACTCTAATATTTGTACGTGAATAAGTTACCTATTCTGATATTTCTATAAATTTCGCAAAGTGTGTCTGAATCTCAATGAATGTGATTGTCACGGTTATTTTTTGCGGGTGATATGATAAATAGGTATCTGTGGTTGTGTAGTTGCTCTATAAATGGCAAAAAACTTTGTCAACAAGAAATTCTGTAAATTGAATAGGAAATAAGGTATGATAAAACTTAATGAGGCCACTAAATTTTGGGTATCTATTTGTATGTTTGTTGGTTTTATCGCCGTAAAATGTAGTGCTTAAGAACTTGATATTATCTTACTGTTATTGGAATTGACCACTGAGTGGGTGTTTCTAAAGATTTGGAACCCCGTTATTTTGAAAGCCTTCGTATGTCTAGCCAACTTTAACAAGTAAAATAAATACTTCAATGGTCCTTAAAACAACTAATGACTAATTCTGTTTACTATGTCAGCTGTAGGAAAACATCTTGTAGTAAACATCATTCTATAGCATAGTGGCGGTCTTTAAAGTCAAAATTTATGGTTTAGGTTCAAAGGGATTTGATAACTTAAGATTAAAAAAAAAATGTTGATGACGTTTTACAAACGACTTGTGAATAGTTCATGATAATATGTGACAAATCATCGGTATTTAAATCCATGCAATTTCTGAAAAAAACCACACATTTTCGTTCATAATTTCTTTTTTTCTTATAAGACATTTTATGGGATCGTAGAGGGAAATTTCAAACGAAGCAGGGTGTGTACAATTTTGCCTCTATTTTTAATAGAATTTTTCGCTTTAGTTAATTGCAGAAAATTAGCACAAATTCAGTGATTAAATGTGGTGATTGCAAATTCTGGAATTTAAATTTTAAATAGAAGTTTTCTAATAATAAATAGTGGTGGACAAAAGTGGCAATCTGTGCATGCGTAATACGCGTTAGTCACCACTCTTTTATTGTTAAAGATGCTCTACAGGTAGCAAGTAGATTAAAGTCAATATAGATAACAATAAAGAGTTTTCACAAAAATTACTATGTTGTGCCAGACTATTTTGCTAAAATATGCGCGTCCAATATCATACACAGGAGTTCAAAAATCTAGGCGCCAATGGGTCGATTAGTACCACTAATTTTTTAGTATTCTTCACCTAATAATAATACTGATAAAATTTAGGCGAAGTAAACTAATAAAATTTGACAAAGAATACTAGTAAAACTTAGTGGTGGGAATCAGCCCATTGGCGCCTAGATTTTTGCCCCCTTGATTATACAACAATTTTTTTAAATCATGTTAAGCATTTTCCTGCAGAATTATATTTATTATGCTACGGAACGTTTGTGTAATATAAAGGAATTCATATACAGGGTTAGGCAAACAAATGAATAAATTTCCATTTAGGATTGATAATTGCTAGAAGTGCGCTTTAAGTTTATGTTATGCGTGTTTTACATGAATAAAATTCCAGTTGTTTATGTGGCGTGTCACCAAGTTTATAGATAATATACAGGACTGTACAAAGGATCGATTGGATTTTCGTGCATTGTCAAAAAATGCTGAAAGTTAATTTTTAACTATGTTATGTGTTTTACATGAATAAAATTTCAGTTGTTTATGTGGTGTGTTGCCATGTTTATAGATAATATACAGGATTGTACAACGGATCGATTGAATTTTCGTGCATTGTCAAAAAATGCTGAAAGTTAATTTTTATTTATATTATGTGTTTTCTAACTGAAATAAATATTAGCATGCTTTCTAGTATATATGCAAAATCATTCAAGTAATTTTACGACTAGTGACTTTAATATCTAAAACTCATCATTTTAAAATTTGTTATGTATTTTTAAACTGCTTAGTTAAATATTTTCGTTCAGCACATTTAATGGCGAAATTTCGTTACAGTTTTCTTAATACATTGGAAAGTGTTTCATTCGCTATGCTTGATGCATGATTTTTCCTTCTTGTTTTAGGTTGCAGTAAAAAGGGTAAATATTTTATTATCTATTAACCTATTTTCACACATTTATATCCTGCGCCTGAATTCCATACTATTTTAAGTACCGTTTTTAATTTCCTGTGGAAGTGTATCTGTTACAGAAAAATGTTTTATTCTTTTATGACGCAATAAAAATTTAAATACGTATAAAATTTTCAATTGCTTAAATTAAATGCATATCATGAGAAAAAGGCAATAATATCGTCTGAAACGTGACTGTTGCCCTTTAACGATTTGTTAATTTTGCGTTATATGTTAGTATATGTAGCCCGTACTGACCTATTTATAATTATATTTAATACTGAATATTTTATGTCAGAAAAACCTACATATATTTTGCAAATATTGGATTGGATGTATTCTTGTGATACTTTCCGTCAAGGATGTTGTGAATACGGTATCCTCTTTAATAAAAAGCTATGCGTTGCTGACGACTGGGATTTTCGCTAATCGTTGCCACAGATTAATCTCGGAAAATGATACATTTGAAGTTACTGAAAAAATTAATAGCTCAAAAACTATTTGTCAGAAAATTGTTAGACAAACTGCGTTAGAAAGGTAAAAAATTGTATTTTTCTTGATATAAATTTCAAATCTAATGATTATGCCGCTTTTCAATTATTGAATTAGAAAATTACTAAATTTCACAATGGAGTACCATCGCGAAACCTTCACGCGTAAAAAGATAATGATAACGCGTATACTGGCTATAGCACGAGTCACAAATTATAGTATCCTGCCTAGCCTTATTTTTCTGTTAAAATAATACTATGGTGTCACGAATGCATGATTTTTATTTAATTCTCGACAAATGCTAGATGCGCCATTTCTTTTTAGTATATATATATATATATATATATATATATATATATATATATATATGTGTGTGTGTGTGTGTGTCTGTGTGTGTGTGTGTGTGTGTGTGTGTGTGTTATAATTCGATGAAATCGTTGAAGAAGATTGGCGATGAGCTGTACGGAATTGCAGTTGAATTATATAAGTGAAGTGGGTTCTTCTTTCGATGAATAAAGCTGGACGCAGTCGTCGATTATCCGTAGAATAAATATAGTGGCAGTCGTCGTAGCGGATCCAGGCAATGAATTGACATCGTGGGTGTTTCTCCAGTATGAAGAAAAAACAACTTATTCAGAATTCCATGTTTTATTTTAAAAATCGACATGGAAGCAGTCCTCACATGATTCAAATGTGCAGTGCCGTCTCTCACTGAAATAGCTGTCACAAGCTGTTATTAAAATACATCGAATATGATCATACTTCTCGACAACTATTGGGTTTAATTATTTAGAATACAGGATGAGTAAAAGACGCAGCTAGGCGACTGTTAACATTTGCAAAACGGCCAAAAAACTGAGGGAAGCACTGTTACACTCGCTTTTTGTGAAAAGCGGAAAGGTACCAGATCATGACGTAACGCCTGTTCTCACCAATGAGAGAAAAGGAATACGTGTACAGTCTACGTCATGACCAATGAGGATGATAAAGTAAATAGTTCTAACATAATCTAAGGGGACGCATTTTATAGTGAAAAGAAACGAGCGCGGGAAAACTCGGAAAGAGGAAAAGGGAAAATAAAATAAATTGGCTTTTCACAGAAATGATTAGAATTTATGATATAATTTAAGAGTAACTGAGAGCTTTATATTTAAGTATATTGGGCAAAATAATAACGAATTTAAGGGGAATTTAATAGAATTAAACAGAATTAATGATAGATATTATTAAGGAATAAGGAAATAGTGAAACTGTGTGTGTGGTGATAATTTATTATAAAACAGAGAAACATCGCGAAGGAAGATTTAATAATGTAACATATATATATATATATATATATATATATATTAAATGTAAAAAATCTGTTAGAATTTTAAATTAAAAAAAATAGTTTTCAGCGATGTTCTGTAACCCGGGAAGCCCGGGTTCACTTCCCTAGTACAAATAATAACGGGTAACAAATCTTAACCCTCCTTGTACCAGGTTTTAAATTTTGATGAGCGTTCTTAGTTTTGCATGATATGAACCATAAATTTAATTCGATTAGATGTAGGTTCTTTCTATGACATGTCTATATGATTTTATTTATTAAATTCAAATTATTAGTTTTTTTCCTGGTTTGAAACATAAAAAACTTCTAAACAAATAATAATGGTGTCAAATAATATCCCAATAGTACTTAGGAGGGTTAAAAAAAAGGTGTCACCACAATACACAACGTTCAGTTTCATATTCATTCAACTATCATTTTCCCGTGCCATTTTATTCGCAATAAAATTTAACCACTGTGTTCGTATATTACTGTAACAGACTTAAATACGTTATTATGCATAAATAAAACCTTACCGAAAATAATAGCTTCACAGGCATTTAACTCCGAACCTGAATTCCATATTAAGTAATAGTTTTTTTATTCACTGGCGTAGAATATCTTTCGCAGGAGAAAATTTTATTCTTTTTTTGATGTTATGAAAATTTAAATGTGGAGAAAGTTTTAGCTATAAAAGTTCAGTTGGAAAAGTTATATGTAAACCTTGGGCAAACAGTAATATTATCTCTTCAAAACGTGAATATTGCTTTTTAAGGATTCATTATTTTTCGCTTTTACATATGTTAGTAATCTCTGCAATTTTTAAAAGATGTTATGTAATCTAAAGACATGAAATGGCAAAGCTAAATATAATATAAGGATGCAAATTAGTAATCGTTCTGTTACAGTATATTACTTTTCATATGCTAAAGTATATCAGAGAACCATTATAAAAAATATTGAATATTAATAATGGATACTACATGCTAATGACAATAACATTAAAAAATACCAATTTATTTTTCTATCTTTGTTATAATGATTAATGTTTGGAAATCTTAAAATGAAGATGTAAACTGAATGTCTTTAAATATTTAAATTTTATTACATTAGGAAAAGCCATAATTTTTTAAAGCTTCATACATTAAGACATAAGAAAGAAAAAAAAGGTGCGTTCCGGAAAAATTTGCGCTTTTCTGGAATTTGTCTTCAAGATGATATTTTTGAGATATTTTTGTCATCAAGATGATCTATCGAATAGAAGAAGTGTATATCTGAATACTAGTTTATTATTTTAACATAATCATACTAAATTATAAAGGTGTAAGACAATACGAATTTTTCCCAACAGATTAAAAATGAGTCCAATTCCCTTAGCACAATTTGATTAGACAACCATATATCGTCGCTACCATGTCAAACTATCGAATGTGAAAAAAATGCATATTTCATTACTTTTAAAAATGGGCCGGTTGTCACCACTAAATTTTAATAGTATTCTTCACCAGGGTTGCCAGTTTGATCTCCTTATTTTTCATTCAGAAATTTTGAATTCATGCCATAAATTTCCAATAGAATTTCTTGCTTTATTTAGTGCCACATATTTCTTGATTTCGTAAAGTAAAAGTTGTTTTCTCAAAATTTCCGGTATGAATTCGGCATCTCTGAATTTAAAGAAAGCCAAATTGGCAACCCAGTTCTTCACAGAAATTTTATTAGTATTTTTACTAGGCGAAAATTTTAATATAATTTAGTGGTGACAAGCGGTCTATTTTTAACACTAGAACGGCCGGAAACTTTACTCAAGTTTTATAAAACTATTTCACAGCAGAATTCTTATTTAAAAATATTTAACTTATCCATTTAACATATAATCCGTTAGGTATATATTTAGTTGATTTTTAAAAGAATTTTCTGGCTCGAATCAGATTATATTCATTAGGTAACGGTCAAAATGACCGCTCTTGGCCGTTCTAGTGTTAAAAGTAATCAAAAATGATTTTTTTCATATTCGATTGTTTGACATGGTAGCGACGATATAGTCATAATGTTGTCTGAGTGAAATATGTCAGCGGTTATCGTTCAAGGTACATCATTTGAAAAGAATTTGGCAATTTATACTAAAAGTTCTGGGTTCAGTTGCTTTCCTGGACACATTTTGACTCCGTTGAAAAAAATTCAAATTGTATAAATATCAGAATCTGGAAACATAAATTCCATTACCACTCACTACTTTGAGAAATTCATATATTAAAATGATGCTTCTATGCACAGTTTCATTAGTAATAAAATTTACATCTATGTTTTCTATTACAGCAGGGGTGTAAAAATTTAGGCGCCAATGGACCGATTTACACCACTAAATTTTATTAGTATTCTTCATCAAATTTTATTAGTATACTTTGCCTAAATTTTATCAGTATTCTTATTAGGCGAAGAATACTAAAAATTTAGTGGTGGGAATCGGCCCATTGGCGCCTAGATTTTTGCACCCCTGTATTACAGTGACAAACGTAAATAAATACTTTATTATCCATTTATAACACGAGGCGAAACGAATATCTTCATAGTTATTTAAATGTGCACTTGAATTTCACATTATTTCAAGAATCTTTTTCTCTATTTCCAGGTTTAGAATATATCTCACTCAAGTAAAGTATATTATTTTATGATGCTATAAAAATTCAAATGCGTGTGAACATTTTAATTTCAACGATATATATTATATTTTCATATACATCAAATTTTCATAGAAGAGTGATAATAAAATTAATAATTTCATAAATTTTCATTTAAATGTGCACTTGAATTTCACATTATTTCAAGAAAACTCATCATTTCCTGAGTTATAATCTCACTAAATAAAAGTATATCATTTTATGATGCTATAAAAATTCAAATACGTGTGAGATTTTTACAGTTTTTTATTTTGATGTCTTCAAGGTGATATACCGAGTAGAAGAAGTATATATACATATATGTTCATTATTTTAACACAGTTATAGTAATTGGTAACGTTTTAACAAAATATGATTTTTTTTTAAACTGTGTGAAAATGAGTCCAATTCACTTAAACAAACATTAATTGTTCTGGGTTCGGTTGCTCGTCTGGAAATTTTTTCACTCCGTTGGAGAAAAATTCAAATTGTGTATTCAAATGCCATTACCAGTAAATACTTTGAGATATACATACATTCAAATGATCTTTGTATTCTCAATTCCACTAGTAACAAAATTTACATCTATGTTTTCTATTAGAGTGACAAACTTAAATAAATACTATATTATCTATTTATAACGCGAGGTGAAACTAAAACCTTCATAGTTAAAGCGTGCAATCGAATTTCACATTATTTCAAGAACCTTTTTCTCTATTTCCAGGGTTAGAATATATCTCACTAAAGAAAAGTATATTATTTTATGATGCTATAAAAATTCAAAAGCGTGTGAAAGTTTTAATTTCAGCAATATATATTATACATTTATGATATCGCATCATATATTATTCAATTTTTGCAATTTTAGTAATTATACCCCTCTCAATTAATTCCCTTTTCAAATTTGTTTCCCTTTTTCATTATTTTAACGCTCACTGTTCTACAAAAATACTTTTTCATTTTCCTTTCCCACCCTTTTGTTAAATTCAGTGCAACAAATTTAATTCCGTTTATTTTAATATCCTTTTAATTCAGTTACACTAAAAATATTTCTATACTGTGCTGATAAAGTAAATGAAAACCATTACATCTACACTTTCAAATAGCCAGCAAAAATATGCCCATCTGCTATCTCCTCATTTGGTCACACAGTTCTGTTGCTAACTGATTTCTTCATACACACCCTTTTTAATTACAATGATTCCCAAGCGCATCTGAATAACTCCGGTCCAAATATATCTAACGTACTTATCAAAGTCATAACAATCTCTAAGGTTCGCGGGTTCAAGAATGCGAAAACTCTTTCGAGCCCCATTTGTGTGGTTTTGCATTCCCACACATGTTAGCTACCGCCGGAATAGTCGTTAGGATGATTTATGCCAAAAATGGCTCTGTTCTCTAAATTTTTAATTGTCTTTATGCTCTGTTTGGAGAAACGATCGCCATATTGTAACCTTTTGGCGAAATGTAAATTCATTCGACTTCATGTCATGATACAAGAAACAACCACTTCTCTCGTTAATCATCTTGCTTTCAACATGTAACTTTTTTTCACGAATTGTGTTGCGGGCCCGGGTGCCCTGCGCTGTGGTGGGCAACCAACGTTTTCCTGTACATGCGCATTATCTATAGAACCTGGTATATTATTAAAACACCTTCATCTACTCATGTCTGCCTGTTCTTCCAAATGTGCCTATCCTTATTTCTTCTGAATTTCTAGATTTCTTAGAAGGTAATGATGATTTCAGTCATCGAAACACTCATCGTATCAAATCCACTTTACCACGACCAAGAACTTCATACTACAATATTCATGTATTAAATTTTCATAGTTATTTAAGTGTGTACCCGAATTTCACATTATTTCAAGAAAACCTTTCACCATTTCCAGGGTTAGAATATATCTCACTAAAGAAAAGTACATTAATTTATGATGCTATAAAAATTCAAATGTGCGTAAAAGCTTTAATTTCAACAATATATATTATATCTTTATATATTAAATTTTCATAGTTATTTAAGTGTGCATTCAAATTTCACATTATTTCAAGAACATTTTTTTCTATTTCCAGAGTTAGAATATATCTCACTAAGGAAAATTATATTATTTTATGATGCTATAAAAATTCAAAAGCGTGTGAAAGTTTTAATTCAAAAATATATATTATATCTTCATGTATTAAATTTGCTACGTTATTTAAGTGTGCACTCGAATTTCACATTATTCCAAGAACCTTTTTCTCTATTTCCAGGGTTAGAATATATCTCACTAAAGAAAAGTATATTATTTTATGATGCTATAAAATTCAAATGCTTGTGAAAGTTTTAATTTCAACAATATATATCATATCTTCATATAGTAAATTTTCATAGCTATTTTAGTGTACACTCGAATTTCACATTATTTCAAGGAAACTTTTCACCATTTCCTGAGTTAGAATCTCACTAAAGAAAAGTATAATATTTTATGATGCTATAAAAATTCAAATGCTTGTGAGAGTTTTATTCTCAACAATTTTTTATTTTGATGTCATCAGGATGATATACCAAATAGAAGAAGTAGATATACCTTAAAGTGTGCACTCGAATTTCACATTATTTCAAGACGCTTTTTCTCGATTTCCAGGATTAGAATATATCTTACTGAAGAAAAGTATATTATATTATGATGCTACAAAAAGTCAAATGCGTCCGAAAGTTTTATTTTTAACATTATATATATTATATCTTCATATATTATATGTTCATAGTTATTTAATTATGCACTCGAATTTCACATTATTTCAAGAAAACTTTTCACCATGTTCTGGGTTAGAATCTCACTAAAAAAAAAAATGTTATTTTATAATGCAATAAAAATTAAAATGCGTGTGAGAGTTTTACTTTCAACATTTTTTTTTTATTTCCATGTCAGCAAGATGATATACCGAACAGAAGAAGTAGATGTACATATCTGTTTATTATTTTATTACAGTTATACTGATTTGTAAAAAAAATATCATACAGTATGAATTTTTCCCAACTGAGGGAAAATGTGTCCAATTCACTTAGACAAATCCGCTCAGAAAACCATACATTGTCAAAAGGTTGTCTGAGTAAAATGTGTCTGCCCGTTGTCATTCGAAGTGTATCAATTGAAAAATCTTTGGGCAATTAAAGAAAAAGTATCTGGGTTCGTTTGCCAGACTCGACACATTTTCATTCCATGTATCTGCCGGTTGTCGTTCATTGTATATAAATTGAAAAAGCTTTGGCAATTTAAGAAACAGGTTCTGGGTTCAGTTGCTGGCCTGGAAATATTTTCACTCTATTGGAAAAAATTCAAATTGTGTATATACTATCTGTATCTAAAAACACAAATTCCATTACCACTCACTACATTGAGATATACATATATTCAAATGATGTTTGTATTCGCAATTTCATTCGTAATAAATTTACATGTATGGTTTCTATTATAGAGTAACAAACGTAAAAAAATACTTTATTGTCTATTTATAACGCGAGGCGAAATTAATATCTTCATAGTTAAACTGTGCACTCGAATTTCAAATTATTTCAAGAACCTTTTCCTCTATTTCCAAGGTTAGAATATATCTCACTGAAGAAAAGTATATTGTTTTATGATGCTATAAAAATTCAAATGCGTCCGAAAGTTTTATTTTTAACAATATATATATTATATCTTCATAGTTATTTAATTATGCACTCGAATTTCACATTATTTCAAGAAAACTTTTCATCATTTTCTGGGATAGAATCTCACTAAAGAAAAAAAATGTTATTTTATAATGCTATAAAAATTAAAGTGCGTGTGAGAGTTTTACTTTCAACATTTTTTTTTATTTCGATGTCAGCAAGATGATATACTGAACAGAAGAAGTAGATATACATATCTGTTTATTATTTTATTACAGTTATACTGATTTGTAAAAAATATCATACAGTACGAATTTTTCCCAACTGATGGAAAATGTGTCCAATTAACTTAGACAAATCCGCTTAGACAACCATACATTGTAAAAAGGAGGTCTGAGTAAAATGTGTCTGCCCGTTGTCATTCGAAGTGTATCAATTGAAAAATCTTTGGCAATTAAAGAAAATAGTTAGTGTAAAGTCATAATGATAATGACAAATCAGCTTAGTGATAATAATAATGATAATGATAATGATAATGATAATAATGATAATGATGATAAGGATAATGATAATGATAATCATAATGATAATGATAATCATAATGATAATGTTAATGATAATAATGATAATGATAATGATAATGATAATGATAATGATTCACTTCATATCTGGGTTAGTTTGCCAGACTCGACACATTTTCATTCCATGTGTCTGCCGGTTGTCGTTCGCGGTATATAAATTAAAAAAGGTTTGGCAATTTAAGAAACAGGTTCTGGGTATGGTTCCTGGTTTCTGTCCGGAAATATTTTCACTTCATTGGAAAAAATTCAAATTATGTATATACTATCTGTATCTAAAACCATAAATTCCATTACCGTTAACTACTTTGAGATATACGAGGGAGAGTCATTAAGTAAGTCATAAAAGATAATTAAATAATAACTTACAATGATATTCACTTCCAAACTATTTTTATTTCTCAACATATTCTCCACCAATATTTATGCACGTATATCCCCGTTTAATCAGTGCCCAACACCAGCTGCATACAATTCTTTGGTTTGCTATATCAGCCACATTAGGACTTAAAGTTGAACTTTTTCATCATCTGTGAACATCATCTTTCAACTTCTTCAACATCCACCATACAGCTTCGATTTAGCCCCAAGCGATTTTCATCTGTTTAGTCCACTGAAAAACCATCTTGGAAGCAATATGATGTGTACAGATGATTAAAGGTTCAACTTGAAGTCCTAATGTGTCTGAGACAGCAACCCAAAGAACTGTATGCAGCTGGTGTTGGGGTACTGATAAAACGGTGATATAAGTGCATAAATATTGGTGGAGAATATGTGGAGAAATAAAAATAGTTTTGCAGTGAATATCATAGTAGGTTATTATTTAATTATCGTTTGTGAATGACTTACCCTCGTACATACATTCAAATGATGTTTGTGTTCGCAGTTTCAGTAGTTACAAAATTTACATCTATGCTTTATATTACAGTTACAAACTTAAATAAATACTTTATTATCTATTTATAACGCGAGGCGAAACTAATATATCTTCAAAGTTATTTAAGTGTGCACTCGAATATCACATTATTTCAAGAACCCTTTTCTCTATTTACAGGGCTAGAATATATCTCACTAAAGAAAAGTATATTATTTTATGATGCTATAAAAATTCAAATTCGTGTGAAAGTTTTAGTTTCCACAGTTGAAATGTGCATATCTTTACCAAAGAGTGATAATATCTCTTGAAAATTGAATAATACTTACTTTTGTAATAGTGCTTTTAAAACAGTAATGTTGCTATTAAAATATTCATTATTTATGTGTCTCTACATATGTTATCAAATTTAGATTTTATCTTACATATCTACACTCGCTTTTCGCCAAACTTTACTTTTCAAAGTACGTTATTAAGGTGGAAAGTAGTATCTCCAAAAATATTATAATACTTTACATACAGTATGTTATTAAACATAGTTTAACAAGTCAGAGAATTATTAAAATTTCATAATGAATCAAAATGAAACTATATGTGATTACTATGATTTTGTTGACTACTCAACACTATAATTGTATACGGTATAAAGATTGTTTAGTATTATAAAATTCTAAATAGTTGATCATTCTGTTAGGATGATGTAAAAATTCGAATGAGTCTAAAAGTTTGTTTCGTGAAATGAATTATGTATAATTCAAGCAAAAATTAATATCTTCTCTTGAAACGTGAATACTGATTTTAAAGTTTTCTTATTTTTATATTTCTATATATAATACAATTTGTTTCGTTTAAAACTTTTATATATATACAGATATCACAAAGTGAAAAGAAATACTTTTAATTATGCAAAACTGTACTGCAAGTGAATACAAAATTAACAAATAATGTGAAAATTGTTAAAACAATACCTACAAACTTTCTTCTTTATAATATTAACGTTATTAAAGCGAAAAATAGAGTTTTTAGTACAAAAATATCCCAAAAAAAGAGCTAGTAGAAATTTAATTATTTAATACTCTACAAGACAAGCATAAGATTTTTTTTATTTGTAAGGCAAGCACAACATTGTTTTTATTTGTACGACAAGCACAAACGATTTTTGAAAAACTCCAGATGCGTAAATGGAATCTGTTATGTTAGCAGCTAAATCGGCATAAATAACGTATTCCATACTCTTAGCCGATCCCGCGCAGAGTATCTGCACTCTAGTGTCTACTATTTTAAATGCTATATGCATATTAGAATACACGAATTTTAGCATTATATGTTACAACATTATATCCTTCTATATACAAAAAAAAGTAATTGTTTGGAAATGGTCCAATGAAAATCTGCGTAGATACCGCGAAACGTATATCTGATTGGTCAGAGCTTTTTGACTTTTCTTAGGGGGAATTAACATGAAAATAGAGAATTTAGATAGGATGGCCGCTATTAGGGGGGTTACCAAGGGGAAGGGACCCGGGTCGAAAATGTCTTGACTTCAATTCAATTGACAAATTGTTTGTCAGTTATGACTCGTTCTTTAAGCTTTTGAGGTGTCGCCGCTAAAAAATCGATGTTACTGAAAAGTTGCTGCACTGAATCTTATATATCTGGATAGCAAATCGGGGGCAGCTTAATAGTTTCTCTACTTTGACATTCGCCAACCTGTAACAGCCAACTTGCTAACTCTCTCTCTGTTTGAAGAGCATGCATATATTCTGTAAGTTGCATAATCTAAAATATTCTCTTCTTTATGCATCTTGAAACTGTTAGTGATCTAGAGTCTCTAAAAATGACAGGTAAGACTGACTTGACGGAAATCGACACCCAATAAGATTATTTTATTCATTTATTATTTATTATTATTATTATTTGTTATTACTCAATCTATATTATAAATATCAAGTATGTGCACCCGTAGCATTGACGTCATAATGATGCGGACAACAATGAGGTTAAACTGCATGTTTTAATTAATAACAAAATGGCGCGTTTCTTGGTTTGATTTCGCACTTTATTTTCATTCCTTTTTAGAAAGTAGCTAGTTTTTTAAGCTAAATAAGAAAAATTACCGATAAATTTTTACAAAAATTGTATTTTCTGATCCAAAAAAATTTTCTAGGTATGTGTGGTGACTTTTAAATCGATACCTCAAATACTTTTCTTAATATTCGCAAATTAGTGAAAACAAACCTCTCGTTGCCATCGGCAAATGATAAGTAATCGCGATTTCTGTGCCACGTACGATAACGTATTATATATATATATATATTGTTGAGAAATGCGCATGCTTGTCTAAATAAACATAGTGTTTTTTTCTGGCAAGAGCGTTGTTATATTATCAAAGTTTGCTTTTTAACACGAAATCGATCATAGAAGTGAGAAAACAATTCCGTGGGCGTAGAAGATATAAACTCTACAATAGTTTAATTTCATATCAGTGCTGCATTTGAAGAAATTCGGTAAAATTTGATTTTGAATATTTAAAAAAACAGAACCGAGTGTATCTGGATATATGATTGTTGCTTAACTCTTCAGCACACGCGCCCCTTTCCATTACGTTACTACACGTGCGGGATATATTTTATCTCAATGGGTTTTCTTGTGTCAATTTCCCCAAAGTTTGATTATAAGCAAAAATTTATATTTTGAAATAAACTGTAAATCAATAAAGAACATAATTTAACTTAAAATAAGAGGTTTTTTTATATTTAAAGCAAAAAAAAAAAAAAAAAAATCTACACTAAGATTTTTTTCTGCATATCATTACATACAAAGCTTTTACAATCCAAATTCAGCCATAGAAATACAAAAAAATATAAAACTGATATATAGAAATTATATGTGCAAGAGTTGTTAACGTTTAAAAGAAAAATTATATTATTATTTGCACACTTTATTTTTTACATAAACATTTGCATTAACATTTTCCTATCATTATTGGTTACGTTATAACACGCGTGGTGTAAATTTCCTCCCACGTGACATTTTTATAACAAAGGAATGGAAAATCTCACAACTGGAGGTAAATTCTTTTTGGCCACATCTTGATATCTTTCATCTTGAAAGGTACTATTAAGCTCAGAATGATCACGAACGATTTTCGCACATTTTTAAGTAATAGTTGTGAGCTGGGGTAGATTTTATCCCAGCACGTGTGCTGACGGTTTAATAGTATTTTTTTAAACTAATAATATATACATGTAAATTTTGTTAATCATTGTTTAACAACTTGTTAATGATTTGTAATTTAATATGTGTATGTATGAGAGTATAATGCATAAGCAAATGTACTTGTTAAATGCAATTTTCGTTGACTACAAAAGGAAGAAAAGCCTAGATTTTCGAACAATAACATTGACAGGTTTATGATGGGAGATTTACAACAGTCTACTAGAAAGAAATGATTAGGAGATGAGGAGATGAAGACATCTTGGTCAGCATTGCAGAGTACCCAGCAAATAAAGTTAAGAGGGATTTAAACGAGACATAAATGCGACCAGAGAGTCAGGCTGTCCCATGCTTTTCTGCGCTTTTCCAAAATTCTTAAATTGAGATGAATATCCAAGAATTATGGGAATATAGACAAGGCATGAATACACGAAAGAAGGAATATGACGATATTAATATATCAAATATTAGATTTATCTGATCGTTTGTGAGTAGCAGTTAAGATACCTATGTGATTTATCACTCGCCATGTTAGATTTATCTTATCGTATGTCAATAGCAGTTAAGATACCTATGTGATTTATCGCTCGCCAGTAGAAAAAAAATCGTTCTGTTTTCTACACAGCATAGCGGTAGTTTATGTACTGTAGTAAATTAACCTTCAAACTTTCTCATAACTCCACGTGGCGCAGCTACCATGCGGGAACTTGATTACTGTTAAGCGAAACCCATTTCAAATCGCTGAATCTAGCTAACACCTCAGTATCTATAGCCAAGGCTACACTAGATACCGGGCTTACTCATTCATTATCATGACGTCAAAAAAGGTGGCTGGCCGCGACCAGCGATTGGTGCAAAGCGACGAGCCCGTCGTTTTGTGCCAATCGCTGTATGTCTTTCATTTTGTCGTTTCGCTTTGAACCAATCGCTGGTAGCGGCCAGCCACCATTTGTGACGTCATGATAATGAATGAGCAATCCCGGTATCTAGTGTAGCCTTGCTATAGCCACTACACAACCACAGTCACCTAATTCAGATACCATTGCTAAATAACCACAACAAACAGTTTTCGAAAGATGCATAATTTACGAAACTTAAAGAAATGATAGGATAGGTTTCATCCATGCAATATTAGGATTCATGATACCACGATCGTTACACAAAAAACCAAAACTGACTGGTTTACTAGAGTGCCTTTATAAAAGAAAATATAGTCACTCTGACACAATTGTAATATTTTCGAATTTTCACTTGCATTTTTGTAGTACATTCTGTATAAGATGACAAAAAATTACATTAAATTTTATTTTCGCTTGAAACATTATGCAAAAATATGCATCCATAACTGCCATGTAACAAAAAGGAAGGTTTTATTTTTTTTTAAATGTGCAGCTGGTATTAGAGATGGAAATAATTTGTTTCTAGACTTTGATTAAAAAAGTATGATAGCTAATTAAATTATGAATAATTTGAACTAAATCACGATACATAGAAATAAAACGATTTAAAATTTACAAAATAAACTCATTTGTTCATAATTTTCACATAATGTTTCTTATTGTCTATTTTTCTATGTCTGTCATAAAATTTAGGAATACAATATCTATAACAAATTAAATTACAGTGTATATTAAAATTGATTTTTTCTAAAAATCCATCTCTCTTTCGTAGAAAAATCGTAAAATTAAAAATTTATGGCTTAAAACTTTCAAGTAAAAGTTATATATTAAATTAAAGATATTAATCTGTCGCACAAAATTTTACAATTCTATATGATTACTTTTGTCATAATTAAAAAACTGACGGTCATTATTTAAATTTTTGTTCCGTGAACATCTTTCTTCGATTTATTTCAAGATAAATGTGGATTTCTTTCTTTCATCTGTATCAAGATTTTTTTTAAAGATATGTAACAGCATAAAGATTTTAATAATAATAGGGAATTTCTTTTAAGAACTGATGAATAATTATTATAGCACACATTAAATAAGACATTTGAAAAAGTACAAATTTTTTCCTTATTTTAATTTTTATTCTGTGACATCTTTTCTCCAATTAATTTTAAGATAAATGAGATTTTTTTTCTTTCATCAATATAAAGAAAATGTTAAAAACATATAGAGAAATTTTAATAATAGTATTAAACTTCATTTAAATATTGATGAATGATTATTATCCCAATTATTAAATAACGTAAATAACGAAGAATAATTTTGCTAAGTTTTCTTACCGAATGTGATATTTATTATTTACGCTACATAGAAATTGTTGAATATTATATAGAAATATACACGAAATATAATACTTTATTAAAATTTTCAATTTTTCAAAACTATAAGATGGGATTTCTTCGGTTTCTTTGTCGTTCAAAGAAGTTAGATTGATTTGGCTGTCGCTCAATCAAATCTCATTGCTTGTTATACTTACTATACTCAGTCATTTCGCTTTTCATAAACTTTGTTAAAATAAAACAATACATACTAATTACGTCTGGATAAAAAATAACATAAATGAAAAACTTAAAGAGCAAAAAATTCTTTTTAAAGTACTTTGAACTCAAGATAGGTTGCACATGCATTTGAATATGACCATGTTCTGACTTTGATAATGCGCAAGTTGCTAAGTGTAACATCCTCGTATAGAGTATACGTGTTTTTCTAGAGTTGGGCTCTACTGTTTTAGCTTAACCTCCAATTAATGAAGTTGCCTATGTCCCGGCTAAGTATGATATCCTAATTAAAGCGTAGATTTAACTGATTTCATAGTTTTGGTTCTCCGTTATTTTATAATTGCTTATGTATAGTGATGATGACTATGAAATGTACTCGAAACGTTTATATGAATTTGTATATTGAAATATTTTAGTGTCTTTTATCATTAAATGTCTGTATTTGTATATTTGTTAAACATTACTTGATATTTTTAGTTTGTATTATAAGAAAAAGTAAGCAAATTGCTTAGAGTGTCTTAGAAAAACTGTATAAATTCATTAAACTTTGAAGACAGTTTTGAAACTCAAATTAAAATTATTAATGTGAAGGATGTGTTTCACCTAATTATTGACGTTAATCGAATATGGCCATTCATTTTTATATATTACTAGCTGTTACCCGTGACTTCATTCACGTAACATTCAAAAAAGAATAAATGCATTAATTTAGTAAAACATTCCACTTGATAATTAACAACATATATAATTAACCAAAGCTTTATCACATTTTATAGGAGACCATACGGTATTTCTTTGCTATAGGGGCCTTGACATAACCCAGTCTTAAAAAAGTGAAATTTCATGCCAAATAATATATACAATCGCGAAAATGAAACTGCAACTAATGAAAAAAGGAGGACCCGGTAAAATCGTGAAAATCGAGGAATTCCTCTTCGTAAAACGAAAAACAACACTGGCAGAATTCTTCTATACAACAGTGCATTTTAGGTGGTATTTGGTGTATAATTTGTATATATTTGCATTGCTGAATTGGCATTATTATATTGTTTATTTGCATAGACATATGTTATATATTTCTTACTACATTATCTTGTTTATGTATATATTAAATTAAGTGCTTCACGCTAAGTGGTGTAAATAGTGAACAAACTGCTTGTGGATTTTATACATTGATAGATATTTCACAAAAATATAACAATCTGATGCGATTCTAAAATGTAAATAAAGGTTGCTAGAAAGTACTTTAAATTCTGCCCAATTAAACCTCGATATTTTCTCTATCGCGTCAAGAAGACTATAAGCAAATAAACACCGACGACACAAATCTGATTATCTAAATTTACATATTTTTGTTAGTATATATAGGATTATTTTGATTTATTTCATGCGCTTGAAATTTTTTACGCTTTCTCTAGGGTTAGGTGTCGGATACATGTACTTTCTTGTTATTTTATTTTGCCATTTCTATTTATTCTATTTTCCATTCATTCCATTTATGGATATTGATTTAATTTACATATTCGTGTGAAAGAATGTTTTTTAAAGTTATTATCAGGATTAGGATAGGATACGATAAGGGTTAGGATTAGGAATAAAAATTGAACGACAATGGCATGACCGATTCAGGTTTAAAGTATGAACCAGGAAGTCTATTTACATCATGAAGCAATAAGAAAATTAGAAAATTATTGGCTAATATTTTTTAATATGTTTTGCAGTCATAGTTGGCATGAAAGGTGAGCGGGGAAATGATCATCTAAAATACCATTAAGTGTAACCACGCAAAAAACAAATCTGGTTATAACAATGTATTTTTTTTGCGCCAAATTTCACTTGATTTAAAAAAAAAAAAAAAGCAAATTGACTATGGATCTAATTACAGACCCCTAACCTTCCTATTCTCGAAAATGTTCTACCTATATGTAAAAAAAATTCTACTGTATAGAACGCGCTTTCACGTTTATAATGTTATGAATTGGTACGATCGGCTTGTTCAAGTGTACACATTTCGGCTGGAAGAAAAGATTCAGTACTTTTTTATTTCTTCTTTGGATTATTTTCATTACGCGAATTTGTTGGTAAAATCGATTTTCTTTTCGATAACATTGTTGTTTTTTAAGTTTAAAAAATATTGTAATTTTACTTAAACATTGCTTAAAAATCTATGCAATTTTTCTTATCCTACAAGACTTTACAAAAATCTATTATGAAACAACTTTAAAAAAAGCTATATTTAAAAAAGACAACAAAGTTTTTCCTATTTTAAAACTAAAAGAAATGTAAAATTAAATTCCGGTTCGAAACGACGATTTACAAATGTGTTTTCGATTGTGGGTTGGGTTGGGTTGGGTTGATTATTGACGGCCAATTATCTACACTTGGGATATAGGCCCGGGGGGAGTGCTATCCGTGGGGGTCTTTCTAAGGGAACCTAATCCGTATTTACGCATGGATAAATCCACGGCTCGAAGAAAACCACGAAAACTCGAACGATTAGGCCGACGGGCGCGATTGGGATCGAACCCAGCACCTCCCGTCTACCAGCTTCGAGAGCAGAACCTCTCAGCCACTGGTGGGGCTTTCGATTGTGGGAAAATGATAGAGGAAAAATGCTGTTACTTCGACACAATCATATTAAATCTTTAGCTTTTATGAGAAAAGCAACTTTTTTTTAAAAATATAGTTATTTTTATTAAGATTTTCTGATTTTCGATACGGATAATTTTGCGATGCATATCATTGACATTTGCCATCCAATATATATATATATATATATATATATATATATATATATATATATATATATATCATCATCATCATCATCATCAACCGTTTTCAATCCACTGCTGGATGTAGGTCTCCCCCAGATTTTTCCATTGTTGCCTGTCTAGTGCTTTAGTCATCCAATTAACACCGGCCACTTTTCTGATTTCGTCACTCCATCTTACTTGAGGTCGTCTTCTTGGTCGTTTTACATCTCTGGGATACCACTGTAGGGTGTTTGTGCTCCATCTATTGTCTTGTCTTCTTGCAATGTGCCCAGCCCATTTCCATTTTAGCCATTTAATTCTCTCGATAATGTCAAAAACTTTCGTCTGACTTCTTATCCACGTTATTCTCTTTCGGTCTCTTCTGGTTATGCCTAGCATACATCTTTCCATACTTCGCTGTGTTGTTTGTAATCTTTGTACCATCCGTTTTGTTAGTGTCCAAGTTTCTGCTCCATAAGTTAGTGCAGGCAAAACACATTGGTTAAACACCTTTCTTTTCAAACAAAGAGGCATGTTACTTTTCAGAATAATATTGTTCTTCCCAAAAGCACTCCATCCATTTCTTATTCTTCTATTGATTTCATTCATGATACTGTTGTCTGAAGATATTTCTTGTCCAAGGTACACATAACTTTCAACATCTTTAATCTCAGTGTTGTTGTAGACGATTTTCTTTTTTGATGCAAATGAATTGAACATCACCTTAGTCTTTTCCAAATTTATTTTTAATCCCACATTAATGCTAGCTTCTGCCAAATCTTTTAGCATATTTTGCAATTCTTCAGGGCTATTACTGAAAATTAAAATGTCATCAGCAAACCGGAGATATATATATATATATATATATATATATTTCTTTTTTTTTTACTTTTTAAAATTTAAATTAAAAATATGGTATCTTTATGTTAGTCATGTGCAGACGATAAATCGCCAACCTATCCCATCATTCGTATTGAATTCATTAGAAATATAAATCTTTCACTCATTTCACTTAAAACACAGAACTTTAATTTACAACACATACATTTAAAATACATATATTATGTCATTTAAAATAATTCCTTTCATAAGAAAAAAAAAAAGAAAAGAGAAATTAATCACAAATAATGGGCTTTATTGGGAATCTGGGTTCGAGATTGTAAAATACCACCAACACGTGATGTTGGTGGTATTTTACCATCGGAATTCCCAATTGAATGTATGCATGCGATACATAGAGAAACAAATATAAACACAGCAGCGAGGTCACATGATGGTGGTTTATGACGTCACGCCAATAAAGCTCATTTGATAACCCAAGAACATTTTATTTCAACATCAAAACAAATCTGTTTTATTTTTCTATATGATATTTATTTTCTATATCATATTCGCTTGCTTACCATACTTACTCGTATTTATGCACTTTGTATTATTATTAAATATTTGAAAACGCACGTTTTATTTCTAATATGAGATCATTCATTTTTCACGTGGAAAAATTTCACTTGAAAATAAATTGTTGATTAAAAATTATTACTCAGGGGTTTTATTTTATATTGGCAACGATAAAGTATTAGCAACGGTAAAATAAATTTAACCATTTTAAAAAAAGCTGCAAAATCGGGCCCTTTGGGCCAAACCAACCAACCATTTTAAAATATACGAAAAAATGTCCATTTTTTCTGTATGAAAATAATGAAATTTTTAATTTTTAAGAAAAATATTGAAATAAAATAAACAAAAACCAGCCTATATTCATTTGAGGGTTATAATCAACTTATATGCAAAGATACAGGATAATTAAATGCTTCATTTAGACGCTGGCTTCAGCCTAACATTTGCACACAATCAGATTTATAATATTATTAGGATTTTTATTAATAAGTAGGAATATTTTCTGCATGCAACTCAAGATGAAAAAGTTTTTTTTTTCATAATTAAGTTTTTAAATTGGATAACAAGAAAAAGATTTCAAATATAGCGTGATAAAAAACTTTTATAAAAATCTTATTTTATTCTTAACATGTATAATAATTATTACTGAAGTTACTTGGAAATGCTTTATTACTACGCTGAAACTTTCAAGATATATTGTAATCAATTATTTTTGACGTTTTTGAAAATTTTTCAACAAAGACATTTCTACTTAATTTTCAAACAAAGGCGTTTTATTAATTTGTCTGTCTGTCCATGAAATAAGTGGTGTTTGTTAAAGACGCTTAAATTGCCAGACAATTTGCATATTCTTCTTATTGCTATTTGTTTCTTTGAGTATTTGTAAAGTTTAAAAGTTATGTCATGAAAGTTTAAATTAAAAGTTGTACATTACATAAAATATATTCATTTCTCGCTGAAGAAAATATTGTATTCCATGTTATTATTTGAGTCATACGTCAGAATTATGGTCATTAATTATATCGACGATTTATTGGAATTTTTTTAAGGATTACAATATTTTATTCGCCAAACATATAAAGTGTATTGAGTCGCATGAATGTGTTTCGAAAAAGAGTTCCGTTTTACTTAGGACTTTCAGTTAATTGGTCATTCTAAGACTTTTGTTAAATTTACTTGAGTTGTGACGTAATATTTTTAGTTTCTCTTTAAAGAAAAAAAAAGTAAATTACTCTTTTTTTCTTAGAGATGTAGCAAAGTTTAAAAGTTAAAACATAAAACTTGAAAACAACAGTTGTAAAGTTACAGAAAACTAGGAAATGCTTTAAAACATAAGGGTGCATTTAACCAGTAGTAGACGTGGTTTGCAGAAGATTTTTCTATTATAAAAGGATACCTTTTTTTTATTTAATAACATTTTTTATATGCTAATTTAAACTAGAATTGGCACCTTGTTTTAAAAAATATATATATCACATTATTTAAGTATACTGTTTAAATTATCTGTATATTATGAATGCGATTTTATAATTCGTATTTGTAACTCCAGTGAAATATCTGTATACGTCACTCTGTAGTACCATTTTTCAAATACAAAAAAGCTTTGAATTGATTATGTAATCGAAATTCATGAGATGTTTTAAATAGATGTGTTGTGCCCATTAATTTATTAAAGAATTGCAGAAAAAAAAATACAATCTGCTTCGGTTTACACGCGGTTGCTTTTTGAAATGCTGTTTGCTACTGTTTATCTCCTTAACGTTCTGCAAACTTTAATACACTGGATGCACAGAAATAAGTTATTTGCAGCCAATATTTATTTAGGCAGGGTATATTCAGGACATTATGTTAAAATAAACCATGCCTAATGGCAGGGTATATTTTGACATAATGTACATGCAAAAAGTGAGTAATTTTGTCGAAACATAGGCTAAAGAATTCAGTTTTTCTTACTTATAGATATATATCTGAAGTCCTAAGCTTCCAATTAATCTCGGTAGATTGCAGCACTAGGCCGACGCCGTATGAGCATATGTCAGATCAAACATTCTCGTTCGATGCTTGGAATAAACGCGGTAGAGAGATGGTTCAGAACATGGATGGGGAGTGCGTCAGATGTCCGATGTTATGACAATGCAGTAATGTACTAAATGTTTCTTTTTTAAAAAGATGAACTGTTTGTCAGCGTTAAAAGTTCTTTTTTATGTACGAGTCGAAAACATCTATCCATTCCTTTGTATATATCATATACATACATTTTTTATTTAATATAATTCTGTAATAATTTAAAAATTGTCGAGCTATTTTTCTGTGTCGGTTACTATACATATGTATTAAATATAAAGGACGTATTGGGATCATAGAAATTTTCGACTTGTATTTTTTCATGGATTTATACGTTTTGATATTACCTGAACACGAAGGCCGAAGCGCATACGGAGAGACGAATCCAGTCGTAAGACAAATCCCGTCTTATTACTCCATAAGGACTTGGATTCGGTGGTCGAAGACGCGCCGGGCGCCTCTCAGGCACCTGGCGGCGCTGCTGTGGTGGGCATTCCGTGATTTATGTTATAGCTATATCACGATATCAGTGAAATGGAATTTCATTAAATGTAATTTTATAAAATACTTATTAAAAATTAATGTTGATTCACTTTGTCGTTGTTCATTCAATAAACTCTTTTCTATGCTATTTTTTGTGATGAATATTATATCTCTTTCTGAGTTTCTATTGGATAAAAATGTGCCAGATTTTATATTTGAAGTTATTAAATTACTTTTTATTATTATTTATTTATTTATTTGCATATTTGTAGTTGAATAACTTATAGGAAGGCAATAATGAACTTTGTTTAATTTTATTCGCTGTTCACTGTATCTCCAAGTTAAATCTAAAGAACTAGTCTATACTTCGCAATTGTTGGTGTGTAACGCCGCCATTTAAGTTAATATATTCGAATAATATTGAAGAAAGTTTTGTGATGGCCTCAATAAACTAGTTTCTTATTGTTTATTTTTAAACAAGAGTTGTATTATCTATTGTGGCATATTTGTTTTTAATCATATTGATGTTCCGGATTCACAAAAGAAATAGATGGATCAGTTAGTACCAAAGGATCTTGCTTACTAACAAACCAATTTTCATTTCAGTGGAGCACAAATTTCCTCTAATGTTACACATGTGGTATATACGTCCATTAACCATATATTGGGTAAATATGGACATAACATTAAAATCATTCGCAATTAAATTCAACATTGCAAAAATTATGTTATATTCAACGAAATCGCCTTTATTGCAGATATATTGGCTTTATATTCACTGAAATAGCAAAATATTACAAAATTGCAAATTAAAAATTTCCAAAAAATACAAATACACCAATATTGATAAATTTTTCTATGCCAGTATTCCGAATATTGATCAAGATATAGTCAAGATATAGTTATACAAACAACATTGTTTTTTTAAGCATAGTTCCTTGGAGTTATATGACAACGCAACCTGCTGATTTTTTGCACCGTTTTTGCGAGCTTATCAGAGAAAATTCACGTAAGCCACGGCAAAATTGTGAAATAACAATCAAAATGATGTAAGTAGATCTAATTCTAAATCAATGGCAAAAAGTTCTATTACTATAAAAAAAATCTCAATTCTTATTTACTTTCTAATAATTTGTTTGAAAGGAATGCAACACATGTCATAGGATCCGACTAATTTGCACTACCTAATGTACTTATCAATTTAAATTAAATAAACATGTTTGACAAATAAAGCCTTATTTAAAGTTAATTGCATTTCTCTACAAAATTAAATTAAAGTGACCGCAAGTGGATTCGTTCTATTACTATAAAAACATCTTAATTCTTATTTACTTTTTAATAATATTTTGAAAGGAATGCAACACATGTCATAGGAGCCCACTAAATTATCAATTAAAAGTAAGCAAATGTGTTGGACTAATATAGCCCTATTTCAGGTTAATTGCATTTCTCTATAAAATTAAATTATACTGACCGCAAGTGGATTTTTTTATATTAAAGAGAACAAATAACTATCATAAACAAAATGAAATGCATTGTATTGAACATGTAAACATAGCAAAAAACTCAGCAAATCTGACAAACATTTTCGTATGTGTTCGTTTTTGCTGGAATAGCTCTTATTAGTTAACTGGCATCTACGAAAACTGAGCTAACAGCTTTCTACGGGAAAACCCAACAACATACAACGTAGTTTATAGTTACTTTAATATTTCTCAGAATATAATATTCATATTATTGGCGATTATAAAATGATAATTAACACATAAAAATACATAGGTGTGTAATTTAATCAGTTTCTCCGCATAAAGAAACGTTACTTCCCTCTTATTTACAGCGTTTTTAAACAAAGAGTACACATTTATCTTCAGAACAATTCCCGTAAAAATCAAGCAACGCAAATGTTTCAAAACACTATTATTTCTTAATCAAGGAAAACGAAATATAACCACAAACGAAATTATTCAATAACCTCTTTCGCGCTATCTACGATTCCGAAAAGACTTTTTTTATCTTTAAAAAACCCAGAAGCCAATATATTTTCGAGAGTTGAAGAAACATATATAAAAACAAAGTTTGTTGTGCCACTATTCATTTGTTGAAACGTTTACGAGTAGTTTTTATAGACTATTAATTCGTTTTCTTGAACCAGAATATATGTTTTTCAGATGCTATTAATTAGCAAGAAAATATGTTTTACGTTCAAAACACATGATAACACACAAACATGATAAATTAACAGCATGAAAATTCATTTCATTTTGTTATTATTGCACGTTTAAATTCAATACGCAGCTGAAAATACTTAATTGATAATTGAAAGCATCCTAAAATTTGTATTCCGGTTTTAGGAAACTAATTTACATAATATACTCAGAAACGTCTCCGAATATCATTCCGAGAGTGTAATCTCTTTTCATGTCTGATAAACAGCAATACATGTAGGTTCAAAATAGCCACGGATTACGTTATGTCGGAAAATTTGTTCTGTTACAAGGACAAATGAAAAACGTATACTTTAGTTTATCAATGAATTTGAGTTTGCATTAAATGTCACCAATCATCTGTTGGTATTGTATGCTGTTTGAAATAATTAAAGGTAATAAAACTATTATTTCTGAACTTAACTAACATCTAATTAAGGAAAATAGAGTTAATTTTAAAATACAATCTGTGTGAATAGTGACTGAGTTGCACAATCTCTCAGCCAGACCAGAAAATGTTACGAAATTCGATATTTCTCTTTTATATTGGCTCTCAAGTATGTATTACCAAACTATCAAGATGTAATGACATATTGTAAGACATATATAACATTTTAATCGTATATCATGTAAGGTATCTGCAGGTAATATGGCCACCGTAAGGTTAGAAAATTTTCAACGGTAGTAGTAGTTGATTCAAAATAATAAGAACAAATGTATAACAAAGCAGGCCTTTTTAGTACCGGATATATATATATATATATATATATATATATATATTGATTTAGTCAAAATTTGCTGCTGTAGCAGTTTGTGTAAAAATTGGTAGTTTATTATTTTAATATGGAAATAGGTGGGTATTATGCACATATGTGAAATAAAATGAAAAGATCTATATTTAACGCATAAAAAAATCAATTAATACAAAACAAAATTTATTTTTTGAAAATAAGTTACAGCCATGAAGGAAATTTAGAAATAATTTGAAAGTAATTCGAAAAATTCCCGGTAAAAAAATACATATTATTTTTCTGTTAACTGCATATTTTGGTCAAAGAAATTTGTATTACTGGCAGGGTTGACCCATTCCTCGTGCACATAGTCGTAAATGAACAGAGATGAACATAATCTTAATAAATAAAAAGTCAACGCAATTAATAACGAAACAACAATGGCTGCTCTCGTGTTCACGTGGTCTGTAAATACTTCCGAACCGGGACTAACCAAACTTGTATGACTCCCCGTAACAGGATTCAAGTGTCAATTTTTGGATTTCACTCAAACTAATAACATTATTACGGGTTGCTAAAATTAACTGTAGTGGTCAGAATACCATCAGACACCTTATATGAAATTTCGTGATGACCAAATTATAGACATATATATATATATATATATATATATATATATGACATGTATAAGGCATCTATGATAAATATATAGAATGTAAGAGGTAAATATTACATAGTATTTTTAGACGTATATATCGCATTGTGAGCACTTAGAATATATATGTGTGTATATATGATACATTATATATGTTATGGCGATGACCTTCGCAAAATCGTAACTGCAACTTTAGCATAATTTTAATTGTGGGGAACGCTATAAAAAAGAAACACCGAAATTTCGTATAAACTATTTCGTATACATCAGTTTTATCCATGTTCTTATGAGTAGTAATATATAAAATACACAAAGTCAAACTGCATGTGTTGCATCATACAATGAATAAAAATTACATAAACTTAAATTTTTTTAGGAAACACGTTGTAAATATTTGTGATAAATTAAACTTTTAGGAAACAGAAATCATATAAATTTTAAATTTTACAAGAAACACGTTGTAAATATTTGTGTTAAATTCAATTTTTAAAATGAATTAGTTTTTTTACGATTTCATTACTTCTTTAGTTCTTTTTAGAATAACAGCAGAACAAATTTAATTTGAATTCAGGGTATTCAGGACTCTAGATATTTTCTCTTACTTTTAGGTAGCTTTCATTACAAAAGACTACCTATTGCAGCCGTTCGGAGGAAAGCAGTTCCAAAAAATGTTTTTATATTTTAACCAATCATGACCCCCAGACCCCAAAACTACCCTCCGTTCAAGAGTTGATTTATATATATATATATCCATATATATATATATATATATATATATATATATATATATATATATATATGAATGACATTTGTCATGCTGTAACTCTCTTATTTCTGAACCGATTTGGATGTAACTGAGTATGTGTATAGGATATACCAAGGTCTCGACTGAGTTTGTCGGGCAGTTTCATCCGCCATTTTGTTTCAAAATGGCGGCCAGTTTTTTTTAATTCAAAAAGGTGCGCAAAAAAACGTGATACAAGGATTCTGGAACATGTTTTGTTTTGTTTATATCTTAAAAAATTGCTGAGATATGGCAGTTTGAAATTCTAGGATGACTGAGATTTTGAAACAATCTGATATTTGTTATGCTGTAACTCTCGTATTTATGAATCGATATGAATGTGACTGATCATGTGTACAGAACATACTAAGGTCTCGACCGAGTTCGGTGGCCAGCTTCATCCGTCATCGTTTTTCAAAATGGCGGCCAGTTAAAATTCAAAAAGAAATTCAAAATTCAAAAAGAAGTACAAAAAATTATAAATTGAAAAAAGTTAAGTGTTAGAACGTGATACAGGGATTCCGGAACATTTTTTGTTTTGGCTTTATCGTAAAAAATGGCTGAGATATGGCCGTTTGAAATTCTTGGGTGGCTGACATTTTGAAACAATCTGGTTTTTGTTATGCTATAACTCTCATGCTGAAGTTAGCATTCAAATTCAGTATTAACGATAACCGGGATTGAATCTTCTATAATCGGGTTCCAAGCATTTTAGCTTCGGGTGTTTGAGTAAAATGAGTTGTAAAAACATGGACTATGAAAGCTACATTTTCCTCCCGAAACAGGCCGGAAGGACTTTTTTCTTTCAATATATACTAATATCTAAATATTTACTCTGTTTTCTTATTTTACCTGCATGTACTCTTATATTGCGTAAAAGTACTAATATTTATATGCCTCTTAAAATATAATGTGGAATACATTAGAATCTGGAATAGGTGTTACTTCAAAATAAAATATATACAAAAATTCTGCTTTACATTTGAAATATTTAAATAAGGAAAAAATGTTATGACAGAACAAGTACATGAAATATATAACTTATTTTAGGCTTTGATGAATAAAACCGCATTGTTTCAAACTTCTTGGTTTTTGAAACATCGCAATGCATCAAGTGGTTGGGCTATGCAATATTTATGAATTTGACATTTCATAACTTGAACCTAGAAAAACGTAGAAATATATGTATTTTATAAATTTGAAAATGTACATATAAATAGAGAGTTAAAATGAAATCACTTGTGTTAAAATCAAAATTACAGGATGAATATAGCTGCTTTGCACATTTTATTATGAAGTTATTTATACATGTTCTTTATAATTCTCATAATTATTTTCAGTGTTAAAGTAGTATTTCTCATTATTTTATAAATACCAAATGCACATATTGTAACGTCTACTTCCAAGTTGATATATATATATATATATATGTGTGTGTGTGTGTGTGTGTGTGTGTGTGTGTGTGTGTAAGATAAAAATATGTAAATAGTTGATTTACTGGCATTATATGAACAAATAGACGATGAATAACAAAATATCAACTTTAATACAGTCCTAGAAATATAATTCTACAATACTTTACTCATAATTTATTTTCAGCTGATCCACTTCTCGCCAAACATATACAATCATTTTATTTACCAAAGAAAACAACTAGGCCTAACAGCGCCTTTATTGGATATTTCTCACTTTTATACTTGCTTCACAATAAAAATTAGAAGACTGGCTCTTTTCCAATTTTGAAGATGTTCCAATCTTGATCTCGCGATCCAAAATATTTATAACTCGTTCATTTAAATCATGGCTAATAATAGTACACTAGAGTGTCAGTTAATTTGATGATCATTTACGTCATAAAGGAGATGAAGTGTTCAAACTGAAATCCTACAAATCGGTCATCCTGACGTGATGGCGTCTCGACATCAGCATCTTGATTTATAATGTTTTTCATGCCTAAACAGTTCATTTTTTGAGATTTTTATTTCTTTCTGGATATTGCTCTCTATCTTTAGAATCTGTATACCTATTTATTCTAGAATGATAAGAATTTGAATAAGCATCTCTTCCACTATAAACTCCTTTAAATCCATGTTGAGAATTATTCATATGTGATGGTTGTGAATATCTTTGTTCATTATAACTAGCCTTGCATGATCGTCGGCCACCATAATTATAGTTATTTCGACCATGATAGTAGCCTCTATTCATGTATCTAGGGGGGAAATTTGGATTATACCTTGCTTTTGAATTAGGTGAAGTATTTTCTGTTATGTCTTGAGGTATCAAAGAATCTTTAGTCTCAAAGTTTTCAGGAATCTCAGATTCATTTTGGTAAGAAGTCTTTGAACTCTGTTTCCCATATCTATATTTATTGTAATTTCCATGGTTTGAAATATCTCTGCCCATATCTATTATTGCTTTATTTATCAAATGGTCTATTAAAATTTCTGTTCTTTCCTCTATGACCAAAATTCCTACTGCGATCTTTCACATTGTCTTTTCTACTGCAGGACTTCTAATTTTATCACTTTTTTCTGGAGATGGATAGTCAAGATTCCATTCATCAGATAATTCTGTATCTTTTGTTTTATTCGGCTTATATGATTTCATTAATTCTCTTATTTTTTCTCTGCTTGCTAAATTTGTAATATGAGTCAAATCCACCTCTTTATTTATGCAGTCGATATTAACCATATCTTCCCAACCTCGATTATCGTTGTTTATACTTGGTGTAGCTACTTCATCAATTTTGGACGGAACTTCGTTAACTTGAATGTATCCATCTTGTACTGTGTTGTCGCTTATTATTCTAACACCATCTTCCGCTACTTTTAATGTCATGCCTCTACTGCTTTTCTACCTATTATTAAATCGCGACTGTCTTTTAAAATGTAAATTAGAACTGTGTACCCCAACAATATATTCGAATTTAGCTGAGATTGGATACTTTTTCTAAAATTAGTTCCTAGAATGTCAAAACAAATCAGACTTACATACATTTTTGAACTGTATAATATTTATACCAGACTACCACTGAAACAAGCCTTTAACCCTAAAGTGCAAGAATATTTTTTCTGAAAGCATGTTTTTTTTTTCATATTTATATTTAGAGTGTTATACCAGAAATTTTAATGAGAAAATAATAACTTTATTTAATTGAATATATTTTTTTAAATATAGTGGTTATTTCGAACGGAATTTCCTTATTAAAAGTTACATTTTAATTGGGTCACATACACATCACCACGTAATGTAATGTTAACGAAAAAAAAGAATAATTAGAATAATGAAAATGGTGGCTTCTGTTTAAAATTTACTCGTAGAATTACATCAAAAAACATATAAACGAATTGTATGACTCTTTTTGTTTGACGTCACCAGTTAAAAATATTGCCATCGTGAGATATACAGCGTTTAGATATTCATGCAAGCAATTTTCCTTTTCATGTGTATTTTCATTTGCAATAAAATTTAGCGGCTGATTTTTTTTTATACATTGTAGTAGCAAGCATAAATATTTTACTATCTATTAATAAAACTAAATGTAATTAATAGTCGCACAGATGTAAATCCAGCGCCTGAATTTCCTATTATTTTAAGTACTGTTTGCTTCATATAATAGGATAGATTAACTTTTGCCGAAAAAAAGTTATTCATTATGTCACAATAAAAATTTAAATGCGTGTAAAATTTCCAGATTCGTGAAATAAAAAATATTATATCTTGAGAAAATATCGATTATATCTTTTGAAATGTGAATATTGCCTTTTAAAGATTCATTAGTTTTGCAATTTATTATTACGTATTGTTACATGTACTGGTTACATTACTGACATAATTCTTATTTCAATCAACACTGAGTAATATTTGCCAAACAAACCTCCGGATATAATCAAAATATTGGATTGGTGCTTTATTATGATATTTTTTAACATGGATGTTGTCAAGACGGATGTTTTTGCACTGTGACGAATTGGCTTTTTTGCAAACATTGACCCCATATGACGTGCGAAAACACAAACTTATGTTTTAAAATGTTTTGTTATGTATTTTTGCACGTAGAATCGATTAGTAACATTTAAAATACCACAAAAATGTAACTATAATGCTTTTTTATAGTTTTATTCAGATATTAAAAAATTTGATTTAATGAAATTGACGCAAAAGCATGTTTATTTACTTGGACTTTTATTCAATCAAATACTGCCAACCGCGGACGTTGCACCTGGGCAAAGGTAATACTAACTTTTCTCACTTGTCAGATGCCTACAGAAGAGGAATATACCAACGATTTGGAAGGATATAGAAAAAGTTTGGCTTTTCAAGACAAAAATTTGAAAAATTATACAAATTTTCTAAACCATGCATCTGTATCAAAACTAAGTTATTATCTTTTAAATATTAGGCAAAATGATGCTCACAAGACAAAAAGTAAACAATTTACAGCAATATATGACATTAGATTTACATTAACAATTTTTTTCATCAGTTACTAATTTTTTGTTTTCATCTGTTTTTTTTTACTTCCCCAATACATTTCCTTCTGGAATCGAGGCTAGAAAAACCTATATGTTTTCACATTTTGTGAGGTTTATAACAAAACTCTAAATAGTTGACAAACCATTGAAAAATACATACAATTTTTCAGTTTGGGAGGCTTATAAAAAAACTCTACATAGTTGACATACCTTTGAAAAATACATACAATTTTCCAATTTGGGAGGATTATAAAAAAAAAAAAACTCTACATAGTTGACAAACCTTGGAAAAATACATACTTTTTTCACCTATATTGTTTCGGCACGCTGTGAGGCATAGAGAAAATAAAAGGCAATATTTTCATTTAAAAAAAAGTCATTAATAGATACAACGCTCCAATCTATAAAAATTCAACTGAGATTTTCACGTGCAATTTCATTCGCAATAAAATTTAACTTTTGTGTTCGTATATTACAAAAATAATTTTAAATATTTTATTATGTATAAATAAAACACTACCGAAAATAATAGCTTTACAGACATTTAACTTGAAACCTGAAATCCAGATTAAGTACTTTTTTTTCATTTACTACCCCAGAATATATTTCGCGGAAGAAAAATTTATTCTTTTACGATGCTATGAAAATTTAAATGGGGAGAAAATTGCAGTTATAAAAGTTTAGCTAGAGATGTTGTACGTACATCTGGAGCAAAAAGTGATATTATCTGTTGAAACGGGAATATTGTTTTTTAAAAATTTATTATTTTTGCGTTTTTACGCTTGTTACCAAATTGTGCATTTTTAACTGATGGTATCGCTTCGTTACACCGTATTACTTTTGAAATACAAAGTATATCAGAGAACTATTATAAAAAAATATATAAAAAATTAGCAATAGTTAGTTCAAGTGACTAAATTCAAGTGACAATAACATTAATAAATACCATTATTTTTCTCTAACTTTGTGATAATCTTTTACAATATTGAAAAATAGATTTTCTTTTAATATAAATATGCAAAATATGTTGAATATCCTTTAAATAACAATATAATATGTACGTACATCTTGAGAAAATATTGATTTTAACTGTTGAAACGTGAATATCACTATTGAAATATTGAAAATAACAAAAGTGTTCCATTCCTTGATGTAATGTTAACCAGAACAAATGAATATATCGACAGAGCTGTTTTCCAAAAAAGTGTGGCTAACTATCTACCATACCAAATAACGCATGTTCTCCATTTATCTACAAAATTTCAGTCTACAGATTTTTCATAAGACGAGGCTTTATAGTATGTACTGAAAAAAAAAATGAATAATGAATTAGATAATATTCGTGAAATTGCTATAATGGTTTTAAGGTACACCATATTAATAAATTACTCATGGACATCGCCATTAATAAGAAACCAGAAAACAAAGTTGATTCGAAAAAATACAAACTTTATACTCTTCAATGTTATCCAAACTTTTTTGAAAAATTAAAACACATCCTTAAACGTTTCAATATCTGCTTAATAGCCAAACCCCCTCAGAAATGAAAGAATATCATTTGCAGTAAAATTAACCCAATTAATTTTGAGAATTATTCAGGCGTATATGAAATACCTATGATTACTATATTGGCACGATCATAAGGCAATTTAGTTAAGAAAAAAGGAGCATGTAGCTGATATTAAGTATAAGAAAAACCACAGCCCTGGCAAGATTATATCAAGAAGAAACCGTCCAAATAAATTTCAATGAAAGTAAAATATTTTTTCCCTCCAGTTTATAATATCCATCCATAATAAGGGAAACCATAGAGATACTAACACGCAAAAATACAATATGTAACGATGTAGCATCTTTTAACTTACCGAAATTGTGGATATAGTTACTCCATGGTTACAGATATGAAAATAAACAACCAAGTAAAAATAAAAGATAACGTGTGTAATTTTTAAAAATACATGAAAATTAAATTATAGCATTTTAAATAATAACTTCAAAGACCGTACAATTATGGCATATTCTCATTTGTTTTTGAAAATGGCTCGAAGTCAGCCGAAACATGTCAAACAACCTAACAAAAGTGATTTTACTGTGTATTTATTATGTTGTTAATTTACACCTTTTAGCATTTAAAAGAAAGATATCCTTTAAATTATTACGACAGATGAAAAAAATACAGTGACGTGCTGAAATAAGTGCGATTTTCTTTCAATAACTTTTATATTGATGTCAACCAAGATAATACATTGAATAGAGAAGTATACATATGTATATATATAATTAAATTTACAAATCACTTAAATTGACAAAACTCTTCCATTTGAGCTACCTGGAAGGACAATCGTTCATTGATTTTGTGATTGGATAATCTGGTTGCGCGGCAATGAGTCAAAAATTTGTCTCTCAGTGTCCCCTTAAGTAAAATTTATTCGCGAAAGCTTTTTGTGTTTATTTTCCATTTTTACTTTAAGCATTTAGTTGGGAATAATACTCTTAAAGTTTTGTTTTACATTGCTTTAAATAAATCACGAGCATTAGGGTTTTCATTTTAAATATAAAATTCATAAGGGAATGAAAGATTATTTCTTATTAAAGTAAAAGAAAAAATTAAGAGGATCGTTGTAATACAGAATTATACGTAATTACATAAAAAATATGTTAAAAGTTACTTAAATATAAAAAAAAATACCAAATATAGCATTTAGTTGGGAATAGTACTCTTAAAATTTTATGTTTTACATAGTTTTTTAAAAATCATGAACATTATTGTAAATATAGAATTTATAAAGGAATGAAAGATAATTTATTATTAAAGTAAAAGAAAAATTTAAGAGGATCGTTGAAATAGAAAATTAAACTTAATTATATATATAAAAAAATAATATGTCGAAAGTTACTTTAATATAAAACAAGAACGAAAAATCATGCGTCAAACATAGATTATGTAACACTTCCCAACGCTTCCAAAATAATTTTACAAATCATTAACGTTTAATAAGCTGAAAGATTACATCTAAGTAAACAATTTGGAAAACGCATAACAAATTTAAAAACGTAATTTCAGAAATTTCCAACATATACAATATTCGGAAAATATCCGAATACTTTTATTCAGCCCTGTATATGATCTATAGTTTTGTATATATACTACATAGGATGCTAAATTTTAGTTTAGTTAGGAAACGCGTAGCACAGCTTAAAATTCTCCTTCTGGAGTTTCTTTCAATAAACGGAAATGTGTTCGCGAACTTTTGTGCTGCCCTGTATATGAAATACAGAATTTATACACACCAAATAATAGACAAAAAGTGAGTTAAATTTAAAATCGCGTTCAGCAACTTAAAACGCACTTCCAGGAATTATTGTTAACAGACAGTAGAGAATTGTTTTGTGTGTCCCTGTAAATGAACGATGACTGCTATACTCACAATATTCTGTAGTAAGCCTCTTGTAATGCACCTTAGTGATATATATAAATTACAATGCGTTTAAAATAGTGGAACATTTTTTAATTAAACCGCAAACGATTTTTCTCCATAGACGTAATGTAACGGAATTCTTTTGACTGTCCCTGTAAAGTAAATATAAGTGCTATTCACACCCTATTCCATATTAAGTTTCTTTTCATGCACCTTAGTGATATATATCAATTACAATGTGTTTGAAATTGTGTAACATCATTAAAATAAACCGAAAATGATTTTTCCCCATAGACCATAATGTAACGGAATTCTTTTGAGTGTCCCTGTAAAATAACTATAAGTGCTACACACTTCAGTTGAAATAGGGAACATGCTATAGATATCGACAATAACATATAAAAATTGCAGGGCAATCCGAGCATATTTACGGGAGTTAGAGCACGGACAGACGGCAGACGGCCATACGGCAGACAAACCGAAGTGACAAACACTTTTCAACTAGGTTGGATATTTAACTTTTAATACTGAAAAAATATTGAAAATATTAAAAGTTAAATTTTAAAAAATATCAAGAGTTAAATTTTAACATTTAATTGAATATTTAAAAAATATATTAAACGTTAATTAAAAAAATATTAAAAGTTTAATTTTGAAAATTAACTACTAGAATAGTTAACTTTTAATATTAAAAATATGAAATAGAATAGATAAATAAAACTAGAATAATAAAACTAGATAATAATAAAATTATAACAATAATATTATTGGACCATCATATGTAACTAAAAATGTACCTAAAAATAATAGTTAAATTTCTAGACTATTTGACTTTTAATATTAAATTATATTAACAATTAATTAAATATTTTAAAAAAATGTAAATTTAATTTAAAAAATCAATTTGTTAATTAAGGAGGCATATTTACTTAAAGTTATAAAGCTTACATAACATTTACCCCACACTCTGCGTCAACAGTAAAGATAAGAAGAGATCAATATCAATTTCGCAAAAAAATAAATTCGTTAAGACCAAGATCAAAATAATATTAAAATTCGATTGATTGCCAAAAGTTCAATTGATTGTCAGTTATGAAAAGCGTCAATCTAGTCAATGAAAAATGGACGAGCAAATTTTAGGCACTTACGGGAATTGCGGTCGGCCGATTTTGCGTTCCAGGTACATCAATTGAAAGACCATTTGCCATTTAAGCAAAATGTTCTGGGTTCGATATCCAGCCTGGACACATTTTCATCCAGTTGGAACAAATTCATATTGTATATATATTAGGGTGCTGCGAAAAAAAGTGAAGTTGGTATTTCCGAGTTGCTATAGTGCGGAAAAGTTGCGATTGGTAAATACAGAAAAAAAAATATATATATATTCCAATCGGACTTTATCTTCAAATCCCGCAAATCGCCTAAAAATTTAAAAAAAATTTAAATTTCCGATTTTTTCAGAATTAAAAAAAAGTTTTGCGTATATATATTTCTTATCACTATAGTGAAAAATATTTGCAGATTGTATTGTTTAATAACAATAATTAAAAACATTGCGTTTAGAGAATATCTTCCGATCGCGCAAACCGCATAAAAATTCAAAAAAGTTGAAAATTTCCGATTTTTTCAGCATTAAATAAATAAATAAATAAATAAATAAATACGTATATACATTTTTTATTGCTATAGTGAAAAATATTTGCAGATTGTGCTGTTTAATAATAATAATAATAATAATAATAATAAATTTCGTTTAGAGAATATCTTCCGATCGCGCAAGCTCAATAAAAATCGGAAAAATTGCAATGTTGAGTGATTTTGATGTTAAGAAAATAATCCCATGAGGTCAGTGTGCGTTCCAATGTTAACAGCAGCATATAAATTGTACAGCTATTTGCTTGTTTAGATATTTGATAATTTTTAAACAACCAAGAACTCACCACGAGGAGGTGGCTGCACTTCGAGTCCCACCCGCACCCCTTCCTCCATCCAACCAATAAGGGTGTTTGCTACTTAAATAACTTAAATACATAATTTGTTATTTCATCTGTTTAAGTCTGACTTTTAGTCGCAACTTGTACTGCGATTTGGTGGTAAACATTGGTATCATGGACCTTGATTTCAGTGTGGCCCTGATGGATCCATCTCTTGATTGGGGTCCACATACCTTAAGCGATGCTTCCGTTACTAATTTGACGCACAGCTCGACAGCTTGCGTGTGGCAGGGAAATGTTTTAGCATCCCAGTCTGGAATATCACCTGGTTAAACGAAGGAATGTATTTCTTCATTGGTTACACTCCGTAAAAGAGTTGGAGATGGTAATTTTGCTACAATCCAATCAATTAATTCTGTACAGTCTGCCGCACCGAAGTTTAAAGTAGGAGTGATAAAGTTTCTGATGCCTTTACCTTTTGAAACAGTCCACCTGGCTTTTATCACTCTTCTTAGCCCTAGCTCTATATGTGCCTCCTCTTATCAAAGACCATTGCCATCAGTAGGTTTTCCGGGTGTTCAAAGAACGAATTTCATTCAATTACAGGGAATTCTTCTGGTCATCAGGCAAGTATCGAGATGTTTCTATTGCTCTGTACAGATGAATAGGCCCATCTGCAATGTACTTAGTGCAGTTTATTTCAAACCAAACTGGCATGTAAGATTTTAAAATAAATGATGTATTGTCTTATCAGATACCACGTATTTGGTATAATGTACTTGGTGTCACTGGGGGTTTTTGGTTTTTGCTGACCCCCCCCCCTACCCAGCTTTTAGTGGTAACGTCCCATCTTCCTTCGCTGCCTCCATTTCATAGTTTGTTGGTTTCGCCCGTTTTCCACCTGTCCAGTGAACTTCTTCAGAACTGTGTCTTTCGACTGGTTTTCATCATCTGATGAAGGCTAATGTTTAGCCGAAAGCGCTTATGTATTTTGACATCTGATTTTACATCATAAATAGTTTTAATATTTTAAAACTGTGTTTTTACTTATTGCACCTATATTGGTAACAAAATTTTTTTATCAATGTGTTTGCATAGTGTTTTTACAAGTATGAGAAAGTTAATTTGACGTTCCTAATATAGCGTAACCTAATAATTTTCTATATATTTTTAATAGTTTCTAAATATATTAGCAATTTTTGCATTTTAACTTTTATATCTAAACTCATTTGTCGACAAATATTTCTTTTTTAAAGAATGTTATAACGGTGCAATGTAATAACTGTGGCATTGTATCATAATTTACCTATGGTACGCTATTTCAACTAATAAAATTTCATGTTACATTATACAGAAACTGCATGTAGTTAGCATCGAGACTCTATGATTTTGGACGGTAAAATGATTTTTTAAGATAATAAAATTTCTAATAGTTGACTATTCTGTTACGATGATATAAAAATTCGAATGGTTGTGAAAGTTGCATTTACGTGAAATGAAGTTTATATATCTCAGGCGAAAGTGATAATATCTCTCGAAATGTAAATATTGCTCTTTAAAGATTTTTTATTTTGTATTTCTATATGTTACAAAACTTTTCACATAAAACTTTTCACATCTAAACTTCTTCACCGACATGGCAAAGCAAATCAAAATACGATATAATGATGGAAAATTGTAATACAAAGGAGTAAATGACAAAAAAAGAATATTAAAATTGTTAAAACAGCACATAAAACTTTATCATTAATGATATTAATTTTATTGCAGCAAAAAAAAAAAAAAAATATTTTTAGTTTTCAAATATCAGATCTCCTCCCTCCCCCCCTCCAAAAACACGATAGTGGGAATTTATAGTTGACTATTTTGTTAATATGATTTAAAATTCGAATGGTTGTGAAAGTTTCATTTACGTGAAATGAAGTTTGTATACTTAAAAAGAGTAATAATATATCTCGAAACGTAAATGTTGCTTTTAAAAGATTCCTTATTTTAATATTTCGATATATGTCAGAAAACGTTTCACATAAAGCTATTCACGTCTGGACTTTTCTACCGACATGGCAAAGCAAATCAAAATAGAGTATAATGATCAACAAAATATAATATAAGGGAGTAAATTACATAAACGAATATTAAAATTGTTAAAACAACACACAAAACTTTCTTCTTAATCAAATATACTTTACAGAAACAAAAAAAAGCGTTTTTAGTATTGAAATACAATATGCCTGCAAAAAAGCGCTATTGGGAATTTAAAAAATAAACACTCTTGTATAACAATGGAAAGAGACTTTGGAAAAAAGCCAGGTCCAACACTGAAGTCTATGTTACATAATTAGTAAATCGAGATGCAGTTCTAACAATCAAGCAAATACATAGAAGCATTTATCATGTGTCTTAATATGCTGCTCGTATGTTGGTAGTAATTGAGATACCTATGTGATTTATCACTCTCCAATAAAAAATATCTGGTTCGATTTTCTGCATACGCAGCGAATTTTGACATACGTGTCAAAAGTTTGTTTCAAGTTGTAGGATGGAAAATTGAATATATCAAATGAATACGTTTTTTGGAATTCAATTTTTTTTTTAAAATTTTGTTGAGTTTTTTTTTAAATCTTATACAAGGTGTATAAAATTTTAGTAAATTGATCCGTTAAATTTCATTTTTTATTGAAACATTAGGGAAAAATATAAAACCGTACGTGGTATGTAACGACATTGAGTTTTTTTCTTGTTTCCAAAAAAAGTACAGCTGGAATTTGAATTTTAAAAATTGTGTTTCCATCTTTGAAATAAAAGGAAAATAAGATAAAGACTAGTTTAAAAAAATACCGGGTGATTATAATTAAAGTTACGATTTCAAAAATCGATAATTTTAAAACTACTGGTCAGAATGACTTGATATTTTAGCAGAACAATCGTGAGGCAATGGAATTTTGTTTGGCGAAGGAAAAAAAATAGTTCCAAATTGTGCCGATAGATGGCGTTGTCAGGGTAATGTCAGGGGAAAGACCAAAAATGTATTCTTGAACCCTTTCCGGCGCGGTGTAAATTTGTTTGCAAAATGATGAAATAATAGACTGACACCGGAATTTACAAACGAATCCATTAGTAAAAAGAAACTTGCTTATTTTCTGGTTCTTAATGAAAGGAAATTTTAATTAAATATTCTTGGTGCCGTTTGTCAGTTTTAGAATTAAAATTGGGTGTCCTTTTTTGTGACCACCGCCCGTTAAAGGGTTAAACATAGGAATGATGTTGCCAAAAGGAAAAAAATAGAGTTCAGAGATTTACTAAAAATTTATTAGCGAAAAGACCAGACTACGTGTTTACAGCGACGACAGCGATAATGATAAAAAATGAAAAAAAAAAGAGCTTCATGGAACAAACACCTTACTGATTATTAAGGCATAAGTTGCTCAATATGCCCTCCGCCTTGTTCCGCTACTAATTGGAAGCGCAAAACGGCATGCTCCACAACAGATCGGAGGGTATCTGTACTAATGCAATGGGAGTGTTGTGTGATGCTTGCCTTCAAGTCGGCTAGATTCTGAATCCGTCCGCTATAAACAACATTCTTCAGGTACCCCCAAAGCCAGAAATCACACGGGTTTAAGTCGGGGGAACGTGGCGGCCACGTTGTTGGAAAATGGCGGCTTATGATCCTATCATCTCCGAAATTATCACTCAGTAGCTGCTTCACAGTAGTAGCAATGTGCGGAGGAGCGCCATCTTGCATGAATATTATGCGATCCACACACTGACGCTGTTGAAGTGCCGGAAGAACATGGTTACGCAAAAGTGCTTCATACCGCTTGCCAGTAACTCTGCAGGTAACGGGACCCGCAGCTGTGATCTCCTCGAAGAAAAATGGACCGACGATAAACGCTGCCGTTATTCCGTACCACACAGTGACCTTTTCAGAATAAAGAGGTAATGGCTGTAACTGGGACGGATTCTCGGTCGCCCATATCCTGTAATTTTGCGTATTTACAGAACCTTGCAAATGAAAGTGGGCTTCGTCAGACCACAGAATGTTCCATGGCCATCCGTTGTCCACTTCCATCCGGGCAAGAAATTGTAGTGCAAAAGATTGACGTGCTTCCAGGTCAGCAGGTAGCAACTCCTGCACATGAGTTATCTTGTACGGATAACAGCGTAAGACGTTCCGTAGGACTTTACGCACCGTGCTGTTCGGCATATCCAGCATTAGGCAATCCCCCTTGCACTGCTGATTCCAGCATCACTGTCAGTATGTTCCTGTAATGCTGTAGCCACATCTTCCACTGCCGCAGCTGAAACTGGTTTCCTTCCTCTACCCCGTTTAACGTCAAATGAACCGGTCTCTTCGAATTTAGCAATCATTTTTTGTAGACCATTTGTTGTTATTGGACCTTTTTTATGGATTTTAATGTCCGAAACTTCCTAATAGCTGTAAGTGCACAGTCATCGTTCTTATAAAAAAGCTTCAAGAGCAGAGCGCGATCCTTCATAGTCAGAGTCATGATGAAGCATTCAGGCAAAGAGCTGCAGCTCTGCATTTTTATGGTTGCTATGTCTGCGGTGCGCATGTCACGTATTAGTAATTTGCATATCTTCAGACAATGTGAACCCAGACAGCGCCATCTATGGGCACATTTTGAAACTTTTTTTTTCCTTCGCCAAACAAAATTCCATTGCCTCACGATTGTTCTGCTAAAATATCAAGTCAATCTGACCAGTAGTTTTAATTAAAATTATCGATTTTTGAAATCGTATCTTTAATTATCATCACCCGGTATTTAATTAAAATTTTCTTTCATTAAGAACCTGAAAAATAAGCAAGTTTCTTTTTACTAATGGATTCGTTTGTAAATTCCGGTGTCAGTCTATTATTTCATCATTTTGCAAACAAATTTACTCCGCGCCGGAAATGGTTCAAGAATACATTTTTGGTCTTTCCCCTGACATTACCCTGACAACGCCATCTATCGCCACAATTTGGAACTATTTTTTTCCTTCGCCAAAAAAAATTCCATTGCCTCACGATTGTTCTGCTAGAATATCAAGTCATTCTGACCAGTAGTTTTAAAATTATCGATTTTTGAAATCGTAACTTTAATTATAATCACCCGGTACATAGACCAACACAATATATAGAAGTAACATGTTTTAAAATTTACGAAATAGACTCATCTGTTCATAATGTTTACACAATAACTTTATTTTCCTCCGTTATTCTGTGTCTAACATAAAAAATAAAAGTACAATATCTATATCAAAATTAAACAAATTGTATAATAAAAACGATTTTATTCACAAATGGTAAGTGGTAAAGTTTAAAAGTTATTGCTTGACAACAGAACTACCATGCTTCTTGTATACCCAGAACGCAATATGAGCGAAAAATTATGTCTTGGGTCATAGATAACCAGCCTCGGTATTTCTAGTGTTAAAACTTGAAAGTAAAATTCATAAACTGAATTAAAGTTTCTAATCTGTCGCCCAAAATTGTAGATTTCTATATGGTAACTTGTGTCGTGAGTAGAATACAGCCGGTCATTATTTAAAATTTATTCTGTAATTTTTTTTCTTCAATTTATTTCAAAACAAATGTGGATTTTCCTTTCATTAGTTTCAAGAAATTTTTAACGACGTATAAGAATAAAAAGATCTAAATAATAATAGTGAAATTACCTTTTAATAATTGATGTGATAATGTTTATACCAATTATTAAATAAAGTAATTAACAAAACATTTGTCTCCATTAATTTAATTTTTATTATGTGAATTTCTTCCTTCAATTTATTTCAAGAGAAAAGCCCCAGATTTTTACTTTCATCAATATAAAAAAATTTTAAAGACTATAAAAAATTTTTAAAGACTATAAATATAAAAAGATTTTTATAATAAGCAAATTGTCCGTTTGATAACTGATGAATAATTATAATCCCAAATATTAAATAAGAAATTATCAAAAAATGTTTTTGTTCATAGTTTTTCTTTATCACATGTAATATTTATTTCTGAAGTTAATTAGGAATTCTTGAATATTATATAGAAACAAACAAGAAATATTGTAACATATTAAAATTGTAGACATTTTTAAAAATATCTCAAGGGATTTCTTTTATTTCTTTATCATAGAAAGACATTTTATAGATTTGCCTTTCTGTCAATCAAACGAGAATACTGTTATATAAAAATAAGATACTGAGTCAGTTGTTCTTTCTGAGACTTTGTTAACATTACAAAATATTTTTAGTTCGTAAACTACTCTGAACGTCTTAGTCAAACTGTAAATGTTCTGCCACTAAACTTTAACGGTAATTTTTAAAGTAAATTAAAATTATTAATATTTCTCAAAAAGACTGTGTTTCATCTAATTACTGTTGTAAATAGTATAAAATCAGGCATAATTATTATTCTAACCCAGAACGAATTTTCCTACATATAACTCAAGATCAAAGTGTTTTTTAATTTAATATAGTTTTTTGAATCAGATAACTAGAGACAGATTTTAATAATAGCATGATAAAAACCTTTTATAACAATTTATCAATGAAAATCTTATTTTATTTGATAAATTTCACACGGGTATAATAATTATTACTGAAGTTACTGAGAACATTGAAACTGCCAAGAAATCTTGTAGTCAAGAATATTTAATGTTTTTGAGAATTATTGAACAAAGATAATTATTTGTTCTTTAAGCAAAGACACATTATTAATTTCTCTGTCAGTGCATAAAATGGGAGCGACGTCACACGAGTGCTGTCACATCATATGCAGTCATTCGGCACAAACTCAGACTGTTGCGTCAATTGTGAGACAATTTGCTAATTTCGTGACTGAAAACAAAAATCTCATTACTCTTTGTTTCATAGAAAAACTGTAACGTTAAAAATTTATGTCACGAAAGTTTGAAGTAAAAGTTGTAAATGAAATAAAAGGAATTACTTTTTCGCATGAAAATGTTTAAGTTTCTGTGCCGTATGCAATCATTCATTATATCCAAGTTTTCTGAAGATAGTTTTTAAGGGTGTCATCATTTTGTTCCGCGAACAAAGAAATTGTCTTGATTCGTCTGCCTGTGTTTTAAAAAAGAGTTTATTTTATTTAGGACACTCTGTTAATTGATCATTCTAAGAATTTTGTTAAATTTGCCGGAGTTGTGACTGAACATTTTTAGTTTCTGTTTAAAGAAAAAAAAAGCGAATTACTTTTTGCTTTTAGAGAAATCGCAAAGTTTAAAAGTTATACCATAAAACTTTGAAGTAAAAGCTGTGTAAGTTGTAGAAAACTTTAAATACTTTAAAACGTAAGTTTGCAATAAAACAGTAGTAGACGTGTTTTCCAGACGATTTTATCAATATGAACGAATAACTTTTTATTTATTGTCATTTATTTATTACGTTCATTTAAACTATAATTTGTAATTTTTGTTTAAAACTAACAGTACATTATTCAGATCAAATGTAAAAAATATCTTTATAAAATGAACGCTGATGTAGTAACACTGTAAATTCTTCAAAACGTAAGTGAGCAATTAAACAGTAGTAGACATATTTTCAAAATAATTTCAATATAAACGAATAACTTTTTATTTATTTTCATTTATTTTTTACGTTCATTTAAACTATAATTAGCAATTTTTGTTTAAAACTAATAGCACTTTATTTAGATTAAATGTAAAAATTATCTTTATAAAATGAACGTTGATATAATTATACGCATTTGTTACGCCGCGCGCCAGTATTTGCGAAAGTTAATGTGTATGAATATTTTTTCTTATTTATACTTAATTTAAAGTATAGTTTTTCAAATACAAAAGAAGCTTTGCAGTGATTGCGTAATCGATATCTATAAAATGTTTTTATAAAATATATTATGTTCATCTAAATACGAATCACAAAGAAAATTGCAATATGCTTTTACGTAAACTTGTCAACTTTTTGAAAAACTGTGTATTACTGCTCTTTTGTTTTTAATTTTGTCAAACATTGATATATTGAACGGAAAGAAAAAGGGTATTTACCGCCATTTGTGTTTCTTTTGAATCAACTGGATCATTGGCCGTTCGGCCAGAAAGAGGACGAAGGTGTGTTGCAACACAAGTAGTGGACGATATAGCGACGCAAGTGGAGGATGACAGGATATAATTTTTCATGGGCAAAACTAGTGTCCATAATTAAACTTGGCATTTGCGAGAAGTCTGTAGCAAATACTATGCGACAGAATTTGATGTAAATTGGGTAATAGCATAATGAAATGATGAGAATTTTATCTAGCACAAAAAATAGTTTAAAAAAATACCACTGGATGGCGCTGTGCATTGTGTTCAGGCATATGCAAATGCCGTAACCATAGTAATACTATGCTCGCGCATCAAGACAAGTGATATAAAGATGCAATAGGCGAACCGAAATCATACCCGTTTAAATGTCAAGGACAATCACGTTGAGTAGGCTGGAAAGTTCTTAATTGGTGAAATTGTTTTACCAAAACGGTGACTCTGCTGCTGAAACCTTGCAGAAATTTCGGTCTTTGCGGCGGATACGGAAATGTCCACTTACTATCCAAAAACTAAGAAACATGATTATAAAACTTACAGCAACGGGATCAGTGGTTGTTCGGCCAAGAAGACGACGAAGGTGTGTTGCAGAACTGGTAGTGGATGGTGTAGATGCGCAAGTAGATGAAGACAGGATATTCCGTTTCATGGGCAGCACTAGTGTTCGACGTATTGTAGAAACTGTTGACTATCCTCTTTCTTCGGTTCATAAGATTCTTCTAAAGGTGTTACGCAACTACTTGTGCAGTAGCTCTTACCAGCGGATCTTAGTAACCGACAAACCTTTGCGTTGCAGTTGCTTGTACAATGTGAGTTCCAAAGTGAATAGCCATAGATGGTGTGATTAACACGCATAATTGTCGTATTTCGGCTGCAGAAAACACATATCAACGTCTGCCAATGCCGTTACACTCTTTGCATGTAATGTTTTGGTGCAGCTTTACTGCTAAATTCATTTTAGGTCCATTTTGTTTCGAAGAGCTCAGCGCCGCAGGGACTGTGACATGATCTGTCACCGGTCAACGATACGTATTGTTATTGGAGCAATCCGTGATTCCGGCTCTTCAGGCTAGGCGATGTTTTTGAACAACAGTGTTTATACAGGATTGTGCTCCTCCACACATCGCCCGTTGTGTGAAACAAGTGCTCCGCAGCCAATTTTGTGATGATGTAATCATCAGCCGTCATTTTCCTACAGACTAGCCTCAAAGATCCCCAGAATTGAATCCTTGCGACTTTTGGCAGTGACATACCTCAAAAACTTGGTCTACCGTGATCCCATTACACCTGTCCCAGACCTTAAAGATAGCATAGCACGACATATGCGTAAATAATGAAAGCAGTGTATGCCCCGGCATACACTGCTTTTAACAGTTGAACATGCGATTTTACGCTTCCAAATGTAACAGACAATGGTGGACATCATATCGAACATGTTTAGTAAACAGGAGATTCTTAAAATTTGTATATTATTGATATGTTCTCTATAAAGCTATAATACGGCATATAGTGGTGGTTTCTGAAACTAATTATTTTTGTGCTAGATAAAAATTCCCATCATCTCATTATACTATTAACCAATTTTCATGAAATTCTGCTGCATATGTTTTGATACAGACTGCTCGCAAATGCCATGTTCAATTATGGACACGAGATAGTAGCATATAGTACCTGCAAAAAGTGGGAAATTTTATCTGAAATACATCAAGATTAATATATTTTTTATTTTGGTTTCTCTCGATCCTAAAAAAGCTAATTAATGCCGCTGCTGCCGTGATTGAATTTATTCAAAACATTTCACTTTCTAGGTTTATATTTAAAAAAATATATAGCATTCAAAAACATGAAAACTGGTATTTGTTGAGAAACATATATGATAAAAACGCTGATTATTTTAAGTGCTATTTAATGTTAAAATCCCAAATCTCAGTGGTAGTGGTAGAGTTTTGTAGCACATATTAGGGAAATCTATTTGCAGATTATAGTTTTGAAATACTGGTTAATAATAAAATAAAATAGGTAAATAATTTATTAATCAAAAGCGAAATGTAGGATTTAATGTTATCTTCCAAGTACATAATTTCGATAAAGTGAAATCAGAAACACACGAAAGATAATCTTTTAAAAAAGACTATAAACAGCACAGTAGAATAAGAAAAAAATAGTAAGTAACTTTGTTTTATTAATTCTAAAAATGCGAAGTAAAAGGTTGACCTACATTTTGTCTGAATCTTGTTTTTCTATATACTAAACAAAATAATTAACAATGCGCATCCGTAAATGAACTGAAAAAAATATTCCATATGAAAAAAACACTGGTTGTTTTATAGAAGCATATAGTTTTTAAAGAATTGATTTAAATTCTACTTAATGTTGAAATCGGCTGATATTCTTTAGTTAAACATGTTTTATAGGGTCAAATACTATGAATAGATATTTAACCATTCTTTGCAGGCACATACTTGACCAGATAGTGGTGTGCAGTGTACAATATATTTTTTACATTGTCTAATTTTTAAGCATTTTCTATTTTTATTGAAAATTTCATTATCTGAATCGAGATAAAATTCATAGTTTGAAATAGCCGTTATTTATGTATTGTTGCCAAATTTTAAAAATCACAAATAATAATAATCACATACACTTTTCAATTGAAAAATATATTTATACGTGAATAATAAAAAATAAAGAAAACTTTAAAATAATTAAATTCTTACATGCGAAAAGCATTTACGTATGAACACTTCGTTATATTCTAAACGTTACATTTATAAAATGATTTTCTTATAACGTCGAAATAAAAGTCCGGGATGCAGCGAAATTTTTTTCTTAAACATTTTCTAGAAGTTGATTTTGAAATGTAAATTTGATCTTACTTATTCAATCACAAAAACAGCAATCAGCTGTTGCGACATTGTTGGATGAGGCCTTGGAATTTTTACACACAAAAAAATTAAATATATTAGTGAAATGTCAGCAAATATAATGCAAAACTTTCGAACTTGGTGTCTCTTTTCAACCAGACAAAATCTTAAAAATCACGTAAAATTTTAGAACCTCACCTCTTGTAAAAATTACTGATGCAAAGCAAAACTCGTTGGTGCAATATAACCATGGATTATGTTATGTCCGAAGAATTGTACTTTTAGAAGGTTATTTGAAAAACATATGCTTTTTTTCCATACATACACTGGTGTGCAAAACTTAAGCAACAAACACAAAATGCTAATTTCTGAACACGTGAGTACTCAAAAGGAAATTCTATAAAGAGCAAGTGTAGAAAAGAGGTACTACCCTAAAAGCACGGCCAGTCGATGTGAAGTCCCCTTGACGTCACATATGGTTAGAAGTGTCACAATCGCTACGGTGAATCAAAATATGGGATATTTCAGTGTCTCACTATTACTCTCAAATGATTGTTAACACTGAAAAGTCACTGTGACTGTCGCTTTTTGATGGATCACCAGGTGACATTACAATGAAGTCACGTTGTGATTCTCAAGTCACTGTCAGTTGAAGACTGAACTTTGAAGTCATTGTGAGCATTGCATTGTGATAAGTCGCCAAATAATGTCACAATGAAGTCGCATGGTGACTTTCCGGGGATCGAAACTCTATTGTGAGGTCATCATTGCACTCCTTTGTGAAAAGTCACCAGATGATTTCATTTTCTGTCACTTGGGAGCTCGGCACAGAACAGCTATCATGATGACTTTACAATGGAGTGTCAAAATGACAGTCACATGAGAGTCACAAGACGACTTCATTGTAAAGTCACCTGGTGCATCGTCAAAAAGCAGCAGTCATGGTGACTGTTCAGTGGAGTGACCAAATGTGAGTAAAAATGAGACGAATGAAAGATATCACACTTCTGTTCATTGTAGGGACTGTGACAATTGTGACCATTTATGATGTCAAGAAAACTTCACATCGACTGTCTGTGCTGTTAGAGTAGTACCTATTTTCTACACTTGCTGTTTATAGAATTTCCTTTTGAGTACTCACGTGTTTAGAAATTAGCATTTTGTGTTTGATGGTTAAGTTTTGCACACTAGTGTATTATTAAGTAACGTCAAGCATCAGTGATTGTTTCAAAAAATTAAGGGAAAAACTATTAATTAAATAACTTAACCATATCCTTATTGAGGAAAACAAAATAGATTACATTCTAGAATTTGTGTGAATAGTGACTAACTTGCCCGATGTCGTTTCCAAACAAAAGCAAATTACAGATGTCTTATGAACTATGTCACATACAGCATTTTTAATTGATGTTCTTATGAGAATTACAAGGTAAACTGCACATAATAAAACTTCATGTGTTACATAATAAAAATTGAAAAATTACAATAATTTAAAATTTTTTCAAAAACACGCTGTGAATATCAGTGCGAAATTCAGTTTTTTAAATTAATTTATTATTATAAATCCGTTTTCTGCTTGGCGCTTGTTAGAACAACAGCATAAAAAATTAATTCCAATTCAGAAAATTCAGAAATCTTTAATTTTTTAAGTCAATTTTTTTCTTTAAAATTTCTATTTTGTTTTCTTCTTTTACCTGCAAATGGTCTTATATGACAAGGTAAACTACACATAATAAAACTTCATGTATTACATAATAAAAATTGAAAAAATACAATAATTTCATTTTTTTTTTTCAAAAACACGCTGTGAATATCAGTGTTAAATTCAAATTTTTAAATGAATTTATTATTACAAATCCGTTATGTGTTTGGCTCTTGTTAGAACAATAGCATAAAAATTTAATTCCAACTAAGAAAATTCAGAAATCTTTAATTTTTTTATGTAAATGATTTCTTTAAAATTTCTATTCTGTTTTCTTCTTTTACCTGCAAATGGTCTTATATTGCATAAAAGTGTTATATTTATGTGCTTCTAAAAGTATGATGTAGAATAAATTAATGCCAAGAATATACTATATATATATATAAATCAAATATCATAAAATAAAATAAAAAAATCTGATTTAAAGTTAAAATCATAAGTAATATAGGATTGTTATGACAGAAAAATATATGAAATATGCAACACATTTTTTGGATTTGATGATAAAACCGCATTGTTTCAAATTTCTTCGTTTTGGAAACATCGTAACACCTTAAGTGGTTGTGCTATGAAATATTTATGAGTTCGACATTTCATAGCTTTAACCTGGAAGAATGCTGAAATAAATGTATTTTTGAAATTAGTGTATGTACACAAATCTCTATTTTTTATGGAAATGTGCTTATTTCAACAGAAAAGATGTTCAAAAAAAATTTTTTTTAATTTAAATGTACTGTACGCAAAGAATACAGACATACATATGTACACCCAGAAAAAGGAATTGATTAAAACTACAAAACATGTTTTGTTGAGTACATTTTGGTTATTTTAGCAAAATTCAAGTAAAATTGAACCATTTTACTTCAATTAACAAAACATTTTTTGCTGACGATACAAAAAAACTTTTTGGAATTGCAAAAAAAAATTTTTTTTGTTGATTCAAACAAAATTTCCATTGCCCTATATTTAAACAAAAATTTTGTTTAAATATAGATCAATGGAAATTTTGTTTGAATCAACAATTTTTTTTTTTTTTTTGTTTTTTTTTTGTTTTTTTTTTGCAAATCTAAAAAAAAAAATGTATCGTCAGCAAAAAATGTCTTGTTAATTACAGTAAAATGGTTCAATTTTACTTGAATTTTGCTAAAACAACCAAACTGTACTCAACAAAACATGTTTTGTAGTTTTAATCAATTCCTTTTTCTGAGTGTATGTATAAACGCGAGTCATTATTTCCGTTATAAGGTAACAGAAAAAAAAAAGTTTCTTGTACAAATGTTTCTTGTTCATAACTTTATTTCTACTAGAGTTGTATTTAGAAGTTCTTTCACTATAAACATTTGCTGTAATTTCCCAAAACCTTAGTGGTAAATAACCAAGAACGAAAAATCACTCATCAATCATTGATTATGAAACACGTTCTATTACATCCAGAACACTGTAACAAAACTTTACCGTTAAATAAGATAAAAGATCTAAGGTCTAAGTAAACAATTTGGAAAACACATAAAATATTTTGAAACTCAATTTCAGGAATTACTGAAAATATTCAGAAAAATATCCGATTGTGCGACATTGTATATGATCTACAATTTTGTATATATACTACATGTAAGAAAATAGTATAGAGAACATAAAACACATATAAAATTCAAGTTTTAGCAATTTACTTTCATAATCAAAAAGTAGTCTATTTATGTTGTATTACCATGTATATGAGCTATAGATTTGCAGATATACTATGTAGCATGCTAAAATTGAGCTCAGTAGAAAAATTCTCTTTTAAAAATAATCACCAATAGATGGAAATGAACTCGAACTCTTTTGTACACCCTGTATATTAACTAAAGACATTTCAACACACTACATATTAAGTAAAAAATTATATCAAGCAAAAAAAAATAACATAACTCAATATGCACTTCCATCAATTACTAATCATAAACGGCAATGTATCTTGCTCTTTGTTTAGCTATGTAAATGAATTTATTTATAATCCACAAACTTCTATTAGTCTACTAAATATAATTCAGCAGGAAAATACATAATACATTTGAAAAACGCTTAAGCAATTCACCAAAATAGTTTGTAATACTTATGAATTCCTTTGTGTAGTCTTATGTATGTTCAAAAAAAATTACAGACACCACGTAATATGCAAACATTTAGATAAAAGTAAAAGCGCAAACCAAAGTTAAAAGCGCATTTCGAGCAATTATCGCTCATAGAAAGTACTGTAATCGGACTCTTTTGTGTGTCTCTGTAAATGAACGATAAATACAATGCACAAAATACTTTTCAGTAAGCAACTTATGGTGCACCTCAGCAATTCATATAAATTTCATTATGTTTGAAATAGTAAAACATCATTCAAATACACTGCAAACGCTTTATCCCCGTAGACCGTTATGTTACATAATTCTTTTGTTGGACCCTGTGAATAAATAATAAATGATTTTCACCTCATATTCTACAGAAAGCATGTTTTATTGCACTTCATAAACACATACCAATTTCACTATGCTTGAAATGGTGTAACATCATCAAAACGCACTTAAAAAGAATTTTTTCCAGCGACCGTAATATAAAGGAATAATTTTGACTGTCCCTATAAACGAAATACAAATGCTACACACTTTATTTTTAATAACGTTGGTACTACAATAAACATGAATAACATATCAAATTACAGATTAATTCGAGTATATTTACGAGAGTTAGAGCACGGACAGAAAAAAAAGAAGATGTAAACACTTTTTAACTAAGTTGGAAAGTGTTAATTTTCATTTTGATAGCCCAGTGTACCCTTAATGCAATATAAGTTAACAATAAGATAGGTTCAAAGAGTGAATAAGAGTTTTAAAATGACTAGTATTAGACAGTGGTAGAGTTACGTGTTTAAAAAAACTTACACTCTACTATTTAAAGTAAGCTTAAAAAGATTTTCTATGCATAAGTACTTTTTAACAACATTATTGCGTATAACAATATAAAAAAAACCACTTTACCATTCAGAGGAATATGCACGGTTCTTACAGTTTCAGAGAAAATATCAGTATTTTGTTATATAAAAACTCAACATATGCAAATCGCACGCACTCTCAGAAAAAACTGTAAATTTATAAGCGTTTGCCCCTCAATTTTCACGGGCAATAGCCTTATTTGATGAAAAACGGTCTGATCCACTAAATAAGCGGCCTTATCACTTTGATACTTATAAAATTAAGAGCAATCCACATATTCTTACAGTTCTAGCCCATATGTTAGCAAAAATACGGTACGACCCCATACATTGTCCTCCGCTAGGGTGTAACCCTTTATTTTACTCGTTTTTCGAAAATTTTAACCCCCTAAAACAGCGATTCTGTGATGATTATCTAACGTGCGACGCGCTACGGAACAGTAAGCAAAGTGTTATTGTGATTTAAATTGCATTATATCCTGTGCATTATAATGCTATATTATTTTGGCCCGTAAATTTACGGGCTGCACAAAATGATGGGTATGGATTTTTTTTTTTTTACGGGGTATGACTGGAATCTCTGCTGCCGGCCTCTGCCCGTAATTTTACTGCAATTTTTTTTTACAGTGCGGTTGCATAAGGCTAGTTTTTCTTTAAGTAAATACTGGTACATTTCTCACCCAAAGACAGGGAAACCCTTGACTTGTTTTTACCGAGATATGATATTATGTTGTATTTGCTTTATAACATTTTTATTTGTGATAACTTCCTTTATATTGACGCTTATAAAATAAATGAAAATTTGAATTTGAAAAATGAATATTTTGAAAAAACTCAGATTTATGATTGACATAACTATTTCATTTGATGAACAGTTATATGCTCTATCAGTGTTCTTCTGAAGAAGCTTTTAAGTTTTTTTTAAGTATAGTTTCACTGAAAGATAAACTATATTTCATAACGAGTAGCTTTTATCTGAAATGTACTTTTCATCTTGTATAAAATTGCTCTTCTTTAAAAGGAAAAAAAATTAAATAAATCTCATATGTTCTTTGCAAAATTGCACTTTACTAAGGTGCGTTAAAAGAAATTTTCGGCAGATAAAGCTTTAAAAGCAACATATTAAACATAAAACAATAAAAAAGTAAAAAAATAACAATTGAGTTTGTTCGATGACAGTCATTTTTTAAAACTTCTATATCTGTGCGTAAAGTTAAAAATTTCTGTCTGAATCTTGATTTTACTTTAAAAATTTGTCCGCTAAATTTTAGCGGACAAATTTTTGAAAACTGATGCATTTTTGATGCAGTTAAACTCATACTATTAATTAGCATATTTTACACACAGCGTTTTTAATAAAATGGTCATTTAGAGAGAATGAAAAAAAAAGTCCTTTAGAATTTTTTTTAATACTTTATCAAATATTTACTTTCGTCTGGAAGGCTTGAAAGTAGTTTTTCAGATTTTAGGCTAAAATCTGAAAAACTACTTTCAAGCCTTCCAGACGAAAGTAAATATCTGATAAAGTATTAAAAAAAATTTTTAAAGGATTTTTTTTTCATTCTCTCTAAATGTCCATTTTATTAAAAACATCTGTGTGTAAAATATGCTAATTAATAATATGTTCGTTTACAAACTGTCAAATGATTCCACATTTTGAGTTTAGGAGCAGGATTCAGCCACTTTTATAATTTTATATCCTTGAAGTATTTCACATCTTAATGAAGCATTTTTAAATAATAATAGGCACTTTTAATATTGCAAAATATTATCTGTGTACTTTTCCTTCGTGTATGTAGTGCTTAGTATTATCGCTAAAAAAAAATTCTGGGCATGTGCTTGAATCATAGTGATCATGCAGTAAAACTTTCAGAAGTTTTCACAACTGCTTTTTTTCCTTTTCTTCATCCATACAAAAAAAATATCCCTGTATAAACTATTTTTAACAGCAATTATACATGTATTACTCTAATACAAATAACTCACTTGTACATATTATCACGAACGTAATTTCTTCTTCTTCTTCTTCTATACCCAAAAATAAAATAAAGGTTTATTTCTACAGAGAAATAAATTACATTCCTTTAAAAATAAGCTCAGTATAAATTTCATAAATTCAATTTATTTAGATGCTTTTAATATACTTAAAACAAAAAATTCAAAAAACGAGTATCTTACAAAAATCGTAATATTTAAATTTATGGTACTATACATCGAAGCAAAAAGTTGCAAGTTGAATAAAAACTATTAATTGTAAGTATTCTATCCCATGTGATGACTTACGTCGTAACATCTGAAACAAAATATATTACAGTGACTACTAAAAGTGATTTCCTTCTGCTAATTATTAAATATCTTTCAAAGTATCGAAATTTTAGAAGTTATCGTGTATTACACTGTGTGTAAAAGTTGCAAATTGATTTACAGTTGTTATTCATTTATAATGGGTCTTGTACGAGTAATTATGTCGTAAATTACTAGGAATTGCAATAGATTCAACTATTATAATAATTTGTATGCTTCAATGATTTTCAAATACTCCTTCGATAAACGAACGTTATTTATCAATAAATAAAATTTTCTTAGAGATAGCTAACTAGAGGAAGATGTTTTATTCTGTCAGTTAAATAATCAGCATTCAAATTATTTAACTTTTTTACTGATAACAAGTAATTTATAAATTTTACAAAAAACTATACATGTTTTAGTCACTTATTTTCTTCATATATATACGACAAAAAATAGGGAAGATTGAAAAAGATCAAAACACCTGTAAAATAGAATTTCTGGGCTCAAATTACACAATTTTTACAGTAATTACAAAATATTAGAGTAGGAATACACCTTATGTGTGTATAAATTTAGAGAAAGAATTTATGTTTCTGACTCTTCTGCACCTGAAACAAAAACAAAAAATAAATTGTAACATCTATTGCGCAATAAATTATAGTGCCTATTAAATCTATTGTGCATAGATTTCACAAGGGCAATTTATTCTGCTTCTGGTTTTCTTATAAGTACACACAACTAAAGTTAGGTAATTTACAGTGACTATTATGTTTGATTTTATCAAAAGTTACTCTCTGTACCTTACAAAATCATAAATCTTTTCGAAAAAAGACTTTGAAGTAAAAGTTATAAATAAAACTAAATTTATTTATCTTTGGCTTACAAAGTATCGTTCTCCGTGTGATGAATTTCGCCGTAATATAAATAGCGATATATATTACAGCGCCAATTAAAATTGATTTTGTCCTGCTAATTATTCTGGCATACGTAGGAACATTGAAGAATTTTAAAATTATAGCGTAACACTTTGAAGCAAAAGCTATACAACAAACTAAAGTTATTAATCTTTTACAACAAAGGATAATGCTGTGTGTGATTAATTTTGTCGCAACATCTATAACGAAATGTATTACAAACTAAATCGAAATATATTTTCCCCTGCTAATTAGTATGATTTGTTTAGAGAAATCTTAAAGCTTAAAAGTTATAAGGTAAGACTTTAAGTAAACAAGAAAGACACATCATGCGTCAGGCATGGATTATTTAACACTTTCTAACATTTCCTAAAATACTATTAGAATTTATTTAACCTCTGCTACAACTTACCTTGCTCTGTGTGGTGAATTTTGTCGAAATATAATTAGCGACATATATTACAGCGTCAATTAAAATTCATTTTGTTCTGATAATTATTCTGGTATACGTAGGAACATTAAATGACTTTAAAACTATAGTATAACACTTTGACGCAAAAGCTATAAAACAAACTAAAGTTATTAATATTTTACATCAAAGTATCATGCCGTGTGTGATTAATTTTGTCGCAACATCTATAACGAAATGTATTGCAACATAAATTGAAATCGATTTTCCCCTACTAGTTAGTATAATTTGTTTAAAGAAATCTTAAAGCTTAAAATTATGGTGTAAGATTTTAAGTAAACAAGAAAGAAACATCATGCGTCAAGCATGGATTATGTAACACTTTCGAACACTTCCAAAATACTTTTAGAAATCTTTACCATTTAATATGGTCTAATGTCTGATGTCCAAGTAAACAATTTGGCGAACACATTTAATAATCCAATTTCAGGAATTACCACCAATATTAAAAAAAAATAATAATCGAATTCTTTTGTGCAGCCCTGTATATGATCTATAGATTTGTATATATACTACATAGAATGCTGTGACTTAGTTCAGTTAGGAAACGCTTAACAGAAGTTGAAAATTCCTCTTCAGCAATTTAAGTCAATAAACGCAAATGTACTCGAGATGTTTTGTAGTGCCCTATATATGATCTATAGAATTTATATGCACCAAGTAATGGGCGAAAGATTCGTCAAATTTAAAAACTGAAAACGTGCTTCTAATAATTATTATTAAGAGATAGTACTTTAAACGAATTCTTTTGCTTGTCTCTGTAAATGACCGCTGAATGCTATACGCACAATATTCTGTAGAACTCCTCATGTAATGCATCTGAGTGATATATATATATTTAAATATGTTTGAAATAGTGAAGCATTATTAAAATAAACCACAAACGATTTTTCCCCATAGACTGCAATGTTACGGAATCCTTTTGAGTGGGCCTGTAAAGGAGCTATAACTGCTATGCACACCATATTCTACAGTACGTCTATTGTAGTGCACTTCAATGATATATATCAATTTCAATATGTTTCAAATAGTGTAACATCTTTAAAATTAACCTGCAAATGACTTTTTTCAAATAGATCGTAATGTAACGGGAAAGGTTTGAGTATTTATGTAAAAAAACTATAATGGATGCACATTTCATTTTCAATACCGTATAAGCCATTGTAAACCTCAATAAAATATATCAGTTGCATGATAGTACGAGTATATGTACGGAGCTAGAGTAAGGACAGACAGGCAGACAGATGGCAAACAGACAAACCGAATTCATAAACATTTTTTCAACTATACTGGAAAGTGTTAAAAATGTAAATTATCGGTATTTTTCAACAAAAGTGTCGTTTTTAGCTTAGTAATTTATATGTTATTATTAATATACTATTTTTAGGGTTTCGTTCATCTCACGAAACCCTATTACTCCCGCTCCGTTGTCTGTCCGTCACAGAGCTGTTCTCAGAAACTATGTAACTTACAGAGTTGAAACTTTGTGTATATAGCTGAATATCAGCTATAAAGTGCTCAAAATATTAAAATTTGAAAAATTCGTATTATTTTAATAAATAGAGATAAAAAAAATCTAACAGCCTTTTCCTATTAAATTAAAACATTTTTCGTTATAGCAGATGGCAAAAATTAAAAATCCACGATGAAATTCTTTCTACAATAATTAATTTTCTATCAGACGATTTCCACGTGAAAAAATTAAAATGAAATAAAAAGTTTCACCAATTGAAAAAAAGATTAATATGAAATTGAAATAAAAATGATTGACGTCATAGTGGTAATAAAACGGAAATTTCAAAGATTTCTCAATAATACAAGGAATATGAGTATGTGTATGTACACAAAGCAGATTAATATCACGTCATTAGAGAATTAAAAAGAAAATCTGAAGTCATATTGGAAGTAAAACGAATTTTTCAGATGTTTGAGAAAAATACAAAGCGAGTATCAATATGAGTAATAGAGAATATTAAATATATGAGCTTGAAAATCATATTGAATCATGATAAAAATCCAATTATGGAAATATTCGCATATTTTAACATTTTGAATGTGTACAACATGTTAAATTTTGAAATTATTTTTTTATATCGCATTTAGTCCGCGTGACAGATATTATTATGACAGAATATAATAGCCGGCGTCGCCCGTTTGGATACTCGAAAAAACGAAAAATAGGCCGGTAAATTTTTACTTTATATATATTAAAAAAACAAAAAAAAAACACCATGAGTTTTTTTTTTTTTTTTGGTTGCTAAATGAAATTTATTTGGATTTATTGAAGAAAGTATAAAGTGTTTTAAAAGGAATATTAAACGAAACCCTTTGAGCAATCCTCGATCACATTTACCCACTTGTTTATTCTGCTAAGAATTTTTTTTGAAATGTTGTCAGATTAAGCGTACACTTTTATTAATACTAGAACGGCGGTGAGGGGTCATTTTGACTTTTATCAAATAAAAAAATGTTGATTCGAACCGGATATTTCTTCATAAAATAAGTTAAATATATACCGCTCAAAAATAAGTTAAATAAATAGTTGAAAAGTCTTAAATAAAAATCCTGGTGTGAAATTTTTTTTATGAAATTTGAGTAAAATGTCCCGCCGTTCTAGTGTTTAATTTTTTTTTTTGAAATAGATAAAACAAAGAGATTGACATGATTATATAAAACACATATGACATTAAATAAAAGAGCTTCATGTAATAAAAGTCAATCATAATGAATAAATTAATAAATAAATTACAATTTTACTTAATTTACTATTTCAAAATCAACTTTTTTTTCCGCACTTACTTTGATCCATTGAAATAATTTCTAGTAAAGAAGATCGGGATATTTTGCGTTTCTTATGGTAGAGTGATCCAGAAAAAAATATGTTAGAATTTTCTAAATACTAGAGTCGTGTTTGGCGTTAAAAGTTCCCCATTTCTTCTAGCTTCCATAGTAGAATATCACATAAAAACCGATGAAGAATACGATCCCAATCTTAAACAGCAATTGCTGAGAAGCTTTTGAAGCTTTTGCTGAGAAGCAATGTCGTTGCTAGTGTCTATACGCGGAAAGAATTAGAAATGTTTATTGCTGATGCTAAGTGTCTTATGGATAAACGTGGATCTGATTTGAGAAGATAAGAATACACAGAAGAAAGAAAGATTTGCGAAATTGCCAAAATAAAAAACTGCTGTACTGGGATTGCAGTGAACCAGATTTCTAGACGTTTTGAAAATTAATGTAAGCTGGACGAAATATATAAATTTAGAAAAAAAATAACCAAATGAAATCATGCTATCAGTTTCACGTAAAGTTTTGATCCTATTGGTTTTACTTCACCTGTCATGATTTGTCGAAAGATGATGTTACAGGAAATATTGAAAGAATGTATCGCCTGGGTTGAAAAAATTACAAGTAATCAAGAACATGGGTACATTGAATGGTTTCTTGAATTAAATATCTTACAAGAAATTCAGATTCCTAGATATATTCAGTTCATCCCAGATAATTTGAAAGATTTTACTCATCACACATTTTGTCATGCAAGTATGTATGCATATTCTGCTTTTAAATTTTCGAGAATAGCTATTAAAGATTGTATCGGATTATTCCTTTTGCTGCGAAATACCGCATCGATACTTTAAAATACGCAACTATACGTAGAATGGAACTTTTAGCTGCTTTGATCGGTGGGGGATTAGTTAAATCAGTAACTGACGCTGTTAAGTTATTGAAAGATATTTTCGGAGTGATTTCATGACGGTGCTTGCATGGATATCCAGAAAAGTGAACTGGTCTGTTTTTGTTAGAACTAGTTTTGTTGTATAGTATCAATAACGTACAAATACTATACAGATAAACTTCGGTCGTAAAAATGTACTGCCTGGAAGCAGGGAGTCCACTTTGTCCTAATTTATTTTTTAGCAATTTCGAATTCATATAGAAAATTAAGAAAAACGAATTTTACTTTATGGCAGTCACGAATTTCTGTCATTAAATAAAGCAAAAAATATTGTTCATAATTTCTGGTATGAATTCAGAATTTCTGAATACAAAAGGGTGGCCGAATGGATAACCTTGCTTGGAACTACAACTTACTGACTCTCTGTAATAGTCCTTTTTATATAGCATTCTTTGATGCTGACGTAAACATTTGTGATGTACTTTGTGTAAAAGAATATTCCAGAATGGAGTGGCAATTTCCATCGAACAGCTTCCTTTTTCAAAATTCCCATATAAATTACAGGCAAACAAAATTATTATCAATCTTTCCAAGTTTGTCGCCAAATTCGTCGCCATGGTCAAATACTGGATTGTTGATGCATTTCTATCGTTTATATTTTCGTTGGTGTTTTTCTGTTAAAATGTTGTTTGGGGAATTTTGTATAAAAACTGTGCCTTTGTTGGTAAAATGTTTAGTTAGTAATTTTGTTTTTGTATCATTAAGGGTTCAAAATAATTTACATGACATTTTATAGAGCAATTTTTGCCGTACAGCTTCCTTTTTTCGAAATTTCCATGTAAGGAAAACAAAATGATTGTCATATTCGTAAAGTAGTCAATTATGTGCCTAAATTCGTCGCCATGGCTGACTACTGGGTATGACAGTATATGGGCTTTTTCGTTCATTGCGGGAAATAACCGACCGTTTTTGACGTTTTTTATTGTTTCTATTACTATATTTTTTTCTATTGTTTCTATTTTTTTAGCAGATTGTCCTTATAATGTCGTTTGGGGAATTTTGGAACAGTACTATGTCCTTGTAGGCAGAATGTTTAATTTATAATTTTGTTTCTGTTTCATTAAAAGTTTAAAATACACGTTCATTTAAAGAGCAGTACTTATTATTTATTGATTACAAATTCGCTTTTCAGCAAATGGAAAATTCAAAAACACGTTAAATTGTCCGAACTAACTAACTTTAACATTTTCGTATCCCATTTTTAAGTTTTGCTGGACTTATCATTATATTTTATATTAGGACACCAGAGAAAGTGTTACACATAAATAGCAAGAGTTTTCTACGCGAAAATGCAATTTGATTTCAATTTTAGAACATAACGATCATATAAGGAAACGAGAGATTAATAGACTGGAATTCTATTTAAAGTGCGTCCGTTATGTTCTGAATTGAACCGTCTAAATGCATTCAGATTTTTGGTGGTGTCTTGCAGTCTAACCTGTATTCATTTATATACTCATTCAATCCCAAAATTTCCCAGACATTAAATTACCGGCCAATCGATAGCACTGAGTGACCGCAGGTGATGTCCAAAGCACGACTACGCTTCGTCTTGTAAAGCGGTACAATTTCACTTTGCTAACTGTTGTGTGATGCTAAGTGCATCCGGTTTGTTGTAACAGTGTAATGTGATTATGTTGGAGCTAGCGGAGGTCGAACGACGAACAAACATAACATTGAAGGTACTGCTGTTACTGGGCGTTGCTATTTGAAAGTGTTGAAGCATTTCATGGCCTGAGTACGCAGAGTTAGTCCCCGGTACCGTCAACAAGGCAGTTATTCGCTATGGCACGACAACGCACCAGCACACATTTCGATAATTGTGCGGGAGTTTCTATCTTTTACAGGGGAAGTCGTGCTCAACCATCCTCCTTACTTCCCTGATTTTTCTCCCTGTGACTGTTTCCTGTTCCCCAAGTTGATATTGTACCTAAAGAGGAGCAGCTGAAGTGACTGCGATCAACTATTTGACGCATATTGCAAAGGCGAACTTCCAGAAATATTTTGATGAATATTGCATTTGTTCTGAAAAGTATGTTGAGTCCAGCGAGAATTATTTCGAATAATCATAGGTAAAATGTTTATTTCAGTTCTTAATATTTTGTACGTAGGATCAGTTCGGGACATTTTGGGACACACTGTATACAATTCTAAAACTACACAGCTGTTAAAACATATAAATAGCGTGATATTATAAAATGAAATCTTGATATACAAAATCAGGGTTCGTGCGCTTTTACCAGATTTTTTTAATCAAATTTTTCTATTTAATATTTAAATAGCAGACATTGTAGAGGCCAAGTTTAGCTGCAGAATTTCTGTTAGGGGAACCGTCGGTAGCGTAATAAATTTTCTTATTTTTATAAATAGTTAAATCAGTCTTCAAATTTAATATACATTTTCATCTTTTGATATGTTAAAGAAGTTTGTTCAGCTTACCTGAGATTTTCCTTTTTGCGCTGAATATACCCACAGTAGTAATCCAAAGTGTTGTAGCGATATTTATCTGATCCATTGATTCACTTATATTGGAAGAATAATAAATAGTATTAGTAGAAAGTGACAATTGTGTAAAATAAACAGAAGATTCATTTTCCTTTGAATATAATATAATTCTTGGCTAGATGTACATGTTTTAAGTCGCGTTTGGAGGCTGCGTATAAGTGCTCCAATTTTACATTATATTAAATATATTTACATCATATATGTACAAGAGCGTCTTAACTGCTCGGGAACATTTTGGAAACTGAAGGGAATGTTTTTAAGTTCTGTGCACACGCGCGGGATAAGACAGCTGTAGTTTGAAGGAGGGAGTTCTGCAGAGTTTCTCCAATTAGTTAGTTTCGACAGTCTCTGGTTTTGTTCACTATGTTTTTCAGCTGCGGCACTTGAAGTACTTATTGGTAATTGGGGTCTGGTTTTTAACATGTTCTTATTTCAATCGTTCGCTGCACGTGGAGATTATTCACTGCATAAAAAAGGTTTTTCCGTCACTCCCCCGTAATCTCCTGTGTGGGGAATGGTTGAAGATTCAGTTTCTTACGGTGTTTCTCGTACACAGGTTTGGGAGTGGGCTTCGTGAGAGTGTCGGCTGTCATTTCTTCAGTGGGGCAGTATTGTAGATCAATTTTTCCTTCTTCTTTCATAAGTTTGATGTTGTGGAAACGTATGTCGATGTGTTTGGATCGCTTAGTATCTTTATCGTTTTCAGTCATTTTTATACAGGACATATTATCCTCAAAAATCGTGATGGGTAATTTTTGTGGAATGTTGAGATCGTTAAGCAAGTTTGTTATCCAAGTTAATTCTTGTGCTGCGTTGCTAGCTGAAACGTATTCAGCTTCGGCTGACGAAAGTGCAATGCAATTTTGCCTTTTTGTAATCCAGTAAATCGGCGATTTTCCTAGCATGAATAGATTTCCTGATGTTGATTTACGTGTTTTCAAGTCACCTGCCCAGTCTGCATCGGCGTATGCTGTTAGGATGGGCTTGCTGTTTGCGCTAAGAGTTAAATTCAAATTTTCTGTAGTTTTGAGGTATAAAATGATTCTTTTCACTGCTGTCCAGTCCTTTTGGCGTGGTGTTTCATTTCTACGACATAATATGTTGACTGCTGCAGATATGTCAGGACGCGTGATTGTTGATATGTAAAGTAATGTGCCTGTGGCTTGTCGATATTTCGTGTTATTAGGTAAAAGATTATCATCGTCTTCAAGTCTGTTGAATCCAGCAATCATTGGTGTGTAATGAGGTTTCATGTCGTTTAAATTCAGTTTTTTCACTAGTTCCTGTATTTTATTGTTTTGATTTAGGTAATATGTATCATTGATTTTATTAATGTTTATTCCTAGGTAATTATTCACTTCTCCTAAGTTTTTTAGTTCATATTCTTTCTTAAGTTGGTTTATTGTTTCTTCGATGTCACTGTCCTTTCCTGCTATCAGGATATCATCTACATAAATGATGATGTATATCGGATTTTCTTGATTTGATTTAAAGTACAGACATGGATCATTTTTGCTCTGTATGAAATTATTGTTTGTGAGTGTTTCCGATATTTTGGTGTACCAGGCCTTTGCGGCTTGCTTAAGACCGTAGATGGCTTTTTGAAGTTTACAAACTTTTCTTTCATCGCCGGGTTTAATATACCCGTCTGGTTGACTCATATAAACAGTTTCAGTTAATTCACCGTGCAAGAATGCTGTGGTAACGTCAACATGTTTAACGTTCAAACTTTTGTGCAATGCAGAGATGAGAAATGCACGTATTGTAGCGTGCGAAACTACAGGTGCGAAGGTTTGATCATAGTCAATCCCGAATCTTTGACTATATCCTTGTGCTACTAAACGCGCTTTATAGCTTTGAATATTTCCTAAATTGTCCTTTTTTAGTTTAAAAGTCCATTTTGAGCCGATAATTTTTGTTCCGGGTGGTGGATCTGTTAAAGTCCAAGTGTTATTTTTTCTTAGGCATTGGATTTCATTTTGTGTTGCTTTTATCCAATTTTGTTTATCATTAGGATTTTTCATTTTTTCGATATCTTCCCAATTTTCGGGAATGTTTTCAGATGAACTATTTATGAGACAAACATATCTGTCAGGAGGAACGCCTCTATTTGTCCTATTAGACCTTCTTGGTTCAATTGGTTGCTGTTTGGGCACGGATGGTGTCTCTTCGCTGTCAAGTTTTATTTCTAAGTGATTTTCATGTCTATCCGGTAATTGTGTATTGTCATCGGATGTTTTTGTGGTGATTTGTATCTCCTCAATGTTATCTGAGTGTACATTTTCATTCTCAAGAAATTTCACCGTTCTCGCTATTATAATTTGTTTTCCTTGTGTGTGAATTCTATAACCAGTCGATCGTGTATCATAACCTACAAACGTTCCGGTTTGAGCCCTGTTATCGAGTTTTCCTCTATTTACTTTATCGACGTAAAATAGCGCTTTACAACCGAATGTTCTTAAGTGTTTTAAATTCGGTTTAATTCCTTTCCATAATTCGTAAGGTGTTCTGTTGTTGTTTGCTTTGGTTGGGAGTCGGTTTTGTAAATATGTTGCGGTGTTTATGGCTTCACCCCAAAAATGTTTGCTTAATTTTGCTTGTGATAGCATACTTCTAGTCATATCTAATAAACTTTTATTTTTTCTCTCCGCAACTCCATTCTGGCTCGGATTATGCGGGACAGTCAATTGGTGTAAAATTCCGTTCTGTTTTAAGTATTCATCGATCTCTTGATTTACATACTCACGACCGTTATCCGATCTAATTTCCTTAGGTTTTTTACCGAACTGATTGTATATCATCGTTACGTACTCTTTTATCTTTTCAGCAACTTCGCTCTTTTTAGATAATAAATATATCGTAGTATATCGGGAATAGTCATCAATAAGAGTCATAAAATAAATTTTTCCGCCTAAAGTCGGTGTATCTAGAGGTCCACACACGTCACTGTGGATCAAATCCGCAATATTAGTAGCTCGATTTGTTGCTGATTTAGGATACGGCATGTTAGTTAATTTAGTTTCGATACAAGTTACGCATGTTTTATTTTGATGTTTACATTTTCCTATCTTTATTCCGTCCGCAATTTGATTTGTTATCATTGATTTAATCGCGTCATAATCTCTGTGACCTAGTCTGCGATGCCAGAGATCTATGCATTGTTTGCTGTCACAGTTATACGTTATGTTTACATAATTTTGTGGTTCTTCCACATCGTCTATTTCCTCAATAATGTATAAGTTTTTCTCATTTTTCGCCCTAATATATATTTCTTCATCAAAGATCAAATCGCATTTATTATCGTCGAAGATTAGTTTACACCCGTTTTTAGCGGCTTTACTAACCGAAATTAGGTTCGACTCTAAGTCTGGGACATAAAGCACTTCGCGTAATTTCGTTAGTTTTTCTTTTCCTTCGGGGGTTAATGTTTTTATAAAAACTTCTCCTGAACCTAACGCTGTCAGTTTATTACCATTCGCGATCGTTACTGAAGTTTTATTATAATCAATAAATTTACTAAATAGGCTTTTATCATTACAAATGTGCGAGGTAGATCCTGAATCGAGAATCCAGTCATTTTTGCCTACTTTTTGAGTGATTAATGCTTTATTTTGCGTCTGATCATTTGCGTATTTTCTTTCGTTTGGAATTTTATTTTCTCTACGAGTTTCGTTTTTTTCATAACATAATGAAGATGAGAAATTCTTTTTATTTTTGAATTGATTGTTACGAGGATTTCCGGATTGTACCGTGTTTCTGCTCTTGTAGTGCCAGCATTCGTAAGTCGAATGATTTTTCATTTTGCAGTTGTTACAATATTTTTGTTCTCTTCTATTTTCAGTGTGTGTATATCTCCTATTTGTTTTAAATGCTCTCTCATTGTTGTTATATCCGCTATGTGATTGTTCTGACATTTCATGTCTACGATTATATTCATCAGTTAATTTGTTTTTGATAAAATCAGGGGTGAGCTCATTTTCTGGTCTCGCCTCCAACGCAGTTATCAAAGTATTGTAACTGGGGGGAAGAGAACACAGAAATAGCGCGGAAATATGTGAATCGCTAATATTTTCTCCAATGGCATTAAGTTTATCTATAATTTGCAAGATATTAGTGATATGTGAAACCATGTTTGCACCCTCAGCTAATTTAGTACTGTATAGTTTCCGTAACAGGTAAAGCTTACTAGATAAATTGCTTCTCTCATGTATATTTTTCAGAGCTTCCCATGTTAATTTGGCAGTATCTAAGTTTTTTACATTTACGATTTGAGAATCATCGATGCTTAGGTTAATTAAAGCTCTAGTCTTGCGATCTTTTTTGTGCCATGCGGGATCGGGTGGAGCTGGTGGATCTTGTACTATAATATCGTCGAGTTCCTCTTTAATCAGGAACATCTGCATCTTGAAACTTCCATGTACTATAATTTGTAGAATTGAGTTTTTCAATATATTGAGTATTTTCTTTTATCGCATTCATTTTTTTCTTTTTTAGTGTTCTTTTATTTATTATTATATTTTTAGAAATTTGTTAAATTATTGTTTTTGATACTGGGATAATATTCTTTTTTCAGAATCAGTCTTTCATAATCTTTGTTAGGGGAACCGTCGGTAGCGTAATAAATTTTCTTATTTTTATAAATAGTTAAATCAGTCTTCAAATTTAATATACATTTTCATCTTTTGATATGTTAAAGAAGTTTGTTCAGCTTACCTGAGATTTTCCTTTTTGCGCTGAATATACCCACAGTAGTAATCCAAAGTGTTGTAGCGATATTTATCTGATCCATTGATTCACTTATATTGGAAGAATAATAAATAGTATTAGTAGAAAGTGACAATTGTGTAAAATAAACAGAAGATTCATTTTCCTTTGAATATAATATAATTCTTGGCTAGATGTACGTGTTTTAAGTCGCGTTTGGAGGCTGCGTATAAGTGCTCCAATTTTACATTATATTAAATATATTTACATCATATATGTACAAGAGCGTCTTAACTGCTCGGGAACATTTTGGAAACTGAAGGGAATGTTTTTAAGTTCTGTGCACACGCGCGGGATAAGACAGCTGTAGTTTGAAGGAGGGAGGTCTGCAGAGTTTCTCCAATTAGTTAGTTTCGACAGTCTCTGGTTTTGTTCACTATGTTTTTCAGCTGCGGCACTTGAAGTACTTATTGGTAATTGGGGTCTGGTTTTTAACATGTTCTTATTTCAATCGTTCGCTGCACGTGGAGATTATTCACTGCATAAAAAAGGTTTTTCCGTCAATTTCTAATATTTTTCTGCAATTAAATAAATAAGGCTAAAAATTCTATTTAAAAATGTGGTGAAAGCATACGAACCCTGAAAATGGAATTGTATGTTATATTGTTATCATAATATAGCAAGACTAACGGCAAGTTCACATATCTTAGTTAAGATTTAAGAAAAGCGATACTTCCTAAATTATGGAAATAATATTTTACAGATATTTTAAAATAATTGCAATCCACCCATTATAAAGTCATCTCTTCCGGAATCCTTATATGTAAATATTTATTTAATATTTAAAAAATCAGTCTTAAAATTAGACATTTGAATAATTATCCTGGTTTAAATAATTATAGTACATTTTTCATATATTTTTTTTATTTTAAATATTATTTTAGGCTCTTTTTTTTATTTTACCCTTCATACATTACATAAAATTGCGTATAATTTATGTATCTCAGACTAGACTATAGAATGTATTAACGCTGCGAAAATTTTTATTCAAAACTAATATGTAACCAAACATTCTTCTTTAAATCTAAAATACAAAATAAGACAAGAATGTCATGATAATCTATACTATTAAAAACCGTTCGCGTATCTATGTAACCTCAAAAACTCGAAAACCACAGGGCGCACGGCTAGGAAATTTTGCACACGCGTAGCTGGTAGGGGATCCATGAACGATCGGGGCAAAAAATTCGAAAATTTTAAATAGATTTTTCATAGATTAAATATTGATTATTATCTATCCTCAAAGAGATCTCATCAAAAATTGGGACTTAAAACGGCCCATAGAGGCGCTGATCGCAGCCATCGGTACAGGAAAATTGTCCCTTTAACTAATGCTAAAGTGCCATTGAAACCTTTATTTATTGTAAACGCGTTTGAAATTGTTATATATTCCAATGTGGATGAATTTTACTTTGTCATATAAACACAGAACACAAATATCACATGAAATCTGAATTGTGCAAAAAATAATCATTATGAACAAATTAAAGATGCATGTAATGCAATGGGCTTGCAAGGGATTTTCCTGAAGCGAGGAGTTGCATCTTTTCTCCACCAGATGGCGTATTCGAGCACTTGAATTCCCAATACGCTTTTTCACAGAGTAATCTTCGGTTGGTTGGTTGTATAAAATCTCCAGAGAAGTAATTAAATAAATCAAGGTAGGGATGATTGCAATTCTCAGTAGAGTGTTTAAAATCGATGGATAAGAGATTATATGAGATGTAGACTATCAACTTAATTATTGACCGTTGCCAAATGCTAAAAACTTAATTTTAAAAGATTTTATGTACTTAATGATTGATAATTAGTTGGGTTTAAGGTTTTTTTACATGACATATATTAGTATGATAGAGATTATTAATACAGAAAACTTTATTTAACAGATTATTTGTTAAATTTGCGGGGGATGGGGAAGGGTGGGGGTTAGCGGCTTTTTATTAAATATCACATATATTTTACTTGACCGCGCGCCACCTGGCGTCGGCTTTTTCGTTAATTGACCCTCCTTATTAATAAATCCAAATCTACTGCTCTGATTTCAACTGAACTAATAACCATTTGACAAATTTAACATTTTTTTTAATTCACCCGTAACGTTTAATCGCTGTTTTATATAGATGATACCGCTATTTTAGAATAACAATTTTCGTAAAAATTAAATTTATGTTCCTAATAAAAGTACAGAGCCAGTATTCAGTTATGCATATTAACAGTCAAAGTTAGTGATTTGTTGTTGAACACTTGACCGCGCGCCTCCTCGTGTCCCCTCCGTCAAGGTTTTTTCTCTAACTGTGCTTTATTTCCAGAACTTAGGTAATTATGTTCAGAACTTCTCCAAATCAGTTCCATTTCGCTAAATTATCATAAAAATCAGCATTCATAGCTTCAGGGGGTACTTCCAGAAAACAGTTACCAGTATTTCCGAATAATAGTCTAAGCCAAATTTCAAATTAAGTTCCTAGCATAACCAAATGAATCAATCTTTAAAGATGCAAATAGTGGCTCTTTTAATTTATCATTTGCTGAAAGGCACTTGAACATCCGCTCCCCCCCGGCCCCTCCCTCAAGGCTTTTTGTCTAATTGTACCCTGTATCCATATCTCAGCAACTAATTTTCCGATTTCAGTGCAACTGATTCCAAACATCATATTTAACTTAATAATCAACGTCTATATCATTAAAATAAATTTGTGAGCAGCGGGTACCCCTATTTCCGAATAACAGTCTAAGACAAATTTCTAATAAAGTTCCTAGCTTAACCAAACGAACGAATTTTTAAAAATGCCTAGTGGTCCTCCTCATTAGTAATTTACTGAAGTGAACTTAAACATTCGCTCCTCCCCGGCACCTCCTTCAAGGTTTTTTTCTCTAACTATGCCCCGTTTCCATAACTCAGCAACTATCTTTCCGATTTCAACCCAACTGATTACAAACATTATAATTAACTTAATAGTCACCCTCTATAACATTAAAGTAAATTTATGAGTAGTAGTTACCAATATTTCCGAATTATAGTTTAAGCCAAATTTGTAATTAAGTTCATAGATTAACCAAACGAACACATTTTTAAATATGCATAGTGGTCCTCCTAATTAGTCATTTTCTGAAGGACACTTGGACATCCCTTCATTCCGGCGCCCCCTCAAGGTTATTTTCTATAACTGGGCCTAATTTCAATAACTCGGCTAATAATGTTCCCATCTTCTCCAAACCGCTTTTGTAGCCCGTCTACTATTACGATGCCTTAAGCAACGGGAACCTGTGTCAGATGTTCGTTCGTAAAGAGGTTTGTTTAGAGCAGAATGCTCCCCTGGTGGTGGAAGGTGGAAATAAAAGATTTTCCGGAGCGTACGAGCATGCCCGGTACACGGTGCGAAAGCCATCGGAGATCCGGGACAGAGTTTCGTTTTTTAAGAGATTTAAGTTTATTACACGGGTCCGGGCAACGCCGGGCGGGTCAGCTAGAATAATATACCCTATTAAAATCCGTGCGCGTATTTATCTATGTAACCTCAAAAACTTGGAAACCGCAGGGCGCGGGGCTACGAAATTTGGCAAACGGGTTGATAGTAGGGAGCCCATGAACAATTGGGCAAAAAAATCAAAAATTTTAAATAGTTTTTAATGTTTTTGACGAAGTTTTGAATTTTTTTATGTCTACCCGTAATCGTGTGAGTTCTAAACAGTTTTAAATGTTTACTGCAATGTGAGATATACATATTACGGACGCCACGCTGCAATAGTAAGAAGCTGTAGCGGATATTACGATAATTATTTTACCTCGCATGCAAATAATTAGAGATTATTTAATTGCGCTTCATTACTTAATTTTTTTTAAATAAAGAAAAACAATTTATTTCAAACATCAATTTTTTTTTTCATTCCCTTATTCCAAATATATTGTTTTATCGACTGCTGCCATAGCAACATAAATTAAGTTTCATTAAAAAAATGCACAGTAGTAATTTTTTTTTCTAAATCGTATAGTTATTGAACAATTCAACACTTTAACAGGGGAATTATATTCATTTTATTCACTTTCTAGAATCAAATTCATGAACTCCCATGCGTTGAACGGGTTAAACAGCTAGTACAAATACATGAAATATGTAACTATTTTTTATGAATAAAGTCTCATAGTTTAGAGATTAAATTTTCAAGAGAGCAAAGCGCCTCAAGTAGTTGTACTATAAAATATTTATGGGTTTGACATTTCAATGCTTCATTTATTTTTTCGTCGAAGGACAAAAGCAATAATTTTTCAAAATGTAAACACGGAATTGGTAGCATATGTTAAAATATACTCTCTTTTCATGTGTAAACATATTCAAAAATCTATATATAAATTTTAGCGTACAATTTAAGAACATAATAAATGTAAAATATTTAAGTCATATTTTTACAGAAGAAATCCTAAAATATTATAAAGACTGCGTTAATACAAAACTATTAAACTCCGTTAAAAATTGAATAACAATGTATAACAATGCAAAATTGAATAATAATGACTGCAGAAATATATTGCAAAATTATACGATTTTTTATGAGGGTTTATATTGTAAGTGGTGACAAATGTCATAGACCTTGGGAAAAATTGAAACAAGTGGGTAAGTGTGATCGAAGATCGCTCAAATGGTTTCGTTTAATATTCCTTTCAAAACACTTTATCCTTTCTTTAATAAATTCAAACAAATTTCATTTAGCAACAACAAAAAAAAGTCATGTTTTTTATGAAGTAAAAATTTACCGGTCTATTTTTTCCTTTTTTCGAATATCTAAACCTGCCGGATAGCTGTCCAAGCCCGCTATTATATTCTGTCATAATAATATCCGTCATACGGACTAAATGCAATATTTAAAAAAATAATTTCAAAATTAAACAAATTGTACACTTTCAAAATGTTAAAATATGCGAATATTTCCATAATCAGATTTTTATCACGATTCAATATGTTTCTCAAACTCATATATTTACTATTCTGTATTATTTATATTGATACTCGCTTTGTATTATTCTCAAACATTTGAAAAATTAGCTAAACTTCCTATATGACATCAGATTATCTTTTTAATTCTCTAATGACGTGATATTAATCTACTTTGTCCACTTACACATACTCATACTCCTTGTATTATTGAGAAATATTAGACATTCTCCGTTTTATTACGACTATGATGTCAATCAGTTTTATTTCATATTTATACTTTTTTCAATTGGTGAAACTTTTTATTTCATTTTCATTTTTCACGTGAAAATCGTCTGATAGAAAATTAATTATTGTAGAAAGAATTTCATTGTGGATTTTAAATCTTTGGCATCTGCTATAGCGAAAAATGTTTCAATTTAATAGGAAAAGGCTGTTAGAATTTTGGTTTTTTATCTCTATTTATTAAAATAATACGAATTTATCAAATTTTAATATTTTGAGCACTTCACAGCTGCTATTCAGATTTATACACTAAGTTTCAACTCTGTAAGTTACATACTTTTTGAGAATGGCTCTGTGACGGACAGACAACGGAGCGGGGGTATTAGGGTTTCGTGAGATGAACGAAACCCTAAAAAAAAGAAGTAAAAAATGGCATTTATTTAAAACAATTTAAACCGCATGTATAAATATTACCAAGAAACCTTAATGCACTCAAGGGTAAAATTATTGTCTTTGTAAAATATTGAAATAATTAATTGACACCAGAAATTGAGAAACAGTTTATTTTAAACTAAATAAATGCTTTTTCCTCATGTACATTATAAAAGTAAATTAAATAATATATATTCTGGGTGCGAAGTGGCAGTTTTAAATTAAAAGTAATCAGTCATGTCTTGCAACTACCGCCACAGAAAAAGTTAAATATGTGTCAGATTGACTTATAAGGTTATTGTGATGGATATGAACAACGTAACTTATTCTCATTGCCTAGAAATTCTAAAATAAAAATAAATAAATAAATAAATAAACAGAAAATTATAAAATGTTTCATTTCCAGAAATTTGTAAACTGGGTGTTTATTTTTCTGCTTACGTTGGAATTAAAATAAACCACTGTGAAAGAGCTCGACGCACAGTGTGAAATTAAAAGGTTTGTTATCCAACGCGAGGACAATTTTATTACTTACCCACCATACGTAGTATAGGGTAAGTCTTGTAATCGTTTTGAAAATCGAAACATTTTTTTGACGGGTTTATACGTTTCAGACATTGGAGATTCCGAAAAGCATATTTTTAGAAAAAAAAATTTTTTGCCGTCCGTCTGTGTGTCTGTAACTGTGTGTCCGCTCTACCTCCCGAAAAAAAATTGAGATAGAGACTTGAAATTTGGTATGTACTTAGCATGTAATAATGGGAAGAAGCTTATTGAATTTCAGTAACCTCGATTAACCGGAACTATATTTTCGGACTCTCGAAATATTCGTTCCGATAAAAGGTATATAAAAATTTTCGAAATTGTTGAATATAAAAGTGAATATAAAAGACAATAAAAAAAAACATAAATTTTGCATAAAGCATGAAGTCGATCGGATAATGAGTTGCCGAGATATTTGTAATCCTATTTTCCACACTCTTCGATTTTTCATGATCCTGCATTTCATACAAATTTCAATTCAAAGATATATTTTAATTGGAAATGAGACGCTTAATCCGATGCAATAAGCCGCTAGTTAATGGGATTATTGTTTTCGGAGTTATAAGGATGTTTCTTTTAAGCAATTCAGTAATCAAGCCTTTAAAGTTTACGACGTCATCAAGCCACGATTTTGTTCGAATTGCAATGCATTTTAGAAGTAGATTACACATTTTTTTATTTTAATATTTTACATTATGCATGTCCATGATGGGTAAGTATTACGGTGGCCCCCAACGATTAGTTTTTTAAGGGGGACATTTCTGGGTTAGCTAATAACCGTTTCTTGCAAGGCTTTTTTTTTTCTTTTTGACAAGTAATGCTGTAGATTTTAAGAAAATTTCAGCAGAAGAAAAACAACTTCCTCCGATCGTAGCGGCGGGACTATTTTTGTACATAATGGAAAGGTAACGTTACTAAAACAAATATATTTTTTGTTCGGTATTAAAGGATATTTCACACGGTACCCACACGACATACAAAAACAACTTTTAACCTAACTTAATTAGCCCCTTAATTTTTTCCTAAAAACATTTGAGAATGGGTAATAGTCTGAAAATATGTGGGTAAAAAGGTTTTATAACTTTTCCAAGTTTGAACTTGTATGTTCTTGGCCCTCTAGCGGTGTTGATGACGTACTCAATATGGCTGCCAAAGTTTAGCGACGCGCTTCTACATTTCTATATATAACTCGGGTTAATACAGGGTCATTCATAAATCCCTCCGGGGTGTCGAAACGTTATAGTAAAAAAACGAAGACGAATATGAAAAAAAGAAACATATGAAATTATTCCGAAACTATTCAAGTTTTACTTACATACATTACAGGTGTTCTATATGTGAACCCTTCGTCACACGGCATACATGCATGCGATAGTCCAGTTCCTGCCATACTCCGTTTCTTTAAATCTGAATCAGTGGTGTCAGTTCAACGGGCCTTTCGTAATAAATATCGAAAACAGGGACCAACTGACAAAACAATTCATGTGTGGTACCAGAAATTTAAAGAAACGGAGTATGGCAGGAACTGAACTATCGCATGGATGTATGCCGTGTGACCAAGGGTTCACACATAGAACACCTGTAATGTATGTAAGTAAAACTTGAATAGTTTCGGAATAATTTCATATGTTTCTTTTTTTCATATTCGTCTTCGTTTTTTTACTATAAAGTTTCGAAACCCCGGAGGGAATTATGAATGACCCTGTATTTTGATATTAATCTATATTGTTAGTGATTATTAATCCGGAGAAAACACGCTTTCCAACGATATATTTCACATCATTGTTTAGGTTCATAGTGCCACAAATATTTATAACTTTATTTTTTTTTCAAAAAGTTTTGCTAAATAACTTGGAATTCGTTGCATGTAGCTGAAAACGTATTTTACACTTTTTGTTTTTCAGAAAATTACCTTTCGAACGGTATATCCTTTCGATACGTTATCGTTACCTTCTTATTCTTATCGTTACCTTTATCACAAATATTTGCTGAAAATTTGCCAAAACAATATAACGTTGCACAGAGAGTCTTTATGGAAACTATGTAATTTATATGGGTTCTGAAAATTAATACAGTAGCTTTATAACTGCTTAAATAGCAAATGTAGTTATTGTAATTTTTGATGTATATGTAAATAAAGTTTCTATGTCGCTTAGTTTTCTAGAAAAACGGCTGTGACAGACGGACGGACAGACACAGGAGTGATCTTATAACGGTTTTTTGTACGCAATGAAGGGGATTACTTCCTTCGTTGTATCAGCTCCTTCTTTACGATGTATTTACTAAGAAGCGTCTTTCATGGGTACTATAAAACAAATCTAAAGATATTATTTTTCTTTGATCTCCTAATGACAATCTAAAAAATGTCCCTTAAATTGAAACTTTAAAACATCGTGAGATCATTAAAGGGTTAACAAATGATTTACTCTTCTCTTCTCTACGAAAGTCTACTAAAGAAAAATATTTTCTTGAAAACAGGCTATTTTGAATGAAATTTTACATTATATAAATGCACAAAAGCATAATTGTGTCGTCTAGTTGCAAAACCGGTCAACTCCTCAAAATTTGAAAATGTGTTTTTTCAGCTTTTTAAGTTCTAAATAAACGTTTCTACCATCTGGAAACAAAAAACAAGCCTAAACTGGTCAAATCCCTGTGTTATATGCGTTTGAAAATCATGATGTGCAGCAAAACCGGCCAAATCCATAAACTAGTGAGGTTCAAAAGCGGCCATCTCCATATCGGCTAGATGGCACTTCTGCTTCTCCCCACAGTAACCTATCACTTGTTGATTAGATTAATGTTATAGTGTTTTCTCTCACTTGTGACTGCTCCTTCTTGATGCGACAAATTTTCTAATAATTTAGTTTCGTGTTTTCTCTGACTATGGAAAAGTTTGTGGAGGAAATATTTCCTAATCAATCAAGGAAGAAGAAAAGTGACCCTACGACTCTGAAAAGGAAAAAAAATCCAATGTTCACCTTGTGATAACCAGGGGCGGATTAGCATGTTTTTATGCTATAAGCCAAATACTTTTCTGCGCCCTCTCCCTTCGCTCTCATAAAACTGTAAGTGAGTTTTCTGTGATAAATTTAAGAATTTTTTAATCTATTTAATTTTTTAATAAAATATTCTTCCATTTATTATTTTTTTATAAATTTTATTATTTTGAGGATTGTAAATTGGGAATAAATGGGCTTTTGCTTACAGTTAAAATCTGAGAGAATACATTTCTGATTACATTTTCATAATATCTGGCATTAATTTTTTCAGGCACTGCCCTACTGGTAATCCACGAAATTCAAGATGTGGGCACTCTTCAAAAGCTTACCAATGCTCCTCAACGCTTCCTCGAACATTTTTGTGTGTTCGCTACCCCTAAAAACCCAATGTAAATTTAGCAAAAAATAATTTCTGGTTTGTTGCAAAACCGGCCAACTACAAAGTAAGTTGCAAAGGTGGCCAAATCCAAATTAAAGACTTAAATAACCCCCTCATTTCATGTGCCCCTGCCACCTTATTTTGTGTTTTCAAATATACTGCCTTAATGACTATAAAACTAAAGAGTTTTGGTTCTAATCTTATTTTGGCTAAGTGTGGCAAAAAATCAGCTTTTTCTCAAAATTTTACTTTTTGGAGATGGACGGTTTTGCGACTAGACGACACAATTAATCTTTTTTTCTTTTTAAACACTTTCCAACATCAACATAGTTGAAACGTGTTTATGAATTCGGTTTATCTGTTCGTCTTTCTAACTGTCCACGCTCAAACTCACATGAATATACTCGGATTTCCCTGTAATTGGTATATATTATTTAGGTTTACAATGGTATGTTAGGTATTGGAAGAAGAGTGGAGCATTTAGAGTTACTCAAAAGAATTCCATTGCATTGTAGTCTATGGGTAAAAATTGTTTCAGTGCATTTTAATGATGTTGCACTATTTCAAACTTAATGAAATTGATATTCATAACTACAGACATTTACTGTGGAATAAAGTGTGTATAATTTTTTTAGATCATATACAGGGCTGCACAAAAGGAATTCCAGTTATCGACGGAGATGGCTGAAGAGGAATTTTCAATTGTATTATTCTTTTCATAACTGAACTAAATTTCTGCATACTATGCAGTATATATACAAATATATAGATCATATACAGGGTTCAAAAGAACTAATAGGATATTTTCCTACTATACATGGTAATTGCTGAAATGTGGTTTTCAAATGTATTACACTCTGAAAACGACATTTTCAACTCAGCAAAACAATACTTAAATCTGACTATGTCGCATAGTCAAAATGGCTCCGAATCAAAATTACTCAAGTTTGAAACATGTATATACTGCAACATGAATAAAACATCATGTGCTCATATTTGAGTATGTCCATGTTTCAAACATGAGTATGAATCAACTTCTATGTGCTCATTTTTGAGTATTTCCATGTTTCAAAATGAGTTTGAACTGATTATAATCGTTTTTGAGTATGTCCATGTTTCAAAAAAAAGTATGAACTGACCTCTATGGGCTCAATTATGAGTAAGTTCATGAAAAAAAGTATGAACTGACCTCTATGTGTTCAATTTTAAGTATGTCCGTGTTTCAAAAATGAGTATCAACTGACATCTATGTACTTAATTTTGAGTATGTCCATGTTTCAAAAAGGAGTATGAACCGACCTCTATGTGCACAATCTTGAGTTTGTCCATGTTTCAATATTCTGAGGTTTTCTGGTATTCCAGAATTAAAAGCATTGAGTCGTCATATTTGAAACAAAACTTTTCATAACAAAATGAAAACATCGATTTACTCAGATTTGAAAGGTGTCATTTTTCTGAGTGTAAATGCGTTTTCCAAATTGTTTACTCACTCATCTTCTTTCACCTTATTAAACGGTGAAATTTTGTTACATTATTCTGAATGTGTTGGAAAGTGGTGCATAATCCATGCTTGACGCATAATTTTTCGTTCTTTTTTAGAGTTCCGTACTTAAAAGGTAAAAATGGAACCATTATAAGATCCCTGCTGTGTCTGTCTGTCACAGCCCTTTTTCTCGTAAGCTATGCGACGTGGAAAGTTCAAACTTGGTAAAGTTATAAAGACTTTTTACTCGCATATTTTCAGATTATTAGACATTCACAAATATGTTTAGAAAAAATTTACGGGGCTAATTAAGTTGCTTGAGAAAAAAGTTTTCTTTTTGTATGTCATGTGGGGTATTGTGTGAAAGGTCTCGTAATACTGAACACAAAAATATATTTGTTTTAAAATTACGTATTATATTTTCAGAGATAACGTCGAAAATGCAATGCAAAAATATGCCTCCGCCATTCTATTTCCGAATCTACAGAAACTAAAATTATGAAAAAATTAGGGGTAGTAGAGTTTATTTGAACCTTGCAGGTAAACTATAGCGAATTTCCTTGGTTATATAGTTTTTGAGGAAAACGCATTTTTTCGTTACACGATGACTTTACTTTTCGGGCGTTCAATGGGGGTGTTGACGGGCGCTCTAGATTTAAATCAACGCAGAATCATCTAACGCTATTTGATAATGATCTTCGATAAAAATGTCGGTAATTATCCGAGATTTTAATTAAGTTACTTGAAACAAAATTCTTTTTTCGTATAAAAAAATTATAATAACTTTAAATAATACTGAAATGATAAGTTTAAAAGTATCATTGTTAATTTTTGTTTTCGAAAAATTGTTCTTTAAAACTAACTCCATGAATTTTGTAAAATGTTTGATAAAAATCCATAAAAGATATTTTCCTCACTATTGATAAAATCGTTAAAGCTGTTTACCTTAAATGATATCTTGTTTGCTGGTTAAAGAAAAAATACTTTTATTCTAAAAATCTCACAAAAGAATCTAAGAGATTAATTAAAAATTTTGATACAGAATTTGTACATATTTGTGCATATTTGTACATTTGAACATATTTTGTAACAGCAAAATAAAAGTTTAAAATTTAGAGATTACAAGTGTAGGGCATTGTTTGACAGATCTCGTAATCGATTATCCGGAACTATTTTTATCGGACTCTTGAAATATTCGTTCTGATAAAAGGTATATTCAATATTTTCGAAATTGTTTATTTTAAGGAGGGAATATAAAAGACAATAAAAACACATAAATTTTGCATAAAGAATGAAGTCAATCGGATAATTAGGTGCCGACATATTTGTAATCCTATTTTTCCACACTCGTCGATATTTCATGACACTGTATTTCATTCAAATTTCAATTCAAAGATATACTTTAATTGGAAATGAGACGCTTTATCCGACGCAGTAAACTGTTGGTTAATATGATTATCAATTTTGAAGTTATAAGGTTGTTTCTTTTACGCAATTCAGTAATAGAGCATTTAAAGTTTATGACGTCATCAAGCCACGATTTTATTCGAATTGCAATGCATTTTATAAATAGTTTACACTTGTTTTATTTTCATATTTTATATTATGCATATCCATGATGGGTAAGTATTATGGTGGTCCGCAACGACTAGTTTTCCCTACAAAATATAACATTTTTCCCATGTTGAACGAAATTTCAACGTCAATAATATCGATTTTTTTGCTTAAATTATTATTACTTTGTAACAGAAATATAAAAGTTGAAAAATTACAGCTTACCATTTCGAAGCATAAAATTGCAAATAAAGTTTAGCATATTAATCTTTAGTATAAAAGCCGTGATCTTTGTGTTTACCTAATTCATACGTTATAACTTATCGAATTGTTACATTAAATTTTTATTTACTCTCTTAGATTCTTTTGTGAGATTTTCTGAATAAAAGTATTTTTTCTTTAACCTGAAAACAAGATTTCGTTTAAGATAAATACCATTAACGATTTTAACAATAGTGTGGAAAAAAAAACTTTTATAGGTTTTTATCAAACATTTTAAAAAAATCAATGGAGTTAGTTTTAAAGAATAAATTTCCGAAAACAAACATTAACAATTATATTTTAAATTTTAGTATTATTTAAAGTTGTTATAATTTTTTATTCGAATAAAAGTATATTAAACCCGTTTGTACAACGCAGCGCCTAGTGAATTTTTCATTATATTAGAATTTTAACACTGTAAATATACATGGGGGCAGTCAAAAAGTTCCCGGAATTTCGTTGTAACTCTTTTTTATCGCAATATAGATACACATTTACTTAATAGTCTTGAAAGTAGGCTCCATCGGAACACCACACACACTTGCTTCACCGTTCCTGCCATTGCTGGAAACAACGATGAATGTCCTGTTTTGGTATCTTCCAAAATTCAGCAATCGCGTTGGTTTTTATTTCTTCTATGGTGTCAAAACGGTTACCTTTGAGGCCCATTTTGATCTTGTGGAAGTGTCAGAAATCCGATGGAGCGGAATCTGGTGAGTAGGGAGGCTGGTGGAGAAATGAAATGTTCTTTTTTAGAGCCATGTCTGCACAACAATCGTTGTGTGGTAGGAAATATTGTTGTGATGAGGACTTGAGGGTGTTTTTGAGGGGACATTGTTGTGATGAGGACAAGGTGACTTGTCATCCTTGCCATTTGCCTGGACTTTTTATTCGGATTGCCTTCCTCACTCTTTTCAAAACTTTCACGTAAAAAGGGACGTTAACAGTTTGCCCAGCTGGTACAAAGTCATGATGCACCATACCTTCGTTATGGAAAAATAGTTGTTTCCAGCAATGGAAGGAGCGGTGGAACAAATATGTATGTTCTGATGGAGCCTGCTTTGAAGGCTATTAAGGAAATGTCTACCTATATTGGGGTAATAAATAGTTTAAGTTTGGGGTAACGGAATTCAGGGAATCTGAATCAGGTTCTGAATTCAGGGAAATTTTTGACTGCCCATCGTATTAGACCGCCATGTAATTGCTATATGTCACTAGTATGGATTCGCTAAGGCATTATAGCAGTTAAAAATGTAGTGTAGAATTTATAGTTCGTTTACATTGAAAAACCAAAAGAGAAACACCTTCAACAAGAAAACACAGTCTAAAGCATATCTGCCAACTCTTACGCTTTTTTCCTACCACTAAAATTTTATAGTGAATTTTACCTTATTAAACCGCCGAAATCATGTGATTCAATAAAGCAAAATTTTCTATTAATTTTTAGTGGTAGCAAAAAAGCGTAAAAGTTGGCAGCTATGGTCTAAAGGGAAAAATCCTTTGCGAAGTATGTTAATGATGGCTAGTACAAGTATATTGAAATAATATGAATTTCTGAGGTGCAATAACATATGCTTTCTTTCGAATATCGAGTGCAAAGCATTTATTATTCATTTACAGAGTCACACAAAATTATTCACCAGAAGCGATAAATGCTGGAAATGCATTTTTAGGTTTGATAAGCGTTTTTAACTTTGACTAACTTTTTGCGTAATATGTAGTATGTATAAATTCTATAGATCATACACAAAGCTGTATTACTGTTTATGAGCGTGACTTGCTTAAGGCTGTTTTTAAATTGAGTTATGCATTTTCCAGCTAAACTATATTTAGAATTTTAAGAGTTGTTTGCAAAGTATAAATAAATTAATATACTGGGCTACGTAATGGATTGAATGCATTGTCGTTTATGGATGGGTATTTCTGAAAGAACGTGTTCAGGTGTTAAGCATTTTCTAAATTGATTACATAGGATATCTTCTTCCATCTTATTAAACCCATTTTCGGTCAAAGGTGCGTAAACGCACCATTTCAATACGTATATTTTTATTAACACTGTGCCGTATATTTTTCACTAATTTTATTTTTCTTCTATTTTTAAGGGTTCTGGAGACAGCTATAAAATATTAGTAATTCAATTGAAGTAATCACTTTCTGTTGAGAAATTTTCAAAATACGCTGGTTTTTAACTTGAAACGGTTATTGACAAATTCGAATTTTTGAAAATGTATAATTATTCCACTTGAGATTAATCATATGTTTTTATAATAGAGTAAAGTTGCAAGTTCTGTAAATAAAATAAAAATAAAACAAATTCCATAACAAAACTTAAATTTTTTTATTTAAATTTAATGGTAAATTAATAATGGTAACGTCAAATTAAATAAAATATTATTTTTCATGCACGTACCTTTTTTAGTGTCTTAATGAATGTAATTTAAACAAATTTCAATGCAAATAATACCACATTTTATAAAATTTCTATGCTTGGCCTAAAATGGGTTAAACAGTGGAGCTCCGTGACAATATGCAGGAAGTGTTGGAAAGTGTTTCATATTCTATGCTTGACAGATGATTTGTCATACTTGTTTTTAAATAAAATAAATTTCAAAAGATAATGTGCTTTAAAATGATTAATGTTTCCATTTTTTTTCGCTGCAACCAGTATTAATGTTCATATTAATGGTAAGTCTAAATTAAGGCTTATTCCCCTGCATACATCTTTGAGATAGCTCCCTTGGAAAAATGTAATTTTAAATTTAGTATGGTTTATATTTTTTCTTGAAGTAACCTACATGGTAGGTGCTAATAGATGATTCAAATACTGATAGAAAATTCTGTCGAAGCACTTCTAGAGCCGGGGGCCTCACTGTCTCCGGCCGTGTACAAACTGGCATGTTACTTTCACTCCGGTTTGGTTTTGAAAACGACTCTCGGCATTGTACATTCTTTTATATTTTTAAAAGAGAAATTTTTCCAAATAACATAATTTTGAGAGATTCACGGCGTGCGGTAGCGTACGCTCCGGTTTGTTTATGCAAACAAAACTCGACTTTCTACGATTTTATCTTTATTGAACAAAAATCATTTTAAATGAAAAAAAGGACCCCTTTTATAGTAATTTTCGATTTAATATTTGTATGCGAGGTAAAAGAATTAGCGTAATATACGCTACAGCTTTTTAGTATTGCAGCGTTTCATACGTAACATGTATATCTCACTTTGCAGTAAACATTTAGATCTGGCTAGAACTCGACCTATTACGGGTTGAACATAAAAAGGTAAAATTTTGTCAAAATCACAAAATTAAAAAATATCTTTGCTCCAATCGTTCATGGGCCCCCTACCAGCAATCCGTGTGCCAAATTTCGTAGCCCTGCGCCCTGTGGTTTCCAAGTTTTTGAGGTTATATAGATAGATACGCTCACGGATTTTAATAGGGTAGATATTTGAACTTCTTATATTTTTAAAGTTTTTTATTTCGTATACTTATATCATCAAACAAAATACGATATCACCTGATCCGACCTATCATTTGTTCTATATTGTTAAAGTGTGTGTGTGTTTGCAAATTAATAAAATCATTATCATTGATATTTCTTTGAAATGTGAATTAGCGGTTATGAAAACTAATTATGAGCTATTCAAGAATGTCTACTTGTAACAATTTCTGTTATCAGATGAATCTTAAAGCAATGCATTATAACGTTATTAATTTTTATGTGATTATGTTAGTTTTATTTTATTTATTAACAACTAATTCGCATTAAAAAACTGTCTGGCTGTTCATGAATGCTGTGTATATTTGTGGGATTCTCCCATTTAATGAAACTTATTAAAAAAGCAAAATAAATTGAAGCGACAAATTGCAACTGTGTAATTAACTAATTAATTAAAAAATCGTTAAACAGCATTTGAAGTGATTTATTTCAGATTTTTTGTATCACCCTGTATAAATTATATTACACGGCTTGCAGCGGTCCCTTCAAAATATGTGGACAAACACACAAATTCAAAAGCATCTGTCTGCATTGTTATATATCATGAATAGGCTTAAATGTTATACCAAAATCTAGATCAGGAGTTTCCAACAACTCCACGATAAACTGTACAAGTATCATTATTTCCGAAAAATATTTTTTATCTTTTATAATCGCAGAATGTTTATCAATAAGGTGAATATTATTCTTCGGAAATAGTAGTCGCACTACACCTCGCCGTTGCTTCAAAGGAAACGTTTTATCTGGAAAATTATGTAGTACCATCTATTATTATATTGATAAACCAAATTTTGTCCTGTTTGATAAAATTGTATATTTATGCATTTGCTATAAAAATAAAAAAAAATATTAAAAATAAACCTACACTTTTAAATTTTAGGATATAGTTAAACTGTATGCATAGGTATTTTTTTTTAGAATTATGCATATATGAGCATACGAAATGAGTTTGGTTTGTAAAAACACGAATTCTGTGTATATACGTTGAATATTTCTTAATCTTTTCAGAACATACAAGAATTTAAACTTTTAAAATGTCAATCTCATAAATATTTTATAATAAAACCACATGAGGATATAAAACATTTTCAAAACCAAAAAATTTTCATCAATATGTGTTTATTCATCAATATGAAAAACAAAGAAAAATATGTAAACTTTTTTTTGTGGTTGTACTTTCATATTATTCTTGGATTCTTTATGACTTTTGTCGAGTTTCTATTTTTGAATAAATCATAATTATGACATAATGTGTTCATCCATATGCAATTTCTCATCCATATGTAATTTCTCATCCATATGTAATAATCATCCATCATTTACTCATAAGTGTACATGATGTAAGGGTATATGACAAAGGAAAAAATAAGGTAATAGTGAAGTAAAAAAATCATCAAATATTTATTTATACTATACTAGAATTTACTTAGTGAGGGATACAATTTTGTCAAATTCTTATAAGAATTCGTAACTAGATGTAGTATTTAGAAGCAGAAGCTAAATAAAAAAAAATGAATTTTAACACTACATGCGCAATGTTGTTTTATATTTTAAGCCTAACAAATTATCTGATAAATGTGATTCGTAAAATGTTGACTAAATTAAAAACTAAAACGCCAAACTCCATTGTGGTGCAATACATGTAAGTTCTTGACCAATTCCGCTGTCGAGACCTGAAGCTTGGGTTGCTATACGACATATGTCATTTACCCAGCTTGCCGTGAAGCCCTTTATGTTCTATCCCCCAAGCTCATTTACTTCTGATTTTATTGGTTTCGAAAGATGAATGTTTTAAAAAAACCTTACCAACCATATGTGGAGGTGAACATCAGACCAGCAGTGTAGCAACGACTCACGCTTAGGTACCTGGTGTGATGAGTAAGTTGTATACAGATTTAAAATAAGTTACCTTTAAAGGTTATAAATATTCACTGCTCGATAAAATAATAATAGATGGAATTGTAAAATTTTAATTCTTTAGGCATCATTTTACTTGCTTGACCAGAAGTCGTTAGCAATTCAGCAGTGCAATAGTTCTTAATTGGCTGGAAAATTTGGCATAACGAATGAGACATCGCTGTTTACATTACTTCAATGAAATTTTTTTATGATAATTGCTGTATCTCTATTAGCTTACTTAAATGGATTTTTTTTCTAATCAATAAAGAGGCCATTACTTTTTTTATTTATTCTTTATTTACTCTTATTTCCTTATTTCTTATTTCTTTATGAGTTTTTCATAATCAGTGTGTCATTGCTGTTTTTCTTAGGTATCAGAAAAGTTTTCATAGTCCAAACAGGCGCACTGTTTTACTTCATTGAATGACATGTTTTCTGTATAATTAATATGGCAATAGTATTTTCCTTACTTGATAAGTCATGTATTCTATAATTCATGAGGATCACTTTTTTGGAGTGATCCAAAAAAGAGCCCCTACCTGGACATTTAGCCTGTAAGCGAATATGGGAAATTTTTTTATAATCCATAAGCCATCGCTTTTTTGCTTGATTGGCGGAACGTTTTTATAATCAATGCCGTCGCGCTATTGTTCTTCTTGACTAGAAAGTTTTTATCAGCTTGTTACTGGATAAGTTACTTGAGGCATCGGCCTCACCAATTGCTGAGGGTGTCTCTACTGAAATTTGGTACACAGAACATGTTGGGTTCAAACTCACTTGACCGTCGGCCTAACCGTTAGGAGTATTCTGAGGTTTTCTTTGAACATTGCATAGCTTGCGTTAATACGGGTTAGATTCCCTTAGAAAGACCACTCTCGGAGGGCATACTCCCATTCGGCCTATAGCCCTCGCGATGATAATCACCCATAATAAAGTCACCAACAGCAAAATCGTTGCGATATTGTTAGAATGGTAATCTATGTATCTGGCAATATTAATTCCCTGGCGATATTGCCTCAGATGATACTGGGCATGGAGACAATTCATCGTTAGAGAGGCATTCAGTGTGCTACATATCACTGTGCTCATATATAAAATATGTACCATTCATGTAATTCTTGAGTATTTAATTTGAAACACACTGACGCTCACTTGAATGCTTTCTTCAGCTTGTCTGAAAAAAAAAACATGTTTTAGAAGCTAAGCGTTTTGACAAAAAAAAAATAATAATTCTCTACTTCAGTAATAAACTACAGACGTAAATTTACATTACAAGATTATCTTTTTTACTTTTACATCCGCTAAATAGCCTTCTAGCACGCATCACAGCTGCAGCCAAATCCTTATGCGTTTCATCCCAAATATCAGGTGCATTTTGAACGAAATTGGATCAGGTCCATTTTTTCCATTCAACTTAGTTGGATCTCAATTGTTTCTCTATAGAAAATAACTTACAATAGTATTCCGATTTACGTCCCCTCGAATTACGTCACCCAGCATATACATTGCCTGGCCCGAAAAGTAAATCTTTTTTAATTTGACGCACTTTGAACATTTTTTATGACTTCTGACTTTACGTTCTGGGAAGGGAAAGTTTTCTGCGATAATCATGTGATAGAGACAAACAGATGAGATTGAAAAAGAGAATCGGATCATCGCCCCATCCCTCTACAATGCGCATAGAATATTTGGTTTGCCAGAAATGAGTAGTAGAAATTCATTCATTCTTTGTTTATGTAACGCGACGCGACGGTTGTATTCTGACGATAGCACCTAAAAGAAAAACTAGTGATCCAACATCTGAAAAAGAGAAACAGCGGAAGATTTTTACATTGGAAGTAAAACAAGAAATCATCAAGTTATATGAAGCAGGAATGAAGACACATAAAACTGTGTCTATGATTAATTATCTTGTACGACTGTAAGAACAATCATCAAACATAAAGAACGAGTACTTATTGAAGGTGAAGAAGGCTCGCACAATGAATACGGTGAGGATTCGCAATCGACGACTTGGTTTCTGAAATGGTATCATTGCTGAAAATATGGTGCGAGAATCAGGTGATGGTCAAAAATTGTCCTATCGGCTAAAAGACAATATCTAATGAAGCCAAGTTAATTTTGAAAAACTGAAAGAAAAATAGATGAAACGAGCGAATAATCTTTCATTGTTAACATTGGCTGGTTTCATTGATTCAAACCATGATGTAGTTTTCATAGCGTTTCATAGAGAAGCAGTAAGTGCTGATAAGAAAGCAGCATTTTCATTCATGTCTCCAGCCTTTTTAATTACACAAAATTTATGAAGTTCATTTTAGCAATAACGATGCAAAATTACGAAAATGATAAATAAAACTTTGACATGAAAATTTACTCGGTATTGCCATTTGTTAGGAATTTTATGAACAATTTATATGAGGGAAAGTCATTAAGCAAGTCACAAAAGATAATTAAATAATAACTTACAATGATATTCACTTCAAAACTATTTTATTTTTCAACATATTCTCCACCATTATTTATGCATTTATATCACCGTTTTATCCGTGCCCCAATACCAATCTTTGGGTTGCTGTCTCTGCCACATTAGGACTTCAAGTTGAACCTTTTCATCATTTGTGAAAATCATCTTGCAACTTCTGAAACATCCACCATACAGCTTCGACTTAGCCCCAAGCGATTTTCATTTGTTTAGTCCACTAAAAAACCATTTTGGAAGCAATATGATGTTCACAGATGATGAAAAGATTCAACTTGAAGTCTTAATGTGGCTGAGACAGCAACCCAAAGATGTTATGCAGCTGCTGTTGGGTCACTGATAAAACGGTGATATGTGCATAAATATTGATGGAGAATATGTTGAGAAATAGAAATAAGTGGATATCTTAAGTTACTATTTAATTATCTTTTGTGACTTACTTAATGACTTTCTCTCTTATCAACTGCTGTGTTGGAAGATAGCAACTATAGATAAAATCGTCTTTTAATGACCACTGTATAATTAACATTGACTTTTGTGCATGTTGCAGATATACAAAGCAGTGATGCAAAGGATTAACAGATTTAAGTTTAGCGCCAAAGTGTGGTACCTCATACTTAATCGTAACTTATGATTAATCTGCTTTTTGTTCGTTTAAATTTGCTCTGGAAAATCAATTGCCAAATGTTGTATCTTTACTACAAATGCTTGTTTTATGATAGAGAAACAAAAAACTATTTAAAATTTAGTTTAAAAGTCAGAAAACATCATTAAATTGTACTGAAATTTTCAAACAAAATTCATTCGAACTTACAAGTTTTCTTCATTTTGATGTACCAAAAATTTAAATTATGCGATATTTAGAAGTCATCATGTAGCAAGAAAAGCAAATTCGAAAGCGCTGCTCATTGCCACCATCATTATACATTTATAAAAATAGACAACTGTGTTTGGCAGATATCGAAAAGTAAGCTATGGATTTATAGAAACGAGAAAAAAAAGTCGTACTGAATGGTATACAATTTTGACGCTAAAATTGTGATATCTTTTCTTGTATAAACCAATATATTTTTTAATAGACGCCAATTTACGAAACATTGATTAAATGATATATTAGGCTTAATCTTTTCTACTAAAATGTCTCCTATATCAATCTAAAAAACAGTCATCGTCTATCTGTCTTACATAATATGCTCATTGTTTTTCTTTGTTAGGAAATAACTAGTTTCTTAGACTTTTATGTTGTCCAATATTCCAACAATCGATCTTGATCATATCATACTCTTTAGAATTTACACTAAAGTCACAAAACGTGTTTCCTGAATTCTCATTTAACGTGTTTATAATGCGGTTTCTAATGTATTTTACAATTTATCTTTGAAGATGTTATTTGTAATGTTGTAGGTTAATTTATATATATATTTGCGGTTTAACTTTATTCACTAAAATGCGGCCCATAGCAATAAAAAAACATTCATCCATTCATTTATCTTATATAATATGCACATCGTATTTCCTTGATAGGAAATAACTAGTTGCTTAGTCTTTTATGTCGGCCTACATTCCAGCAATCGATCTTGACCATAGTCATGGCAGTTTTCATTAATCTATTTAATATATTAACACTTTGCCGTCCGCATGTCTCGTAAAAATCTTCTATTCGTAACATGTTGAAATGATTTGATTGACACCAGAATTTAGAAACAAATTTATTCGAAAATAAGTAAAATATTTTCTTCGTGTATTTGATAAAAGGAAATTTTTCATTCCAAAATTCTGGTGCCAATGTAGCATTTAAGGATTAAAATTAAGTTACTTATGTACCACACCACTGTGGCGGACAGCAAAGTGTTTTAAAGTGATATAAAAGTGATAACTTGAATTCTCATTTAACTTGTTTATAAAGTGGTTTGTAAAGTATTTTATACTTTACCCTTGAAGATGGTATCTGTATTTGTGTATGTAAATTAAAAAAAAGTTTTCGGTTTAATTTTATTTACTAAAATGCGGCTCATAAAAAAAAAAAAATAATAATCCATTCATCTATTTGTCTTACATTATATGGCCATCGTTCTTCTGTGGTAGGAAATAACTAGTTGCTTATACTTTTATGTTAACCAACATTCCAGCAATCGATCTTGATCATAGTCAACAAGGTTTTCATTATTCTAGTTACATTAAAGTGACAAAAGGTGATGATTGAATTCTCATTTAACTTGTTTAGAATGCAATTTGTAAAGTATTTTACAATATTTATTTTGGAAGACGCTACCTGTATTTTTATAGGTGGATTTATATATTTTTTTCGGCTTGACTTTATTCACTAAAATGCGGCCCATAGCAATAAAGAAACATTCATCCATTCATTTGTCTTACATGATATGAACATCGCATTTTTTATAGGAAATAACTAGTTGCTTACACTTTTATGTTGGCCTACATTCCAGCAATCGATCTTGATCATAGTCATCAGAGTTTTCATTAATATATTTATATTAATGTGATAAAAAATTGATCACTGAATTCTCTTTAACTTGTTTGTATTGCTTTTGTAAAGTATTTTATAATATTTATTTTTGAAGCTGGTATCTGTATTTGTGTACGTGGATTTAAATATTTTTTTCGGTTTAACCTTTTTCCACTAAAATGCGTCCCATATCAATAAAAACATTCATCCGTTCATTTGTCTAACATAGTATGCGCATCCTTTTTCTGTGATAGGAAATAACTAGTTTTCTAGACTTTTATCTTGGCCAACATTCCGGCAATCGATCTTGATCATAGTCATCAGAGTTTTCATTAATCTATTTAAGTTAAAGCGACACAAAGTGATGATTGAATTCTCATTTAACTTGTCTAGAATACGGTTTGTAAAGTATTTTACAATTTATTTTTGAAACTGGTATCTGTATTTTTGAACGTGTATTTATATATATATTTTTTGTTTTATTTATTTTTAGTAAAATGCGGCCAAAAGCAATGAAAAACAACTATTCGTTTATTATTCTCCAACATATTATGCTGATCGGTCTTCTGCTGATAGGAAATAACTTGTTGCTTAGACTTTTATGTTGGATAAGAATCAAGTAATCAATCTTATACACAGGGTTCTTTGTAATTATGGACGTCGTAAGTTAGAATTCATTGAGTTATTACATTAATTTTAGTTCAGTGTTATTATTTTATTTTTATTCTGAAATATATTGTGAAATAGAAAATAATCTAATATTTCAAAATCTTTATTGATGAGGAATTATTGAAGTGTGTGAGATTTCATAATTGCATTTATTCTTACTTTTGTTTTTTAACACATTCACTGCCGGGTTAAAATTAGCGGAATTTTATTTTATTTAGAAAGGTCGAATTCACACCAGAAAATACTAATAGCAATATTTACTTTATTTAATTTCAGACATTTTGTGATTACATAAAATAAAAATTCTTCTTTCGAAATTTTTGGTACGAATTCGTAATTTTAGATTGAAAAACCACGAGTATACTCGTGGTTAGCAGCAAATGGGTTAACACTATCAAACATAGTTGAAAAGTGTTTGTGAATTCGGTTGGTCTTTCTTCCTGTCAGTATATTTGTCTGTCTACCGTCTGCCTATCTGTGCTCTAACTCATGTAAATATAGTCGGATTGCATGCAATTGATATATGTTAATGAAGTTTACTATGGCATGTTCAGTATTGAAAATGAAGTACGTGGCGTTTATAGTTCATTTACAGGGACACTAAAAATAATTCCATATATTACTGTCTATGAGGAAAAATCGTTTGCGGTGTATTTCAATTATGTTACGCTATTTCAATTGATATATATCAGTGAGATGGGCTACAAGAGGCTTACTATATAATATGGTGTACATAGCATTAATCGTTCTTTAACAGGGACACACAAAGTATACGGATACAGTACTGGTCAAAACAATAATTGCTGGAAGTACGTTTTAAGTTGTGGTCTTTAAATTAAACTAATTGTTTGCCTATTACTTCATGTGTATGATTTCTATAGATAATATACAGGACAGGACAAAAGATTTCGAGTACACATCCGTTTATTGACGGACATTTCTGAAGTGGATTTTACAACAGTCCTATGAGTTTCCTAACTGAACTAAATTGTAGCATACTATGTCGTATATATATGTTATCTTTTTACGAAGATGATTTAATATTTCACGGGAAAATGGCAGTTGGTTACAGATGAAGAATTATTGCAGTCGTTATCAAGTATCATGGCGAGGTGGTTAGGCAATGATGAAACACCATAAGAATTTCTCCAATAATGTGCAGCCAATTTCCAGATAAATTGTTTATTAACGAACAGGAGCGATGCCAATAACAGTTCCCACAGTATCAAGGTGTAATCATATAGCCCTCAGGCTTGACGTTAACTCACTACATTATTGAATTATCTTAAAGTGCTGTTAGAAATTCTATGTCAGCGAACACCAGATAACACTTTGGTTAGCACTTCCAAACACAACAAAAATCTGCTCTCCAAATTCTTGCCAGCGAGTTTTGTTAAACTCCGCGCAAAGTTACAGAAGCTACGTAACGAGCGCACGAAAATAAGCTAAGCGAATGCGGTGCGATGGAGAAGATTTAACAAGAAATAATCCCGATCCCAGCTGCGCATTGATTTTGACGTGAAAAGTACCCAGCGCGCGAAGCGAAGCATGGAATAAAGAATATGAAAAAAAGGGCTTTTAAAAACATTCGAAATAACAACAAGCGTCTCTCAGAATATTATAGATTGGGGAGTTGATAAAAGTTACGAATGAACTTACAGTTTTAGATTAAGATTTAGAATAAGATAATTATTAATATACGTTTTATTACTTTTAAAAGGACATTAAATAGGAATAAATATTATTAAGAATTAAGGAAATAATGACTATGTCAGAATTTAGATTAATTTAAAGGAATATTGCGAAATAAAATTTGTATATAACATATATAGGGTGTCCGAAAAGTCTGCAAACGGTTCACTAACTCGAGAAATATACATATGATTAAACAAGAACGAAAAATCATGCGTCAAGCATAGATTATGTAACACATTTCAACGCTTCCAAAATAATTTTACAAATCATACCGTTTAATAAGCTGAAAGATAACATCTAAGTAAACAATTTGGAAAACGCATAACATATTTAAAAACATAAATTCAGGAATTTCCAACATATACAATGTTCGGAAAAATATACGAATACTTTTATTAAGCCCTGTATATGATCTATAGATTTGTATATATACTACATAGGATGCTAAATTTTAGTTCAGTTAAGAAACGCGTAGCACGGTTTAAAATTCTCCTTCTGGAGTAACTGTCAATAAACGGAAATGTGTTCGCGAACTTTTGTGCTTCCCGGTATATGATCTACAGAATTTATACACGCCATGTAATAAACAAAAAGTGAGTTAAAATTAAAATCGCGTTCGGTAACTTAAAACGCACTTCCAGCAATTATTGTTAACAGACAGTAGAGAATACTTTTGTGTGTCCCTGTAAATGAACGATGACTGCTATACACACAATATTCTATAGTAAGCCTCTTGTAATGCACCTTAGTGATATACATCAATTTCAATGCATTTAAAATAGTGAAACATTATTTAAATAAACCGCAGACAATTTTTCTCCATATACGTAATATAACGGAATTCTTTTGACTGTCCCTGTAAAGTAACTATAAGTGCTAAACACACCATATTCCATATTAAGCTTCTTGTAATGCACCTTATTGATATATATCCATTACAATGTATTTGAAATTGTGTAACATCATTAAAATAAACCGCAAATGATTTTTCCCCATAGACCGTAATGTAACAGAATTCTTTTGAGTGTCTCTGTAAAAAACTATAAGTGCTACACACTTCAGTTTAAATAGGAAACATGCTATAGATAACGATAATAACATATAAAAATTGCAAGGCAATCCGAGCATATTTACGGGAGTTAGAGCACGGCCAGACGACCAGACAAACCGAAGTCATAAACACTTTTCAACTAGGTTGGAAAGTGTTAAAAACGGAAAATGCATTTTCAATATTTTTGAATATGCCAGAACATGTTTTTGAACATGTTTTTTTTTCACTTTTCAGACACCCTGTATATATATATATACATACATCGATAGATCACATACGGGATGCACAAATTAATAAAAAAAAGTTTCCAACTATTGATGGTAATTACTTGGTATTCAAATATGTTATGCGTTTTCCAAACCGTTTACTTAGACATCATTTTTCAACATATTAAATGATGAAGTTATGTTAAAGTATTCTGAAAATGTTTGAAAGTGTTTCATAATCTTTACTTGACGCATGATTTTTTGTTTATAATACATATTGGTATTCGTCATTATCATAAAAGGGCTCTTAAATATTTTATAGCCGTTTTTTATGCAATAAAAAATAAGACTTAAAAATGATACCCGCTTTCCCGAAAACATGTTGCTAGCTTGTTAAAAAAAAAGTTAGAAGAGAAATAAAATAAAGAACGAATATTGTAATGCTTGTAGGCATGTTATTTTATTCATTTGTAACTTATGATTCATAAAACTTTAAAAGAAGCAATATGAGTTGCTTATTAAAAGCAAATAAATAAGAAAGGAAAAAAAAAATAAAATCAGAATTGCTCCAAGGAACGTTATGTTTTTAATCCTAGAATTGCACTAAAAATGATTTTTTTTTAAATAAATCTTCTTTAACTTTTCAAAAAACGCATTAAACTTCGAATAGGTTTTTGAATATTTCAACGTAAAAGAAAGTATATTACATAGAATTTTATGGTATCGGATTTATTTTCTGGCAAGCAAATATAGTTTACAGTTTATAGTTATGTTTTCAGTGCATTATTTCTTTTTTTTGTTTAAAAAATGAAATATATTTTAAAGAAATTGTCAGATGGTTTTTAACCCATTATTATAAAATATGAAACAGATGAAGATTATACATTTTTTTTGTGTCTTTAGTGTTTATCAATCTAGCGATACTTTTAAGTATCTTTACTTTACTTTTCATTTATGCAAAAAAATCTATATCTCTAATAATTCAATGACGTATTCTTTTTAGGGATTCCAATAAATTTCAAAATATGCATAAATAATTCTTCTTTTTTACACGTTCATAGGTTTAAATGCTTTACGTGTACTTAATGCAATTATTGTTAATAGTAATCATCGCTTTTTTTAATCTCGGCAATCAGTGATTAAATAAGGCATGGATTACGATTTAAAAAAAAGTGGTATTAGTTGTCGATAAACCTTCATATAAAAACATAATTAGGTGTAACTCTAATAATTTCAGGCCTAACTGCCAATTTTTGATCATTTCAACCTAATACGCCCCTCACAAAATCTGTAATAATGTTCACTAGATATACATTTCAAATACGTTTTGAAAAGTTTTAAGTTGTGATCAAGTTCTTTTATGTATTTTATATTGATTTTTAAGGAGGGATATTTATAGTGTCATTGTGATATCTATTTTACACATCATATAAAAGTATTGACATTAATTTTGCAGTTGGTAAATAAATTGAAATAGATTGGTATAAATATTGAAAATCTGCTTTAGCTGAATTGCTAGTTTTTACACTTATATTTATACTTAGCTTCATCATATGAAAAATACGATGGATCATTACGAAGATCAATGTACGAAACCGGCAGATCAGCAATATTCTAAATTGTTTTTAATGTTAAGAAAACCACACATTTGCTTCGAGTAATGAAAATTTTATTACAATTTTGCTACTGAAATTTGTCAGTAATTTTAATTAAATGTGGATTATTGGAATGTCTTCTATTTCAATTACAACTTATAGTCAAATTGCGTAAAAACTCCTTAAATGTTCATTAAATTGATTGTAAAATCATTTAAAATAGAAAGAAGAATATATTAAGGATAAAATTAGATTTTCTATTTTCAATATATCATTCAGTGACTATTTTCTTACCCGTCTTTTAATCTATAATCTATCGATATTCATGAATGTTTTGGATCCAATATACATTTATAATTAATTACATGCGAAAAACAGTAAAATTTTTATTTATGAAAATAATTACTTCAACAATTATAATTCTTTAATAAAGGTTTTTATAAAGGATTTAGAGTGATTTTTAACTGAAGTTTATTTTGCCTTACTATTTCGTCACTACTTTGCGGAACAGGCGGCATGCGCGCGGTATAGGAGGTCCTTTACTTTAGTTACCAACCGGATCGGTAGTGTCCTAGGAGCGCATAATTGCGATCGACCTCAAACAGATGTTCGAGGTCGATTACAGAGAAAATAGAGAAGAAATGTAAACAAAAGCATTGGTCCAAGTGTTTCTCCCATATATTCTTTGTAAGAATGGGGTGATTCAATACGACGGCAAAAACATGGACCATCTGCGCAATCTACTGCACATACTCTCTGCATTTCTAGAGTGAATATTTGATTTGACATTTCTTCTTAAGAAATCATTATGCATTATAAAAGAAAATTTTTTAACATTGTAGGAATAAAACATGAAATGCATCCATTTTTTTAAAAAATTCTTTTATATTTCATTTACTCTTTCAAAGAAAATAATAATTCATTGTAGTATGAAATAGTTAGTGTTGGATTTCGCCATTAAACTAAAAGTATCTTTACTTTATAAAACTAATACTACATTAAATAATTGAAAAATGACTTTTTTTTTATTTTTAAGATATCATTAAAAACTATTACTACTTTACTTTCAGTAGCAAGTAATTTATAAATTCTTTATTCAGATTTTGAAAGATATGTATAAGAGATAGATATATGGAATTCATTTTCTGGCATCAGCAGAAGTTTGATAAGACAATGACAGATCATATTGCTTCTCTTCCTTTAATCTTTATTACTTTATTCTGATGAAGGAATGCATTAATATATATGTCGTAGGCTAATTGGGAAATCCGCCTCTTTGCAAACAGCCTAGGCTCTTTGCAAAGAGCCGGTCTAATTGGAGAATCATTTCCCTTTTCTCAACCAGCTTGATGTTTTTCAGACTTATTGCAAAGAGTCTAGACAGCGTTAGGCTAATTGGAATATGGTCATTTATTTTTCAATCAGCCTGACATTTTTTAGACTCATTGCAAAGAGCCTAGATAGCGTTAGGCTAATTGAAAAATGACCATGCCTATTTAGGAAATGACCAGTACTTCTTCAAAATATGGTGTTGTACCCAACACGAACCGGAAAATTCCATTCGAAGTCGACCCGAACCCGACAGAAAATTTCTATCGGACCGTAACCCGATCCTAAAAGGACAAAATAAATTCCTTCGAGTCGCAACCCAACCCGAACCAGAAAACTCAAGTTAACCCGAAATCCAACACGAACCCGACAAAAAAATTCCATCAAACCGTAACCCGATCCGAACCTGACAAAATAAATTCCTTTATGTCGCAAAGCCCCCCGAACCTAAAAATTCGATGTTAACCAGTAGCCCAACCCGAACAAGACATAAAAATTCCATCGAACCGTAACCAGATGCGAACCCGATAAAATAAATTCCTTCGTGTTACAAACCGACCCAAACCCGAAAATAATAGTTAACCCGAAACACAACCCGAACCAGGAAAAACATTCCATCAAACCGTAACCCGATCAGAACCCGAAAAATAAATTTCGTCGTCACGCAACCCGAACCGAAACTGAAAATTTAAGTTAACCCAAAACCGACCCGAGCCTAAAATTTTAATTTAACCCGAAACCTAGCCCAAACCTTAAAATAGAAGTTAACTCGAAACCCAAAGTCGACACACAACCCGATCCGAAACTGAAAAGTGAAGTTAACCCGAATCCCAAACCCGTCTAAAATTCCATCGAACCGTAACCCGATCCGAACACGACAAAATAAATTCCTTCATGTCGCATAGCAACCCGAACCTAAAAATTCGATGTTAACCATTAACCCAAACAGAACAAGACATAAAAATTATTCCATCGAACCGTAACCATATCGGGAAATAAATTCCTTCGTGTCGCAAACCGACCCGAACCCGAAACTAATAGTTAACCCGAAACCCAACCCGAACCAGGAAATAAATTCCATCGAACCGTAACCCGATCTGAACCCGAAAAATAAATTTCGATGTCCACGCAACCCGAACCGAAACTGAAAATTTAAGTTAACCCAAAACCGATACGAACCTAAAAATTTAATTTAACCCGAAACATAACCCAAACCTGAAAATTTAAGTTAACTCGAAACCCAAAGTCGACACGCAACCCAACACGAAACTGAAATTTTAAGTTAAACCGTAACCCGATCCGAAATCGATGAAACAAATTCCTTCGTGTCGCAACCCGACCCAAACTTGGAAATGGAAGTTAACCCGAAACTTAACCCGAACACGACAAAAAAATTCCATCGAACCGCGGCACAAACCGAAAACATTCCATTGTCATGCATTTCATAATTTCCATTGTCATGCAACCTGATCTGAACCTGAAAATTTGAGTTAACCCGAAACCCGACCCGAACCACCGAGCCGTAACTGAATCCGAACCCGAAAAAATAAATTCCTTCGTCTCGCAACCCGACCCGAAACTGAAAATTGAAGTTAATCCGACAAAATGAATCCATCAAACGTAACCCGATCCGAACTCTAAAAAATGGATGTTAGCCCGATCCGAAAAAGGAACATAACCGCCAACCGCAGGTCGGGTCAGTTTAGCGGAAAACGGTTTTCCGGACCCGATGAAGGACTCTAATCATGGGTTATTGCAGAACGTCCAAGGTATTAAATGATTATGCATAATCTTAGTATAACAAATAGGAGTAGTAACTTCAAATTTTATAAAAAATGTATAAGAAAACTGTCTTTTTGACAGATTTCATTTACGCGGCTGAGAATTTAATATTAGTGAATACTTCATTTTTGTTTTAAGGGTATATTTTTCACAACCATCCCGTGCAGAAGTATTAATAAAATCTGTACATGAGGCAGATTGTTAATGTTTTCTCAGAATTATGTAGAAAAGATAGGTTGTTATAAAAATAAAAAATATATGATATTATTATAAAAATATATATGAAAATTTTTATATTAATGAAATCTGCAGATGAGGTTGATTTTTAATGTTTTCCCATCTTTAATGAAGGAAGATGGGTTGCCAATGAAAACAATTATTAAAAAAATATATATGAAAATTTCTGTAATAATTATTTCTACAGATGAGGCAGATTTTTTATGTTTCCCAGTTTTACTCAGATAACATCGGTATCTAAAGAACATTATTATAATATATATATGTAAGAAAATTTTTGCAATAATGACACTTACAGATCAGGCAGACTTTTGTTGATTTTCAACGTTACGTAGAGGATGGGTTACTGAATGAAAATATTATAAAAATAAATAAGAAAAGTTCTTTGTCTATGAAAACTGCAGATGTGGCAGATTTTTAATATTTCTCCATCATTAGGTAGAGAAGATGTGTTGCTGAATGAATTTGATAAAAAAAGAAAACTGTTTTATTGATAGATTTCATTTATGCGCCTTGTTGATAATTAAGGTTAATAGGGGAGTCTGGTACACAGTGGACCACATTTTCAGTTAAATTTCTCTTTAACGGACAAACCAATTTGCATGAAAATATTTTTGAATATTCCTTAAACCTTTCATCATAATTCATCATAATTTTCTCAAAACATAGTTTTCAAAGCATTTTTCAAAAAAAAAAAATTATATGCACCCATAAAGTTGACCAGTGTGCCCCAGAAGTGGGGCAATGTGGACCGCTATTAGGTATTATCTGACATACAATATAAATCTATTTTTCATTAATCTAATTCTTTTTTATTCCCCCTTTACCTGCAAAATAACATAGTAATATAAATTTTAAAGTAACATTTTGAAACAAAAACAAAAACAAAAAAAAATAATTATATTTTGAAAATAATAAATACAGGAGCAATTGCAATTTAGTTGAAGTTATTACTTAAGTATAAAAAAAATCAGCGTAAATTAAAATTTGCAAATGAAATTCCAAAATACTTATGAGTAAGATTGAGACTGGAATTTTCCTGAAATACTTTTGGGTCTGGAAGCAACATTATGAAATCATTGACATCATCAACAGATTCATCTACAGTTTCGGGAAAAATAAACTGATTTCCATTCAATTTGTTTCTCATGAATCTTACTTGAATAGAATCATCACCCATTAGACTACAGTTATATTTATCAAAGGCAGTAAATACAAAACAAAATATTTCTTACTATGTTAAATAAATTGTTATTTTTCTTTGTTTACTTTATTTTACAGTTAAATACCTACTTTAAAACAATATTTCTTTATAGAAAATAAGCAATTATTAGATATTTTGAACATTTTGCATTACAGGAGCAGAGTGGATTGTGGACCACTGTGCCCCAGGAGTGGGTGGTCCACTGTGCCCCATGTTGAAGTTCAATAAATAATCATATTAATGTTGTTTATAGCTTTCTTTTAAACATATTAACTTTAAAGTTAAATAAAAACAAGTATCTTAGCTTTGCAAAAAAGCTGTTTTATCTTATTTATCTACAACCTTTAATTATTAATAAAGTTAAAATATGATGATGAAAAATTTTACTTTTAGAAGCTCAAAAAAACCAATCATGATAAAATAGTTCAATCTGAGATAAACATATTTTCTGAAGACTATAAATAATCAGTGCAGTGCTGTTGTCTATTAGGATAGAAGAGAAGCTTAAAAAAATTTAAATAAATAAAATGTTATGGGGTGCTCCACTGTGCCCATAGTCCCAGTGTGTACCGGTCTCCCTTAAACACATTCTTTTTTATAGATAAAATTTGCCCTCTGCCACAAAAATATACAAAACACAATTTGCAGTCAAGACGAAAACGGTTAACTTAAATTTTCAGTTTCGGTTCGGGTTGCGTGACGACGAAATTTATTTTGTTGGGTTGGGATCGGGTTACAGTTCGATGGATTTTTTTATAGGGTTTAGGTCGGGTTTTGGGTTAACTTGAATTTTCTGTCTTCGATCGGGTTGTGACACGAAGGAATTTATTTTGTCGGGTTCGGATCGGGTTACGGTTCGATGGATTTTTTATCGGGTTCGAATTGGGTTACAGTTCGATGAAATTTTGACGGTTTCGGGTTTTGGGTTAACTTTAATTTTCACGTTCGAGTCGGGTTCGTTTCAACTTTGCGTTTCGAGTTAACTTTAATTTTCAGGTTTGGGTTATGTTTCGGTTAAAATTAAATTTTCAGGTTTGTGTTATGTTTTGGGTTAAATTACATTTTCAGGTTCAAATCGTTCTTTGGGTTAACTTGAAATTTAGGATCGGGTTGCGTGACTACGAAATTTAATTTTTCGGGTTCGGATCGGGTTACGGTTCGACAGATTTTTTTATCGGGTTCGTGTCGGGTTTCGAGTTAACTTGAATTTCCTGGTTTGGATCAGGTTGTGACAAGAAGTAATTTCTTTTGTCGGTTTCGGATCGGGTTATTGTTCGATGGATTTTTTTGTCGGGTTCGGGTCGGTTTCGGGTTAACTTTAATTTTCTGTTTCAGATCGGGTTGCGTGACGACGAAAATTATTTTGTCGAGTTCGGATCGGTTTCTGTATCAATGGATTTTTATTTCTCTGGTTCGGGTCGGCTTTCGGGTTAAATTCAATTTTCAGGTTCGGGTTGGGTTGCGAGACGAAGAAATTTATTTTGTCGGGTTCGGATCGAGTTACGGTTTGATTGAATTTTTTTCCTGGTTCTGGTTGGGTTTCGGGTTAACTATTATTTTCAGGTTCGGGTCGGTTTGCGACACGAAGGAATTTATTTTGTCGGGTTCGGATCTGGTTACGGTTCGATGGAATTTTTATGTCTTGTTCGGGTTGGGTTACTCGCTAACATCGAATTTTTAGGTTCGAGTTGCGTTGCGACATGAAGGAATTTATTTTGTCGAGTTCGGATCGGGTTACGGTTCGATGTTTTTTTTTTTTTTGTCGGATTCGTGTCGGATTTCGGGTTAACTTGAGTTTTCTGGTTCGTATCGGGTTGCGACTCGAAGGAATTTATTTTGTGCTTTGAGGATCGGGTTACGATTCGATGGAATTTTTCTGTCGGGTTCGGGTAGACTTCGAATGGAATTTTCAGGTTCGAGTTGGGTACAACACCATATTTTGACAAAGAACTGGTCTTTTTCTAAATAGGCATGGTCATTTTTCAATTAGCCTAACGCTATCTAGGCTCTTTGCAATGAGTCTAAAAAATGCAGGCTGATTGAGAAATAAATGACCATATTCCAATTAGCCTAACGCTGTCTAGGCTCTTTTCAATAATCCTGAAAAACATCAGGCTGATTGGGAAAAAGGAAGTGATACTCCAATTAGACCGGCTCTTTGCAAAGAGCCTAGGCTGTTTGCAAAGAGACGGATTTCCCAATTAGCCTACGACATATACACGTCATTTGCGAACATGTAAACTAACTATTTAAAATTTTATCTAATTTTCGTATACAACAATAAAGTTCGAAAATAATTATATCTCGAATAAGACAGAATTTCCATGGAAATAAATTCTAGCTGCTTTCTAACGTACAGAAAATAAAAAGGTGTAGATTTTATATATAGTTATAAATTATTCCAAAAATTATTATACTCTATTTTTATATACAGATTTAGGATCGAATTAATGCGGTAATGCTGGTTTTTTTCCCCATACAAACATGTTTTAAATTCTTAGATCTAAGTTAAAAAAAAAATATGAATGCGCTTACGTTTTAACGACTTTTTTACTTGGCAAATTTCTATTTAATAGAAATCTCTGAATAAATTACACTTTTCCTATTCAATTTGCACAGTTATAAACAAAAATGTGAAGATAAAGAAAAAAATGTGAACTGAAAGCTCTCAGTTTAAATTCCACATAAACGATTTTTGCTTTTTATAATCTTAAAATATAGTCCAAAGCAAAATGTATTGTATCGTAAATAATTTCGACATTCTTTTGTCTCAAATTACTGTTATGTTTTACGAGAATTGCTAACGTTTAAAAGTTATAAGTAAAGGCTGAAAATAAAATATTTTTTTTTTATGTGTCGTATATTGCATGATGATTTGCGTTATAAGTTAATGCTTAGTTCATCATTATATCAACTTACATATTAAAATCTATTTTTTCTGGTTAAATTATTTCTTCGATTTTTACGATTGTTAACCTATAATTGAATCGGTCATTTCAAAACCCACATAAGTTAAGTTTTTTCAAACGTATAATTTTGTCGAAAAAGCATTAGAGCCATGATCTGAGTAATAACCACATAAGTCAGTGCATTCCATCCTCTTCAAACAATACCTTCTAATTTTCTCTCATTACTTAAACGACATAAAGTCAGCGACTTAAGTGGTCTTTGAGTACTATACCAGATTGCATGCGGATACCATAAAACATTACCATATTACCATTTCCATGCAATATCATATAACGTAAAGCCAGGAGAGATGACGCGATCGGAGAGATTGCGCACATAGAGGTTCGGGGGGAAGGAGTAGAGTGAGCGCGCAGCGACTCCAGGTAGTTGTACAACAGCAGTAGTGGAGTGTCTACTTGAAAGTTCAAGATGATTGTTTTGAGTGTCTATGATAAATCATTGCTATTTCGTTTTGTTTTCCCAAGTAAGTGCTTGAATTTTCATAGCTATTCATCAGAATTTCTATACAATGTTAGTAGTTCAAAATATTTTTAACTTAAACGATTTCTCATAAGCTACTAGTCTAAACTAACAATATGAACATCAACGGTTCGATTTAGTAGCGGCCATGCTTATATAAAAGGCCGCGCAAACTTTCCTACCGAAATTGGAGAGTTTGCGTATCTGCTACTTAGGAGAGATGGCGCATTGTTTCCATTAGTTTCCATGTTAGGAGAGATTACGCAGCTTATTGGTAAATTTGCCTCAATAAATGAAAAAATAAAATAGACTAATTTTAAGTTAAACGTGTTATCAAGTAACTTAATGTTCTTTTGCAATCTTATATGGACTTGCTTTTTCTGATTCTTTATTTTTTTTTTCATTTAATTAAAATGTTTTAATAGTTTTTAAAATTATTTCCTTTTTCTGATTCTGTAATCATTAGGTTGAAACATTCACTCCTAATACAATAATATTTGTTCACAAAAACCTTACAACAATGTCATTTAAGTGTAATTATTATTGATAAAAATTTAATTGTAGTTTATTATTAGTAACAATCTCTCCTACCCATGTGCGCAATCACACCAACCCTTTAAGGACATATTGCGCAAAATAACTTTCTTTGTTTTATTACAACTGTTCTATCAAATTACAACATAACAACAAAATAGCAATGAAAAGCATAAAAAACAAATGAAGTCAAAATTATTCACGGATAGTTCAGCAAAAATTAAATATTTAGATTTTTTATTGTTATTCTTTTGAATTGTGCGCAGACTCTCCTAGCTTTACCTTAAGAACTTAAAAATGTTCCTGTATAAGTGCTATCTTCATTAGTTTTGATTAAAAATATGTTTAATATGACTGTTTTGTTCAAAATTAATATCACTTAATCTGGTTTCTTTCTAAATGAACATAAGTCAGGAACAGTTTTATTTTATTTTTCTTTTGTTTATTCATGAATTATAAAAATTATTTGATATTTACAAACAATGCAGTATAAACTCTATAATCAACCCAAAAGGCCCCAGAACATTTATTTGTAAATAACACAGTTTTTTTTAATTTCTGAAAGTTCTCATTCTGTGTGTTATGTGTTTTTTGAAATGACCGATTCAATTATGATTTCTGTAAGACAAATTAAAAAATGGTATTAAGATAAAAATGAAGACGTTCTAAAGTAATGGATTGTGCATCCAGTATGTGTTCCTGTGGTGGACACATTGAGCATACTTAATTATTTGATTACGAGTCAGAACTGGAGACTATTTTTATATTCAATCGTACAACAATTAGTAAATTTTTCCTTGCGGTAGAACATCTTGAAAATATATTAGTATAAGTGAGAGGTAGCTCTTCAGAAAATTCAAGAGGGACTAAGTCTCCTTTATAAATGTTTTTAAAATAAACAAAAGGACAAAAGGAAATAGTCCTATTATAAATAACCTTTAAAATTACAATTTCAAGAAAGTTATTATTGTACTTCTTCAAAACATTCTAACATTATCCCATAACCAATGACAAAATTATTCATATGTCTCATTTGGAGAACTGAGACTGAAAATATTCTACCCGCCTGTGATTCCGATTACAGGTGAACGAGTTCGGAGAGGGAGGTAGAAACATTTCGCGTCAATGTTATCTTGGGACTTCAAGTTATCTAGCATCCATGAATATAAAAAATATAGGTAACATGCTATTTACGAATGGAATTTTTAAAATAGCCGACTACCCAGTGTATGTCCCTATCTGTAGTCAAAGAGTTAATTTGATTTTCTTATTTAAATAAATTTTAACTTGCTTACACATGTTAATTTTATTAGTAACTCCGAGTCTGCCTTATATTGCCAATTTTTGCGATTAGTGGTGTTAAGACGTAATGTAAGAAATCATCATTTTGTAAGACATCGATGCTTCTCTACAACCTTGTGATTGACTTTTTTTATTTATCTCATACCAGTGCCAAGATAGACACATTTACTCCAAAGTTTGTCAGTAATTGATTATGGAAGTGTTCTCATCACGTAGTGCATAACCACATTACTATATCTAGATACCATGTTCATTTGATTGTAGACCACAAATATAGCTGTCACCATACTAAAAGTAATGAAGGAATGTGAACAGTGATTTAGACTGCACCGTGTATGGTATTTTAATTTGGATACTTTCAATATATTTGTCATGAACGTACTACTTCATAGCTAGCAGATATTTTCTCTATATAACAGGAACCCTAAATTCGTGAAACTATTTGCATTATTTTTCATAAAGTATTTAAATAACTACTCAAAAAGGACAAAACCTTTACACAAATTAGAAATTAAAGCACAATGTTTACATGTTCATATATTTACATGTGAATAACGAACCTGCGAGGAGAATCATCATGAGGTCACCATTAAAACACACAAAAAGCTTCTGTTTGTAAAACGCATGTTATTTTATAATAATATGTGCACTTATTTTCATAAATCTTAAATATTTTTATGGCAGCTTGCAGATTCAAATTTTGAATTTTCAGTATAGTAGCCATTACGCAAGGACCATTTTACTCTTCGAGGTACGATAACGAATAGGTTTACATATAATCATGCAATAACAAAATTTGACAGTTATAGGTATAGATACTTAAATGCAGCTATGGAAAATCTATAAAAATTTCACTTTTGCATAAGATAATATGATTTTTCTTTAGAATGTATTTTAAATCCAAAGGCTTTAAACATTGATTACCGAATTTATTCAAGTAGAGTTCGCACTCTGTTTTTGATAGCAGTAAACGAAAACATAATATATCTCTATATTTAATACTTGGGAAATTTTTCTATAGGAAATTTCTCATGCCTTGCATTCATAATATTTCACATTTTAATTAATGGCTTTTAAACAATTAAAATTTAAAATATCATAATATATCTCTTGAATAATGCGAACTTGTCTTTTTAAAGACCGTAATTACGGAAATGTGTTAAAAAAATTTCTATAGAAATCATTACTTTCAAAATTTTTAAATTGAACTTAAATTATAGTTTTTGATCACGTGCATTTTATATTCTTATAAAGATAGCTCTAACTTAAGGTTTCTCCAATAAGCACTTTTTGTCTCATTGGAAAATTTCCTTTTCAAATATTTATCAGTCTGAAGCCAATACTGTATGTTTTTGCATAAATACAAAAAGGTCACACAATACAAAAAGCTCAATTATTTCATGTGTTTTTCTTATTGCGTCTATGTTCGTCTAATTTTATCAGTCTTTACGTGATGTACTCTGTGTCTCCGTGAAGTACTCTGTGTCTCCGTGAAATCACGGGCTTTCATATAGCTGTCAGAAATATTCTGTGTATACTGCAAATTACAATTTCTGGACTTAAATTTTTTCTTAAAAATGCGTCCATTATGCATTAGTAAATAAGTTAAATATAATAAAACACAATTGTTTTTGTCTTTATGAAAAATATAAACTTTGCATGACATTTCCTTTTTAAAATTAATCCTACATTTTTATTTGTATTTAACGTCTATCACAAAATATTACATAACAGATATGATTCTAAAAATTTTTAAAACCTGTTTTTCCCTCCAACTAAAAACGGTATTTTTTATAGATCCACGTTGCCATAAGTAATAGAATTTATTATTCAAGAAATGAAATAAAGAATTATATGTAGCAAGAAATGAAATAAAGAATTACGTGTAGCTTCCAGGCATTTTATTTCGTCAAAGTAAATCCACGATCGTATGACTCAAAAAAAAATTTTAAAGTCCATATACATAGCAGCAAAAGCAAATAACTGAGAAAGGAATTAAAATAAAGTACAGTAGAGTTATTTTATCAATTTTTGAAATGTAGAGTAAAATGTGGACATGTCTTTTGTTTAACCGCTGTTTCCCTTTACAAGAAAATGTAATGAATTTTGATAAAATGTAGAAAATATCAAGAAAATAAAAACACCACAAAACACTTAATATAAATGTTTTTTTTTTTAGAAAAATATCACTGTAATGACTATGTTTACTCCTTGAGAGTTGGTTCACTCAATTGCGATCGCAGACGTTGAATGAAGCTCGTTCTGTCCCTAATGAATATTATCTGTTTTTAAAATAACTTCAACTTTCCTTGATTTCAAACCTTTCCTTTTCCTTGTTCTGTGGTTTGTTATGCAATAGATTGTTTTTGTACTGATGATGCCTTGCGTGTCGCTTGGCGAAACGTCTACTATTTTGCATTTTTAACTGTTTTTAAGTATATATTTTTTTATAAAATTTTTATTTTATGTGTACTCATGTCTGTCTTAAAATATTTTAATTGGTGTTTTTAATACATTGATTTCATTGCCGCGGTCATCTGACGTGATACGATGTCTTGTTCAAGCCTTTGTCTCGTTATTTATAAAACACTCATAATATGCAAGCGTTATAGTGATCGGGATATTTGGTAATTTCATTAATTTTTGGGACTCGTGTACAAGATAAGGGAATCTGAACAATTCATCAGGATCTCGAACTCGATAATTCTTCGAATTTTAAAACCGGGTTATTCTAGAAATCTATAAGAAAAATAAAATTTGTCGCTGAAAATCAAGCACTACCGAGTATTATCTATATAATTTTTCGTATATTACAACTATGGAATTATAGTTATCATTTCAATAATAACAAAAGAAAGCTAACGTTCCGCAATAAAACTCATTAATTAGGATTTACAACTGAGAGTTGAAATAATGTTTAAAAAAGAACCATTTGAATGAATATAAATTAGCGACAAGCTACTATATCTAAAATAACGCCAATTCGGTTATATCACGAGGATCCGGTGCTGCGAAGAGATGTCAGTAGCAGTGCGTTCGAAAGATAAATGTTGAAAGACATTGTACTTTTAATAAATGAAGTATATACCAGTCTGAAAAAGTTTGGTAATCGAGATACTACAGCACTACAAGAAAAACACCTCAATTTTAAATAAGTAACAAAGTATAGAATATTCTAAATGCTAAATATATTTATTTGATTTTTTTTTCACTTCTGACCAAGAAAGGAGTATACATAGTTCTTTACCATAATTTTTAATGTGTCAATCGAGGTAAAAACAAAGAAATTAAGAAAAGTAGTTTATACCTAGAATTTGTAACTTCATTAGTTGCAATTGAAAAAAGAATTTCTAAAATACAAGAATAGTTTGAAGACGTAAAATAATTCTCATAATGCACAACACGAATCCAATTTACTTTGATATGAAAAAACAAATATATATGTAAATGTACAATATATGTGTATGTAAAAATGTGTTTTCCTCATGCAATGTACCTCTGTTTTTGAAAGTCATATCTTTAAGAATTTTCATCTTTTCTTTTTAATGATAATAAAGAAAATATTTGTTTTATTTTTAACAAACTCTCTATGGTACCAGTGTTACCAATAGGCTACTTTTCTAAAATTGAGATTTCTTGATTTCCACCACTTTTTGTAAGTAGAAATATTCGCCTCATTTAATGACATTAATTAATGCGAGAACAAAAAACAATTACACTATTTTAAAACAGTGGAGGTAATCAAACAATCTGATTTTTTTTTAAGTTGCCTACTGGCGACACTGTATTGTACAGAAAAAAATTTTCTCAACAAGGCGACGCTTCTTTTTTCTGTCTTGTATTTTTAGATAGAGATTTCTTCCTAAAATGTTGAAAGTAAATTAAATTTTAATAATGATTTATCAATGACATGATCTTCTTCACAACAGTGAAAAAACAAGAATAGCAATACATTAAACAACATGCAACAATATATGTTTCATAACAATAAAGTAGTGTTGATGTAATTTTACAATGTAACAAAAAACAACAACAATGGAAAATATTTTATTGAAAGTAGATAGTATTTCTCTATTTATAGTTCAGTAGTTGACAGCTTCAGTGTAACTTGGAGAAAAAAAATTGAAAAGCATATAACAAACTCGAAATATTGAAAATGACAGAATTGACTCTACAAGTGCAATACACTTACAATTAAATTTTATGTGAATTGTACTTGTATTGGAGGAATCACATTTCAGAAACAACCCGAAATCAAAATTTAGGTAGATTTGACTTGTAGAAGGAGAACATGACAGTCTCGGAAAGTTTGAAACTCGAAGCACTACAGCACAACAAGTGCAATACAACTAAATTAAAGTAAGTAAAAAAAACAAGACTATTCAAAATACTTAAAAGTATTTGTTTGAATTTTTATTCACCTGGGATCATTTTTAATGTATTTTCAATGATGAAGATTACATAATACACTTGTTTGTATAATCATTTAATAAGTGTTAATGAAGGTAAAACAAGGAGAATAATTAAAAAAAATATTTTCATACTTGATTTACAGATTTTATATTCCGTTTCACGAGACTATCAAAAGATAAAAAAATACACGAATATAAATTGCAATAAACAGAATATTAATTTGTAATTTATAGGCCTTTCTCATGTAAAATGTTTTATTTTTCGGCTGCAAATCGATCTTAATAATCTTCCAATCTAAACGACTGTTCATCCTCTCCGGAACAATACATGAAAGAACAGGTGTAACGAAAAAACATTTCACTATAAATTACTGTATCACCTTCCTTATAGTTCGAAATTATCTTCTTATTAACATTTAGTTGGACTCTCTCATCTTAAAGGAGCGTTAGGAGGAGAATTTCATCAGATAAAAAAGTCAAAGAATATTTCACGTTGTATGATTCAAGTACTTTCTAGTTCAAATGGTTTATTACTTTACATTACCTTTACATTACCATTACTTTACAGACATTCTTCATTAACACATAATTTTAAAGAGTCTTTCTCGAAGATATTATACATATTCTCGCAAGCTTAAATTTCTATAATGCGGTATAACTCAGTTTTAATATAGAATATTAAACTACATAAAGAATCTTCGATACTACATCAGTACGTACTCATTTTTATTATCACAAACACAAAAACCGACCTCTCGCAGGCCGAGATAAACAGAACTATTCTTCTTGCTGAGTTGTTTAGTTACATAAAGAATTAAAATTGACTTGTTGCCAAACTACGAAAGGCAATAAGCAAACATGAAATATAAACTTATAATTGCGAAACGCTTGCTTCAACATTCCGGCCGGCGTTGACATGTTGACAAACATTCAACAATTTGAAATTTTATGCTAAGAACAATAAGTTAAACACAAATTGATAGAATTATAAATGTTGCAAAGACAAAAAAATACTAAATAAATGCACTCATAAATAAATAAAAATTCTATATAAAAAAGTATATATATACACTTCATATTTACATTTACATTGTTTCTAACGATCATTTTCAAAGGGCAATACACCAAGTTTAGTTACTGGTCTTTTAAAAATTCCTTTTTTAGTTTTAACTTTTACAACCCTCACTTTATTATCCCTTCCTGGATGTAATTCCACTATTCTACCCAATAACAAATTACAAACAGGCAAATTGTCTTCTTTCAAGACAAACATGGTGCCTAACTTTACATCTTCTCATAATACCATTTTGTTCTCTGTTGTAAAGTACTGAGATAATTATTTGACCATTTTTTCCAGATGTTTTGAATTATTTTAGTCAGTTTTTGCCAAATTTTTAACCTATTATCATTTACAGTTAACAGATTAGGTTCTGGAATAGCTGTAATAGGTCTTCCAATCAAGAAATGAGCGGGTGTTAAGGCGTCATAATCATCTGAGTCGACTGAGATAGGATAGAGCGGACGAGAGTTTAAGATTCCTTCAATTTGGACTATTACTGTCCAAAATTCCTCATAGGTCAATTTTAGATTGCCAACTACACGTCTAAGATGGTATTTGACTGATTTAACGCCTGCTTCCCAAAGAGCACCATGATTGGGAGATCTTGGAGGAATGAAATTCCAATCTATGCCTTCATTTGACAAAAAATTACCTAAATTTTCGTTAGAATCTTCTACTAATTCCTTCAATCGTTAGGTTCTGCAATAGCTGTAATAGGTCTTCCAATCAAGAAATGAGCGGGTGTTAAGGCGTCATAATCATCTGCGTCGACTGAGAGAGGATAGAGCGGACGAGAGTTTAAGATTCCTTCAATTTGGACTATTACTGTCCAAAATTCCTCATAGGTCAATTTTAGATTGCCAACTACACGTCTAAGATGGTATTTGACTGATTTAACGCCTGCTTCCCAAAGAGCACCATGATTGGGAGATCTTGGAGGAATGAAATTCCAATCTATGCCTTCATTTGACAAAAAATTACCTAAATTTTCGTTAGAATCTTCTACTAATTCCTTCAATCGTTAGGTTCTGCAATAGCTGTAATAGGTCTTCCAATCAAGAAATGAGCGGGTGTTAAGGCGTCATAATCATCTGCGTCGACTGAGAGAGGATAGAGCGGACGAGAGTTTAAGATTCCTTCAATTTGGACTATTACTGTCCAAAATTCCTCATAGGTCAATTTTAGATTGCCAACTACACGTCTAAGATGGTATTTGACTGATTTAACGCCTGCTTCCCAAAGAGCACCATGATTGGGAGATCTTGGAGGAATGAAATTCCAATCTATGCCTTCATTTGACAAAAAATTACCTAAATTTTCGTTAGAATCTTCTACTAATTCCTTCAATCGTTTTAACTCAGTATTGCTCCCTGTGAAATTGGTTGCGTTGTCTGAGAAGATACTAGCACATTTCCCACGCCTGCTGATAAATCTTTTTAGGGCAGCGATAAATACCTCGCTTGATAAATCAGTTACTAATTCTAAATGACAGGCCTTTGTAACAAGACAAATGAAAATACAAACATAAGCTTTATTCAATTTACCTTTCCTTTGGTTTGGATACTTTATCATGGAATTTCCAAAAATATCTACACCTACACAATTAAATGGAAAATTTTGCGCGACCCTTTCAGGAGGCAAATTGCCCATAAGCTGTTGCTGAGTAATTGGTTTTGCCTTAAAGCAAATTACACAGTTATGAACTAATTTTCTACAAAGATTACGACCATTTAAAGGCCAGAATTTTTGCCTCATAATTGCCTCATCGTCATATTGCCTCATCATTCTCCAATTAATCTGGTTAATTTATGACCCTTTGGTAAAATTATTGGAAATTTCCCACTAAAATTCAGTTGGCTATGAACAAGCCTTCCACCAACTCTTAAAATCCCTCGTTATCTAAAAATGGATATAAGAATTTTAGTTGACTATCTTGCGGAACTTTATCCTTTTTACTGAGGCATAATATTTCTCTTTTAAATTCAGCCTCTTGACACAATTTAATTAACTTACTTTCAGCATTTTTCAATTCAGAGGTTTTAAGTTGGACAGTGGTTTTCCTTTTTTCCTTACAATTACCATAGAACCTATAAATAAAACTTAAAATACGAACAAGTTTAGGATAATTATTGCTTAAGTTTAAAAAATCATCAAAAAAGATTTAACTATAACGTGTAAGACATAATTAGAGTTAGTTAAATTTTAAGTTCTGAAGTACAGTCATGAGATATCACATCACTAGGAATAGGCTTATTAGGATAATCATTAGTCATCAGAAAACTGGGGCCTCTGAACCACAACTCACAATCCAAAAGTTTACTAGGATCTAAGCCTCTGGATATTAGATCAGCAGGATTGTCACTAGATGGCACATGCTTCCACTGATGCGCATCTGTCAGTTCTTGTATGGTTGCCACTCTATTTGCCACAAACGTTTTTAATTGACAGGATTCTTTATGAAGCCATGAGAGAACTATCATCGAATCACTCCAATAAAATACATTGTTGACCTCAATTTTCAAAGCAGATAACACTCGAGACATCAACTTTGCAAGCAAAACAGCCGAACATAATTCCAGCCTTGGAATAGTGACACGTTTTATTGGAGACACTCTGGACTTGCTAGTAATCAATCTGACTTTCACTTCATCATTACTTGAACAATATATTGCTGCTCCATAAGCTACCTCGGGCGCATCAGCAAATCCATGGATTTCAACCAAAATAGGGTTTGCACTTAGGATGCATCTTTGTACTTCTAGACCATTTAATAGCTGCAGTTCGGAGGAAAAACGTTTCCACTCTTTGGCTTCTTTTTCTGGTAGAACATCATCCCAATTAACCCTCTGAGCGTTTTGAAAAAGGGTAAAATTGTAATGTTGTTTTCTCTGCATTTTGTTTTAAATGCTAAAAAAATATCATTCTTTCAGCATTATAAATAAAACTTAATTACAAATATGAATGTAACCCTTGAGAGTACTAATCATTCTTCAATGTTTTGAAAATTCATTAAATCTGTAGAATTATATTATCTTAAACATTGCATATATTGCAGTGAAACCTGGAGCTTAGTGAACGGAATATTACGTTCTACACGCTTAGAGGGTTAAGCTTCAATAACCAAACCATTTGAAGAAATATTTTAGCCTTGGTAATTACTGGCCCTAATATTCCTCTAGGGTCAAATAGTCTAGCTATTGTAGATAAAATGAGACGTTTGGTGACAGTTTCATTGTTTTCTAAATTTAATTTAAAACCAAAACAATCTTTTTTGGATTTCCACAAAACTCCAAGTGTTTTAGTCTCTTCTTCATTTGAGAAAGGATAATCATTATTATCTACTGCAAGCTCTGAATTATTACTACACCACTTGTGAAGATTCATTCCTGCAGATTTCAATATTTCTGTCAGTTGATATTGTAGTTCCTTGGCACTAGTTAATGAGTCTGAACCTGTTAATACATCATCCATATAAAAGTCTGAACGCAGTACTGGTGCTGCAATCGGGAAATTTTTTCCTTCATCAATGGAAAGTTGTTCAAGTGTTCTCGTAGCTAAATATGGTGCACAAACAGTACCATAAGTTACAGTTGATTATTTATAGGTTGGTTCATTTATGTCATTTTTCCATAAAATTCTTTGAAGAGATTTCTGATTGGTATTGATTTCTATCATCCTATACATTTTCTGTACATCTGCTGTAAAGGCAAATATGTGTTTACGAAATCTCACCATTATGGTAAAGAGATCATCTTGTATCACTCCTCCATTATACATAATGGAATTTAACGAATTATTATTCGATGTCAAGCTTGATGCATTAAACACAGTTCTGAGCTTCGTGGTGGATTTATGAGGACGGTATACACCATGATGAGGCATATAGTATACAATTTCTGGTTCCTTTCTTTCATTAACTTCCTTCATGTGACCCATTTCTTCATATTCCTTTAAAAATTCACGGTATAAGTTTAAATACTCGGGTTCTTTAATTAATCTATTCCATTAACTGTTCAGTCTTTTAAGAACAATATCTCTTGAGTTACCTAAGCAAACGGGATTTTCTTTCAAAGGAATTGTTACAATATACCTGCCTGTATTGTCTCTGATATGTGTTTGTTTAAAATGGTCTTCACGAATTTCAGATCCTTTGTTGGTTGGCTTTTTTGTTTCTACAGTCTCAATTTCCCAGAAACGTTTAAGTGTTTCATCTTCATTTATTTCTTCTTTTAAAAGTCCACAGTGCACTCTATTCTCCCATGCTGTTGGAATTCCACCAGCAACTATAAATCCAAATACAGTATTCTGTAACATTAATTCTGAATTTTTAATTCGAAATTGGCCTGGTTTTTAAATTTCATAAAAAACCTCGGCACCCAATAGCAAATCAATACGCTCTGGTATGTTGAATTTGTTATCAGCTAATTTTATATTACTAAACTCTTGCATATTGACATTTATTTTACGAGATGGAGTTAAATCTGCCGTAATTTTAGGTACGACTAAGAAATCAAGATTTTTTACGTAACTCTTATCTTCGTTGCTTATTGATGCATTCACATTGTATTTAATCTCTAATGAGGCATCATTCAGTCCTGATATTACAATATTAATTCTTCTCCTTTTTAACTGCATCAGCTCTACACAATTACGAGATATGAAAGAAGAAACACTATCTGAGTCCAATAGACATTTTAATTTAAATTCCCTTCCATTTTCATCGGAGAGATAACAAATTGCAGTACTTAATAGAATAAATTTATTCCTGTTATTGTGACTACTCATGAATGTCACATTGGTTTGCGGAATAAATTCTTGAGCTGATATAGACAAACCATTTTGTGACTCAGATGCACTACTTGAATTTTCCATTTGCGTTTCATTGCCCCTCATTTGTATTTGGTCTCCTAACTGATTGTTAACTGACTTATCTTGATATTGATTTTTAGGGAAATGTAGGGTTCTATTGTGACGCTTTTTTTAAAACACAAATACTTAGAGTTACAAGATGATACATTATGGAAATTCAGGCAATTAAAACACAACTTTTTATTTTTAACTACTTCAATTCTCTGATTTACTGGCAATTTTAAATAACTAGGGCATTTAGCCAAGTGGTGATTTTCTGAAACACAAAACACATTTGCTATTCTTTATATCTGATAGAAATGTTTTCGAAACATTTTTTTATGTTTTTGGGATTATTACTAAATTTCTGAATAGTGCCAGAATTTTGGTACAGAGCTTTCCCGCGTGAAGTGAAATACAAGTCGGCTTCCTTTCCTAAATCTAACGGATTAAACCAACTATCCGATTGTCTTATCGATATGTGAGATGCAGTTTCTCTGTCAAGTGTTTCGAATAACTTATCTGAAACAATTAATTGCTTTAGAGTTTCAAAATCGGAAACTTTTCTTAACTTTAAATAATACTAAAAATTAGTCATTAGAAGAGAAGCAAACTGGACATGCGATTCGTTAAGACGCTGAGCCCTTTTGAATTGTTCTAAACAAATTTGAGGTGTTGGCTGAAATTCTCTTAAAAAAATCTCTTTCACCTTTTCATAATTTTCTAAATCATTATCCTTGAGATATGTTATTATATTATTCGCCCTTTCACCTAATAAATTGAGCAGGATTTCTGCTTTCATTTTTTCTGTTACATTTTTTGTACAAAATGCTCTTTCCAGAGAAGAGAAAAAAATGTCCCCAAGCTTCACATTTAGATGGTACTTTTAAAGTTAAAGTTTTAATACTCTGGATAATACTATCTATAGAAACAGTATTTTCACTTTTTTCGTCATTTTTTGTCTCATTTTCCGTTTTAACTTCGGCACGGATTCGTGCAAGTTCTAATTCATTTTTTGATATTTCTAATTTCATTCTCTCTATTTCTAACATTTTATTATCCTCTGCCTTACGACTTTCAATAATGGAATTAGCTAGATCAATAACTGCATCGGAATCTTCCTTATATTTATCACTATTTTTTATTATTTGATTCAACTCATAAACAGACATTTTGTCATTTATCTCAATATCTAATTCCAAAGCTATAAGCCGTAAATCATCTTTAACTGCGCCTTTGAACATTTTTAATACTCATAAATTTTCACAATTGCGTAAATATTTCAAAATATAGTTAACATAACAAATATGAGCTCATAAATTCATTTTAATATCAATAACGAGCTTAATCTATTCAAATAAAACATTCTAAGTTGAAGAATTATTTCTTACTTTATCGTCTGCGTGCTGTATTCTCTCCAGAATAGACGGACCAAGTCTTCATTAACACATTATTTTAAAGAGTCTTTCTCGAAGATATTATACATATTCTCGCAAGCTTAAATTTCTATAATGCGGTATAACTCAATTTTAATATAGAATATTAAACTACCTAAAGAATCTTCGATACTACATCAGTACGTACTCATTTTTATTATCACAAACACAAAAACCGACCTCTCGCAGGCCGAGATAAACAGAACTATTCTTCTTGCTGTTTGTTTAGTTACATACAGAATTAAAATTGACTTGTTGCCAAACTACAAAAGGGAATAAACAAACATGAAATATAAACTTATAATTGCGAAACGCTTGCTTCAACAGACATTAAAACAAATTTTACACATAGAATTTGCGTAGATGTCATAAGTAGATTTTCTTAAAGGAGATATATTTCTTACAGATAGGATAAGTCAGTCCTTTTAACTACTTGAAGGACACCAGTATATTATATATAATATAAATATATTATATAAAATTAATTAGTTCGTGAATCCTGGTGTCAATCAATCATTTCAATATTTTAGCTACAAGAGTACTTTGCCCCTGAAGGGGTTAAAACAGTCATATGTGTTGTAAAAAATATTTTCGGCCTATATTCTTGGGCATCCTCAGTTTAGTGATTTCCCTCATCGACGCTTGATGTTATTCGAGCTTTCCCCGTCTTTTAAAATTTAAAAGATGTATAGAGTATAGATGGTATAGAGAGAGATGTATAGAGTGTAAAAGAATTTGATGTCGATTGTCGCGTGCAATACATCATTGCAGGTCTCTGATTTTTCTGTAATAATCGTAATAGCTTCACACATTAAAGCGTAATTTAAATTGTTATAATTTGCAAGTTTCTCTATTTCTTTAAAATTTATCTGTAGAGTGTATATTTAGATATGGTATAACGATAAATGACTTTGAACTGGTACCAAGTAAATAAACTGAAAATGATCGAACAAACTTTGAATATGTTCAGATATGACATTATGATAAATGGTTTCAAAACTTTCTAGTTCTTTTTATTTTACAAGATCAAAGAAAACTCTTAATATGTTGTAGAAAGTGTATAGCTTTTAACGAAATCTATCTAGAAAAATAACATCTATATAATTTTGGTAAATATTGTTTAAAAAATAATCTACTAAAAATATTTTTTTATCCACATTGGTTTTTATTTTTCGTCTGTTGTAGTTACTCTGTAGATAGAGAAATAAAGATATAAAAATTTCAAATATATTCACTTAATCAACAGGGAAACGAATCGTTTCAAACAAAATGTTACAGAAACTTAAACAATTAATTATCTAAACAGGATTTGTTCAAAAAATTAAACGAATAGAAATTGAAATAAATAGAATACTATAAATTTATATTCCTCCTTCGAGAAAAATGCCCATACGTTCAATTTCATGTCGGAAAAACAGAAAGAAAAAATACTATCTTTATATTGCTTGGAATTTTAAATGAATAAAAGTACTTGAGCATTTGAAAAAAAAAATTTTAAATTTTTTTTCAAACAATAAAAAAAATATATCAAAACAATAAATATATAATGAAGATTGTTAATTTATTTAAATTGCTTTCAATTTTTTATTTACTTTTTACATGTAAACACAAGGAAATACTAAAGTATCTCCATGCCTAATGTATTATCTTTAATAGTTTAATAGTTAATGAAATGCATGAAAATTTAATTAAAAATTGTATTTACATCAGAAATATTTTGATAGTTGATGTGGACTATATAAAATATATGAAAGTGTTTTTATTCTAGAATAAAAACTCTTTAAGCAAATTTATTTTTTTCAGAGCTTTTGCAATTTTAATAATTCTAGATAATCTTTTTTGTCTTTAAATCACGTTTGAGAGCAATTTATTTCGTTAGTTTTATTTTTTAAATGCAAGACACAAGAACACATTTTTCCTTTACAAAAGTTTGTTTCTAAGTTTAACTTTTGTTGAGAAAAGATCCAAACAATTATTTTATAATACGTCATATCTATTGTGTTAAAATACAAATTATACCTTTTTTAATATATTTATACAGTATGAGAAAAATAATGTAAGACACATTTTATTAAACAAATAAAAATACAAAAATGTTACATTTATATCATATCTTAATTCATTTTTACAATAATTTAAAACAACTACGATATTAAACATCTAACAATATTTGTTGCGTAATAATAAACTTTTGTTTAATGTAACAATGCAATGTATTAATTAAAGCAACAATGAAGTATATTTTATTGAAAGTATGAGACTATACTTTCTTTCTATTTTTATTTCATAGGAGATCACCTGAGTGTAACTTGGAAGAAAAAGTTGAAGAAGCCTACTTAAATCTGGAAAACATTAAAAATGGAAGCAGTAACATAACAGAAAATCAGTACACCTAAAACGTTTTTTATGTGCATCATACATGTAATCAAAGCAATATAATCCTGAAAACAATAAAATGAAATTTTAGGTGTCTTGTACTTGTAGAAGAAGAAGCATGTCCCAAAAGATTTGCAAGTCGAGGCGTAAGATCAATACAAGTACAATACACCTAAATGTTAAATTGAAAGTAAGTCTAGACTATTCTAAATAATTAAAATACTTTTTACATTTACATCTAATGATCATTAACTGATTTCACGAATGGAGTTTATATAGTTCGTTGGTGTCATTCTGCTAAAATCAATGTAAATACAAGAAAAGAAGTAAAATATCATGGCTAATGTTTTTTTCTTTGATAGTTTTTGTGAAAAAACAGGCCTTTTATACTTTACTTGATTTTGAAGCAATAAAATAACAAACAAAAATAAATTCCGAACTACGTGTTTTAGCAATGCAACTATGAATTATGAAATATAAAAAGATGCGGTACTTGATTTTTTTTTTTTTTTTTTTTTTTTTTTTGCTGTTTGGGATTTCAATCAGTGACAACACAACACTAATGAATGATAACACACGCGCCCTTTCGCACTGCTTACTGACCGATTATCTTGAGGTTGAAGAAATCCATCCGATGGAGTAACCCGAAAATTCGTGGAATTTACATCTGTTATGACCTGTGTGAGACGCACGAATTCGTGGAATTTAGATCTGTTATGACCTGTGTGGGACGCATGAACTCGCTGATTAGCACCACTGCAGCCTTCGAGTTTTTAAGGGTATCTGACTACGTTTAAAAAACGGTTGTCGAACAAAATTGTCAAAAGTGTTTTATTACGTTTCACTAAAGCATAACATTTCACCTTTCCAATACTGTATTTATTTTTATTGTACAATAAATAGAACTGGAGTTATAGCGGTGCGTTATTACTCAACAGCTATCACTAAAACCGGAAGTACTGTTTAAAAGACCAAAAGTACTATTTAAGGGTTCTAACTCGGGGGGGGGGGGAGGGGTGGAGGAAGCAAAAAGATGGCCTTCTAAGAAATAAAACAGGCTCAGCACTTGAATAAAAGAGTATAGCTTATAAAAACAGTGAAGTTTAGATACATATTACTGTGTAAATTTTTGTCAAGCATAAATCTAAACTTTAAATGCATTTTTTGGAAAATGTAATTTTTGGTAAAATTTCCGTACGCAAAACCTGATTTCCAAACAGTTATTGGAATATCACTATATAATTTAAAATGCATATTGTTTACATAATTTTGAAGGCAGTGAACTAAAGATTTAATTTTAGACTAAATATTTTTTGTGTCATGGATGTTTTCGTGGAATGATATCTATAAAGTTTATGAAAATCACTATAAGTGCTATAAGTTTTGAAACATTTAATATCTCTCTTAGATATTAGTTCATTGCTTTCACCAATATCATAAATAGGAATTGTAAAAAGGAAATAAAGATACATACAGTAGAATTTTCTGTAGAGTGTTTTGCGTATTGGGCCAAATTTCCCTAAATATTACTAAAAATTCCCCCATTTACCAAAATTTTATGAATGGATGAATTTTTTTTTTACTTTTTTTCACAGTTTCTAATCATAATCTTAATAAAAATAGGTTTAAAAAATAATTAAACAGTTCTTTTGTAAAAAATTGTTCTGTACGTAGTCAGGCACCTTAAATTACTAATTATTACGAATACAGTGTGCTTATGATGGAACTCCTAGATAACCTAGTACACAGCATGGAAAATCGCTGCAACACATTATATTTTTTTCTATGTATCTGTAATACGTTGAAAAAAATTAACACCATTTTTTCTATACACTTCTTTATCTTTATATCACATATACTATGTTTAATTTCAAATTTACTTTTCGCAGAAATAGGATATTCTGCAACTATAAGATATTTCAAGAATGAGAAAATAAAAACCTTGTTCCAGTATTACGTTATCTGCTGCAAAATAATTGAAGATACATGAGTTTTTATAACTGAACATTTATTTTTTTCCCGCCAGTGCATATATAGATAAATGCATGGTAAATGTGCATATGAAAATTTCTTTATCTCATCTAGTAAAGCGTTATCTTAATTAATTTTTACAATAATGCTAAACAACAACGATATTCAATTGAACAACATCTAACAATATTTCTTGCATAATAATAAACTTTTGATTAATGCAACAATGCGATTTAAGAAATAAATGAACAATGGAGAATATTTCATTGAATGTCTGAAACTTCTCAATTTTCAGTTCATTTGACAGCAGCTTGAGTGTAGCTTGAAGACAAAAGTTGAAGAAGCATGTTTTAAGTCTGGTAAAGTTTAAAAATGAAAGCATTAACTCCACACAAGTACAATACACCTATAATTAATTTGTATATGTGTATTGTACATGTAATAGTAGAAGCAAAAGAGAAAATTCACTAAAAATGAAATTATAAGTCTGTTCTACTTGTAGGTGCATTGCACTTGTAACAGAAGAAGCATAAAAGTTTGGAAATCGAGGCTTTACAACAATACAAGTACAATACACCTAAATTGAAAGTAAGTCTAGACTATTCTAAATAATTAAAATATTTTGTTTGTATTTTCATCTGTTGATCATTAACTGATTTCACGAATGGAGTTTATATAATTCGTTTGTGTCATTCTGTTAAAATCAATGTAAATAGAAGAAAAGTAGTAAAATATTCTCATGCCTAATATTTCTATCTTTAATAGTTTTCATGAAAAAACAAGCCTTTTAAATAATACTTGAGTTTGAAGAAATAAATTTAAAAAAAATGACAATTCCGGCCCTACATATTTTTACAAGTGCAACTATGAATGACGAAATATACCGAGATGTTGTACTTTTTTTTGGCTGTTTCAGGGTACAATCGCTGACAACGCCCACTTAATGAACGATAACGCACGACTCCCATCGCAGTGCTTGCTGAGCGATTAACTTGAGGTCGAAGAAACCCCTCGAATGGAGTAGCCGGAAAATTCGCCGGATTTATATCTGTTATGACATGTGTAGGACGCACGAATTAGCTCATTAGCATCACTGCAACCCTTGATTAGCACTGTTTGGGTGCTTTAAAGCGCTAGTAATCATGACGAATACGCTGTCGTAATGGTGGAACTTCTAAATAATCTAGTACACAGCATGGAAAATCGCTGTAGCACATCTTATTATTTTTCCTATGTATCTCTAATACGTTTAAAAAAATTGAAACGCCAATTTTCTATACTCTTCTTTATATCATATTTTCTATGTTTCATTTTAAATTTACTTTTAACAGAAATAGGATATTCTGCAATTATAAGATCTTTCAAGCATTACAAAATAAAAATCTTGTTCAAGTTTTATGGTACCTGCTGCAAAACTATTCAAGATACGCGAGTTTTTATATCTGTACATTTAATTTTTCCCGCAAGAGTATATAGATAAATGTATGGTAAATGTGCATGTGAAAATTTGTTTATCCCATCTAGAAATGCTTTATCTTACTTCATTTTTACAATATTGTTAAACAATAATGATATTAAACTGAACAACATCTAACAATATTTGCTGCATAATAATAAAAATTTGTTTAATGTTTCAATGCAATTTAAGAAATAAATCAACAATAGAAATTATTTCAATTGAATGTCCGAAACTTCTCCATTTTCAGTTCATTGGGCTGCAGCTTGAGTGTAGCATGAAGACAAAAGTTGAAGAAGAATTTTTCCAAGTCTGGAAAAGTTTAAAAATTAAATCATTAACTCAATACAAGTACAATAGACCTAAAATTAATCTTTATATGTACATTGTACGTGTAATAGTAGAAGATAATGCGAAAATTCACTAAAATGATATTATAAGTGCATTCTACTTGGTGCATTGTATTTGCAGCAGAAGAAGCATCAAAGTTTGGAAAACAAGTTGTTACAGCAATACAAGTACAATACACCTAAACTGAAAGTAAGTAACAAAGTCTTGACTACTCCAAATATAAAAGTATTTGCTTGTATTTTTCTTGTAAAGATTTTTGATTGATTTCTACCAAAGGCGGTTAAATAATTATTTCGCGTACTTCTTTAAGAGGTCTCAAGACTCTTAAAGTTGGAAAAAATGAAAAAAAATGATAATTTTTAACATTTAATATATTCAATTGTATTTAATTTAAAAACAAAATTTTTATTGTGATGAAAGGATATAAGCGTGTTCTTTTATTTCACATAGCTAAAAAGTTACAAGATACAGAATTAATATTTATAGGGGGACTTCAAACTGACAGACATTTGTCGAGCAGAAAATTGACATGACATCTTACGCACGCGATTACAAAATAATTTTTGCATCTAGAATAAAACTTTTGGAGCCTAAGTATACTTCATATTGTAATAATTACACTGAACCTAAATAAATTTGTATTTAAAGAATTTTTTTTATTTTTAATGCAAAATTGTATTAAACTAATAAATTTTTTTTAAATTTTCAACATTATAACCACTTAACAAAAATATTTTTTTTAATAATAAAAATAAAATTTTAGGTTCAATTTATGTAGACTAATATGAAACATATTTTTGGAAAATTTCATGAAAAAATAGTGATAAGTTTTGGAGATATCATGCGCGTTATTCCCAAAAACATCATTTTGAGAAAAATGACTTCAAGGTTTTCGGAAACGCCACTTCAGCTTTGAGTGGGTATAATTCTAAAAGCCATAACGCCTGTTCTAATGGGAATTTCAAGAAAACATTTATACTAAAATGTTCAGTAAAAATAGGAGTTTAATATATAAAAAGTTTAAAAATTCGAAAATTTTGAAGGTTTAGGAGTCCTGAGAGCCCTTAACACGGAAAATCAAGGGAAATACAAAGGAAATACTAAACTATTTTCATGCCTAATGGTTGTGTCTTTAATAGGTTACATCAAGAAAAAAAAATATTTAATATATCTGTACAGTTTGAAGAAAAATGTCATAATTAACAACACGCAATCAACCTATTTTGATTTGAAAAAAACAAACTTCGGGAAATTTATGATTTATGTGTGTGTTTGATAAATGTTTTATTCTATTAAGTCTAGCGTTATCTTACTTCTTTTTCATAATAGCATAAAACAACAATGATAATAAATTGAACAAAATCTTTTCAGTAAATGTTGCATAGCAATAAACTTTTGTTTATTGCAACAATGCTATTTATCAAATACAGCAACAAACAGAAGAAAAAATCATTAGAAGAAAGAATTTTCATTTTCATTTTCAGTTGGAAAGTGCTCAGTCTAAGTATAGAATAAAAAAATTTTGAATAATCATTTACAAATCTCAAAAAATATTAAACTCAGTTACATAAATAAAGATTAGCTTCATTAAACAGTAAACTTAAAAATGCCCTGCATCCCGTACTGTTAATTTGTAAATCAAAAAATGTCGATTTGGGGTAATTTTGAAAACCTACAATTAGTAGAAATATATTCATAAAGGCAAAACTGCAAAAATAATATAATTATAAATCGATGCATATACAGATTTTTATGGTCATAAAAGAATAAAATATATTATTTATTTCTAAAATACATTTAGAATTAATTGTTGAACATATGAATCAATATCGATGAAATGTATCAATTTTTGTTTTTAGTTAGTAACACATTTGAACGTAAGTGCATAGATGCATTTTTTTTCTTAAAGGGATGCCTTTTTTATTTGGAAATTCCGAATCCATGCCTAAACTTCAGAAAGAAAAATACTACTTACCAATCATATGTAGTATAGGGTATATGGGCAATCGTTTGGAAAATCGAAAAACGAAAATTGACGGATTTACACGTTTTAGACACTGTAGATTCCGAAAAACATATTATTAGAAAAAAAAATCCATCTGTCTCTGTGTGTGTGTGTAAACGCTCTATCTCCAGAAAAAAAATTAGATAGAGACTTGAAATTTGGTATGTACTTAGTATGTAATAATGAAAAGAAGCTTATTGAATTTCAGTAACCCCAATTATCCAGAGTAATTTTTTTCGGACTCTCGAAATATTTGTTCTGATAAAAGATATATACAAATTTTCGTTCATTTTAAGGAATGAATATAAAAGACAAGAGTTGATCGGATGAAGTTGATCGGATAATTAGTGCCGAGATACTTGTAATCCTGTTTACCACACTCTTCGATTTTTCATGACCCTGTATTTCATTCAAATTTCAATTCCAAGATATATTTTAATTGAAAATGAGACGCCTTATCCGACGCAGTAAAACTTTAGTTAATATGATTATGAATTTTGGAGTTATAAGGATGTTTCTTTTACGCAATTCAGTAATAGAGCATTTAAAGTTTATCACATCATCAAGCCACGATTTTATTCTAATGGCAATGCATTTTATAAATAGTTTACACATGTTTCATTTTCTTAGTTTATATTATGCATATCCATGATGGAAGTATTACGATGGACCCTAACAACTAGTTTCTTTATATAATCACAAAACTTCATTAAATAATGAAAAAAATGCCTACAAGAATTTCTGGTATGAATTCAGAATTTCTTAATAAAACATAAGTTTTTTTAAATGCACGAATATATGCATTAATGATGCAAATGTGTTGAATAGTTATATTAAAAAATGTATAAACATATTGTGATATACCGGGTGCGCCATAAATTCGTGCAAACTTCAAAAATTCATAATAAAAGAAGTATTGCTCGAACAAATTTTCGATTTACGCGAGTATGATCAGAAGGATTTTGGATTTCTTTTCCATGTATAATAAAAAAATGATTCCAAAAGTAACCGATAGAGGGCGCTCACACATCATATTGAGGCGTTTTATGCAAATCAGGCTTGCAATAAAACACCTGGCTGGAAATGGATTCGTCATTCGATCTCGGCAGCATGCTATCGCTATCAGATTGAGCGCTGGTGGTTAAACTTTTCTACAAGAATGGTTATTCCACAACTATTGCATTGCTAAAGTTTCGCACCGAGAAAGGACTTAAGACGCAAAAAAGCCCTATTTCATTGAATGGGATACGTGGAACTGAAAGATGTCATTCGATGGACTGTCGGTGGCATCGATGCCGACATGCTACACTCAGCTGTAACAGGCGTATTGACGCGCTTCACTTGCCTTTGGCGCCTAACTTGCCTTTGGTGCCACCTGGTAGTGGTGGTCATGTTGAGCATCTTTTACCTTAAAATAAATGCACCATGTCATGTTATTGTGATTTGTTTCATTTATTTGTGTTTGCCTCATTTGCATAAAACGCCCCAGTGTGACGTGTGAGAGCCCTCTATCGGTTACTTTTGGAATAATTTTTTATTATACATGGAAAAAAAATGCAAAATTCTTCTGATCATACTCGCGCAAACCGAAATTTTTTCCGAGCATTACTTCTTTTATTAAGATTTTTTTAATTTGCACGAATTTATGACGCACCCGGTACTTGAACGCATGTGTATTTTTGTACTTCTTAATGTTAAGTAATGAAAATAACATATATTTTTAATTCATTATGATCAAAACAGTTGTTTTGAAGTCTCTACTGCAGTAAAATGCTCTGTGCGTTTTCAGTTTTGTTCAAAATTCTAAATATCTCTAAGAGAGAATTTGGATGTATTATACAATAAATAATGCCCATCCGTTTAATAATGTTGGTTTATTAAGGTTCTCAAATTAATAATAAAGTTTATTAAAATGTTAATTTTTAAAGCAAATTCATTTTTTTGCCACTATACCTTTGAAAAAAAAACTTCTCTGTCAATTTAAAATTTGAATACACAATATTTTAAACTTTATCATATTAAAACGTGTTAGGTTATCTGGAAATTCCTGGTTATTTTATGTCTTTTTAATCCATATATGCCACATTCACACCGAATTTTGGAATAAAAATTGCCATTTATAATGTACGTAAAAAAACACTGCTTTTACTTATTTTTGGAAATAAATTTGTTGGTAAATTCCCAGCAGAAGTATACCATAGATCTTTCTGTATGACCCAATATATGAATAAATGTGTATTTAATTCAAAGAATAAACTCAAATCCGTCGCACGTCGTTCGTTGAGCCCCCAAAAATTTTTCCGGTAACATCTTTCGAGCTACCTCCTTCTCAACAGTTCCGTTTGGAATTGGTTGCACTACCGCCTGTTATGCGAAGAATGTCGGCGTTCCTATTCATATGAAGTCAGAAACCGTCTGTGGTAGTTACTTTGCAGATATATAAATATAGAGCAATACAAACTTTAAACAGTTCAAAATATATACACTTAACCAACGGGACAGCAATCCTTCCAAACAAACAATTAAACAAGCAAAAAAAAAAAAAAGAATTATCAGAATTTAATTTGCTTAAAAAAATAAAATAAAATAAAAATAATATGATTAGAATAACCAGAACATTATTAATTTGTGTACCTTTCTCGTGCACATCTTTCCTAAAACGTTCTATTCCGAACGAACGTTCATGTTCTTCGGGCAATGCAATATTTCACACAACAGGGATAACAAAACAAAAAATTCACTGTAAATTACTGAATCACCTTCATGATTGTCTAAAAGTACTACCGTTTGATTAATATTTATTCGAAACCTCTTAAAAGATCTCTAGGAGGTGATTTTCATCAGATAAAGAAATCAAAGAATTTTTTTCTCTGTATGATACAAACGCGCTCAAGTTCTTTTTATTACAAAATATTAAAAAAAAACTCCAAATATGTTTAAAAGAAATAAAAGGAAAAGAAACACTAATATAAATTGCAATAAAGAGAACATTATTAATTTGTGTGTCTTTCTCGCGTAAAATGCTTTATTTTTCGATTGTAGATCTGTCCAATAAACATCCAAATTCGAGCGAATGTTCATTTTCTCCGGAAGAATGCAATACTTCATACAACAGGTGTAACGAAACAAACATTTCACTGTAAAACACTAAATCACCTTCCTTATAGTCCGAAATTAGCTTCTTCGGATTAACGATTATTCGGACGCTCTTAATAGGGCGCTAGGGTTATATTTTCATCGGATAAAGAAGAATTGTTTATGATGTATGATGAAAACACGTTCAAGTTTATATTATACAAGATTGGAGAACACACCCAATATGTTGTAAAAATTGTGTAGATGTTTAAAAAAGTAATTAGAAAAATAACATCGTTATAATTTTGATAAATAATGTTTAAAAAATATTCTATACAAAAAGCCATTTATCATATCTGATTCGCCCTCGTATTTTATATTTTCCATCTGTTATAGTTAATCTATAGATAGATAAATAGAAAAATATAAACTTTCAATAACTTATATATACACTGCTCAAAACAATTACGCACTTGGTTTTAACGAAATTACACAAATACTTACACCAATAAGTAACTTAAATTAAAACATCCATAATATAAAGCATAGCAGAAAACAGAAAAATAAAACTCCATATGCAAATCAAAGTTCATGACGTCAAAAACCCGAAAAGGGAGATAAGAGACGAAATCAGGATTTCGCAGAAATGTCTGTTTCACTGTCTCACTTGCGAAATTCAAGTTCTCAGCTTTTGTTATGAGAAAGGGTGATTTGAAAATGTCACAAAACAACGTGATTTACGGGAATTCATGGCTTGGTGTATTAGAGATAGATTTGAATCCGGGCAAACACAACGAAGTGCAGCGGACGCTGTAGGAGTTGCAAGAAATGTCCTTGCAAGGCTGTGGAATCAATTCCAAGAAACAGGAAATGTTAGATGTCGAGCAGGGCATGGTCGACCACGTGCACCAAGCAACTGATGACCGGTATATCCTTTTAACAGCTCTTCGAGACCAAAAAGGGGTTGATACTCAGTTGCAAAAACGGTAGCTCTTGGCAAGACGACGAAGGGTGTCCAACCAAACAGTGCGAAATATGCTTCATCAGGGTGGTCTCTATGCACGTAGGCCAATGATCTGTATTCCGTTGACCACAAGCCACTGTGCGGCCCGAAGAAGTTGTGCTGCTGAACATCAAGTATGGAGGGAAAGGGGCAATCGAAATAACCCCACATTTGTTCGTGAAAGATCTTATTACAAAAAATTGGGTTGATGGTATGAGCTGGAATCAGCATAGGTGGACGTACAGACCTGCATATTATTTAGAATGACACTTTGACGGCCCAAAGGTGCACAGACGAGATACTGATACTTCATGTCATACCTTACGCTTCACCCATGGTGATTTCTTTTTTATCATGCATGATAATGCCTGACCGGATACAGCTCGTCTGTTGGAGAACATAGTTGAAACTGAAACAATACAGCGTGTGGAATTGCCAGCATGCTTTCCTGACCTGAATCAGATCGAGCATGTTTGGAGCACACTCGGACGACGCATTGCAGCAATACGAAGGGTTTATTTTATTGCCTGGGACAAGGAGATTGCAATTCTTGAAGAGTGGAACAGTATTCCTCAAAGTCTTATCGATAACCTCATCACATACATGGAAAACAGGTGCGCAGCTGTTAGAGGGGACCACACGGCGTATTAAACAACTTGCATCATCACTAAACAATAGTTTTTTTTTGTAATTTACATTTAACCAAATTTTTGCCCTAAACCATCTTTTCATGTTCTTTCCACCCTTTCAGAATTAAAACTCCCTTACAATTTTTTTGCGTCTTATTTTCTGTATTGCGCATTGATACACGTGTACTCTCCATTTTATACCCATGCATGGCTGTATCGGACGGTTCTCTCCTTTTATTTGCTTGCTCCCCTAATTTTTTTGAGCAGTGCATATATATGTATATATATATATATATATATATATATATATATATACTCTTAATATAGAAGGGAACGCACTTCAAATAAAGATTTAAACAAGCAAAATAATAATAATTATTAATATTACTATCAAAACTGGAGTACCTTCCCCCCACGCCAAAATAATTACACGAATATAAACGTAACATTATTAATATCTGTGCCTTTCTCGTGTAAAAAGTTTTTTTTTCTGTTGCAGATCTTTCAATAAACATTCAATTCCGAACGAATGTTCATCTTTTCCTGAACAGTGCAATACTTCACACAACACGTGTAACGAAACAAACACGTCACTGCAAAACGTCGATTTACCTTCCTTATAGTACGAAATTCTAAAATTCGCATAAATATTTATATGGACTTTCTTAACCCTCTGAGCGTTTTGAAAAAGGGTAAATTTGTAATGTTGTTTTCTCTGCATTTTGTTTTAAATGCTAAAAAAATATGATTCTTTCAGCATTATAAATAAAACTTAATTTCAAATATGAATGTAACCCTTGAGAGTATTAATCATACTTCAATGTTTTGAAAATTCATTAAATCTATAGAATTATATTATCTTAAACATTGCACATATTGTAGTGAAACCTGGAGCTTAGTGAACGGAATATTACGTTCTACACGCTTAGAGGGTTAAAGGAGCGTTAGTTGGAAATTTTAATCAGATCACTGCAGAATTCAAAGAATTTTTCTGCTGTGTGCTTAATATACTCTGTAGTTCTTTTTATTATTCAAGAAAAATAAAACTCCCAAAAAGCGTGTAGATGTTAACAAAAGCTAACTGGACAGTAACATTTGTAAAATTTTGCTAAATATTATTTTTTTAAAAATCTTTAAAAAAGTCTACTTTATATTTGAACCACTGTCGTATTTTATGTTGTTGGTCAATTGTAGTTATTCCGTAGATAGATAAATAGAGAAACTACAAATTTTCAATAACTAAAAAGATATTCACCTAACAAGAAAAGGAACACACGTAAAACAAGCAATTATACAAACAAAAAGAAAAAAATATCAAAATATTACTCATAAAAATATAAGAAAATTAAATTGCAATAAACAGAATATTATAATTTTATATGCCTTTCTCGTCTAAAATATACGCACGTTGAATTTCATATCAGAAAACAATAAAAAAAACAATAAAAAATTATATTTATGTTGCTTACAATTTCAAATGAATAAAAGTAATTGAGCATTTGAAAAGAAATGTTTACAATTTATTTTTTTCACACAACAATAAATTTATCAAAAATAAAAAGTATAGAATGAGACATGTTAATACATTTAAATTGCTTTAAAATTTTGATTTTTTATATATGTCTAATGAATTGCATAGAAATTTAAAATTTTAACTACAATAGTAAATTGTCATTTTATATACGTATAAAAAAGGTATAATATGTATAAAAGGTATTAAAGAATATTTATTCTGATTAGAAAAGACACACTTTGAATAAATCCAATTTTCTACATTTTTAAATTTTAAATTACTCTAGGAGATGTCTTATTTTTCTTTAAATCATATTTGAGCATTGCATTTTGTTAGTTTTCATTATTAAAGTGAAAGAACACATTTTTTTCTTTATATTGTAACTTATTTTTATATTTAAAATTTTTTCAGAAAGGTTCTAAAAATTATTTTATAATCCATCTTATCTATTGTGTTAAAATATCATTTACAGTTTTTTTTAAAGTATGTGAAAAATATTGTAAGAGACGTTTTATTAAACACATAAAAATACAAAAATTTAAAATTTATATTCCTTCAGAATAAAAATATATTAAACGATCTAAATTATTGTATTCATAGAAATATACATTTATTATACAAGTATTTTACTTGTTGCAATTGGAAAATACTAGTTGTAATTGGAAAATACTAAATTGGAAAATACTAGTTTAAATTTCTTTTAAATTATATTTTCATAATACTCTGTCATTGCAACACAGTAAAATTGATATTTTCACAGTAATATTTTCTTTTGATTTCTTAAAAAAATAATTAAATAAATTAAATTTTTAATTTAAATTTTTAAATTTCTTTAAAATTAGATATTTAGAAATATATATGAATTATGCAAATTTGATTGATATAAATTTAAATTTCAAACAACCTAATTTAAATTTAAATTAGTTTTAATATTTAATAATTGCACATTAAAAAAAAATTCTGTTTATTTTGGTAATGATTCCTGTGCGGTGAGGGCGAAGCCCAAAGAGGCCGTCCTTAGAGTAATATTGTCTGTACGACGAGGACACCCATCACCGTGTTATTCATAGAATGGTGTTCACTGGACATGACCCCAGTAGATTGTTCACCAGTAGATCATTACATCACATACCAGTAGATCATTCACGTGGTGTTCATTTGACCCCGCATTCTACATGAAATCCGGACCGCTGCTAAACAGGGCCTCCTCCCGAACGTACGAAAAGAGCCTCTTCGTGTCCGGATCGCGCGGTAGAGGCCATGAAATCATCGCCTCCAAGTACCTCTGGGAGCCCACAAGTAGAGTTGCAAAGGCTAGAAAAAACCCGGTTTAAACCTGGGAATAAACCAGGTCTTTTGGGAATAAACCTAGCAATAAACCGGGTCTATTGGAGATAAACCTGGGAATAAACGAGATCTTTGAAACTCTACCCACAAGAACAAACAGAGACTCAAGAACAAATCAAGGAATCCTTCCCGAGATTTTCTCTTACCTCCGGTTCAGATAATGAAAAACCTAAAAATGTGATCACTAGCTCCATTCCAGGGGACAAATCAACACAAAAACTTAAAAGAAATTAGTGAGACAAATATAAAAAACAGAAAAATTAGTCCCCACTACCATCAGGACCCGAGATGACTAGGCTACGGTCGCCGTATGCCAGAGTAGAAATTACAGCAAAAACGTGGTCCGGCTGGACCTGCAGGGTTCGTACGGGTCATGGAATTTTAAGACCAGGAAATTATTCGGTACCAGTATTTTTTTGTAGATAATCTTTTCTTTAAAAGGGTGAAATTTCGCGCGTTTGAACTTAATGCATTTTTTTAGAAAAATATACTGGTATGTCACCTGGGAAAGTAACGGTACCCGTACGAACCCTGACCTGGTACCGTCCATGCTCCGCTAGCTCGCCTTCTCTAGATACGACCACCTGCTTTCCATGCTCTTAACCAGCTGCGGGCAAATAATACATGGAGGTAATACTAATTTTCGCAATAAAAAATATGAAACTTCTAAGAAGAAAATTTCACCAAAACAGAATTTGTATCTTGCATTTTCATTTAATAAGAATTGTTGAAAAAAAAAAAAACTCTGTTCTTCAAACATTTAAAAAAAAATGTTTTGAACGTTGAAAGAGACTAATCACAGTTTTCTTCAATAATTTTAGAATGATGAAAAAAATCTATTGCATATTCATTCATCATACTTATAATGCGATTAGCAGAATATCTCAAAATTTGTCTTTTAGACGTCTTTTGTACTAATAGAGTATTTCAGCTTCACCATTTTTACTAAAATGCCTTCTACATCAATGAAAATCATACATTCGTTCATTAGTCACTAACATGACATGGCCATCGCTCTTCTTTGATTAGCAAATACGAATTTGCTTAGACTTATGATGGCTTACATTGAAGCAATCCATCTTATATACAGCGAAAACTTATCTGCAAGGACTACTGGTGTGATCACATAGAATGCAGGACATCACTGTATTAATGTTTATTCTTGCTGATTATATCATTTTGTTCATGAAAAATATTAAAACAAGATTCGTGAGATTCTTTAAATTTTTATTCCTACCTCGTTAATGAGTAAGTACAAAAGTTTAGAAAAAGAATAAAGTTTTATTGGTATTATTCAAAATTCTTTTAGAGATTTATTATAATTATTTTTTACAGAACTCAACATAAATGCATCTCTAACATGATATGCCCATCGCTCTTCTTTGGTAGGCAAATAACTAGTTGCTTAGAGTTTTATGTTGGCTGACCTTCAAGCAATTGATCTTATATACAGTGAAGACTTTTTTACAATGACTACTGATGTGATAACTTAGAATTTAGGAAATCATTGCATTTGGTAGGCAAATAACTAGTTGCTTAGAGTTTTATGTTGGCTGACCTACAAGCAATTGATCTTATATACAGTGAAGACTTATTTACAATGACTACTGATGTGATAACTTAGAATTTAGGAAATCATTGCATTAACCCCTTCGGGACCGGCGGCTTTTACACAAATTTTATTCGGTTGGCACCACTTTTTTTGAAAAAGCTACCTTTACTTAAACTATCAGAAAAATGCTCTAATTAGAGAAAGTAAATATTACTTTTATTTTTTACTGGTGCCTAAAACAAATTCTGTATGTACTTTTTCAGGGTGCATATATGCACACATGGTCCCGAATGGGTTAATGTTTATTCTTAATGATTATATAATTATTTTTATGAAAACTATGAAAAATAGTATTCGTGATATTCTTTAATTTTTTCTTCCTGCCTCGTTAATGAATAAGTAGTAAAGTTTAGAAAAAGAATAAAGTTTCACGGGTACTATAAAAGATACTTTTATAGATTTATTATAATTCTTTTTTACTGAAGTAAACAGAAATGTTTCTACAGAAAAAAAAGTATGTTTGTTATTAAAATATTTCAGTTTTTTTAAAAGTTATTAAACAATATTCAGAATGTCTTGCACAATAATTTCCAGACATAGCATCGGAAGAAAAGCCTACATACGAGATAATATAAATTGTACGAGATTTCGAATTTACAAATAATCTTTATATATATAAATATATCTTTATATTTGTAATAATAAAAAATTTTCGCCATTTTGCCTTAATTAATTTATTCCAAATTCTTACAATATCTACTCTTCCCCCTTTTTAATAATATCTTAAATGTAATTTATATTTTAATTTTATACTTTTAATTAATATATTCTTTTAATTCTTATTCTAAAAATCTTACTATATTAAAAGCAACACTTCTTTGTAAAAAAAACCCTGATTTATTCCTTCATATTTTGGGACAATTATTTTTTATTTCTTTAAAACATTTCGTAATACCATTTTTATTTTTTTTAAATTATCATTCTATATCCCAGCATTCATTGCACGTTAATCCAGCGTCTACTTTTTCACCTATTTAATTTTACGCTTTTGATAAAGAGTTCCTATGTTGCGTCGTTTTTTTCACACTTCGCTAATCCTTTTCAACCCATCCTAAGCAAACCACTCCTATCTCTTTCCCCTTTCCTTCCTCCTAACTATCATCCCGTTGGCACTTTCTTCGGTACGTCAACATCTCCTTGAGTAAATTGCTAGTATTTAACGCCGTTACACTGCCTTGAAAATCAGAATTTTTACATTTTTTGACTTGCTAATAAAACCTATGTCACTTGGCGGGGATATTCTACAAATCGGTATTTCTCTAATGTTTTAAAATCTTCGTTATTTTTCTATGGCGTTACATAGCCCAGATATTAGCTTTAAATGGATAACTAGTGGAATCGTCCCTGCTTTTGTAAAGTCAATAAATTCATCGTGATGAAAATGCAGCTTTCTTTTATTTCAACGGGAAAATTTCCAGGGATTTAATAAAACATCGTTTTCCATCTTGTTCACTTTGACTGCAAAAATATGTGATTCTACCTATAAATCGCTTCGCCGAAGTAATATGTCAGTGATTCTTCAATATACTTTACTACGGAATGGAAAGTATTTCATATTATATATATTTCATAGTTTTTCAAAGTATTATATATACATACATACATACATATACAGGGTGATTTTTTTTAAAGTTGTGAAAGTAAAACCCTATAACAAAAGAACTACTAACCCAAATGCCCTGAAATTTCATCAGTATGTTCCCAAAGGAATGGGTATTTTTTAGGTATGGTTAAAAAAAAAATTAAAATCGCTCCGACAGATGGCGCTGTAACTTAAAAGAAACAAAGAATATCGTCAGTGGGAGGAAAACAATGGACGGTACTTTAAAAATCATCTTCCGTAGGCCTTCTGTCGTCATTGGACCTTTTCTTAAATTGTTAAGTGTCTAAATTTCCTAAGAGCAGTTGCTGCGCTGTCACTATTCTGATAATACAGATTCCCTAACAACGCACGGTCTGTCAATGGTACAGTCACTACGAGGATATCCGCAGAATAATGAACACGAGGTGTGCGTGCTTCACGTTTTTTCGTCACTGTGCGTGTGTAGGGCGCTAGCTCATCTCCCAACTTTACTGCATACACAGCCCCATCTGTCGGTGCGATTTTAAGTTTTTTAACCACGCATAAAAAGTTCCCATTGCTTTGAGAGCATATTGGTTAAATTTCAGGTCATTTGGATCAGTGGTTCTTTTGTTATAGGGTTTTACTTTCACAACTTTAAAAAAAAATCACCCTGTATATATCATACATACATATATACACATATATTTCAAATAATTTCGTATGCAATGAAAAAATTATACATGCTTTTCCGTAAAAAATGTGTTACTTTCTAAACATGTTATGTAAGAGCGCAAAACATATTATTTAGATTAAATTTTAAAAGTACATCCTCTTTGACGATATTTTTCTATAGGGAAAACCTTTAATATACCTGAAAAATCAAATTCTAAGAAAATATGAACATAGTTTTTAAAAATATTTATTGATGAGAAACTCGTAATTCGCATAAGATTTCCAAAATTACAAATAATCTTATTTTTATTTTATAAAATGATGCAAATCACAATTAACTAAAGAAAAATATTACTAAAATTTAAAAAATTAATAATAATACTAATAAAAACTAAGCAATGAAAAAGTGATACATGCTTTCCTGAATAGAATTTCTTAGTTTATAACAAAATAAGAATATGAAAGGAGGAATATAGAACATATATTGCTTACAGGCATTTTATTTTATTCATTTGCAATTCATTACTCATAAAATTTTAAAACAATGGAGTATAAGCTGTATATTAAAGAATAAAAAAGATAAAAAAGATGGCAAAAAAACAAAATCCGAATTGCTCCAAGGAACGTCACAGTTTTTACTATCGAAATTTATTGTAAAAAGCTTTCTGATTTTGCGTAAATGTTCGTTTACTTTTCAAGTAAGTACATTAAAGTTCGAAAAATGTATTGAATAGTTCAAGGCAAAAGGAAACAAGGTATACACTTTATGTTAGCAGACTGTGTCTCTACCAGACAAGCGAAAAAAAATTGTTTGTAATTTTATAAAACTATAATATATTTCATAAATTTATTTTTTTTATGCTTTTCTTTCATTTTATGCTCGAATTTTAAATATATGCTAATAATATACTAATAATATTTTAAACTCGCTATCATAGTTTGAAACATCACATCATTCATTTTTGAGTCTTTGAAGTTTTTCCAAAATACAGAATGAAATATTTTCCTTAACTTAAAATGTGCTATGTATATATTTAACAATCAAACAGATTACTTTTTTTAATGTTTCTAAACAATAACCATGATGAAAAATTTAGAAAACAATTGAAAGTAATTTTAAAAATCTTACGGTAATTTTTTTTCCGCACATGTAAGGCAATAATTTTTTTTATCTGTACTGTGAAGTCCGACACATTCCTCGTGCAACGACAAACAGCACATAATCTTAAATCTACATTTTTTACACTTGCCTGGCCATACTGTGAAAAAATACCAACAGTTTTATGAACTGTTCGTTATTCCGCCTGAACTCTCCGATATTGAAATTAGCTTATGCAGTTAACAAGAACATTAAACAAGCTAAAATATCATGCATACAAATAATTATAAACACATTTTAAAAATAAGATAAACAACAATCTTATTATGTGTTTTTTTTTCTTTTTTTTCATCACTATTTGACATGGTTTTTGACCAACACGTCTTACACAAATTTGCTATGCAGGTGATATGGACACATAGATGATACACGCTTTTTCGCAAATATGTTTTTAGTTAAAAAAATAAATAAATAAATAAAAAGTGGAAAACAGAAGTATATAGACCATATTGCTGACAGTACATTCATTTTATTTTATTCATTTCCATTGCATGACTCCTAAAAATTTAAAACTTTGGAATATGAGTTGCATATTCAAAGCAAATAAATAAAGGAACAAAAAAAAATCCAAATTGCTCCAATGACAGGGTTTGTACCAGAATTTTTTAATCAATTTTTTCTATTTAACATTTAAATAGCAGGCATTGTAGAAGCCAAGCTTAACTGCAGAGTTTCTGATATCTTTCTGCATTTAAATAAGGCTAAAAATTCTATTAAAAATTTGTGGTAAAAGCGTACGAACTCTGAAGGAGCGTCACATTTTTCACTATAGAAATTGATTGTAAAACACTTTCTGTTTTTACCTAAATCTTCGTTTACTTTTCAAGTAAGTACATTAATGTTCGAAAAATGTTTTGAATATTTCAAGGCAAAAGAAAACAACATTTAAAATTGTATGTTATCAGAAAGTCTATTTCTGACAAGCGATTTTTTTTTGGAAATATATAAATTTATAAATATGTCACACTTTTAGTATTCGAATCATGAAATAGAAAATCAATGATTCCTGCCCTTGAATATTCTTTTGATGAAACATTTTAATGAAAGAAAAATATTTACAACTGCTAAGTTACATATATACAAGCTTTTCAATCATAATATCGGAGGACTCAATGCTTCATTTTCATATTTAATAATGACGATAAAATGACATCTCTTTCAATCCGAGGCTAACAAAAAAGAAAGGCTCCCGCGTTGCTTTACGCATATCATTTTTTCAGACCGCGGGAGTCACGTGATGCTCGAATGCAGGTGTACGAAAAGAGCATCACGTCACTCTAGTGGTCTGTAAAAAAAGATAAGTGGAATGCACTTCGGTAGCCTGTCTAACCAAACAATTTTGTATAGCCCTATATATTACCTACAGATTTTTATACACGCCCCATATTAAGCTAAAATTTAATTCAGGAAAACATACGCTAAAAACTATTGAAATCACACATCCAGGAATTACTATTCATAGCCGGCCATGTATACAGTTCTGCATATGATTTTATTTATATTCTACAGACATATCTTAGTATACTAAGTATAATTGATCTTGAAAATACATAACTCAATTAAAAAAACCTTTTAAGTTATAATTACACTCATGCTCAGTAATGCTTGCGAATAAATTTGTGTAGGCCGGTACATAATCTATAGAATTTAAACACACCACGTATTGCGTAAATTTTAGTTAAACGTAAAAACGCCTATCATAACTGAAAATGCACTCCCATCAATTATCCCTAATTGACAATATTTTGTGTGTCCATGTAAATGACCCATAACTGACCCTTAAAACCACATCATTTACAACAGCAAGCATCTTGTAGTAAACCTCGGTAATGTATATCAATTTCACCTTGTATGAAATAATATAAAGATTGAAGTAACTTAATTTAAAATAATCTGCAAACTGCTTTCCCCGTAGACCCTTATATAACTGAATTTTTGTGTGACCCTGTAAATGAAAAATGTTTCTTCTACGCTCCATATTCTACAAAAAGCATATTTTAGTGCACCTCATACATTGACTTTAATTTCATCATGTTTTTAACAATGTAACGTCATTAAAGTAGATAGCATACGATTGTTCCTCTAGACCATAATATAACGTTATTCTTTTGAGAGTTCTAGAGTTAGAGAAAATATGCTATGTATATATTTAATAATCAAATAAATTACTCTTTTATATGTTTCTAAAAAAATAACCATAAAGCAAAATTTAGAAAAAAAAATAATTTTTGAACTGTATTAAACTGTATTTTGAACTGTATGAATTAATGAACTGTAGGTTGTACAAATCATAACATATTCTAAACTAATATTTTTACAATACGCCTAAATAATGCATGTACATTTCAGTATGTTTTGTCCGGTTAGTTTGTCCTTTACGAGAAATGCAAAATATGTGTACGATGATATATTTTTATTATTAACCCCACCTTTATCTGGCATTTAACATCTAACAGAAAATATCACTTAAAAAATGTTGTTTTAAAATATTTATAACCTATTTTAAGTGAAAGAAAAACGTCATATTTCATCGATAAATGATGTCGTAGATAAAATAATTTATTAAACAAGAAATGAAATAAAGAATTACATATGACTTCGAGGCATTTCATTGAAATTCCATTCAGTAACATACACGGCTTATGAAATTTAAAACTAGGCAGACGTAAACAGCATAATAAAAGCAAATAAATGACAAATGATGAAAGTAAAAAATAGAATTGTTTTTTCAATCGTTAAACTTTAGATTTAAACTAGAAAATATAGATAGACTATTAGATAGTACAAAATATAGATAGACTATTAGATATTACAAAGTATAGATAGATATATAGAAATAAATAGATAGATAGATAGATATAGATAGATAGTTAGAAAGATAGAAAGGTAGATTGTTTTTTCAACAATCTATCCAAGGTATAAAAATTGAGCTGCGCCGATAGGCGTCTGAGGTGCAACCGGCAGCGTCTCAATCGTCGCACCCATGATCTGAGGGACATATAAAATTGCACAACCAGGATCTGCCTCCCGTTTGCTCTGAGACCGGTCGGGGCAACGCCACCTGCGCATCACCCCGATTGAACCCATGTATTGACGACATAGGTCGTTGCGATACGCGGTGAATCCCCTTATTAGAGAAGAACATCGCGAAAACACTTGGGGACGGGCAGGAGTCTCCCAACAGCATCGTCGCTGTCCACCCAAAAGGGAGTAAGGTCCTAGGCCTTAAGTCAGGTTTTCCCTACCCGCACTTGCTTTACCTGAACTCGAGGGATGTGGAGACCTGCAAAGCTAACCACGGTTTCCTCTTGTAATAATAAATATAAATAGGTATAGATAGATAGATAGATAGAATATATAGATAAATTAGATAGAAAATATTGATAGATTAGATAGAAAATATAGATAGACAGAAGACTATTTGATAGAAATATACATAGACAAGAAAAGACTATTAAGCAAGAAATGAAGTAAAGAATTATGTATGACTTGGAGGCATTTCGTTGAAATTCCATTCAGTAACGAACACAGCTCATCAAATTTAAACCTAGGCAGTGTAAACAGCATAATAAAAGCAAATAAATGACAAATGATAAAAGAAAAAAATAAGATTGTTTTTTAAATCGTTAAACTTTAGGTTTATACTAGGTAACTTATGAAGGAAATATATGAAAGTAACATATAAATTAAAGATTATTAAAATTGAAAAAAAAAATCCTGTTGCAAATAGGGGGTGCAACCCGGTCTTCCTGTGTTACGAAACATAGGTAAAAACCTTTTTTTCTTTTATTGAACACTCTAATAGATTTTTTACATGTAATATATTTTTTGAGATTGCCCAGTAACAACATTATAAATCATTTTTATAGGAACAATATCCACAATGTATTCAAATGAAAATTTGAAATTTATTAAAAGTGATACCTTCATATTAACCGCAACTCAGTCATCGCCATTTGTGTTTTATTAATAACTAGCAGACTACGCCCGCTGCGCTGGTCGGTTTCTCCAAAAGAACCTTGAATCAAACGAAATATATCGGTGAATTTAACCTTGTATTTTAAAGTAATCTGTATCTTTACCTGGAATATCCTAAAATAACATGAAAACGGATACTTATTTCACTAAGTTATGTTTTTTTTAATACGGTTTATTATTACGTTTACAATTTGTTATCTACCGTTTTCCATTGATTTATATGTTTTATAGCTACATTTTTTAATAACGTGAATTAACCTATATTATTCACAACTAAAAAGAAATGGCGCATCTAGTATTTTTCTAGAATTAAATAAAAATCATGCACTCGTGACATCATAATTCACTTTTGTATTTTAACAGAATAATACGGTTACTATAATTTGTGACTCGTGCTGACACATTGCTGTTATTATTATTTTTTTACGCTTGAAGCATTTGCTATGGTACTCCATTGTGAAATTTGGTAACTTTTGAAATTCCATATTTGAAAAACAGCATAATCATTCGATTTGAAATTTATATCAAGAAAAATACAATTTTTTACCTTTCTAACGCAGTTTGTCTAACAATTTTCTGACAAATACTTTTTGGGGTATTAATTTTTGCTAGAAACTTTAAATGTTTCATTTTCCGAGATTAATCTGTGGAAAGGATTATCGAAAATCCCAGTCGTCAGCAACGCATACCTTTTTATTAAAGAGGATAATTTATTAATTTATTTATTAATTGAGGATGTTTTTCAGTTTCGTTATAGCATATTAGCCGGACACAAATGCTGGACTACTTACATTTAAAAAAATAAAATTCATGCTTGAAAAGTATTAAAAGACCCATAAAAAATCAGTAAATTAAAATACAGTTTCAAACAAATTGTATTTAAAATAATTTTTTTTTTCTATTTGACGGCGCCAAAATTGGAAATGTGCGATGTTTAGAAGTTAAAAAAATATTCTAATGAAGGCGAAATTTATTGGAAAGTGCGTGGACATGTGTTTGCTTTATAATATGCTATCTGACCCACCCGGCGTTGCCTGAGGCCGTGTAATAAACTTAAATCTCTTAAAAAACGAAACTCTGGCCACTGTCTCCGATGGCTTCGGCACCGTATACCGGGCATGGTCGTACGCTCCGAAAAAAAAATCCTTCTTTCAGCGCCAGGGAAGCATTCTGTTCTAAACAAACCTCTGAACGAACCTTTGAGACAGGTCCCCGCTGCCTACAGTGCTGTATAATATGCGTGCTACAAAATTGAGCTGGTTTCTAGAAAATGAAAACATTATTAGCCGAGTTATTGAAATAAGGCAAAGTTAGCTAAAATAACCTTGAGAGAGGAGCCGGGGGGAGGGGATGTTTAAGTGTCCTTAAGAAAATGATTAATTAGAAGGACCACTACGCATCTTTAAAAATTCGTTCATTTGATTAAACTAGGAACTTAATTACAAATTTGGCTTAAACTATTATTTGCAAATAGTGGTAACCGCTACTCATAAATTTACTTTAATGTTATAAAGGGTGACTATTAAGTTAATTATAATCTTTGGAATAACTTCCGTTGAAATCAGAAAGATAGTTGCGTAGATATGGAAACGAGACATAGTTAGAGTAAAAACCTTGAAGTAAGGGCCGGGGGGAGGGGCTGTTCAAATCCCCTTCAGCAAATGACTAATTAGGAGGACTACTATGCATCTTTAAAAATTCGTTCGTTTGGTTAAGCTAGGAACATAATTACAAATTGGACTTAAATTGCTATTTGCAAATAGTGATAACCGCTACTCATAAATATAGTTTAATGTTATAGACTATAAAGTTAATTATAATATTTGGAATCAGTTGCGTTGAAATCGGAAATATAATTGCAGAGGTATCGAAACGGGGCATAGTTACAGAAAAACCTTGAAGGGCCGGGGGAGCTGGAGTGGATGTTCAAGTGCCCTTCAGCAAATGACTAAATAGGAAGATCACTATACATCTTTAAAGTTTGATTCATTTGATTAATCTCGGAAATTTATTTGAAATTCGTTGAACAAATGAGAATATTCTCATTTGTTTTTGAAAATATCTCTGAGTGAGCCGAACCATCTGAACAACCTAATAAAAGTTATTTTACTGTATATTCTATTGTTAATTTACACCTTTTAGCATTTAAAAGAAATAGATTATTACAAAGTCTTATAATTTTTTATAGTGTTAGATGAATATTCCGTTAACGTACTTTATTTCTGGCTTAAATCTGTTTCACGGATTTTTGGCCCATAATTACATACAGATAAATGTAGAATATTATTTCCTTTAAATAAACTGGTGTGTTTTACGCTTTTATTTTAATTCTTATCCGAAAGCTTTCAATATAATTTTTATTTCAAATATTTCAAATTTTAATTGCTTAAAAGGCGTATAGTCAACATAGTTTAAAAGTATCTAAGCCGGGACTCGAACTCGGGTCATCAGTATAGGGCACTGGCGTTCTACCAACTGAACCACTTAGAATGACACACAGCCTTGCACTTCTCACTATAACATGTTGGCAAGGCTACAAACGCAGCACAAGATGGAATCTTTTTCCGTCAGCCACCATCCCTGGGACAAACACGAAATTAAAGAGAATCCAGCTTCGATAATTGATTAAATCTATTTTAATACTTGGATTTTTTTCCATAGAAAATTTCTCAGGCCTTGCATTCATAATATTTAAAATTTTAATTGCTTAAAAGGCGAATAGCCAACATAGTGAAAAAGCATCCAAGCCGGGACTCGAACCCGGGACATCAGTATAGCGCACTGATGTTCTACCAACTGAACCACTTGGAACGACGCCCAGCCTGGCAGGGTTCAGTTGGTAGAACCTCGGTGTGCTATATTGATGACCCAGGTTCGAATTCCGGCTTGGATATGTTTGCACTATGTTGGCTATACGCCTTTTAAGCAATTAAAAATTTAAATATTATGAATGTAAGGCGTGAGAAATTTTCTATGGGAAAAAAACAAGTATTAAAATATATTTATTCAAAATGTTGAGCAATTGAAAAACATGATAGGAAATTGAAAAAAATAAGAAGTTTATCAACATCTTACAGTGCATTAAAATGATATTTTTAGTTAACAATTGAAATACAGGAAATGAAACAAGCAGTTTTTGTTTCTTATTTTTTCAATGAAATAGAAATTATTTATTTTCATAAAAGAAGCCACGAATTTTCATGATAATTTTGGTTTCCATTATGGAATGATACTTTAAACTTTGCTAAATGTTTTGAATATTTTAAAGAAGGAAAAAACAAATGATAATTTGGAGGAATAAGACTTTTTTCCGAGATAAGTAAAAACATTTTATTTCGATAAATTTTGGTGTATATGGATATATTTTTCATCTGTTCACTACATATTTTATAGAAATTCCATGCAATTAGTAAATTTTTCTTCTTATAATTCATAAATTTGAGTATTAAAATATCATTTGCATCTGCACTATTTCTCTAAAATGAAATTCAACTGGCTTCTGTAATTTAAAGTATTCTGTATACTTGCAAAATTTGCTATTTCGTACAGGAAATTTGATGACTGGCATAATTTCTGAATGGTATGGTAGAACTTTTTTCAGAATTAATACTTCTAACATTTTAATTAATTGGCTAATATTTTCAAAATATTACTAAATAAACAAATTTATCCAAAACAAATGTAATACAATGTTTAAATGGATTGTTTTGGAGATTTTTTTTAGTTACACAGAAATATTATTACATATCACAGCGTTTATGATATTCTGTGAAAATTTTGCTATGTCGTAAAAAAAAACGTGCTATATTTTACCACTGTAAAATTAGCAGAAGACGCAGAAGCACCTTTCCTGCAGTTTAACCAATTAGTTTAAAGGCAAAGATTCATGGTTCAGGATGATTTGTACTGTAATAAATTATTACCTTGTTGACTATCTCAAGATCTACCGTGTATCTTCAAATGGAATGACTGATTTTAAAATTCAATAATTGGCATATGGTGACAGATATTTTAAAAAATCTTGCAGGAGTGTTATGTAAGATGTCAGGCTTTTTTTAAATGTTATTCCTGATTTTGGCTCGAATTACCAACAACAGATGGCGCTGCGAGAAATAGACGTCCAATCGAGGCAGAAGCTGAAATCCCCCATCTATGATGTGAAGGAAGTAGGTTAAGTATATGGAATGGGTTTCATTCACCATACATTCTTCATTATTATAAAATCTATCCAATCAATCCAATATTCCTTATTAAATTCACGTCCAGATCTGAACGCTGTCATTATATCAAAGAATTCTTTAATTCTATGACAGCACTTCATTAACCCCTTGGGGACGAGCGACACGTATACGTAACGCATAAGATGTTCAGAATCCTCGATTATTCCCACCAGTTATTTTTTGTTGTAAACTTTTCCTCATTAATCTTAGCATTTCTGAGATTCAATTAGGTGAAAATTTCTGTTTTGAAATACCGGTGGTAAAAGATTAAAAATTCTGTAAAGGACGCTTGTCGCGAAGGGGTTAAAAACATACCGAATGAGTTCAGAATCGGGCATTAAGAACAAGATTGTTTTCTCGAATCAGACCCACTCCACATATTTAACCTTCTTCCTTCGCACCAACGATGGGTGATTTAAATTTTGGCCTTGGTTTCGGCGCCTATTGCTTTCAGCGCCATCAATCGTTGCTATTTGAAACTAATCTCGGGAATTGTTTAAAAAAAAAACTCGTGATATCACACATTATACTGTGCTGCAAGATTTATTTTTAAATATTTGTCACCGTTTCCAGGTTATTAAATTTTAAAATCGGCCAGACCATTCTAGGACACACGGTATATGAAATTTGCAATTGATATTGCAATTTAAAATATAATAAATTGCATACAATTATTTATAATCGTGTTCACGATAAAATCCCTACTAAAAGTTTAATATTTTATTGCGACTATGAAAAAAACCATTGTATAGATCAGAGTATGAAATTTTAGTTGAAAAGGTACTAGCCCGACTACAGTTTTTGCTCGCCACTATTTTACATTCATTCAAACAGTAATGTCGGCCACCACACCTGCCCAGAAAATGAACTATTTATGACAAACTGAATTGAAATTGACCATTGTTAGACGGAACTGTCTGTTAAATTCAGAATATTTTGCATACAGGAAAAACATGAACAATTTTTTAAGTGTTAAAAATTCGGGAGCAGCTGAGCTTAGGTGGCTAAACCTGATTCACTTTGCGCAGGAGTGAAGAGTAATCAGATTCAGACTCGGAAGCGAAAAAAAGCAGCGAGCGGTGCGAAAGCGGGGGAACGAATGCAGACAGGGGAAGTTCGTTCCTCTGTATGAGAGAAATGGAAGTGGGTGACGCCGCATTTTTTCTTCTTATGGAAGATAAATGCCGTCGCTTGAGTTTAAAACACTTCCGCGTGTCGCTAGATTGAGGCACGATATTCTGAGTGTATATAGTTTGATTTGAATCCCAAGATTTCAAAAGACAAAACTCACTCTCCAACCTTAAATATTTACTCACCAATGGTGAGCTGGCGAGCGGAAATTTCGTGCCCTGGTATAGATCCAATAATTATAATACCAAATCAAAGTAAAGGATAATTCGTATATTATAACGTACAATAAAGTACAAAGGGTTCTAAGATGGACTGACTGATTTCAAAATTCAATAACTTCGAAACGGTGATAGATATTTAAAAAATTCTTGCAAGACAGTAATGTAAGATGTCAGGAGTTTTTTTTTTTTTTTTTTAACTGCAATTCCTGATTTTAGTTAGAATTACCAGCAATAGATGGCAATGAGAGCGATAGGAATGCAATCTAGACCAAAACTAAAATCACCCAGCATTGATGTTAAGGAAGGAGGTTCAATACATGGAGTGGGTCTCGTTTGCTAATACAATCTAGAACTAAAATCACCCAGCATTGATGTTAAGGAAGGAGGTTCAATACATGTAGTGGCTCTTATTTGCTAATACAATCTTGAACTAAAATCACCCAGCATTGATGTTAAGGAAGGAGGTTCAATACGTGGAGTGGGTCTCGTTTGCTAATACAATCGTGAACTAAAATCACCCAGCATTGATGTTAAGGAAGGAGGTGTAATACATGGAGTTGGTCTCGTTTGCTAATACAATCTTGTTTTTAGGGCTCTATTCTGAATAAGATTTTATTGGTGAATAGACCCACTTCATGTATTGGATCTCCTTCCTTCACATTAATGCTGGGTGATTTCCGCTTTTGTCTCGGTTTGATGTCTACTGCTCATAGCGCCATGGATTGGTGATAATTCGAACTAAAATCAGGAATCGCAGTAAAGAAAATCTCCTGACATCATACATTACCCTTCGGCAAGATTTTTTTTTTATCTGACACCATTTGGAAAGTATTCAATTTTAAAATTAATCAGTCCACTTCAGGACACTCGGTAGATACAACAAACTTTTATTAAAACAGCAAACTATAAAGCAAAATAATGTAATAAGAAACCACACTTAAATTTTCTAATAATATTACTATAAGAAATAAAATAAAGAATACGATTTTCTTTAGATAAACTAGCTTTTTACACCTTTCTTTTTATTCCATATAGAAAACTGCATATAGATTATTAATTCATAGTGCGGAACAGCTTCAAAAAGAATCTGGTGGGTAAAATCGAAAGAAAAAAGTTTTATTAACTTTAGCGTGAATGGTACTTTTATTTAATCATATGAAAGTCGGAAATAGGAACATCTTATCCTCGTTTTTATTTTATTTGCATAAAATAAAAGTTAAGTATTATTTATGGTCAAAATAGTAGTTATAAATTTGCATTAGTTTCTAAAAATGACAAGTACTACAAAATAAAGAATATGGGTTATAAATTTTAAAATTTGAAAGCAAAATAAATTTTCTAACAGTATTTTGCAATCAACAACAATAAAAACTAAGAAAGAAATGTATGCACCTCACATAGTTTATGAAATATTTTCTAACCCAAATGGAATATTTTTACAAAGCTTTATTGTTTTCATTAAGTGAAAGTACATAACTAAAATATTTAGGAAATGTAATATACAGTTTTAGACCTTTTTTTAACATTTTTTTTTTAATTGTACGTCTTCTATATGGTCTTAAATAATCTACAGATTTTTGTGCGTGTCGTAATAAAATTTAATCCAGCTGGAAAATGCATAAAACAACTGAAAACGCATTTTCTTTTTAAATTATCATGAGTGGACACATTATTTGTAAACACAAATAATGTTTACAAATTTTTCTGTGTAGTGCTTTAATTGAACTGTTTTATATCCAACACATACAACTTAGTATATTAAAATTTAATTTAGTCAACAAACACGTAATTCTGTTGAAGTCACGATTCCTGCAATTTCATTTGAAATTCTAAGTCTATGATATATATTGGATGGTTTGAGACCATCACATAATTGATGATGATAGGATTAAAGTAATCCCAGAATAAAGGAAGTGGTGTATCTCGAGTGGCATCTATTGTAAGAGAATTTTCCTAGTTGAAAGATCTCTTTAGTTCATCTCAAGAAATATTGAAAAACGTTTCAGGATTTGTATAACTTTTCTAAATGTGTGGGGACTTTTTCTATGCGGAGATTATCTGAAGGGGTTTATAATGTGCCAGGAAGGTATTCGTATGAATAGTATGGCAAAAAATGGATTTAGGAGAACCAGAGATTAGATCAGGGCAGAGATTAGAATACGGGTGAGTCAATCAAGAGGATCTCAGGTGCTATGCAGATTACAGTAAGATGGAATTTTTGGCCATTGAGAGGCAGACATGCTTTGTGTTCTGGGTAGACGATTCTTAGTTTTGGAGATAAGAAAATCAAGGGTTCCTTGGATGTAGGAGAATGTCTTGTAATAACATCTAAAATTTGAGTATCCTGTATTAATAATTGTTATTTTTAAATAAAACTTTTTCGTTTATAATTAACTGAGATGTTTTAATTACATGTATATGACCACGGTACCACAATATATATAGAAACTATACACATGCGCAAAACTAAAATTTACTTAAGCTTAAAAAGACATAACACAATTGAAAAGTGACGTGAATAAATTATCGCTCACAGAGGATCACCTAATGATTTTGTGCCGTAAACGATCTTTCGATGTTACGTGTAATATTTTCTATGGAAATAATGTTATCGTGCACTTTAATAACACGTATCATTTTCGTTGTGTTATAAAGACCATTCCATAGTTATAAACCATTTTAAACAATTTCTTCCAATAGAGAATAATCCACTGGTGCTTGTAAAGCGGCCCGCGGACCGCATGCGGCCTTCGAGTTTATTTCATCCGGTTCCGAAAGCAGATATCGATTTGTAATGCAAAGAAAGTGTTTGACATAACTTTTTTTTAACGCTGATTTAGCCAGAATGGAATTTAAGGAATCAACATCAATTTTATAATATTTATAATCATCTTATAAAATAAAATGCTCAAAATGATCTGTGGATGTAGCAGATGACTATGTAGGTCCTGTATACTGTTTGAGTTCATTTGTGTAATATAATAGCGGGTATGTTCATGGAAAAAAGATTTTCTTTGAGTGTTTTCCTGTATTTTCATAGGTATGCTTGTAAATTCCAGGATATACATTTTTCTATCCCATTTATGCCTAGCGTCCCACTTTTGAGACGCTTTAGTAAAATGGGAAAAAGTTCATTTCACTCTACGTTTTTTTATAGAAATTTGGTGTCTTGTTTTATCGAGGCGTCCTTGAAAAAATAGGACACCAAATTTCTATTAACAAAAAGTGGTGTGAAATGCACTTTTTCTCATTTTACTAAAGTATCGATGCTAGAAATAAATGGGTTAATCACATTTTGATGATATAATATATTTTATATCCCTTCATTCTATATACGATTTTTAAAAAAAAAATTGTGTTCATAATATTTTTGTCTACAGCCATTTTAACAGGACTTCTAGTAACGGAAAAACACGGGTCTAACGCTGAAAGGGTTAAAAAAATTTACAAAAATTCGCATGTTTTTGTTTATAGCATGCAAGATTTCCCACAAATTTAATGCCATATACAGGAAACTTGACAAAGAAAGAATGCAGTAGAAAAAATGTATTGTAATTACAATATAAACATATTACATATGGCCCATAGACTACAGCATGTTGCGATCTTGTTTTACTCTCCCTGAAAGCCGAATTTAAATATTACATTGTTTTCAATAGGAAACATCCTTGTAAACCTCGATAACATCTATCATATTCATGACAATCCAAGCATATTTATTAAAGCTTTATAGAAAGTCAGGCATTAGACACAGAGTCATTAAATCGTAATAAATAGTTTACTGTATGTTCCTGTACAGGGAACCACTTATATAAAAATATCACAAATATCATATGATTTAAAAAGATAGAAAGTTTTCTGTAATATCTGAATTATTAAAAACAAGGTATATTAGATTAAATAAAATATTTCTTAATATTTCGTTAGAAATATGCTCTCTAAATTAACAATTATTTTTTTGGTGTGATAGAAATTCATATAACTTCTGTTTTACAAGTAAAACAGTTTTATATAGGCAGAGGCAAAAACCTTAACTTTCTTAACATATAAAACACCTAATTTACTAATAAACGTTTCTGGATTATATATATTTTTTCTTTATATAGAAATGATGTCTCATTTACCTCTTAAAACAACACATATATTGACTCTTAAAAAAAAAGAATTACATGTCGAGAATTTGGAATTTTGAAATTCACGTCACAATTGGAATTATTTATTTTATTTTTTTACTGATTTTTTGTGTAATTGTCATTCTAAATACATGTTGTAAAAATATTTTTCTTTTGTATTTCCTACTGTAAATATTGCCTTAACGAGAAATGCACTACATCTAGAATTATTAACTTAGCTAATATATTTGAGTTCTCATTCTATCCAAACGTGAGGTATGTGGAATTGAAATTCAATAGCTAATACTGCAATATCCAGTACCACTTGAAATGTGTAATAAATTTTGACATAAATTATGTCTATGCATCCTTCAATGGAATTTGGGAGATATTAACACTACTTTACATTATCTGAAAAGACAGTGTAACAAATTTTATGAAAGTGATATCATAAATTAAAAAAAATATATATATAGGGTGAAACCCTCAGTTATTGACACCTAACCAGTAACTGACACTTGAGCAAAAATTTTACTCAAATAAGCATTTTGTTGTAAAATTCTAAAAAGTAATGTAATCTAGTGATAAACGAGACGCTTATTACTTACCCATCATACGTAGTATAGGGTAAGTCTTGTAATCGTTTTGAAAATCGAAAAAAATTTATTGACGGATTTACACGTTTCAGACACTGGAGATTCCGAAAAACATATTTTTAGAAAAAAAAATTTGCCGTCCGTCTGTGTGTCTGTGTGTGTGTCTGTAAACGCTCTATCTCCCGAAAAAATTGAGATAGAGACTTGCAATTTGGTATGTACGTAGTATGTAATAATGGGAAGAAGCCTATTTCATTTCAATAACCTCGATTAACCGCAACAATTTTTTTCGGACTCTCGAAATATTCGTTCTGATGAAAGGTATATAAAAATTTTCGAAATTGTTTATTTTAAGAAATGAATATAAAAGACAATAAATAAACATAAATTTTGAATAAAGCATGAAGTTGATCGGATAATTAGTTGCCGAGATATTTGGAATCCTATTTTCCACACTCTTCGATTTTTCATGACCCTGTATTTCATCCAAATTTCACTTCAAAGATATATTTTAATTGGAAATTTGACGCTTAATCAGATGCAATAAACCGCTAGTTAATAGGATTATTATTTTTGGAGTTATAAGGAAAACCCTCTTTCAAGCAATTCAGTAATCGAGCCTTTAAAGTTTGTGACGTCATCAATCCACGATTTTATTTGAATTGCAATGCATTTTATAAGTAGTTTACACATTTTTATTTTAATATTTTACATTATGCATATTCATGATGGGTAAGTATTACGGTGGCCCCCAACGACTAGTTTTTATTTTGGAGTCAATTTATTCAGAACAAGAGGGCCAAGAAAATATTCTATAAGAAAGGAACTTTTAAGAATACAAAAAGTGTCATTTTAAAGCAACCATCTGATTTCTAAAGTTAAGGAACCGTTTTTCTAATCTGTTTGTAATGCAACCATCCTAAAAAAAATTTCTTAAATTTATACTACTAGAAATTAGTTTAAAGATGCATATGATACATTAGGGCCATGATTTAAGGTTTATAGTTATTTAATTCAACTTAATGGGGGTAGCCAGTTATTGGTTCCTATAATTTCCTTTCACCAGTCTCTGACAGAGGTGTCATTTATCGGTTATTTTAAAGAAAGTAAAAATTTATTACTTGAACCGTTTAAAAATGCGTAATAATAAATTAAATTTATCTTGTAGTTAACAATTGTAGTAAACAAATTTAATTTTTTTTTTTAGTGTCTGACATCAAATGTCAGTTACTGGTTCATAAATGTCAGTTATTGGATATCTGCATTACTAATAATGCAGTACTAAATATTACTGCTTGCATTACTAATAATACAATACAGCTTACTAAATCCCACTTTTTATAATAAATATTAATGTATTTTGTATTCATAAAGAAGAATAAAGTTTTTTAAAGCATTTTAATCTTTTAAAATAGAGTGTTAGTCACTGGTTCTGTTTGTGTCAGTTATTGGTGTTTCAAAATAGGGATAGTGTCAGTTACTGGAGTTTTTGACCATATTTATGAAAAAAATTTTAATAAAATGTATAATTTTTCAAATTTTTGCCAACAACATTTTTTAATATATCTCTACTATGCATTCAAAAACAAAGATAAGTATAAATTATGATTATATTTTTGTAATAGCGATATGAAAAAAAAAATCCTTATTGTGTCAGTTACTGGAGCTTACACCCTATATACGAAATAATGCATATCATTAGCAAAATTCTGTAAAAGAATATTTTATTGCGAATCCTCTTTTTCCTTTTATATTATTAAACAAAAGCTATGTTATCATTTATAACTTTTTCCTCTTTGCATTTATTTCCACGACATACATCTTCTTGTAAAATTAATACGGTAAATGTGCCAGTGAATATAAGCTTTCTTTTTTTTATTGATGATAAAATTATTGTACTTATTCTGCATCATTTCTTATTACTTCGATTTTTTGTAATTTAGTGATAGTGTAAGTGCAATTGCAATAGCTGAAATTTATTGTTTATTGTAAATGTAAGAATCAAATTGAGGTTCACTTGTACATTGTGCTTTTAAATATCACAAAAGTAATCGACATTATGCCTGACAAATGATAGCGACTATTGTTGACAACAACTATTTTAAAGAACATAAAAAAATTACAGTTAGTGGAAAGATGACAACCAATTACTAATGCAATAATCGAATTTCTTCATGGGATATCTATAGACCGCTTGTCAAATGCTGCGGGGCATATTTTAAATGTCCTGTAAAAACAAACATTGGAGAAACCATTTTTGAATTCTATTCATTTTTATTTTCAATTTACAACTTAGAACCTTATTGCCAAACATAAAGAGAACGACAATAAAATAAAATTAAATGCAATATCTGTTATTGCTTGAATGACAAATAATTAATATCGGAAAATTATATCAAGTTATTTTAAGGAGCTATAACTAAATGCATGGTTGAAAAAACCGTTCCTTTTTGTGAATTTGTTTCAGTAAACTGAAAGAAAATACTTGAAACACTACTTGTGTATTTTGTTTATTGTACTTTATAAAAAATAAATTGATTTTTGTAATGAGGAAATAAAGTTGAGTTTTTCCAGTAGACCAGCTAGTCGGAAATGGCGTGGTTTTGATAGTAATCCACGTTGATCACTTTATCTCTGTCAAATGTGTTCTGATATTATAAAAAGCATAATGTCTTTACTCCTAACACGTAAAACTAGAGAGTAATCGTTTGGTTTTTGGGAAAAAAGTGATTTTGAACAAAATGACGCCGTTCAAATTTAAAGTACCAACACTGAGAAAAATGACACTTTCAAATCTGAGTAAATCGATGTATTTTGTTATGAAATTTTTGTTTCAAATAGAAAGATTGCTGTCGATTCTGAAATACCAGAAATACTCAGAATATTGAAACATGGACATACTCAAAACTGAGAACATAGAGGTCAGTTCATACGCATTTTTGAAACATGGACATACACAAATACGAGCACATAATGTTTTATTCTTGAGTGTGCGTGTGAATGTTTTCAGAAATAAGTATATACATGTTTTAAACTTGAGTAATTTTGATTCGGAGCCATTTTGACTATGCGGCATTCTTAGATTTGAGAATTATTTGCTCAGTTTGAAAATGTCGTTTTTAGAGTGAATTTTCATTAAAAAAGAAAAAAACCTTTGATTGTTTATAAGTATAGAAAAAAATCATCAGATCGCCAAAAGGGTGATTACCCTCTAAATAATGTTAGAATTAAAAATTGGTCAAAATTTGAAGGAGATTGGTTGGTTGAGATTTGTTCGAGTTAACGTGATGACCGACTTTGAAACGTAGTTTTTAGATAATTACGTTTAAATGCTACAGCGCTAAGATGCATTTTAATTTTGAAATAATTACGTTTAAGTTATATGCATGATAGAACAAAGTGAATTAAAGCGGCGTAACTTTCAAAATTTTTATCAGTTCGACGAGAAAATATAACTGAATATTCTTTGTTAATTGAAATTTCAGAAAATGCATTTTTTTTTTAAGTTTGCAGGTAGGTATAACACATAAACAGAATGCAATGTGAATTAGAAACATCTGACAGGTGGTTTCTGTTTGTGTTTTTCATATCATTTCTTTCCGAAAATAATGACTCGCAGATAGAGTTGTAGTGAATTGGCGACTCTCATAAAGACAGCCGTTTGCTTTGATTGAGATCAGGGCTACACTACATACCGGGCTTGCTCATTCATTATGATGACGTCACAAAAGGTGGCTGACTAGGAGGAAAGACATACAGCGATTGGCACAAAACGATGGGCGCGTTGCTTTGGACCAATCGCTGGTCGCGGTCAGCCACCATTTGTGACGTTTTGAGAGTGAATGAGCAAGCCCGGTATCTAGTGTTGCCTTGTTGAGATCGTATTGTCAAAATAACATGTCTGTGCGCGCAGCGACATCTATACTCTTTTTTATTTAATTTTTCGACGAATACACGTGTCCTTCGGAATTTGTGGGTTTTCTGCGTTTCGCAGCTGTTTTATGCAAATTTTGGCTTTTGTGGTCAGTTAGCAATGTATATAAGCAAGTGAAAATGTATGTGTCGTTGGATTTGGTCGTATCTCGCCCTAAGGACAAACCTAGACTGCGTTTCACACCAAAAAGAAGCTGAACGCTGGTTCTGATGGTTGCTTAGATCTGGAGGTGGTAAGAGAATTTATGTTGTTAGGTTCAATAAAGTTATTTTTGTGGCCACGGACTACTTAATTTAGCTAGTTTGACAGCTCATACAGGATGCGTTGGAAGACGGTGCATTGCTGCCAAAGCCATTAAATAATAAGCCCAGTCAGATAAATGGGAAACTTTTCGCAAGTTGAAAATAGCGCCATCTAGCCGTTGGGAGTGCTGCATTCGGCACCAAGAATATTTTAATAAAATTTTCCTTCTAAAATTAAAGCTTGAAATAAGGAGTTCATATTTTCTAAGAAAGTTGTTTGTAAATTCCGGTGTCAGTCTGTAATTTCATATTTCACGAACATAATTTGGTCTGTGCCGGAAAGGGTCAATTGCATAGTGATGTAAATTTCCATCACTTTTTATTTAACTTTTAATAAATAAATCAACTTCTTCTCCACCACTATATTTATATAGAAATATTAATCCAGTAAATTTTCACATTTTTTTTTCATTATAGTTTTAGCTTTAATGTAAAAGATCCCAATAATTAGCAAGCTTTTAAAGGAAGTGCAAAAACAAAACATCGATAAAAATCGTATAAAATATCGATATAAATAAATCGTATCGTTTCTCTGCGACCCACTTCTGTTTTGTCCTCCTTCCGCAGCAGAGGTTTGGCGCTAGTGTGTCGCTAACAAATTTAACACTATCTGACTGGGCTTATTATTTAATGGCTTTGATTGCTGCGGAAAGAGTTCTGAAGTAGAAAAGTCAGGCCTCATTTGTATGTAAGTTAAAACGTTATTTAATTGACTTATTTAAGTGGTATATAGTATGGTTTAGTACATGCATTGCTTGTGTGGGATTATACAGTTAACAATGTTTAATCAGAGTTCAAAAATTAGTAAAAGAGACTTACCCAACATCCCCTTCTTGAGACTGTCATGTCTGTTCCGTATGTGTGTGGGCGTTCTAAAGGAAACAGGCCGTTGTAATTACGAACACAAGTTTAATTCTTGAAATAACGATGACATAAAGTTGACATAAAAATGACGAGGACAGATGACGAGCACAGGAACATAAATCAACGTAAAAGATTATTCATATTTTTCATTATTCATGACCGGTAACATTTACTCACGGCCATTTTCATAACCAATTCTGGTTTTTCATATCACAAACGACGTTCTTTGCCGCTGACGTTCTGAGTTCTACTGCCGCGCGCTTTCGTTTCTCCAGAAGGGGGCGCTACTAGAGCAAGAAGAGGCATGCGCAATCCTCACACCTCCCCCTTTCGAGAATTTGATTTAGTCTTTTGAGACAAATCAATATCTAGTAAATATCTAAATAAACAAGTAAACATATTAATACAAAAATTCAAACACTTAAAGAATATCAAAGAAAATAAACAAACAGAAAAACAGAATACACTATAACACTAATACTAATATTTTAAAGTTCGAGGATAAAGTTAAAGTTTTTAAGGTTAAAGTTCAGACTTGTAACACAGAAACAAAAGAATGTTCAAAGTTTTTAAGTCCAATGTGAGGCATGTAGCCTACTTAGAGAGTCAGCATTCGCGTGGAGTTTCCCACGTCGGTACGTTATTTGAGCTTGAAAGCGCTGAAGTGCAAGGGCCCATCTTTGAAGGCGCGCACTTTGAGGTGCACAGTCCGTGAGAAATTTCAAAGGATTATGGTCGCTCACCACAGTTACGTGCGAACCATAAATACAGTGTTCGAACTTTTTCAGGGTGAAGATAACAGCATAAGCTTCCTTTTCGATGGTAGCATAACCTTCTTGGCATTTGGAGAGCTTTTTACTTGTAAAAGCAATGGGATGCTCTTGTTCATTTTCATCTTTTTGAGATAGACAAGCGCCTATCGCATATGAAGAAGCATCTGCATGTATAATAAATGGTTTCTGAAAGTTCGGGGAATAACAGATGGGTGACTTACTGATCGCCTGTTTCAACTCAAAAAAGGCTTTGTCACAATCCTCAGACCAGGTAACTTCATTAGGGACACGTTTCTTCGTAAGTTCAATCAATGGACGAGCTATGTCGAAGAATGAAGGAACATAGGATCGGTAGTAAGATAGAAGACCTAATATACTTCTGACATCTTTCTTTGACTTGGGAACTTCTAAGTTTTGTATCGCTGATACTTTGTCGGGATCGGGTGCATGTATACCGGATCCTACCACATGACCTAGAAATTTTATTTTTCCTCGTTTTCGTCGTCTTCCTGTACTAAATGTATTATTCATTCGGCGAAAGCCATCACGTATATACTGTTTCTTCCTCACAGTTTCCTTTATTTTCACTTTAACATAATTTTTAGAAAGTTCAGTTTCATTTTTATTTTCGTCGATCGTCACTTCCTTAGTCGCTGTAAACTCATCAATCTTCTCATATCTCTTCTGGCGTTTTTCTAACATCATGTTGTCAGGATGATTTAACTTAAGGAATACATCGGGTTCTTTGTTTGCTATTTCATGTGATTTCACACAACCATTGACTATAATGTAGTCGGAATTTTCATCGTAAACAAGAGGTTGTTTCTCGCTGAACTCAATCGTGTTGGATTCGGAACTTCCATCAAGTGTTTCTGGCATTGTATTATTGAAAACAGAGTAAGATTCTTCTGTTGTCGTGACATCAACTTTTGAATATTTATTTTCAGAAATTATCTTTCGTCTTATATTTTCTTCCTTCATGTCTGCTGATGCAATCAAATATTTATCCGAGGCACTTGCATTCTTTTTAGCATAATTTGCAGTTTCGTATTCGGTTTCTTCATCAGGCGTGACTGCATAGTTTGAGGATTCGAAAATTGAAATTACATTGTTAACTATGGGAGTATCTTTCATAATATTGTGTTCACTCTGTAAATAATTTTGGACTTTTAAATCTTTTGAATTATGTAAAATTTCTTCTGCTTGCCTAATTTGGGGATCTTCTTCCTTATAATGAATTTCCGTTTCAATTTGATCTCCACTCTCTATTACGATTAAATCGGCAACAGTATATGTGTCATTTTCATTATTATTAGTTTCTTTCGTGATCGATTGTGTAATACTAGTACGCGGGTGAGGGTTATTTTTTGTCTCATCAAATAATTTATCCAAGTGATATAAGAAATTCTCATGAACGGAAAAGCTATTAAATTCATTTTTGTTAGCTGTCGACCACTGATTTAACGAAGGGTCGTTTTTCTGTTTCCATTTAAATTTCTCTGAATCATTTATAAAAGTATCAGGGTCGTCGCCAGGTGCGTGGTCAATGTTTTCGTTTGCATTCGCATTTTCAACTGACACATGGTCTAAAATTGAAGCAGACAGATCTACAGTGTTGGTTTCTTTCGTATTGTCACTTATCGCGTCAACATTACAATTTAATGCCTTTTCATTTTCATTATATTTATTCAACTCATTCAATTCATTATATGTATCAAGAGAAAGTAATAAATCATTAATTAAATTATCAACCACAGCACATGTTATCATAATATTAGGATATATCTTGGGGTGTAATTTATCAACTGCAATACTCAATGGGATATTTATTAAAGGAGCTTTCAATTGGTGACCGAATGCAGATTGCAATATTATAGTGCCACAAGGATTTTTAAAGTATTCGGGTACACAATTAGCCTTTATTATAGAAATTTGAGTTCCACTATCTACTACGCCATGTAATATTTTATTACCACATTCGATATTTACTGTCGGTAATGTTTCAATTAATTTTGTTTCTTTTCGCGGTGTTTTCAAATTAAAAATCTCATCCGATTTGACTCTAGCAGTGAGTGCTTTTTCATTTGCATTCGAAGTATCTTCCCTATCAACTTTATTGGCATTGCCAAATAAATAACTACATATCGTAACATTATGGTATCTGCCGCAATTCGTGCATTCTTTATTTTCTATGGTACAATCTTTAGCGACGTGTTTACCTCTCTTCAAGCATAAAAAACAGTGCCCTTGTGCTTTTAATTTAGCTATTTTCTGATCAACGGGAAATTTATTGCACTCCTCAGTCGAATGACTATTACAAGAACAAAATATACAAAAGGTTTCGGAGGTGGCTTTAATATGAGATACTTCAGAATTAATTCTATCACTAGCGAACATTTGTTTACGAAATGCAGTGGAATCATTATTATACGACTGCTTTAACCTTGGGTTATCTAAATTGCCAGTTAAATAATTTTGTTTTTCTCTCGACTCTATTTCGGTACGAATAAATAATAACAAATCATCAATGTTTGGTTGCGAGTCACTAGAATTTTTTATACATTGCTTATTATATTCTAACGAAAGATTATATGGCAAGGATTTAAGAATTATTGGTGTCAACAGGTTATCAAATCCATTTGATTCAGTGTCTAAAGACCTGAGACTTCTTATTTGGCATTGAATGGTATCAAATAATTTTCGCAGAGCTATTACATCATTTGTTTTCAATACAGGTTTCAAAGATAATAAAGTATTTATATGTGTCGTCACAATGAGATCCTTTCGGCCAAATTGTTGTTTCAGAATTTGGACAGCTTCCAAATAATTTTTATCTGATAACGCAAACCCGGAAATAGAATTATATGCACTACCACCTAAATAACTTTGTAAATAGCTCATTTTTTCAATATTTGACAGTGAATCATTATCATGGACTGCTATTTTGAATGAGTTCCAAAAGTTTTGAAACTTACTTATATCGCCGTAAAATTTCTCAATTTTTAATGTAGGGAGTTTAACAGATTGCGCAACTAATTCTGCGTGCTTATTATCGGCGTGAGATACGGGGGAAATTTGGCTTTTGCTATTATTTTTCAATTTCTTATTAATTCTGAATTTCCATAAAGTTATTTTCTCATGATATTCTATGGAGGTCTTCGCGTCTCTTTCGATTTCATCCTCATCATTAATTAACGCTAAAATTTGTTCATCTTCCCGTTTAAGGTCGATACCTTTCTGTTCTAGCTGAGCTAGATTTTCTTCTAATTCCACCAAATTCGGCGATTCTAAAACCCATGCATCTTCGATCTTTTTAACAATAGAGGTAATAGATGCTTTTATTACCCCCCTAGTTTTTTTAAGTTTAGTTAGTTGATCGGCCATACTTAAATAATAAAATTTACCTTACCTCTGTATAGGTTATCCAAAAATTTTCTTCACTATAATATTTCACTATAATATTTCACTATAATATTTCACTATAATATTTCAGTATAATGTTTCACTATAATATTTCAGTATAATATTTCACTATAATGTTTCAGTCAGTAATCAAAATTTACAGCCTGTTTTCATCCATTAGTTCTGACACCAGTGTCATGTCTGTTCCGTATGTGTGTGGGCGTTCTAAAGGAAACAGGCCGTTGTAATTACGAACACAAGTTTAATTCTTGAAATAACGATGACATAAAGTTGACATAAAAATGACGAGGACAGATGACGAGCACAGGAACATAAATCAACGTAAAAGATTATTCATATTTTTCATTATTCATGACCGGTAACATTTACTCACGGCCATTTTCATAACCAATTCTGGTTTTTCATATCACAAACGACGTTCTTTGCCGCTGACGTTCTGAGTTCTACTGCCGCGCGCTTTCGTTTCTCCAGAAGGGGGCGCTACTAGAGCAAGAAGAGGCATGCGCAATCCTCACAGAGACTTTAATAAAAGTTAATTTTAACTTACTTCTTGTCTTATCGCTGTACTCGCCAGGGTACAGCATGCAGCTGCACGTCACATAGTTAGAGAGGAAAAATGTCAAAATGACAAATTTCATACCATGTCATCATTGCCATTTCTGCTTATAATGCCTGATAACCCTCCTTTTCAATATTCTTCAAATATTCTCTTGATTCGATATAAATTATGGAGCCTATACTAAAATAGATTGAAACTAATAAAGTCATATTTCAGTTTTTCCAATTAAAAAAAATCCAATAATTAAAAAAGTTCAGCTTGTTTAAATTGGTGTATTTTGTCTAATTTCATTGAATTTTGTTTTAGAACTTCAATTAACATGATGACAAAAATGTTCTATCGCGTTTCACGCGTGCGACAGGTTCGGTGTCCATAAAACATTAAAAGAGTATTTGCATTAAATATTATAATGGCGTTACATTTTACTTTATTTTATGACTTTTATTCATAAAAACTCGATATATATGTAAAAACAAATCAAAACTTTACGAACAATTTTGCTATGTTAAGGTTTTGTATAAGAGTAATAATTGCAAGTTTGTGTCCCAGGCATCTTGTGGACGTATTTTTAAGATTTCAAAAAGAAAAGTTGATTTAAACTATCAGTTAAACATATTAACTATAATTGTTTTTTTTATTGAAATTGAAATAATATTATAAATATTTTAATGCAAATATCATTCCCTTACTATGTCCCCATTCACACATGTAGGAAAGGAAATGGTTTATCTCCGTTATGGCACATGTGTATATTTTTAATTTATTTTTTTTAAATCCATTAAAGATACTTAAATAAATATTTAGCCACTTAATTATATTAATATTTTTCATGTAATGAAAGAAATTTAGATATTTTTTATTGTTGGCACTAGTAATTTACATCGTTTCCTCACATTACTATAAATTCTTCCCTATTTACCCAGCAAATGATAGCACATGAGTAATGCGTTGTTTTGTATAGCAGTAAAGTAATAAAGCTGTCTTGTTTTTTGTTCAACAACATTCTTCAATAGCTAGCACTTGGCTTTTATGTATTATACGATTAAGTACTTTTATTACCTATAATTTCCTCATCTATTATAAATTTAATAAAAGCAAATATTTTTTTTTACTATTAATATATTATTGGAAATGTGTTTCAAAAGATATTTAGCAATTTAAAAGATACCTACGCCTAATCATTTTTGTACAAAGTGATTTTCACAAGTATTTCACGATTTTCTCGCAATCATTTCCTCACAAGTTTAAAATATGAGGCAATGATTTATACATATATTTCAAATGTATATGTATACTATACAATAAATAAGACTATTCTAATGCAATAAAATAAATATTAAAATACTCATAAGATTTTTAATTACAGTAAGGAATGTTAATCTATTTTGTTCAAATTTCATTCAGTATCATGTTTTAACAGCCCCTTTTCGGATAATGAGCCATTATTGTGTGTATTATTAAAAAACATTTTAATCATGAAATCTATCACTTTTTTTGAATTTATTGAGATTATAAGTGTAGGAGTACAATCGTTACTTGATAGTTCCCGATCTAAGTTTCAGGAGTAAACGAAGGAGAAATATTGTCGCAATGTATCAAATATAGCACAATGCACTGCCGAAACTACTGGAAAAAGTACTGGTGCTTAGAAAATCATTTTATATGCCTATATTTTATTGCGCTAGGAATCATCAGTTATACTTGTTAAATTTAAAACTAGTCGGATATGCCAATCCCAAAACTTTCTTCTATCTCATACATAAAAAGTTTTTTTTTTTTTTTGCATTTCAGAACCCAAAAATGCAGCATAGCAATGTCAACTGTTATATGATTTACACGAAAACCTAATCAGTGCACACTTATATCAATGTCTAAAATAAAATTAAGTTTAATGAAATTCTGTGTATTAATATTTGAGATAAGACTATCGCTCAAGTCGTGTAAATTATGAAAAATGCAGCATATCAGCGCCACCTGTTGGGCTATTTACACTGAAACATAATCAGCAACAATGTATGTGAACGTCTAATTGAATCTGAAGTTTGATGAAAATTCATGCATTAATTCTTGAGATAGTGCTATTTCGGAAATCGTGAAATTGCATCATAGGAGCGCCATCTGTTGAGATATTAACATCAAAAACGAATCAGCACCCATTTATATCAAGGTCTAACTGAATCTAAAGTTTTAATAAATTCCGTGCATTAAATCTTGAGATAGAGCATCCACGAAATTTTTGTCACATACAGAGAGCCATTTTCTAACTAGTCGGATGTGTCAATCCCAAAACTTTCTTCTATCTCACACAGGTTTCGCATACACTAAAAAGAATCAGCAACCAATTTATATCAAGGTCTAACTGAAACTCAAGTTTTATTAAATTCAGTGCATTATTTCTTGAGATATGACTATCGCTAAAATCGTGTAAATCCTGCAAAATGCTGCATAGCAGCGCCACCTTCTGGGTGATTTTTACCAAAAACTAATCAGCACCCATTTATATCAGAGACTAACTGAATATAAAGCTGTATTAAATTCCGAGGATTAGTTCTTGAGATAGAGTTACTGCGGAAATGGCGAAAAATGCTGCATAGCAGCGGCAGGGCGATTTTTATCAAAAACTAATCAGCACCAATTTATATCAGGGACTAACTGAATATACAGTTTTATTAAATTCCAAGCATTAGTTCTTGAGACAGAGCTATTGTGGAAAACGCGAAAAATTCTGCATAGCATCGCCACCTGCAGGGCGATTTTTACCAAAATATAATCAGCAGCAATTTATATCAGGGAATAACTGAATATAAAGTTTTATTAAATTCCGAGCATTAGTTCTTGAAATAGAGCGCCCACAAAATTTTGGTCACATACAGACAGACAGAGTCACAGACAGGCATTTTCTAAAAATAGTCAAATCGTGTTCAGGATATTCTAAAACGTATAAATCCGTCGAAAACCGGAAGTAGAAAATTTTCATGAATCCAAAACTTTCTTCTTGTAAAGAGAGGAAATTAAAAAAGTCGAACCGTGATCAGGACATTCTAAAGCGTATAAATCCGTCGAAATCCGGAAGTCGAAAATATTCCTGAATCACGTACTTTCTTATTGTAAAGATAGAAGAAAGTAAAAAAAGAAAAAAAAATACTGTCGTTTAAACGTCCACGTGCAATAAAAGAGCTATTAAAAAACTTATAAGATTTTTAATTAGAGTAAGTAAGGTTAATCTATTTTGAGGAAATTTCATTTGCGCAAAGAGTAAGTACTAATAAGTACTTTGAGAATTACTTTCAGTGACTTTCTGTCATGATATTCTGAAAAAATAAAACTTACATGGATATTCATTAAGACAATTCCTTTCTTTCTTGTCTAACAAAAATGTTTTCTTTTTTTAAATAAAGATTTTCTTTATTAAAGTATTTTTTTAAGTTAGCATTTGAAAAAAAATGAATGTCTGAAAAAATTGTTTGGACGCATAATGAAGGCAGGTAAAGTAATTAGACAGAATTAGATTTTGCTAGACGTAATTTAATTTCGAATTTCTAACTTGATTTTTTTAGCACATCAAATTGCTAAACTTTTCTTTTGTCTAGAAATTTAGGAATGTTGTATTAATTGCTATGTATTTTCAAACAAAAATAAATAAAATTTATAGTTATTTTTCCACAAAATACTGTATATATTTTTGTAATGTTTTCTTTTTGTTTGTTACCGTATTTTTTGCATTAATTTAAAATTTAAACTTTTAGTTTTTAAGAAGAAATTTTATAGATATAATTTTTTAAGTTCAGAGTTCTTAAATGAGAAATATTTTCTTATAACTCAGAATCGTCGTTTTCCTTTACAACATTCTTATGTATTAAAACAACAAGCTAGAAATTTCTTCGCAAACTCGACCTTATAGCGCATGCGTCAACTTTTTTTGAACGGTGAATATACAAGAAAATCGAATTAAGAAGAAACGAAAAACGAGTTTAGCTGTGACGTAAGGTGGGGAAAGAACAGCTCGCGCTATTGGCATACTGCATACAACCCTACCACTAGGAAATACTCCTTCTAATCTATTCTTAATTCTATGCTTATTTCCTATTCCTGGAGCGAGCACAGGCCTTGATCTCTATTCTTTCCAGTGCTTTGTTTGACAGCGGGCTGAACAAAAGGGAATTGTGGATTGCAAGGAAATTGATTCAAGTTTACGGGCACGGTTCAAACCCACACACTGAGAACCCCATTTGAAATTCTCCCCACTTCGGATGGGAAGAAAATCTTTCTCTTGCTTTGAAATGGCGGCTTTTCCTTCAGATTTCGTTGAAGATTTTCGTTGAAGATAAACACGTTGCCCTTCGGATAAAAAGGCGGACAGATTTAGAGTGATACAAATGACTCATTTTGTTTGACTGTGCAACAGTTGACTTTCAAAAATGCACTGAAGAAACACAAGATATTTAAAATATCTTCTAAATTAATTGTAATAAAGAAAATACTTTTTTTTGATAGAGTTGGGCAAGACATATAGCTATAAATATTCACTATTTGTAGATCATACATTTCCATATTAATACAAAACAAGAACGAAAAATCATGCGTCAAGCATAGATTATGTAACACTTTCCAACGCTTCCAAAATAATTTTACAAAACATACCGTTTAATAAGTTAAAAGATAACATCTAAGTAATCCGAATACTTTTATTCAGCCCTGTATAGGATCTATAGATTTGTATATATACTACATAGGATGTTAAATTTTAGTTCAGTGAGGAAACGCGTAGCACAGTTTAAAATTCTCCGTCTGGAGTTAAATAATACGGAAATGTGTTCGCGAACTTTTGTGCGTCCCTGTAAATGAACGATGACTGCTGTACACACACTATTCTGTAGTAAGCATCTTGAAATACACCTTAGTGATATATATAAATTTCAATGCGTTTAAAATAGGGAAACATTATTTAAATAAACCGCAGACGATTTTTCTCCATAGACGTAATGTAACAGAATTCTTTTGACTGTCCCTGTAAAGTAACTATAAGTGCTATGCACACCCTATTCCATATTAAGCTTCTTCTAAAGCACCTTAGTGATATATATAAATTTCAATGCGTTTAAAATAGTGAAACATTATTTAAATAAACCGTCAATGATTTTTCCCCATAGACCGCAATGTAACGGAATTCTTTTGAGTGTCCCTGTAAAAAAACTATCAGTGCTACACACTTCCGTTGAAATAGGGAACATGCTATAGATAACGACTATAACATATAAAAATTGCAGAGCAATCCGAGCATATTTACGGGAGTTAGAGCACGGACAGACGGACAGACGGCAGACGGCCAGACGGCCAGACAAACCGAAGTCATAAACACTTTTCAACTAGGTTGGAAAGTGTTAAAAAAGTGAAAAAATAAATCAACAATCACAGTTTTTTAAAATACGTTGATGCAGTTTCTGCAGGATTCTAAATAAAATATTCTTACTAAATAGAAACTAGTCGTTGGGGTACATCGTAATACTTACCCATCATGGATATGCATAATATAAAATATGAAAATAAAACATGTGTAAACTATTTATAAAATGCATTGCAATTCGAATAAAATCCTGGACTGATGACGTCATAAACTTTAACTGCTCTATTACTGAATTGCGTAAAAGAAACATCGTTATAACTCCAAAAAATGATAATCACATTAACTAACAATTTACTGCGTCGGATTAAGCGTCTCATTTCCAAATAAAATATATCTTTGAATTGCAATTTGAGTGAAATACAGGGTCACAAACACTCGAAGAGTGTGGGAAATAGGATTCCAAATATCTCGGCAACTAATTATTCGATCGGCTTTATTCTTTATGCAAAATTGATGTTTGTTTATTGTCTTTTATATTTACTTCTTAAAATAAACCAATTTCAAAAAATTTTATATATTTTATCAGAACGAATATTTCGAGAGTACGAAGAAAATAGTTTTGGATACTCGAGGTTACTGAAATTCAATAAGCTTCTTCCCATTATTACATACTAAATACATACCAAATTTTAAGTCTCTATCTCCATTTGTTCAGAAGATAAAGCGTTTGCAGACACACAGACACACACACAAATAGACGGACGGCAATTTTTTTTTCTAAAAATATGTTTTTCGGAATCTCCATTGTCTGAAACGTGTAAATCCGTCATTTTTTTTTAAACGATTGCAAGACTTACCCTTTACTACTTATGATCGGTAAGTAATAAATGAAAATGGGAAGGAAAGAGAGAAAGGCGTAATATGACCATTGCATTGAAAGCTAAGTTTCTTTAATGATTTGACAACAAGTTTTTTTTAATTTAAATTCGAGTTTTGCGGCGATTTTCAGAGACCGGATCCGAAGACAGTGGCGTACCTTATGCTAATTTCATTTAGTTCGAGATTCGTTTGTAATAAACAGACCAGCGTAGCGGGCAGAGCTCCGCTAGTCATTATATCATCATAATAAAGATTTTTGCCTACGGATCATAATGTAAATGAATTTATTTTAAGTGTCACCTTAAACGAACTATAAATGCTACTTATTCTATATCCCTGAGTAAAAATTGACGTACCCTACTTTATTGGAGCATATCAATCTGATTATGTTTGATATATTGTAAAATAATTAAAAAGAAGCGTAAATGATTTTTCACCATAGATAATTATTTAATGGAAATTTTCCTGTGTCTTGCGACCGAACTAGAAATTCCAAACATTTCTCAATACCGAACAATCTATACAAAACCTAACTAACATATAAAAATTATATAGCACTCCGAGTATATTTCAGAGACTAAGATAACTGAAATTCGGAAAGACAAATGGACAAACTGAATTCATAAATGTTTTTTAACAATGTTGGAAAATGTTAAAAACTATGAAAGGATAAAAAAATTACCCTAGACCAACAGGGAAATTGCCCCTATTAAACAAACAAAGAAGCAAGCAAACTCAAAGAATTATGAAGTTAGTGTATAGGGTATAAAAAATTTTTTTAAGTACATAAATTACATTGATTAGATTAAATAATCTTTTATAAGAATTTGTCAGATCAAACCTTATATATTAAGACTGCGCAGATGAATGACAGAAATTTAGCGTGTTAAAAACAGCGCTCTCTGACGTACAATGGTACAAAATTGCGGCTTTGATGTCTAGATAGCTATCGTAAAATATTAACTAGTAACAGTAAATTATTAATTCTTGTTATTCAAATTTTAAAATCTACGAAAAAAAAAACAACAACATAATAATAAAAATTTAGACGGCTTATTGAAATATTTAAATTATCTTTATATTTTCGAAAATTCCCTTAGACAAACAGGGAAATTGCCCTTATCAAACAAACAAAGATACAAGCAAAATCAAAGAATTATCAAATCAGTGTATAGGCAGGGTGTAACAAATTAAAAAGTATATAAATTGCATTGATTAGATTGAATAATCTTTCATGAGCATTTGTCTGTTCAAAACTTAAATATTAAGCCTGTGCAGACGGATAGAAGAAATTTAGCGTGTTAAAAAAGCGCCCTCTTGCAGCCAATGTTACAAAATTGCTGCTTTGATTTCCAGATAGCTATCATAAAATATTAATTAGTAACAGTAAATTATTAATTCTTGTTAGTCAAATTTTAAAATCTACAAAAAACATAATAATAAAAATCCAGACGGCTTATTTAAAATATTTAAATTATCTTTATATTTTCGTTAGAAGTTGTATTAACCCTTTAAATACCGAAGTCTGAAAACTCAATATCCTTCAAAATACGGCGAATGTCCGAACGTGAAATATGCTGCGAGAATATTACCCCCCTCTTTCTCCTACCTGCCTACTTGTCAGCAGGACAATAAGAGGTAAAAGTGGAACCTCCCGGAGATAACAAGTGCAAAAAGCTCCCCACACGTTTATTCCAATAATCCTCAGTTCTGCTACAATAGTTGGATATTTACGAGGGAAGAAAAGGGGAACTAGCGTTCGGTCTGTAGACCAGTTCAGTAGAAACTCGATTATCAGACGTAACTGGGACCGAACCTACATCGGATAATCGAAATTTCCGAATAATCGATAATTTATCAATAATCATCTTGTTTAATATGTAACATCGTCATTGAACTGCTATTAGGATTAATTAAACTGCTAAATAAATGTCTAAATTCAAATTATACGTGAAACTAAATTTATTTTGAAACAAAAAACTTACAATGATTTAAGTGGAAACTTCATCTGACGTAAATTGGTCATCCTTTGCCGTGCAGCTCTGTCACGATGTTTTTTTAAAAGCATTACTTCAGAGGAATCACACTGTTCTTGTTGTTACAACCAAGCAAGGACTTTTGAGAAACACTCAAAAGCAACATTGTTAAAAAAATTTATTTGGGAATCATTCCCGTCTTCATCATCATCTTCTCCTTAGTCTTCTTTTGGAGAATGTCAGACTTCTGCGACAATTTCCTCATCATTAAGCAACTGGAAGCCTGCATCTTCCACGTCAAAAAAATTATCTTCAAAAAATATATTGGGGGGGGGGGGGGGTGAGAGTACACTTATACCGGTATCAGAACTTGCGGGTGCTCAAGCTAATTTCAAAGGATTCTATGAAAGGGAACCCAAATATTTATCTGTACTCGTAGTTCGGAAAGTACCGCTTGCATGCACATGGAATGCGAAAATAAAATAAAAAAGCCCCCCCAAAAAAATTCAGGAACCCGACATCGGTTTACGGAAAGTTCCGGTTAAACGAGGGTCGGATAATCGAGGTTCTACTGTAGTTTGCTTGGGCGGTTTAGCAGCGAAAATGTTACAACAAAAGACTTCCGTAATAAGAAAGCTTTTTAAGAGAGACACTCTAAAATAAAAAAGTCCTTCCGGTCTGTACCGGGAGGAAAAGGTAGCTTTCCTACATCTTCGTTTTAAAATTTTAGCTAATGTTACACGAAAACAGCAAGTTAAAATGCAAAGAAACGTTTACAAAAGATTCGTTAATACTGAATTTGAATAAGAAATTCGCCAAATTATTGAGCTATACCCAAATTGGCTTCATTTATGAAGACTTATTTTGGTCGCCAAATTTGGCGATATTTCGCCAAATGTCGCCAAGTTTCGCGAGAATTTGGCGCTAACGGATATGAATATATAGTTTTATGCGTTTGATTGGGAAAATTATTACAACAATGAAAATTTTTGTAATGTGCTGTCTTGTTTCAAAATGTCAGCCACCCTAGAATTTCAAACTGCTCTATCTCAGCCGTTTTTTAAGATAGAGGTAAAACAAAAAATGCTCTGGAATCCTCGTTTCAAGGTCTAACACTGAATTAAAAAATAAATTTGAATTTTTAACTTTTTTGTACATTTATTTTAGTTTTAAATTTTTAATTGGCCGCCATCTTGAAACAAAATGGCGGACCAAGCTGGCCAACGAACTCGGTCGAGACATTGGTGAGCTTAATACACACAATTAGTTTCATCAAAATTGATTTATAAATACGAGCGTTATCGTATGACATAAGTCAGATATATATATATATATATATATATATATATATATATGGAGATATATATATATATATATATATATATATATATATGGAGATATATATATATATATATATATATATATATATATATATATATATATATATATATAAATCAACATTTGAACGGAGGGTGGTTTTGGGATCTGGGGGTCATGATCGGTGAAAATATATCGAAATTTTCCGGAACGGCTGCAATAGGTAGCTTTATACTTTTTTGTATTGAAAGCTACCTAATATCAGCCACCCTAGAATTTCAAACTGCTCTATCTCAGCCATTTTTTTAAGATAGAGGTAAACCAAAAAATGCTCTGGAATCCTTGTATCAAGGCCTAACACGTAATTAAAAAATAAATTTAAATTTTTAATTTTTTTGTATATTTATTTTAGTTTTAAATTTTTAAATGGCCGCCATCTTGAAACAAAATGGCGGACCAAGCTGGCCAACGAACTCGGTCGAGACATTGGTGACCTTAATACACACAATTAGTTTCATAAAAATCGATTTATAAATAAGAGCGTTATCATATGACATAGGTCAGATATATATATATATGGATATATCTATATATATAAATCAACATTTGAACGGAGGGTGGTTTTGGGGTCTGGGGGTCATGATCGGTGAAAATATATCGAAATTTTCCGGAACTGCTTTCCTCCGAACGGCTGCAATAGGTAGCTTTATACTTTTTTGTATTGAAAGCTACCTAACAGAGCTTCAAACGATAAAAAGGCGTATGAAATAGTAGTTGGTATCCCTGCAACGTTCGTCTCCTTTTTACAATCAGTCACATGACAGGAAGGTGGAGCTAGTGTGCGCTAACAAATTTAACACGTACATATGTGTAACAAATTTAACACGTGCCAACACACGCTCTAAGTATAATCATTCTGCTTCAAACGTACGTGCTTTAAAATTTAATGTACCAGAAATAGGCAGGATAAATTAAATTCTTATATCGCTTGAAATTCTGAATTAAATAAAGTGTTTTCGTATTTTAAAAGAAAATATTCTCAATTTACTTATTTCCAATGTTAACTAATATAAATATCAAAATATCTGTAAACATGTATAATATAAAACGTGTTTTTATGCTATGTAACTTGCTTTAAAGTGCAATATTTTTTCATACATTGCCAATAACATTCATGAAAATTTATGTCGAAAATTGAATGTCGAATTTATGTCGAAGACACCACAAATCTTTTTGATGAAATGGATATCTAAAATATACAAAAGTTTATTCATTCAGTGTAACATAAATTAATTTTTTTTGTTGAAAATCTAATTTTAGGCATGCTTTAAAATTTTCAATAATACTTAATCGCATATTATTTCTCTTGAATTGGTATTTGATTAATGATTTTGCTAGTTTACTCCATTTAAATAAAATAATATTTTGTTCATTATTACATTTTAACAGTTTATTTATGTATTGTTAAGAAAATACTGAAAAATTATCTTTATTAATTGTCTCATATATTATACAAAAATGTAACAAAAATGTAATATACTTGAAATTCTTTGAAAAAAATAACGCGAGAATCATTTTATTATTAAATTAAAATAGAAATATTTCAAATATTCTATTCCTTTATAATAGAACCAAATAATGAATTATGTGATTTATTGGATTCCTAACAATAAGCATTATATTTTACTTCCAAAAATAACTTTTTATATGGCCTGTTAATTAAGTAATGGCGATCGTAAAATCCTCTAAAATTTATTGGTTTTACAAATATATATGATATAAAAAATTAGCTTCTATAACTATTTTAGAAGACTTATAATAATGTTACTTTATTCAATTATTGATTTCAAGTTAAATTTTATTTCTTTAAATAACTCCTATACACAATTAAACTTGTATAATGATCGTGAGTAAATGAAAATTAGTAGATGACAAATCATCAAAAGAATACATTAAAATATGAGCCGACTTATGTGTATGTTAATACACATGTATGTTAATAAATATTAAAAGATAAACTGTACTACAAAATGTATTTGTAAATCATAAATATTCGAATATATAAATATGATTTTGTGGTGAAGATTTTTAAAAAGAATTTTAAATTTCCAAAACGGGGGGAGGGACTATCCGATAGTAGTCGCGTCTGTTTTAGAACACTATTGGTCGCGTTCGGTCTTTCTGCAGCCGACATCCTCAGGTGTAAACTAAAAAATAGGAAAATATTTTCATTTAATATTTGGATACGACTTATCAAAAAAGTTGCATTCAAAGACCAAAATGTCTGCTTCACAATGAACGTGTAATCTTTACGACCAATGTGCAAATATTTTTATGATATTCTCTTTGAATTAATGTGGTTAATTCATACCATATGGGAAAATTACTGGAAAGGTACCTATATAATGCAGTGGACTGTGAACAATCTTTCCATCAACATCATTGTTACCTAGAAATGGGTATAAAAGTTTCAGTTGGCTATTCGGTTGAACAAGATCTTTCCTTATGGAGTATAATATTTTCCTTTTAAATTTTTCCTTTTGACACATTTTAATTAGTTTATATTCAGATCTTTCCACTTCAAAAGATTTAATTGGATTAGTGGTTTCCTTTTCATTATTACAATTATTAAACCTAAAATTTGAACAAGATTAGTATAATTATTAGTTCAGTTCAAAAAACCATCAAAAAATGATTAAAGACTAAAGAGTAATATTATAAGAAAAATTTAGAATTAGTTAAATTTTTAATCCTGTAATACATTTATGCATCAGTAGAAGTAGGCTTAGTTGGATACTCGTCAGACACCAGAAAACTGCGGCTTCTGTCCCACAAATTACCTAAAAGAAGTTTAATTGGATCTATTTTTATGGATATAATATCTGCAGGATTGTTACTGGAAGGAAAATGCCTCCACTGATAAGCAGTTGTCAATTCTTGTATGGTTGACACTAATTTTGCAATAGACGTTTTGAATTGATAAGGTTCTGTTTGTAGTCATGAAAGAATTATCATTGAATCATTCCAATAAAATACATTGTTAACATCATGTTTTAGAGCATCTAAAACTCGAGACATTAATTTTGCAAGTAAAACAGACGGGTATAACTCCAATCTTGTTAGTAATTATTTCTTTTATTGTCAAGATACTTGACTCGCTAATAATCATCTGATTTTAAATTCATCTGTATTTGAACGTAATTTGCAATATATTACTGCTATATAGGCTGACTCAGACGCATCAGCAAACCCGTGGATTTCAATGAAGAGAGAATTTACATTTAAAATGCAATATTTTAATTTCTTGTCCATTTAATAGCTGTAGTTCACAGGAGAAACGTTTCCATCTCTTGACTTTATTGTCGTAGAACACCGTTCCAATTAAGCGTCAATAGCCAAAGCATTTCCTGAAATATTTTGGCTTTGGAAATTACTAAGCATAACAATCCGATATGATCAAACAGTCCAGCTTTTGTGTACAAAATATGACTTTTAGTAAAAACTGTATTGTTTTCTAAATACAGTTTAAAACCAAAACAATTCTTTTTAGGTTTCCACAAATTGAGAATGTTTAATATTGTCTACTGAAAATTGTGAGATATTACTGAACCACTTATGGAGCTTCATACATCATTGTTTTAATATTTATGTTAGCGGAAACTGTAAATACTTGTCAGTAGGTAATGAATGTTAACGTCATACGTAATGTGTAAGTAGATAAAATGATAAAATGTACTAAAATATTTATTTGTAAATCAACAATAAGTGTCTCGATAATAAAATAAGTAACTATTACAAGACGAGTTAAGTCTGTCTGTTTTACTAGCAAAATTAATGTTTCGAGTTTTAGCTACTTTGAAACATGATGTTAACAATGTAAACTTCTTGTAGGTAATTTGTAGGACAAAGGCCCCAGTTTTCTGGTGTCTGACGAAATTCCAACTAAGACCACACTGATATATAAATTATCCATACATTATATATACATTATCCATGTAAACATCTGAACGTACTGCGGGTGCAACAATCGGAAAATCTTTTGCTTCCTTAATAGAAAACTGCTTGATTGTAGTTCTCATAGTTAAATATGGTATACATAGTCCCGTAAATAATGGTAAATAACTAATATGTTTTAACTAACTATTTATATCATTAGTACATAAAATTCTTTGAAGAAATCTCTGCTCGAAATGCATATTTATCATGCCATTAGCTTCTTATATTACTGCTGAAGACCAACATATCTTTTCGAAACATTACCATTATGGTAAAGATATCATCTTGAATCACTCCTACATTATACATAATTGAATTTAAGGAATTGTTATTCGATGTTATACTTGATGCCTTAAAAACCGTTTCATTATGTTCATGGTGGAGTTTTGGGAAATATATATTCCGTTGTTAGGCATATGGTATCCAATTTCGGTTTCTTTCTTTTCAGTGATTTTCTTTATGTAACCGATTTCTCCATACTCTTTTAAAAGTCACGGTACAAGTTTAAGTACTGGAGTTCTTTAATTATTCTATTTTTTGGGTGGTCAGTGTTTTAAGAACAATAACCTTTGCCTTGCTTAAACAAACAGGCTGCCGGTATGATCTCTCATGTGTGTTTGTTTATAAAATTATTAAATTATTAGTAAATGTCACATTCCTCACTGTTTGGAATTCTTGTTGACACAGTCTGTATTTCCCAGAAATGTTTAGTTGTTTCATCTACATTTCTTTTTTTCTTTTGTAAGTTCACAGTGAACTCTGTTCTTATTTGTTGCTGGTAATCCACCTAAAACAGAAATAAAACTACTGTAATAAGTAAAATTAGCTCGGAATTTTTTATTTTAATTTGTCTTGGTTTTAGAATTTCGTAAAATGTGCAAGCTTGAACAATTCTCAACAACTCATAGGCCCTTGCTTGAAAACGTTTTCTAAATTCATGGTATTAATTATGCTTTACAAATTGATTCCCGAACAATGGAACTCTCTAATGCCCATTATAAGAAGATTCCAAACAAAAAATTATTTTAAAATTATATAATAAAATCATTTATTAACGCTAAACTAAAAATGTTGAATTTGCAAATTCTTATATCTGCCTTATCGCATAATCTTCCAGCAAATTAAAAAACATAGTATGCAGAAAAATAGATCCAATAAATCCTGATCAACTTTACGGTGTTCAACTTCTGGTGAAATCCCGTTCACCAGAGCAAATGGAACATTACAGTGTTATATAGGAATGGCAAATGAAAAATTTAAAACGAGAATAAAATAACGTATGGCAAGTATCAAACATGACCGAAGAACTACATCTTTGGAGCGACTACATAGGATAGAGCCTTTGCAAATTGATTTCAAGAATAAAAAAATTATTTTTCCATCAAGGGTTTATTTCCCATCCATTATGCGTGAATCAATAGAAATATATTTGCGAAAAGCGAACATATGCAATGAATCAGCGTCTTAGGAGTTACCTAAAATTTTGCACGAGATGTTTTCCAAATTAAAAAAGCAATAAATAAAATACTAATTTTGAAGTTTGCAGTTTGACCATTTTAAGAACCTGCTTACATTATACATGTAATCCCCTGATTTATGTTTATCATTAAAATTATATTATTTATTAATTACGATCTTGAAGATGTCGCCGTTTGAGCGTATGAAACATGCCATGTGCATATTAAAGATGTTTTAAGCCTTTTTGTGTAATGTTTTAACAGTTTAAGCATTAATTACATCTTTAAAAAATTATTTGCTGTATCTTATCCTTTTTTTTTCAATAATAGCATACATGCGTCCACGGGCAAATTAGGATACAAATGGAGTTTTCAGAATTAAAAAATACATTTTAAGATTTTTTTTTTTGCATTTTTACAGTTGAAATGCTTAAAACAATTTATCTATTTATTTAAACAATGATTGGATTGCATTTGTCGCAATTTACATTTGTAAATATTCTTCTAGGGCATATATATGGCATCTTTGTCATTTGGAATTATACAAAGCATTTATAAGAAAAAATGCAGGACTAAAATTATTTGAAAATTTCAACTCAAAGTTGTTTTACCAGTTTTTTACAAACTTATAATAAAAGTTTAGGTACAATTCAACAAAACTTACAATGGGAAAGAACAATTCCTTTTGAAGAAAAGATAAGCTTTGTTACACGATTGCCCGTGGGTAGCATATCATGGTTAAAAACTCATTTAAGACTATAAACGAAATTTTAGTTTAAAATATTTTGTATTTACTGAAAAAATAGCTCGTTTTATACGTATATATTGATAGTATGAGCTTTTATTTTTGTAAATAAAGTGAAAACTTAGCATGGGAAACGAAGTTTTCGTCGTTTGCCTACTTTGTTTTCTTCTAAATTTTTTTTTCTTCCCCAAATCCACTACTCATATACACTGCTCAAAACAATCAGGGGAGCAAATGGTTTTAACGAAATTACACAAATACTGACACCAATAAGTAACTTAAATTAAAACATGCATAGTTTAAAGCCTAACAGAAAACAGAAAAATAAAACTTCATATGCAAATCAAAGATCATGACGTAAAAAACAATAAAAAGGAGATAAGTGCAGAAATCGGGATATCTCAGAAACGTCTGTTTCACTGTCGCAGTTGCGAAATTCAATTGCTCAGCTTTTGTTTTGAGAAAAGGTGATTTGAAAATGGTTACAAGTACGTGATTTACAGGCATCCATGGCGTGGCATATTTGGGAGAGACTTGAATTTGGGCAAACACAACGAAGTGTAGCGGAAGCTGGTGGAGTTGCAAGAAATGTTCTTGCAAGGTTGTGGAATAGATTCCAAGAGACAGGAAATGTTAGATGTCGATCAGGTAAAGGTAAAGCACATGCACCACAGCAACTGATAACGGATATATCCTGTTAACAGCTTGTCGCTACTCAGTTGCGAAGACAGTGGCTCTTAGCAATACGACGAAGAATGTCCAGCCAAACATTACGAAATATGCTTCATCAGGGTGGTTCCGTTGGCCTCAAGCCACTGTGCAGCCCGTAGAAGGTGAACTGCTGAACATGAAGATTGAAGACAACAGACTAGAGTCAAATGCTTTTTACAGACTAGTCCCTATTCAGTCTGGAGTGTGACACTCGACGTGTTTTGGTATGGAGGGAAAGGGGCACTCGAAATAACCCCACATTCGTTCGTGAAAGATCACATTACAGACAAGGTGGGTTGATGGTATGGACTGGAATCAGCATAGGTGGACGTACGGACCTGAATATCATTTGGTATGGCACTTTGACAGCCCGAAGGTATGCAGACGAGATACTGAGACCTCATGTCGTATTTTACGCTTCACACATGATGATTCCTTTGTTTCCATTGCTGATAATGCCAGACCGGATTCAACTCGTCTGGTGGAGAACATGGTTGATGTGGAAACAATACTTCGTATGAAATGGCCAGCATGCATTCCTAACCTGAATCCAATCTAGCATTTTTGGGACACACTCGGTCGATGCATTACAGCGTGATGAAGGATTACTTTCATTGTCTGAGAGAAGGAGATTGAAATTCTTGAAGAGTAGAACAGTATTCCTCAAAGAATTATTGATAAACTCATCGCATCCGTGGAAAACAGGTGTGCAGCAGTCTTAGCTGTTCGAGGTCACCACACGGCGTATTAAACATCTTGCATCATTACTAAACAATACTTGTTTTTTTTGTCATTTATATGTAACCAAATTGTTGCCCTAAACTATATTTTCATGTAAATTTCCATCCTTTCAAAATATTAAAGCTGCATTACAATTCTTTGCGTTTTTTTCTGTATTGCGCATTTATACACGTGTACTCTCCATTTTATTCCCATGCATGGCTGTGTCGCACGATTCCCGTCTCTTCTTTGCTTGTTCCCCGAATTGTTTTGAGCAGTGTATATTGAAGGTACAATTAATGATATGATAACTTGAACACTACATTTCTTTACATTTCTGCTGTAAAAATTTAGCGTTTTAAACAGTTTGTATAGAATTAGTTTTTTTCATGAAAACTTGAGTATAAATAGGACTTTTATTTTATTTTATTTTTTATTAATCTCCGATTTTTTTTATTAGATTTAGCATTTATTACGAAATATTACTTAACAAATATTATTCTATAAATTTGTAGACTCTATATTTTCTATTTGTTATCGATATATTTGTTATCGCAGGTAAAATTATTTATTAAACAAGAAGCGAAATAAAAGATCACATACAGCTTCCAGGCATTTTATTTCGTTAAAGGCAATTTAGAAACATATGACACATGAGTCTTACGAAAGGTAGAATAAGCAAAACAGTAAAAGCAAATAACTGAGAAAGGATGAAAATAAAATTGAGTAACATTTTTATTATCAATCCTTAAAAAGCTAAAATATCCTTCGTCTGAATATTGTTTAAGCTTAATAAAATTTGGAAAACAAAATGTTTAATATTTAAAGGATAAAGCGATCAATTGATAAAATATGATATGAGCAAATGTGTTATATATGAAAAAAATAAAATCATTTTATTGTCTTGATTTTTTAATGCTATCAGTATATTTGTTTTCTTTTATGTAGCTGTAACCAAGGCTTTACAAATTTGATAAAATCTGGTAGCCAGCAAAAACTTCTAGTCATTGATTTTCAAAAAGGAACAAGAGTTTTCTGATGAAAATTAATTGAGAAAAAACTAATAACAAACCTATTGTAGAATTATTATTTATATAGTTTAGAACAGTACATGATTTAGAAAGATAATATAAACTATGTTTTCTAATGAAACTCATCAAAATTATGTATCTCTGAAATAAAATTAAATGCTGTAAAGTCAGAAGTAACCGTCAAGTTCGAGAACTGCTGATTGCTATCCGCTGAAGCTGCCGCTACAAATGACCGTATAGTTGAGAGCTACAAAATCTATATCTATGAAATACTGATGAAATACTGGTGCAGGAAAACAAGATTTTGTCTATTTTTCTGTCGAGGTCTCAAATAATTCTGATTTTATTATTTTAAGATTTGCATTTGATGAACTTATCTTTGCCAAATGAAAAATAAAAGTTAAAAATATTTTAAGTTTGAATATAGTTTATTTCTTAACATTGGGGACGAGGAGGGGAGAATAAAATGTCGTTTGTCCTCATTTTTAAGTAAATTTTTGTGCAAAAGAAAAAAAAAAGAAAAACGCTAGATTAAATAAATTGGTCGCCAGATAAACCAATTTGGTCGCCAGTGGCGACCTGGTGATCGTATTTGTCAAGCCCAGGCTGTAACTATACATTTTATTAAAATGACGCACAACCTAATTAAATTCACCTACATAATTTTAAACCAAATTACATTACAATCATTACATGCATTACACTATGATTTAAATTTTTCTGTAAATAATTTAACTGCTTCGGAGGAAAAATTGCGTCACTTCACTTAAATCTACCCTATACTGCTACAAGTTTAGAATTTTTGATAAATGTTTAGACATAATGCGCTGGTCCCGATTAACCGCAGAATCTAGGGAAAGCACAGTTCTAATTTTGGCCTCCCTTTTTACCCGGTAAAAGAGTTCTAATTTCCACAAATATTATTTCGGGGAGTTTATTATTTATCGGAGTTTAGATATTTCATCAAACAGCTATTTTTATGTTCCCTGTATATAATGAAGATAGAGTATATATGTGGTATATATAGTTTTTATATGTTAAGTTCTCCGGGTGATTTCGACTCAGCACATTAGGATGCCACATGTTTTGAGATATTGCATCTATAAGTTAAATGCCGATGGTGTAAAAATATAAGTAATTTTAGTTAAACTGGATTTATATGCATTTCATTAATAAAAATAATTAAACAATCAGTAAACGAAATTAACTTATTACGCTTAATATATATTATTCCTTTACTTTTATCTTGGAATATATATATATTTTGTCTACATATACGTTTTTACTTAAGCAAAAAAGGTGAATGCACTGTTCACAGGAATGAATTCTGCCCGAGCATCTTACTTGAAATAGTTTGATATCTTCATTTGAAATCGGTACATGATGATTTAATTTGATGTAGAATTTAAGATCAAAGGCAGAAGTATTGAAGCTACATTTATGTCAAGCAACTTTATAACATGTAACAAAGAAGCAGCGTGCTATCATCGTGAGCCTACACTGTAAAAAATCAAGAACGAAAATTCCTGTGTGAAGCATAGATTATGAAACCCTTTCCAACAAATCCAGAAAACTGTAATGAAACTTCACAGTAAAAGATGATAAGTAAATAAACAGTATAGGATACATATAACATATATAAAAGTAAAGTTTTAGCAATTACCTTCTATAGTAAAAAATATAGTCAAATTATTTTGTGCTGCCCTGTATATGATCTATAAATTTGGATAGATATACTACATAGCTTGACACAATTTAGTTCATTTAGAAAATTCACATTTGACAATTTTAGCCAATCGATGGAAATGCACTTTTGTACAACCCTGTATATTATCTACAGAATTTTGTACACATTACATATTAAGCAAAAATTTAATTCAGGTAAAATACGCAAAAGCAAATTAAAACGAATTTCCAGCAATTACCAAACTTTTACAAAAACTGTGTATGCGCATTGTTCGTCTTTCGACATTGTTATGTATAAAGAAATTCTACTTATTTGTTAACATTCCAGAAGCAGTGCCATCTGTGTGAACATTTTGGAGATCATTTTTTTATTTGCTTAAACAAAATTTCAGATCATAAGAAGCATTTTCGTCCAAACCGCACTCTCATACTTCAGTTGCTTGATCTTTTATTTTATTTTAAAATGTGTCAAGGGCTTTTGGTACACCCTGTCTAACTTGCCAAGTAATTACATGTAGTTAGATGTACAATACCATTTTCTTCAAATGAACTGGTATTTTATGCCTACATTTTAATTCATATCCGAAAGCTATGAATATACATTATTTATTCATAATGTTAGACAACTGAAAAAAATGATCTACGAATATGAACAAAAATAAGTTTATCAAACTTCTTACAGAGGATTAAATAATATTTTTATTTTATCTTTTGAAAAACAGGAAGTGGAACAATGAGTCTTTGTTCTTTATTTAGTTCTAGAAAATAAAATTATTTATGGTCAAAATAGAATCTATAAATGTTCACGATAATCTTGTTTTTCTTTATGGTAAAGAACGTAAAACTGTAACAATTTTTTTTAATATTTTAGGGACGGAGGAAACAATTGATATAATTTCGGATAACATGGTGTAAGACGAGTAAAAACATTTTCTTTTGACAGATTGTTGATTTTTCATTAATATTCTTTTATTTATTCAAGATGTATCTATACATTTATAAGAAATTACATTAAATTATTTAATTACTCTACAAATAATCCACAAAAAACTAATGTAGTTGTCGTAAATACATTATTTGTATTAGCGACATTCTACTAAATATCAATTCAGCTATTTTCTAAAAATTTTACATCCATGCAAAATTTGCTATTTTTTAAAATGTATATAACGGCTATCATATTTTTTCAACGTAGTATATAACGGTTCTACAAATGAATTCATGGTACACACTTTAAGAGTTGATACGGGACACTGTAACAGTCACTTAATGTGTCACTTAATGTCACTTAACTACCCTAAGCAATTCACTCCCCTGATATTTAATACTTACGAATTCCCTTGTGTAGACCTCTATATAATCAACCGAAAGTATACACACCACGTACTATGCAAAATTTTAGTTAAATCGAATACGCAAACTAATGTTGAAAATCCACTAATCACACATAGACTGCAATTATTACCTCTACGCATATCTTTTGTGTGTCCATGTAAATGAACGATAAACGAAATGCACACCATACTTTTAAGTGATTAATTTATAGTGCACCTCAGTCATGCATATAAATTTCATTATGTTTGAAATAGTGAAACATCATTAAATTACACTGCATACGATTTTCCCGCGTAGAACAATGTACAACAGAATTGTTTTGTTTGACACTGTATGAATAAAAATGCTATGCATCCTATATTCTATAAAAAAAACATGTTTTAGTGCGCTTCTCAATGAGGAATTTGCACACATGGGGGATTTGATCATTTTTATATTTTTCTGATAATTCTACATCCACAGTTTTCAAAAATGTTCTCAAAAACGCAAAAAAATGAAATTAATAATTAAATAATTAATCGTAAAAGTAAGCTAAAATCACATGACTCCAAATCGGGGCGTGACTTACTATGACGTCACAGTTCACGACATGCCGATGTTTACATTCTGTTAGCAAGCGGCAATCGTATTCTCTTGACATCCAATTTTTTTTCTACTTGGATTTTCATAATAATTCATCATCATCTCATTCTGATTGTTGATTTTTTTCTAATTTCGTATATATTTTTACGAATTATGTCTCTTATACCCGGATCTGCCAAGAATAGATAGCATGGCTATGTTTTCTTTCTTGGGGAAAACCCCCGATTTTATGGGAGCAGAAATAAGAGGGATTTAAAACGAAAAGGTACATAAAATTATTTTTATATTATTCAATTTATATAATAAAAGCAAATAACGAGCTAGATTTATTTATTTTGCAAGAATATTTATTAATTAATTATTATAATTATTTTGCAAGAAAAAGACATTTTCATTTATTTATTTCTAATATATATTTTTTAATTTAACTAAAATATTTGATTACAGATTCAATTAAATTATCTTGGATAAAATGCATGCTTGGTAGCCTTTGTCCCTTATACGATGTTTCTTTCAAACAAAAATTATTTTTGACTAACAAGTATATATTAGTTCAAATTATTTATCTATTACAAACGGACAAACGTACGTGATATTTTAACAGAAAATTCCGTCTTCTATGATTTTATTCTTTAAACAAACATGAAGTGTAGGAGTAAATCTGAAATTTAAGAAAAACTGTTTTTTTTAATTCTTTAAAACAGAAAAAAAAAAGAATTGAATCATATATACAATATTTGAGGTGTAAGAACATTTGATTTTGAATTCGGTAGATGGCGCTACCAAATACCAAATATTTACAGTAGTTATTTTACGCCTTGAAATAACTCGTTTTATAATCTCTTTTTTAATATTTTTTTGAAATAAATCCTTTTTTTTTTAAACCTAGTCCCTAACTTTATAAAAATGTACACTTACGCAATAAAATTTTTATTTACTTCCTGAATTAAAAACTAACATATTTCTGTGTGTCATTTCTTAGACGTTTCTACGTTTTACCTATTTAATCATCAATAAAACAGGATTATTGCTTATGAATCTTTATAGATACAATATACCTATGAAATCTATTACAGTGTTTTTGTTTTGCAGTATTTATAATAGGACTTTATGTTGTCAGTCATAATAATTTTCGAAACAGCAATATTTAAAAGGGACAAGTTGAAAAGCGACGTATGTAAAAACAATAACTATGTCGTTTGTTGTCATGAACTGTGACGTCAGATGTATTACGCAGCGCTTTCGGGATACGGTAAATAGTGCGATATTAAAACAATCATAAATCAACAATAAAAGCTAAAAAAAAAAATATGCAGGCTATCCTTCTTAATTTTTCATGTTCTATTGTTTCGTGATAAATTTAGAAAACGTGCAAATTCTCCATTGCATAGTAAATTCATCATGTTTCAAATGGCGTAGCATAATCAAAATACACTTGAAACGATTTTTTACCATTAACTGTAATGTAAAGGAATACTTTTGACTATCGCTGTAAAAAAGAATGAAGTGCTACACACTTCATTTTTAATAGGGATCATGCTATAGTAAATGCGAATAACATAAAAAAAAGTTAGGGCAATCCGAGTATATTTACGCGAGTATAGGAAACCGGTATCAGAAATGCATTTATCTAGTCAAAACTACAGGGTGTTTAAATCCAATCCAAAGTCGTGTTTTTGTTCATAACTTTAACAGTTGTCAAGATATTTTGACAAAATTCACAACAGACTCACCTTTGTATGAATTGTACGGATATTGTAAGGATTTCATTAAAGTATCTTCATAACTATTAAAGTTATGAACGAAATAGTAACTTCAGATTGGAGTGAGACACCCTGTAATTTTGTCTAACTAAATGGATTTCTGACCCTGGTTTCCCATACAAAAATTGTTTGTTACAGTGTCCTGTACCAACAATTAAAGTTTGTACCATGAATTCAGGATCACCTGAGCAGTCAGAAAATTATGAAAGACTTCACCTGAAAATATTTCCAAACGCTTAACTTTCATTTTTATTTTTTGCTTTGGTATCCTGGCTGGAATTTTTTTTTTCTCTTTTTGTAAAATCAACATTTACAAAAAATAAATAAATAAAGGTTCATCTTCTTTTAATAAAAAGCTCTGTGTTGCTGACGACTGGAATTTTCGGTAATCGTTGCCACAGATTAAACTCGGAAAATGAAACATTTGAAGTTACTGAAAAAATTTAAAAGTATTTGTCACAAAATTGTTAGACAAACTGCGTTAGAAATGTAAAAATTTTTATTTTTCTTGATATAAATTTCAAATCTAATGATTATGCCGTTATTCAAATATTGAATTTCAAAAATTACCAAACTTCACAATGGAGTACCATAGCGAAATCTTCACGCGTAAAAATATAATGATAACGGCCGTGTGTCCTGACGTGTATACTGGCTATAGCACGAGTCACAAATTATAGTAGCCTTACTATTCTGTTAAAATATAAAAGTGAATTATGATGCCACGAGTGCATTATTTTTATTTAATTTTAATATAATCATCTTAGAAACAAGGTTTTGGATTTTTTTTTCAAATGGGACTAATAAATTGGCCAATACTGTATATTGTTTTGAGTTTAAAAGAGGAAAGATGGGGGAGCGTTTTATATTATTTAGGCTTCTTCAGGAACTTTTGGTTAGAATTGAAAGTTTAATATATCAAAAGGTCAGAAATTAAAACGATATTAAATCGGCAATAACTGTAACGACTGTCCTCCAGCTCGTTTGGATAGATTTTCATTTAAAAAAATAAAATCATTCAACATTGATTTTAGGTATTTTTAAGGTTATTATCACGGGTCCGGGTAACGCCGGGCATGTCAGCTAGTTTTACAATAAGGAAAAAATTTCATAAATACTGTAGCATAAATAAATTTATGTCATTGTAACTGTAATTATTTAAAAAATATATTACTGATATTTTATTTAAGGTGGTTGTCAGATGATCTGCTGAACAATGCAAAACTTTCAGAAACAATTTCTGTCTCATTTTTAAAAGCAAAGACATAAAATTTGCAGACTTGACTATTGAAGAGATTTGGAATCGGGTTGGGTTGGGTTGATTATTGACGGCCAATTATCTACACATGGGATATAGGCCCGGGGGGAGTGCCCTTCGTGGGGGTCTTTCTAAGGGAACCTAACCCGTATTTACGCATGGATAAATCCACGGCTCGAAGAAAACCACGAAAACTCCGAACGATTAGGCCGACGGGCGCGATTGGAATCGAACCCAGCACCTCCCGTCTACCAGCTTCGAGAGCACAACCTCTCAGCCACTGGTGGGGCTGATTTGGAATCGGAATGTGTTTTCCATTTTTCGATAAATAAATTACATATCGAGTTATAAGCTATTCGTCTCACGCAACAACCCGTTTTTTTCCCTTTCTGGCGATGAAGCATGGGGAATTTGGTTCAAAACGCCGACTTTGACAGTTTTTTCTGAAAGACCTTTACCAAAAAATGGAAAACGTGTTTCGATTTCAAAGTTTATGAATAACAACACTTGCCCATTTCATGCGTTTCTGAACAAAACTGAATTAAAAAATTTGTCTGAAACTAGACTGTTTGGATTTGAGAACAGACTTAACTTTAAGAACAAATTGTCTTGTAAAAGTGGTATTATTAAATTGTTAATATGTAAAGAATACAAATATATTGTGTAAAGTATTCTCTACAAGCATCAAAAGAATCTAAATAAATGGTCTGTTCATCAATATTCAATAGAAAAATCTCTCGATTTTACAGAAAAATAATGTGAGACAGGATTCTACTAAAATCTGTTTATTTTACAAAAAATATCTGTGTTTATGACAAACTTTCTGTTATTTTAACAAATTCTGCTCATAAACTAAACAGTTTACAGATTTCTCTCGAAATAAAATCTGTATTTATCACGAACTTTCTATTATTTAAACAGATTTTGTAATAAAATAAACACTTTGCAGATTTATTTATTTATTTATTTATTTATTTTGCAAAATAATATATATATATATATATATATGTGTGTGTGTGTGTGTGTGTTTACTTGCGTTGCAGTTTTATTTTAACAGGGTGTTATAAAAAATAAACAGAGCGCAAAACCACTTACCCAAGCACCACACCATAGAAAAATCTTCAACCTACAAAACTCCAAAGTTCTGGAGGTCGTACCTCCAAACAAAGTTTTTATTTACTCGGCTAACTAGCTCAAAATCTATACGAAATTTACTTGTTCTTTTCAACTAAAGATAAACTTACACAATGCAATTATTTATAATAATATTTAGAAAACGAAAACTAATAATTTAAAGTATAATGTTGTAGAGCTACTGAACAGTAAGGAAGCGCTTCGCGCAAGTGGCTCTACTGTACGAAACGTAAGTGAGGTTGCGCACGGAAATTGGCCGCTCACCGCGGCGGTAGATTAAACTTTCCGATCCCAACCACTCCGCTCTTCGGTGTCTTTAATTTATGTATTTTTACTGTTCAATTTGTCCGGTATTTATCAATTTTTTCGTCTTTTTTATTTAGTCTAAGGCGTTCGGTCGCACGCAGGGGCGTTTGACGGTGCTGTTGGCCGCTTGGCAGCGGCAGCGCTTCGCGCAAGAGACTCTACTGTGCGGGATGTAAGTGAGGTTGCGCACGGAAATTGTTGAATTCAAACGTCAGCACACTGAGGCGTCACGAGAAACATGAAGTGCAATCAAAATACTTAACTTTTTATTTATTGAATGCAGCTGAATAATTATATTAAGCGCGAATCACTTGTGCACCAGGTAGCCTGAGAGATCTTTTTGTCTGATGGGCTGTACGGTGTACACGTGATTTGCACTTCAGACAAGTTAAAACTTATATATCCATACCTCGTACGAAGTTATATGGGTTTACTTATATTTACCTATAGTCCAGGCAATAGGGAATTTTACCTGGCAAAATTAATGGTAGTTCTGGAAATCGACTTACTTTATCTTTTTTGGGTCGCTGAATCCGAATTTGTAACTTTTCCCAAAATTTCCTTCGGCAACCACTCCAAATTTTGACAAAAAATCCCAGAAAACTGTTTTTTTTGTGGAAAATACATAGAAATTCAAAAAATAGATAAAATTTGCAACAAAATAACTACATGACTTTTTGACATTCTATGAAATTGAAGGATTATATATTAAATTCAAGCATCATTAATATTAAAATGTCGGGTAACTTCGATGCAGTAGCTGCTCATCAGTGGGTTCACAATCACTTTATTACCAGAAATGACTAGAAAAAATATTTTTGTTCTTATTTAATCGTGGAACGTTCTTTGATTAAACAAGGAGAAATTTAGTTACCCATCATTAATATAGTGGACGTAAAGTTATTATTAACTCCTCTGAAAAGACGCTACTGCTCTGATATGTCAATAGATATAAAAAAGTTTCAAAGCATGTTATTTTAAATGTGTTTGACTCAGATCCACAAAAGTTTAAAAATAAATGTTTTCTAAGAAATTAAATGATTTTTATTAATTTTTAATCATATGCAGATGCTTATCAGATGCAGTGAGCGAAAGATAACATTCACACAATTTAGTTTTATAAGTTGTTGTCATATATGTATAATATGTATTTAAATAATGTCTAGTTATAATAACATGGCATGTAAATAAAAATTGATTTCTTTCAATTAAAAAAAAATCATAAAAGTTGTAAATTCAAAACAAATTAAGTATATTTTTATAAATATTAACTGAAATATCATAATATTTCATCATTTTGTGTTTAATCATTATTAAATAAGATGTTAACATTTTATGATCATATGGCTATCCATTTTGAAAAATCAGTGAAGCAAGCTGCTTCAGGTAAAATTATTTTTAATACGAAAATTCTTTGAGCATGATACGTTGTCTAAAACATTAGAAATTTACCAAATTTTGAATTATGTGAATGAAAATTTAACCATTTTTTGGTCAATTGAAAGTTACCTTTCCGTTTATGTTCTTCATTTTCTATGTTATTTTAGGTAGCTTCTATTACAAAAAGTAAAATGATAGCTATTACAGTCTATTGCTAGCTTCCAGTGCAAAGCAATTCCGAAAAATTTCGGTATATGTTTGCAATATGCAATTATGTTTGCAATATATATGCAATTATGACTCCAGGCTTTAATGCATGGTTACCCTGTGAATTTTGTAAGGAGAAATATATTTAACTGTATAAAGGGAAATAAATATCGAACTGAGCTGAATTCATTTTTAAATGCTAAAGTTGGTTTGGATCAGTTGATTGATGAGATTAGCTAGGGATGTCTTCTGTTTAGGGTATCTCTGTAATGAGATATTTGTACAATTTAATTTTGGTCTCGGCAGGTGAAGGGGTACGTTCCATGCATATAAACGAGTTTTAACTCTGCTGTAGATGTCGTTAGCCATGCTTCCATCCTTCTGGTTTGTTTTTTCTTGTTTGTTTTTTTAAATCGATTTTGGATTTGGCTATATTGGCGTTATAGTTTATGATGGATTTATTTTAAAGTGTAGATTAATTATTGTTATTTGATTTTTGCCTATGTGGTGTGGTTGATGTGAATATTTATATTTGAGTTTGATATACGCACACACGCACACACACATATATACATATATATATATACAGGGTGATTAGAAAACGAATATACATTTGAAAAATTAATAATTCACGGAATAATGTAGGTACAGAGGTAAAAATTGACGCACATGCTTGGAATGACATGGGGTTTTATTGTAACCACACAAAAAAAGGTTTAAATAAAGGCCGACAGATGGCACTGAACAGCAAAACGTCAGTGACTCTGCCTGAGAATCGTGTATAAAAGGAGCTGTAATGAGAGAGAGAATCAGATGCACAAGCAATCGCAGCATCTTGACGTTACCAGAAAAGGCAATGTTAGTGAAGCTCTACTATAAAAATGCGGAATTTGCCGCGATCGACTGACATCAATAGGCATGCTAAAAGACAACATCCAACGCCAATTTCTCACCATAAATACAGATATGCTGCACAGTGCTGTGCACAACATTGTCCCTCGGCTGCAGCTATTGTTGCGGGATGACGGTGGACATGTTGAGCATTCGTTCTGAAGAACATCGTCTTTGCTTTGTCATAATTTGTTATGCTAATTATTGCTTTTCTTATCACACGAAGCGCCATCTGTCGGCCATTTTAAGAACTTTTTGTGAATACAATAAAACCCCATGTCATTCCAAGCATGTGTGTCAATTTTTACCTCTCTACCTGCATTATTCCGTGAATTATTAATTTTTTAAATGTATACTCATTTTCTGATCACCCTGTATATATATACATGATTTTCGTCATACTGTAGCACTAGTATTTATGAAACGTCTCTACTGAGTTCGTAAGCCTGCTTCATCTGGCAACTTGTTTTAAAATGGCGTCAACTTAAAAATTTCAAATTCGAAAATAAGCAGACATAAATTAGAAGTTCAAAACGTTTTTACTCTTAAATGTTTGGTTTAATACATGGATTCCGGAGAATGTTTTGCTCTGCCTCTATCTTAAAAAATGGGTGAGATATAGCAGTTTTAAATTGTAGGATGGCTGATTTTTCCATAATCAGGTTTTATTTATGATCTTTAGAAAACTTGTTTTCACGCAAATTTAGTTTAATTGTTGTAATCATATTGTTGCTTACGCTTAAAACTACATAGTAGTATCCGTCAACCTCAAATTTTCGATAAACGTGGCAATATTTGGCGAAATATTGCCAAATTTGACTACCAAAAATAGATCTCCATAAATGAAGCCAACTTGTATATAGCTGACTAATTTATCAAAATTTCCATTCAAACTCAGTATTGACGAAATCTCGAATTGAATCTTCTATAATCGAGTTCCACACAACGTAGCTTGGTGTGTTTAAGGAAAATTAGCTTAAATTTTAATAACAAGAAACAGGGAAGCTTCATTTTCCTCCCGATACAGGCTTGAATTACATTTTTCTCTGTATTTGTTTCGTGTAACACAAATATATTTCTGTTACATATGCCATACAAATATTTTTTTTCTTTCGATCATTAAATTATTTAATTTAATTTGTATTGTATTACCATTATTTCGTTTTACTAAATTTAATAATAGTTTTATTAAATTTTTAACAAAATCTCTATATTGTTCAAAATAATACAATAATTCTCAGATACAATGTTCTTCCAAAATATCGCAAAAGCTGTCAACATAATTCTTGATAGATAAAGGTTTCAAAAACATTTTGAATCGACATTTTTACAATCATAAATGTTATTGTTAGTCGAGTTATATCAATAAATTACTTGCTTAGCAATCGAAATTGTTTTGTGGGAGATCTATATGTCAAATGCAGCAGGTCTTGTTTTAGATGGCTTTTAAGAACAATTATTGGAGAAACGATAACTTTTTATTTTTGAGATTATAACGCAAAATATTTCTGCTGAATGTAAAGAAAATGACAATAAAAGGCTATTAGCTTTTCGAATAGATATCTTATGTACTTATTGTTATTATTTGTGGCAGAGTTTTCTACTTAAACGTTGAATGAAAAAGATCATATAGATCATCAATACTTCTACAACAGGGAATTGCCTACTTTTCACTGTATCACTGATTTAGGATACACTACATATTTGATAGTGTTTCTTAAGAAAATTATAAGGAGATTTCTTTTCGTAAAAAGAGCACATAACTGTCAAATAATTGTTTTTTAATAAAACGTCATTTTAAATATAAAACAAGAACTAAAAACTATGCATCAAGCATAGATTATAAAATACTTTCCAACAGTTCTACAATACTTTAATAAAACTTTACTGATCCATAAAGTGAAAATTGATATCTAAGTTAACAATGGATGGCAATGCACGACCGCCTCGGGTGTCTAAGTAAAGATTTTGAAAAACGCATAACAAATTTTAAAACCCAATTTTAGAAATTACCATCAATAGTTACAAAAATATCCGGATTCTTTTGTGTAGCCTTGTATATGATCTACAGCTTTGTAGTATGCTAAAATTTAGTTCAGTTTGGAAAAGCATAGCACAGTTAAAAATTCGTATTCAACAATTTCCGCCAATAAACCGAAATGTATTCGATATGTTTTGTGCTGCCCTGTATCTGATCTCTATAGTATTTATTCACACTAATTAAAAAATTAGTTATTCATCACAGTCGTTCGAAAAATATCCGAGCAGAAACTGTGTATGTGTTTTCCTTTTTACACCTCAAATTCTAAAAATTCAAATCTTCAAGCTGACGTTGCTTGCAAAATTAGTTTTTCCATTACTTTCTGAAAGTTGCGATGTTATGTGAAACCAATTCGCAGTGAGAAGTTTTGTTGTTGAAGAAGGGGTGCCAGAGCGTCGAGAGAGGTTAGACTTCTAGAGCTGGTCTCCTAATTTTGAACCAATTCCAGATGAGAGACCTGCACCTGGATTGGCACCTCCAGAGATAACGCTTATACTAAACATGGAGGACATTGGAGCCACGAACAGATTTTACGTGTACCAGCTACCATTAACGTACACGGTCCCACAGCAGCGGCAATCGATAGAGGTTGTCACCCTCCCAAGAACATGACCTTGGTCGATGCTGCTCGCTTTCGGTAATCTTACGAGTTCTGTTACATACAAAATATCTATATTACGATTATGATAGAGTCAAAAAGCGCTTACAGCATAATACATATTAACGGTCTATAATTTTTAATACTGCTTATTTTTTTATGAAAAATTTCTTGTTTTAAGTTAAAATAATAAAATATTTCAAATAATACTAAAATCAAAAGAATTTTTAAATATAAATTTAATTTATATAAATTAGAGGCTTGGAAGGTTTAGATACAATCCAATCCGAACACAAAAATTCTGCTTAAAGGTAGCCTGAAACCCTACTCAAATCCAACAAAAAGAATTCGTCAACTCAAAAACAACCCAGACTTGAGAAACAAAATCTTCAATCTGAACCCAGTACAATTTAACCCAAACCCGAACTCAGAGAAAAGAAGTTCAAATTATAGTACAGTTATGGAAAAATATTTAATTTAATTATACATATATAGTCTACAGTTTTATCTATAATAAAAAAATTTAATTTGTTGTAAAGAAATGAACACAAATCCATTCATTAATATAAAAATATATAGATTTTTCATTTGAAAAATATTCAGGATTTCTTTTGAAAACGCCATACCGACCCGAAATGAACAGCGGGTCGTGTCAAGGAAGAGTAAAATCAAGTTATCTGACCCAGTGCAGGACTCTAACATAAATTAAAGAGATATTTAGAAAATGATATTTCTATTTTTTAATGTTAAGTTATGTGCTGGTTGTTTATAATCTTTTCAAAACAATTTCATTGACGTTTGCCCTGATACTCTGAAAAAAACAATTACAACTTAGAAGCATATTGAATTATACGCTGTATAATAAAAACATTTTCTAGATATAATACAAAATCTTAGCATTTGAAAAATATATGGCTATAAAAATTGTCTAGGACTCTAGGAGCATAAGGAAATAAGATAAATTTAAATATATATCGAATTAGATTATGGCTTAAATAAGTAAATTTAATTTAATTCGGAATTTCTAACTTGATTTCTTTACACATATAATTACTAAACTTTACCTAAACTTTTTTCTGGCAATTTAGAAAGGATGTATTAAAACTTTTGTCATGTACGTTGGTATAAGATCGTTCTCTGTCTTCTCTGTTCCAAATTTTATTTCTACGCAAATATTATACATATTTTAAGTTTTTTATTTTAGATTTAGCATATTTTCTTCTACAAATTAAGTTTTATATTTTAGTATTTTAAGAAGAATATTCACAGATACAAATTTTAAAGATCAGCCGCATTTAGATATTTCAGTATAGAAACATTAGCTTATAACAGGAGCTTAATTTCTAGCAAAACTAGTCGGATATGCCAATCCCAAAACTGTCTTCTATCTCATACATGTTAATGCTACAAAATTCGCTTTCGAACTGCCAAAAAAAAATGTTTTTTCATTTTGTTGTACATCAGCTGTTTGCGAATCGTCGGTTTACCTGGATGCGAGCAGCCGATGTATTATACTAAACTACGAAAAGTCCTTCTGGCTTGTACCGGCAGGAAAAGATAGCCTCCTATTGCTTGGTTTTGAGATTTTAGCTATTTCTACTGAAAATACGCGAAACCCAATTACAGAAGAGTCATTCCCAATTCTCGTCAAAATTGAATTTGAATGAGAATATCGCCAAATTAGACAGACATAGCCAAGTTGGCTTCATATATGGCAACTATTTTTATAGCCAAATTTGGCGATATTTCAAAAAATGTCGCCAAGCTTGGCGAGAATTTGACTTTGGCGAATGTACATATATAGTGTTAAGCATGTAAGTGTTGAAACGATCGTTACAACAATGAAAGAAAAATTGGCGAAACCATGTTGGCTAAAACTTATAAATTAAATCCGTTTATGGAGGAATCCTGCTGTATTGTTTCAAAATGTCAGCCACCCTATTATTTCAAACTGCTATATATCAGACATTTTTTAAGAGAGAGGCAAAACAAAAAATGCTTTGGAATCTTTGGATCAACGCCGAACATTTAATGCAAAAAGTTTTTAGGATTTCTATTTTTTTTGGTACAATTTTTTGAAATTGAAATTTTTAAATGGCTATCACAGCGCCCCATTCTGGCGCAATATCCCCAAATTGAACTGGGATCTGCAGGCTATAATCAAAAACATATACAAAAAAAAATTGGTTCAATTATATGCATAACTTCTTACCCTTTTCGATGATACAATAGTGAAAATGGAACAAAAATCGCCCTCTTTCGTTGAAATATCCCCAAATTCAAGTGGGAACTGCCGGCCATAGCTAAAAACATATACAACAATTTTGGTTCAATTATCTGGATAACTTAGTGCACTTTTCGATGATACAATAGTGAAAATGGAACAAAAATCGCGATCGCAGCGGCCCCCCTTTCGTCGAAATATCCCCAAATTCAACTGGGACCTGCAGGCTATAGTAAAAAACATATACAAAACATTTGATTCAACTATCTGCATAACTTCATACACTTTTCGATGATACAATACTGAAAATGGAACAAAAATTGCGATCACAGCCCCACCTCCTTTCGTCAAAATATCCCCAAATTCAAGTAAGACAGGCTGGCCATAGCCAAAAACAAAGAAAAAAAATTGGTTCAATTTGTATCATAACTTCATACACTTTTCGATGATACAATGAGGACAGACGGACGGACGGACAGACAGACATTTTGTAAAAACATGTTTTTCGGAATATCTGACCCCCTAAAACGTGTAAACCCGTCGAATACCAGAAGGCGAAAATTTTTTCGATTATAATACTTTCTTCTATTATAGATAGAAGAAAGTAAAAAGGTACCGGAGATGTAATTTTTTACAGTAACAACAATCGTAGTATATCCTTCCCTTGTTCCCTCCACCCGCATATTTATATTTCATGCATTATTTGCAAAATTTAAAGGAATTCCTTCTTTGGGAAAATAAAAGTTTTAATATATTTTGGTTATATCTACATACATTTATCATTAAGAAAATCTAATAAAAGAACAGATCAAAAACATTACAATCAGGAGAGGAGAATTCAGAAAATTCTACTCGCCAAGAATTGTTTGTATCAACTAGCAAAGCACAACACACAGCGTTGTCCCAGTGGGCTTCGGTGCGCAGTATTTATAAGCTCTTGTGGGTTCTGACTAATATTATAATTTTCACTAAAAATAAAGATGTACTGGAGCTGCGCTCCTGTTAACTTCGGTGCAAATTATGTACCGTGTGAAGCTAAAAAGTTGAACCGCAAGAATATTTTATAACTACGAGAAAAAAAACAGGGAATAAACATAACACGAACCCGGGTAAAAATGGCAGATACAGTTACGGATAATTTTGGCATTTCTCATCGCCGTTAGGAAACCATTGGAGGCCTCCTCCGTGGCCGAGTGGTTAAGACACCATTCCGCTAATCGCTTGAGAGCGTAGGAGTCAGTTCGGCGGCTCGACTCTCGCCAGCTCCATTGCACACACTTTGTGGAGCTCCCGGATGTAACTCTCTGGTGTTGTAAATTTCCTTGTGGCTATCTCGTCCTTGTATATTGACGATGACTTATAAGCGGGCACTTGATGTCAAGCACACAAATCAGATGTATGTTCTCAATAAACAAACCATTGGAGCGGAAAACCATAAAGTCTACACATGCGAGTGCTAGATAGAAGTATTCTACTAAGTATGGGACACGCTATGTCACTTATATAAACGCTTTGCTAGGAAAGAACTCAGAGGATTGGGCATGGGAGGAAAAGGTAAAGTTAATTTAGGCTTCTGTTTTTTGAAAGAGCTGTTCCTCTGGGTTCTAAAGCGCACTACTAATGAGCTCTGGTGAATTCGGACCAATATTTAAATATTCACACAAAACAAACAAGTACCGAAGCTGGGCTCCGGTGAATTCCGGCACGAATTAAGCACAGCTTATAAAGCTTGGAACGTCGTTTGTAATCTGTATCATAAATGAAAAAAATATTGAATATATATTCTTGCGTCAAGAGATAAACTCGAGATGCGATATCCCAGCAGGCATACAGATCAGCTCGTAGTAAGAAGATGATCAGTTCGAGGCTCGACAGCAACCAAGTAACGACGTGTACATTAATGGACTGTCGTGAAAATTAAATCTGTAAAGGATACAATGTACTCTCCTTGTGAGTTTGGTAGAGAGGATCACTATTGAGTCCAGAAAATGTTTCTCTGGGGGGGGGGGGTGATGACGAACGGAATGGGCACATTTTGAAGTTCCAGGAAACTTCATAATGTGCAGTCATTATGATGTTCCAATTGTGTTACCAGACCATTAAAAAGCATAAAATCTCAATTTTTTTCTGGAAAGGGGCATTTTGAAGCTATGAAAAGATGTCCCCCAGTCCACTACCTCAACTTAATAGTCGATAGAAATGAGGTACCACCGTGCGTAAAGATTTCTCCTGGGGTCTTAGGAGTCTTATTTTCCCATTGAAGGTGCAATTTAGCATCTTGTAACATTTAATTTTATTTCTGATTCTCTATATAGTACAAAGAATTTTTTTTTGAAAATTGTGGTACGATTGAATGTAAAACTAGTCGCGCGTCCTGGTTCATAATGAAACGGTTAAAGTTTCATTTATTTGTTAAATTCAAACTTTTATCCTACTCAATTGAAAGAAGCATCATAAATAGCATTTTAAAATCAAATATTCAAGTGAAAATTGTCTGAGTTATTCCAAAAAATGTGATTTCTAAACACTTTAAAGGCGACTATTTATATATTCAATCGTAGCACACTTTACAAAACATTTCTTTTGGGGTACATTTCTCTGCAAAATTATCATAGTAAAGGTGTGAGGCAGATATTAGTTTTCAAAAAGCGGTACGAATATATATTTAAAAAAAAAAAAAACTTGTTCACAGGGACATATATGTCCCGACGCATAGTCAAAGGGTTAATAACAAAAATTTAGGATGAAAAGTACCTCTTTGTCTGTGACTAAAAGTTTACATTTTAACGCAAGTTTAAATAACCGACATTTTAAATTTTTGTACAAATTCCTGTTTTTATTTAAAGTCTAAAACTTTTTATTCGGACGAGATTTCTATTTGTTCTTTGTTAAACATTTCAATTTGATTTAACGCTAACCGCATTACAAAAGTATAGTATAAAAAGTTCATGTAAATAAATCCAGTATCTAATACCGATAAAAATATTTCTGGAGATAGTTCGTTACTTACGTATTATTCATGCCCAGAAGATAGATCGTCAAAAATAGCCAATCTTGTTTATCTTTATCAATCAAGTTCAGTACAGTAATTTAACATTATTAAATACATAGCATTGTTTAAAATAGTAAATATTATAAAAATAAAATAAAATAAAATAAACAAATATATATATATGTGGTCGCGGGAGTTCTCATCTGAACTTTAGACTGCAAACACAAGCAAATACTTTATTGGGGCTTGTGAAGTTGAATGATGCCTCGCAAACAATATAAATTTTGATGAGTGCAGTATTTTTTTTACAGCGTGAGAACGAAGTAGACAGAATGAGTCGAGATGCAGACTGAGTAAGACGGACTCGGGAGATGCTCTTAAATCTCCGGCGACGGCCAGCCTTTACGAGCTGAGCTGAGAAATGGTATCTGCAAACGGCCTTTACGAGCTTACGAGTTGTCATGATTGTTCTAATTATATTTTAACTTGTACATATTTGTAAATATTTGATATAATCCAGAAAATTAAACAGTGTAAGATTTCAACAAAAATCTGCCTTGGACTTATTAATACCCATTTAGACAACCGGCCATAACGAATATCTACAAAATGGGGGCGAGGCCGGGATCAACGGAATCTATGCGAACTGGATCTACATGATTTATGAGTGATTTGAATGATCGGGATCTACGTGAATTTCGAATAAAGAAGCAAAAAGATTTGTGCATCAAGTTCCTGTGAGATGTTCACGTGTGTCTTCACGTAAAAGTGTTTTGTGCTTCCGATTTTTTTTTTTTCATCTGTGTATTACTACACATCCAAGTGTGTGTGAGTGGTTATTATGTGATATGTGCATCGTATCTGTGAGGTGTGCATCGTTTCTGCGAAGGTTAAGTTCAGTGATGAATCGCTGAAAAGTCGATAAAGTTCTTTCGGTAAAGTGTGAAATGTTTCGAGTATCGGTGTAGAAAGTTTGACCCACTGACCGTCTGTGCAAGATAAGTGTCGTGTTTTCGCGGTGGCGGAAAGCGATTTTCTTTTTTTCTGGTGATATTTTTTTTCTTCTGCTTTTAGTGTACGCAAGAGGAAAATGTGTTGTTCGTTTATCAGCAAATAAGCGACCCAGAGTCAGAGCGCTCGAATGAAATAAAATATAAACGTCTGCCGTGCATATTTTTTTTTGCAGACTGGGAAAAGTGAAAAGTGAAACGATTAAAGTTTTTTTTTCTCTCTCTTTTTCTTCGTATAGATAGAGGAAGGTGTTATTTTTTTTGCTTCCTCACATGAATAATGTTTGATTGAGTAATGTTTTTTTTTCTAGAATAGAGTTAAGTAGTACAAAGATATATATTTTTTTTTTGTATCTTGTTATTTTATGGGAAAGGAAACAAAATATATATTCGATTTAGAATACTTAGAGAAAGTGTTTATAAAATTGTTGAATATTATTATATGTATAAATATATTTTATTTATCGGGTGAAGATATGAAAGTAAGTGTGTTTTTATAACTGTTACGTATTATTATATGTATTGCTATATTTGATTTATCGGGTGAAAATACGTATATTATTGATTTATTTAATGATATATTTTATTTTTATGTGTTAATTAGTTTATGATAAAAATGGCACATTTAATAAGGTCAAAAAAGATCGATCTGATTACTGTGGCTGTCGAATTAGGTTTAAATCCACCAGAATCGACCAATAAAACTCAATTAACTGATTTAATTGTAAAATCCAAAGGGTATGATGAAGATTTAGTGAAAAATTTGTTAGAGGGAATTGTAAGTGAGCGTGAAGAAGCCGAAAGATTATTACAGCAAAAAGAAGCTGAGAATCGCGAGTTTGAATTAAAACGATTACAATTGGAAAATACACAAAAAGCCCAATTACATAACTCTGTACCTACAATCGCCGGAAAAGGTTCCGATGTTTTAAAATTGTTAAATAGGTACAATAACGAGGAGGAAATCAGTATATACTTAACCCTTTTCGAACGCCAGGCAAAGCGGTTAGAGATAGACAAAGATGAATGGGTAACCTATCTTCTCGCATTATTACCTCTCGATATAGTTAATTTAATAAATCGCGAAAGTGAGGAACAGTCCAGCGACTACGACTATGTAAAAAAAATACTTTTAAGACGCTTTAGACTTACACCGGAGCAATTTCGGCAAAAATTCTTCTTGCATAGAAAGCAAAATTCGGATTCGTGGAAAGATTTCTCGTTTGAACTCTCAAATTTCTTGGATAATTGGTTATCTGGCCTGCAAATATCGACGTACGAACAATTAAAAAATATTTTAATTATTGATCAAATCAGGAGAAAATTGTCTTTAGAAATGAAGGAACACTTTTGTGATGAATTACCCAAAATTACGAATATAGATGATTTGACAAATAAATTGGATGATTTTGAAACTGCCCGAATTAACTTACGGAAGGCTGAAATTAAGTCCCCAAATACGGAATTCCGAAAACGTCAAGGTTTTGAAAATAATAGAGCGTTCCATCGAAATGATGTTAGCCGCGTACCATATGAAAAAAATTACGCGAATGCCCCCCAAAAGAATTTAAATACAAAAATCCGTTGTTTTAATTGCAATGAATTTTCGCACCGCTGGAGGGATTGTCCCCGAAAAAAAGAAGGCCCAGTGTGCTGGAAGTGTAAAATTCCTGGCCACAGGTCTGACCAGTGTACAAACAATTCTCCTAAAAATGCAAATGCCGCCATAAGCAACAACTCTAATCCAGCAGATAAAATAATAAAGAGCGTGAGGATTTTAGGAAAAAATATAGATGCCTTGATAGACACAGGGAGCGACGTAAATATGGGGAATAACGATATTTATATTGCCCTGGGATGCCCTAAATTACATGAAAATGACTTGGTTTTGTCAGGTATTGGTGGAAACCAAATAACACCCATAGGATTTACGACCGTAAACATTGAAATAGATGGTTATACAGTAAATTCAGATTTATACATCGTAAAAAATTTGAATCATTCTTTAATTTTAGGGAATACCTTTTTGAGACAATTAAATTTCAATATTTCGGAAAAAGGATTGGAAATTATGGGAAAACGGAAGTTAAAAGAAGTTAGGATAAATTACGTCACTGCTTTCCCACAAGAAACAGCCATGACGAAAATCAAACGCGTCAGCTATGTCACACCCAGATTTCATGCGATGTTGCGGTCAGAAAAACAAAACAATCCCACGATAGGAAAAATGATTTCGACAGCTGAATTAGTGAGAAAGGAGCAAACTAATCAAAATGAAACAGCTTTTAACTTTAGTGAAAAAGTAAACATGCAATTAAGTACTGCAAAAAGTTGTTTATTAGAAAGTGAACAGTGTTCTATCCCACAGTTAGACTTAGCGAAAACCACAGATATTTATTTAGCTGAAACAGCCAATTCAATTAATTTTCAGGAAGTTGAGTTGAATCATATTGCAAACAACACTATTAAGAAAGAGTTAACGGAATTGATTACTAATTATAAGCCAAACAAGGTTAAGGACACAGAGTTAAAAGTAAATATAATATTAACTGATGATATTCCGATTGCGCAACGACCGCGTAGATTAGCGTATCCGGAGCAGGAGTTTGTGGACAAACAAGTACAGGAATGGTTGGAAACGGGAATTATAACGGAGAGTAACTCTAATTATGCATCTCCTATAGTGTTAGCGAAAAAGAAAAATAATTCTTGGAGACTTTGCGTAGACTATAGATTGCTAAATAAAAAAATAATTAGAGATAATTTTCCCTTGCCAAGAATAGAAGATGTTTTAGATAACATTGAAAGTGCAAAGGTTTTCACAACATTGGATTTAAAAAATGGTTTTTTTCATATAGACGTAGCAGAGGAGAGTAGGAAATATACAGCATTTGTCACGCATAACTCGCAGTACGAGTACTTAAAGCTCCCATTCGGATTATCGGTTGGACCACAACAGTTTCAAAGATATATTCAAGCTGTTTTTAAACAGTTAATTAAAGAAAAGGTAATATTAATTTACTTAGACGATGTCATAATACTTGCGGAAACTGAGGAAGAAGCCTTGATAAAACTGAAACGCGTCCTAGAAGTTGCATCGGATTACGGACTTGAATTTAATTTTGCAAAATGTCAATTTCTTAAACGGAAAATTGAATTTTTAGGCTATATTATCGAAAACGGAACTACTAGACCCTCGGAAGCCAAAACTTTGGCAGTAAAGAAATTTCCTGAACCCCGAACCCTTAAACAACTACACAGTTTTCTGGGTCTAACTTCTTATTTCAGAAAATACATCCCACATTATGCAACTATAGCGAGACCTTTAAGTGATTTATTAAAAGCGGGAAATAAATTTAAATTTGGAATACCCGAAAAGCAAGCTTTTGAAACTCTTAAAGAAAAATTAGTTAACCCCCCAGTATTGCATGTATTCCGACGAGGCGCTAGACTAGAATTGCACACCGATGCAAGCGCCATAGGTTTTGGTAGTGTCCTACTACAAGAAGATGAGAACAAAAACTTACATCCTATTCATTACATGAGCCGTAAAACTACACCTACTCAAGCAAAATTTTCGAGTTACGAATTAGAGACCCTTGCGGTAATAGAATCGGTCAAAAAATTTCGAAACTACTTATTAGGCACGAAATTTAAAATTGTGACAGATTGTTCCGCGTTTCAAAAGACTATGGACAAAAAAGACATTACGCCAAAAGTAGCAAGATGGGCGCTATTCTTACAAGAATTTGATTATGAAATAGTACATCGAGCGGGAAATCAAATGAAGCATGTCGACGCATTAAGCAGAAATACAGTATTGGTAGCAACACGTTCTTATGACGAATTAACAGCAAAAATTAAATTAGCGCAACAAGAAGATGAACATATTCAAACCATCAAAAAATTAATAGAAAAAAGTGAAAGCTTGGAATATTTTAATCGAAACGACATACTGTATAAATACGAAAACGACAGAGAACTGTTGATGATTCCCTTAAATATGCAAAAAGAAATAATACGAAATGCTCATAATAGAGGTCATTATGCGGTAGCAAAAACCGAAACAATTCTAAAAGAGAACATTTTAAAAATACAGCAAGAGAATCGCAAAACCTTTAACATAAAAGAAAAACGGCATACACTTATAAACTCGGTGATTTAGTAGCTATACAAAAAACACAATTTGGTACAGGCATGAAGTTGAGACCTAAATTTCTCGGTCCCTATGAAATCACCAAAGTGAAAGGAAAGGATCGATACAACGTAAAGAAAATTGGCTACCATGATGGTCCAAACATTACATCGAGTGCTGCCGACTTTATGAAACGATGGACAAATTGGACAGATTGATATTTTGAAACAATATTCTTTTTACTTTTATTGAACATTATGAGTGAACTCTGAACTTTAAGCAATTTTCAACGTTATAACAAGTTTTGTTGTGTTATTTTCATTTTTTATATTTTAGGAAACACTGTATGTTTCAATATTTACTATTGTTTATTGTTTTGTTTGTATATATATTTTTTGTGTGTATTTGATAATTTTAGATTTTAGTCGACTGGTTCTATACCTAGTGAAATTAGTAGATAATGACTGTGAGGACACAGCACAGTCAGGACGGCCGAGTTGTGGTCGCGGGAGTTCTCATCTGAACTTTAGACTGCAAACACAAGCAAATACTTTATTGGGGCTTGTGAAGTTGAATGATGCCTCGCGAACAATATAAATTTTGATGAGTGCAGTATTTTTTTTACAGCGTGAGAACGAAGTAGACAGAATGAGTCGAGATGCAGACTGAGTAAGACGGACTCGGGAGATGCTCTTAAATCTCCGGCGACGGCCAGCCTTTACGTGCTGAGCTGAGAAATGGTATCTGCAAACGGCCTTTACGAGCTTACGAGTTGTCATGATTGTTCTAATTATATTTTAACTTGTACATATTTGTAAATATTTGATATAATCCAGAAAATTAAACAGTGTAAGATTTCAACAAAAATCTGCCTTGGACTTATTAATACCCATTTAGACAACCGGCCATAACGAATATCTACATATATATATATATATATATATAATAAATAAATAATAAACAACTATAAACTCTAAACTATAAACTGTACGGTTTTCTAAAAATAAGCTAATATAATTAGTATTATTGGCGCCATTGTTGGTAGAGTAATATCATAAGTACACCGATAATATGTAGTACTGATGGCTCATTCGTTTATATAATAAAGTCTTAAAAAAGAGTAATAAAATAAAGACGACCATATTGAAGAAAGGTCTTATTTATTTGTTAAAATCGAAAACTAGAGATGCATAACGTTTTAAAGGAAATTATATTAACAGAATATTATAAGCAAATAAGACAAAAAAAATAGTTACTCCAAATAAGTTTTGTTAATTTTACAAATACAGCATTAAAAGAATTTGGCTGGTTTTTCTTTTGATTTATAAATATTTTATTCAGATCACTTTGTTTAACTTTTTAATTTAATATAAAGAAAATTATACCATGCAAAATATATTTTAAAAGACCCTAAGGCATTCACTTATGTAAATAAGAAAATTAAAAAAAATATTTTTAAATTTTCACTTTTGCATGTACAAACAGCAATTATTAGCAGTGAGTAATTTCTTAAAAAATATTATTTATTTTGTTCAGAGTAAAACATATTAAAAAGAGAAACGAAATAAAGTAGTATACATTGCTTAAAGAATTTTTATTTTATTCGTTAAATTCGAAAAATATTAATATATAAAAATTCATAAAATATATTATTTAAACAGAATATTAAAAGTGAAAGAGAAATAGACAGAATTCTGGATTACTCAAAGGAATATACCCCCGGACAATAACCCCGTTACAGTTTCGTTTTTTTTTTCCACGCAATAAATTTAAAATAGAGGAAGAACGCCAATTTTACTATATTAAAATATTTGCCTTACATAATCGAACCAATGGAAGAATGTAGTTGGCAGAATGGAATACCAAGTTGCGTACCAACTGAACTTCCAGGTTAAAGATAATTAACTTGCGAGGCAAAAGGGAGCCGAGAGAAATTTAAAAAGGGAAAAATTAAATAAAAATATTTAGAAATGTAATAATGAAATAGAAGTATAATAAAAAAATTAAGAATGTAAAAAAAGTAAATAATTCTTTCGATTATGTGGTCAACACACACATAATCGAAAAATGTCTGCCAAATAATAACACAAAGATTACAGTTAAAAATTAGTGGTATCCAAAGGCTTTTAATAACGAAGCAAGCGAACTTTTCTTGCCCGAGTGCCGCTCCGTCTAAACTTTTAAATAGTTAAGTTCTCAAAATCCCGCATCAAAAGCTTAAATTTCCGTCTAAACTTTTAAGTAGTTAAGTTCTCAAAATGCCGCATCAAAAGCTTAAATTTTTGTCTGTAATTAAAATTTGACATTTTAATGTCACTTTTAATGACAGACATGTTTTAATTTTTACACGGTTTTTTATCGTTAAAATTATTTCTTTATTTCGGATGATATTTCACTGTGTCATTTCTTAGGTTTTTTGATTGGATTTAAATAAAACTGCACTTCAAAATAATAACACAGAAAAATGTGTTTTTCAAAACTTTATAATGCTTTTTATTCAAATAAAACGAATATTCCGCCACTGCATGCTGTTTTATAGGCAAAATTCTTTACTTCGTTCTAAAATGAGACTTTAAAAGAAAAAGAAAATAAAGAAGTTTATACTGCTTAAACATATTCTATTTTATTCTTTAAATTTCCATATATATGATGCATAACATAGTAAAAGACGAAATATAAACAGCATATAAAAAAATTACAAAATTTGAGTTACTAAATGTGAAGTTATTTTGTGATTCTAGAAATGCAGCATTAAAAGGTTATAGTTTTGTCACAAATTGTTCTGATTTACAGAATTTTATAAGAATGAGATTTCATGTTGTTTGTTAATTTTTTTTATTTTGATTTAAAACAAACTGTATTGCGAAAAAGAATGACACAAGAAAGCATTTAAAAATATTGCAGATATTCCTTATTGCAAATAAAACAAGTATTTGGTAATAATATTGTTTTATCTTTTTACTTTATCTTTTACCCATCATACGTAGTATAGGGTAAGTCTTGTAATCGTTTTAAAAATCAAAAAAAAAAAAATGGCGGATATGGAGATTCCGAAAAACATATTTTTAGAAAAAAAATACTGTCCGTCTGTCTGTGTGTGTGTGTCTGTAAACGCTCCCAAACAAATTGAGATAGAGACTTGAAATTTGGTATGTACTTAGTATATAATAATGAGAAAAAGCCTATTCAATTTCAGTCACCTCGATTATCCGGAACTATTTTTTTCGGACTCTCGAAATATTCGTTCTGATAAAAGGTATATAAAAATTTCCGAAATCATTTATTCTAAGGAGTGAACATAAAAGACAATAAACAAACATGAATTTTGCATAAAGAAAGAAGTCGATATGATAATGATTTGCCGAGATATTTGAATTCCTATTTTCCACACTATTCGATTTTTCATGACCCTGTATTTCATTCAAATTTCAATTCAAAGATATATTTTAAGTGGAAATGAGACGCTTAATCATGACGCCGAAAACCGTTAGTTGATAGGATCATCAGTTTTGGAGTTATAGGGATGTTTCTTTTACGGAATTCAGTAATAGAGCATTTAAAGCGAGGCTAACGAAAAAGACAGGCTACCGCGGTGCATTCAGCATATCTTTTTTCACAGACCGCGAGAGTGACGTGATGCTCTCTCCGTACACCTGCATTGGTGGATTCGAGCATCACGTGATTCCGCCGGTCTGTAAAAAAAGATATGCGTAAAGTACCGCGGTAGCCTGTCTTTTTCGTTAGCCTCGATTTAAAGCGAGGCTAACGAAAAAGAAAGGCTACCGCGGTGCTTTACGCGTATCTTTTTTTACAGACCGCGGGAGTCACGTGATGCTCGAATCCACCAATGCAGGTGTACGAAAAGAGCATCACGTCACACTAGCGGTCTGTAAAAAAAGATAACTGGAATGTACCGCGGTAGCCTGTCTTTTTCGTTAGCCTCGGATTTAAAGTTTATGACGTCATCAAGCCCCGATTTCTTTCAAATTGCAATGCATTTTATAAACAGTTTGGACATTTTATTTTTATATTTTATTTTATGTATATCCAGGATGGGTAAGTATTACGATGGCCCCCAACTACTCGTTTTTTTTTTTTTTTTTTTTTTTTTTTTTTTTAAGTAATTTATAACTTTATTAAGAAGTCGTAGAAAAGAAGAAAAGTCCATAATAATTAAAGATGATTTATTTTATTCGTTAAATTCGAAAACGTGTGTCACATTTTTTTTTAAGGAAGCAATAAAAAACATAATATTAAAGGCACATAGGAAAGAACATAAATTTGAAGTAGTACTTTAGTTTTCATTTCTAGATATGGAGCAATAAAAGCTTAAATTTTTGTCAGATTCTTCTTTTTTCCCTTCACAACCAACTACAGAAAAGTGTTTGAATATTCCAAAAGGAAAGAAAATAACTGATAAAATGTTATGGCAGCAGATGTTTTTATTGTGAATATTATTTTTAAGAGTTCACTTTTTATATTTCACACATCCTTTTTTTTTCGCAGTGTTCTTTTTTGTTACAAAAAAGTTTTCGGTGTCTCAACGAAATAATATATCGTTACTTAATAAGAGAAAATAGCACAATATGAAAAAGAATCAAGAAATTAAATTGATTTTTGTTTATGTTATAAAAATAACATAAATATATAAATTAGCATACGAAAATTGAACACTTGGAAAATATGTTGTTCTTTTTGAAAACTGATTTTTTTTCAACAGAGTTATTTTTGACATATTTTTGAATCACATAGACGGATAAGCATGGACAGCATGCCTTTCAATCAATTTTCTTGATCTTTTTCCCAGATGGATATCTCATAGTAATTTTTTTCTATTATCAACTTATAAACACCGATGTTTTACGAGATAAAAATGATTTTTTAATCTATATTATAAAAGACAAACGTGTCCGTGCGTTACGCTGACGTCATTTTGCAAATGCCCGGTGTACAGTGTCAAAGTCAGTATGTCTCCCATCTCTATAGGCCCGTTTTGGATAAAAATGTAAATTCATACAAAATCTTTCAAAATTCGAGATGTACGCCCTCAGTAGCAGTCGGGCCCCCAACACTAAATCTCTCAGGTGAAAATGTCTGAAATCAACACTGGTTTTATGTATATTGAACGTTATTATGTCGGCGACAAGCACCGCCGGGCGGGTCAGCTAGTATAAGAAAAAATTTAAGAATAAATTTTTCATCACACTGGAGTTCAATAGTTTTCAAAACATATATATTTAAGCATGAAGAATTATTTGAGTGACTAAGAATACATACCTCTAAATTCAGAAGATATAAATGATAGAATAAATGATAAGAATATATAAATGATGAAGATATAAATGATGAAGATATAAATGAATATAATATATGATATATAATAATGAATAATATATATATAATAATGAAGATATAAATGATAGATTTTAAATGCATTACTCTTTCATATTTTTAATCAATAATTATTTATTGTAATTTGTTCTGTGCGTATTTGTAGCGTAATAATTGTTCACGTAGCTGTAGTATATAATAATATATTTATAATTATGGAATTTTAATTTTCTTTTATATATATTAACAATATATTTTATAATAATTTAAATTATATCTATATATATATGTGTGTGTGTGTGTTTTAGTTACTGTACAGTTAACTGTATAGTGGTAAAACATTTATAAAGTTTATGTTGGTGTTCATTATATAATTTACTATAAATTAATAATTTTCAAAAAGAACTTTTTTTCATATTAAAGCATTATTTGAATGAAAAAATCTTTATGGATCCCAAATATTCTGATTTTTGAATACCAGAATTCTCTATGAAAAAAATTCGTTTTAGAGTTTTCTTGTATTTTGTTGAAACCAAACCAGAAAGTTATTTCTGTTGCAAATAGTGTAGTAACCGTACATTACAATTTTTCTTCGAAAATACTGGTAGTCAAAAAGCGGTCCATTTAAGAGCCATGATGTCAGTGTTGCCAGTAGGCTACTTTTTTTATAATGAGATTGTTACATTCCAACCACATTTTTTAAATATTGTAATTGGCCTTATTATTGCATTATTTAGTCTGTCATTAAATAAAGCAAATATTTCTACTTCAAAAAAGTGGTGTCAATCAAGAAATCTGCTTTTTAAAAAGTAGCCTATACTAGCAACACTGGCTAATATGCCAACATTCATATATTCCAATGTACATCATTCTTATTTATATTAAAATCATTAAAATTACAGACATTACATTACAATTACATAAAACATTAAAAACATATTAAAATTGGACGTTTCGGATTTACATGAAAATCCCTCATCAGCAAAAATTTTTCTTAACGAGGGTATACATCAAAATGTCGAGGCCTGCGTTGTATGCGTTTGATGCGTTGTATTTTCTGTGTTGATATTTTAGAACTTATTGTGACTTACGTTAAGAAAAATTTTTGCTGATGAGGGATTTTCATGTAAATCCGAAACGTCCAATTTTAATATGTTTTTAATGTTTTATGTAATTGTAATGTAATGTCTGTAATTTTAATGATTTTAATATAAATATAAATATGTTCAGACGTAATATTTTTGTTTACTTTACATCATTCTTTTTGAATATGCTATTTACTTTTTATTTATTACATCAAGAATTTTTGTATTATTTATTATTTCTATTTATGTCGCTTCTGATAATAGCGATATTTCCGCTTTTTTTTTAAATGCGTGGCAATAAATCTTTTTATCTCTTTTACTGATTACTACATTATTAAATTTTTTATACATTTTATTCTTATTTTTGAATTTGAGAAGCATATTTTTTTACCATGCGTCAAAAGCAATCGAAATGATTATTGTTAACGCTAAATGACTCTATTGTAATCCTCAGCTACATTCTCGTTTCAAATATCACAAAAGTTATTGACAAATTCCTGATTAATGCTTAACGGAACATCTTTAATATATAAGGATAACATCAGGAGAAGAGATGTTATTGTTAGTTGAGTGATGCCAATCGATTACAAGCGCGGCAATCGAAATTCTGTACAGATGAATTATACAATGCCTGACACATTCAGGAAGCCCTATTTTAAGTGTTTAACTTTCTCATAGAAATATTAGGAAATTAAATTATATAAATGCTTAGTGTTGAATTTGTAAAAGTAGAAATCAATTTTTTGATAATGGTTATACATTAAAGCGTTAAACAAAATTCCTATATATTTTATTTTGTTTAATAATATGATAAAAGTAGTATTTGTTTAAAATATAACAAAAACAGAAATAAGACTTCATATTTTTGTCATATAATGAATAAATTGAATCTGAGTTACGATCTATCTTTAAATAAATAAAAGATTTTTGACAAATTCATGATGAATAACTTAAAGCACACTTGAAAAATCTCATGACATACTGTAAATATTTAATATACTAGCCACCACTGGCGACCAGTTTGGTCTCCCTTAAATGTATGTTAAACATTGCAACACGTTACATTTATTCATAATTTAATTTTCCCTTAATCCTTCGCCAAATCGGAAGATTCTAATAGACAAATCATGAACTTTTGCGATCATGGTAGCATTTCGCATATTTTTTGGGCACAGGTGTCACATACGCACGTTGGAGCAATTCCCCCTTCCCCCGCCAATTTGGGGAAAATTTTGTTATGAAAATTGTTGTTTATTTACTTTTATTGGTACTTTTCGGTTAGCCGGGCGCCAGTGATATATGTGCATTTATAAATACATATGTATATACATATATTTGTATATATATTCATAAATATGTGTATATATATGTGTATGTATATATATGTATATGTAGATATGTGTATATATGTGTGTGTATATATATACATGTATATATACATGTATATATATCACTGGCGCCCGGCTAACCGAAAAGTACCCTTTTATTTATTTATTTTTTTAGTTCTATAAATTATTTTTGATATGTATATCAATATTTATTTACATCAAACTATCATTTATTTATTTTTATTTCCTTTTTTAATTATGAGTATTTTTGTTAGCCGGGAGCAGAAGATAAATCGCCAAATATTGTTCCCATCACCATCATTCATACTACATTAAAATTTTAAATTATAAACCTGTCACTCATTTCATTTAAAATACTTAAATTTAATCCAAAATGCTTGTATTACATAAATTTAAAACACTTTTCATTCAAATAGAAAATAAATATATAAATAAGAAATAATATCATAAATCAAAACGTTTGATTTCAAAATCAAAGTATCGTTTCTAATTTGTACACGCGATAAATAAAAGCTGTATTAGGGATTTTAAAAATGCTAAAAATTTGATTCATTAAATATTATTACATGAGTTCAATTTACGTCAAGAAAAGGTCCAGAAGGAAGTTGAGTTGTATAGCACATAATTATGGTAAACTTTGACTGTCTCACTGGTGCGAATTATTTTTTTGACACGAGGCAGCGGTCCAACAATTCATTCGCGGAGAACTTGCTTTGCGAATGATTACCTCCATGATTTAATATTTTAAATGTTCACGACGAATCAATCTTTTTTTTTAATTTACTATCATGAATAGAGAATTTGAACTGTGAACCTAATTTCGACTGAAGTTATTGCAGAATATATACATAATTGAACGTAAGTCATCTCTCAAATACTAATTTATTTTGAACGATCTTTCTTAAAATGTAACTTTTATGCAGTTTTATTCGAAAAAAAAATTTTTGAATAAAAATGGCCGCCTGGCATATGAAAAAGTGAAACTGCCATCCCGGAACTGTTGATGACAGTCACATGACTTACACTTTTATTTTAGAAGATAATATAATGTATCTCAGCTAACATCTGCCTTGAAATGTAACAAATGTGAAGTGGATATCGATTAAAAGTGCATTGTTAATATCGACTAATGTCAGGAGAAGAAATGTTATTGCTGTTTGACTGGTGCCAATCGATTACAAGCGCAACAATAGAAATTTTCAATAGATCAATTATACAAAGCTTGTCACATTAATAAAGCCGTATTTTAACAGTTTAACTATCTCAGAGAAATAAATATTGGGAAGTTCAATTACACAGATATTTAGTATTGTATTTTTAAAAATACAAATGAACTCAATGATAATCTTTATTCATTTTGATGCTTATACATTAAGGAGTTAAACAAAATTGCTATATATTTTATTTTGTTTAATAATGTGATAAAAAATAGAATTTGTTTAAAATATAACAAAACACAGAAATGACACTTTATATTTTAATCATGCAATGAATAAATTGCATCTGAGTTATGATCTGTATTTAAATAAATAAATAAATAAAGATTGTTGACAAATTCATGATGAATGACTTAAGGCACATTTGAAAAATCTCATGAATATACTGTAACTATTTAATATACCCGGTGTCCCAAAAATGACTGATGGATTTTAAAATTCAATAACTTGCAAATGGTGACAGATATTAAAAAAATTCTTGCAGGAGGGTTATGTATGATGTCAGAAGTTTTTTTTTATTCTGATTCTTGATTGTAGTTCAGATATCAAGCAATAGATGGCGCTGACAGCGATTGGCGTTCTGTCGAGCCCGAAACTGACGCCACTCAGCATTGATACACCGCCCCCTGAATACTAGATGGTGGCTGTCAGAGGCGGATTTTTTTTTCAGCGTTTGAACATTCCCTCGAACTTCAACACCAATAATTTCTAAAAGTTTCCTTCGCCTAGTTTTTCTGAGGTCAAATAAGTCAAAGAAAAACTATTAGTTAAGTTGTACCTATAACTTGGATGCTTAGTTGATACGAAACTATGTATTCCATATTCTAACTACATTGTTCCATTGTTCCATTCGATTTTACTTATTTACAAATAAATTTGTTTGTAAATTCTAGTATCATTCAATCATTTCAGCATTTTATGAATAGAAGTATTTTGCCACTGAAAGGGTTAATAATATTGATGATTAAAAAGGCAAAATAAAAAGACAAGAGGCTAGTGAATCGAAAGAACTGTATTGAGTTGTTACACATACAAAGACAATTGCACAACTAAACAGAAAATGGAATATTGCATTTATTTATAAACTTTGTTGGGATTCTGCCAGCAAATGAGCGAACCTGGCAGAAAATGAAATAAAAGAAACGAACCAACGACATTTAAAGAGTGTTGCTATGATTAGGATATTCTTTTAAATATGATAAAAACTAGTATTTGTTTAAAATAGAACAAAAAACAGAAATAATGCTTTTACTTACCCATCATACGTAGTATAGGGTAAGTCTTGTAATCGTTTTAAAAATCGAAAAAAAAAATTTGACGGATTTACACGTTTCAGACGCTGGAAATTCCGAAAAACATATTTTAGAAAAAAAAAATTGCCGTCCTTCTGTGTGTCTGTATGTCTGTGTATCTGTGTGTCTGTAAACGCTCTATCTCCCGAAAAAAATTAGATAGAGACTTGAAATTTGGTATGTACTTAGTATGTAATAATGGGAAGAAGCTTATTGAATTTCAGTAACCTCGATTATCCGGAACTATTTTTTTCGGACTCTCGAAATATTCGTTCTGATAAAAGGTATATAAAAATTTTCGAAATTGTATATTTTAAGGAGTGAATATAAAAGACAATAAAAAAAACAATAAAATGCATAAAGCATGAAGTCGATCGGATTATGAGTTGCCGATATATTTGTAATCCTATTTCCACACTCTTCGATTTTTCATGACCCTGTATTTCATCCAAATTTCAATTCAAAGATATATTTTAATTGGAAATGAGACGCTTAATCAGATGCAATAAACCGCTAGTTAATTGGATTATTGTTTTTAGAGTTATAAGGATGTTTCTTTTAAGAAAATTCAGTAATCGAGACTCTAAAGTTTATGACGTCATCAAGCCATGATTTTATTCGAATTGCAATGCATTTTATAAGTAGTTTACACACTTTTTATTTTAATATTTTACATTATGCATATCCATGATGGGTAAGTATTACGCTGGCCCCCAACGATTAGTTTATTTTAGTCATGAAATGCATGAATTTTATCCGAGTTACGATCCATCTTTAAATAAATTAAAAAAATTTTGCTGACAAATTCATGTTGAATGATTAAAAGAGCATCGTTAATATCGACTAATGTCATGAGAAAAAATGTTATTTTTGGTTGAGTAATGCCAATCCATTACAAGCACAGTAATCGAAATTTTGTATAGATGAATTGTACAACGTTTGTCACATTCAAGAATTCGAATTTTAATTGTTTAACTTTCTCACAGAAATAAATATTAGGAACTTAAATTATATAAATGTTTCGTGTTGTATATTTTAAAATACAAATAATTTAATTGATAATCGTTATACAATTACTAAATTAAAAAAAGTGCCATATCTTTTATTTTATTTACTAATATCATAAAAATAGTATTTGTTTAAAATATAATAATAACAAATATCATAAATAACACTTTATATTTTAGTCATCTAATGAGTAAATTGCATCTGAGTTACGATCTATCTTTAAATAAATAGAAAAAAAATAGATTGTTGACAAATTCCCGATGAATGACTTAATGAACATTTGAAAAATCATGAATATACTGTATTTATTTAATATATATAATATATAGAAGCTATGATCTGTCTTGAAATGAAGATAATGTTAAGTGGACATCGATTAAAGGAGCATCGTTAATATCAACTAATGTCAGGAGAAGAAATGTTATTGTTGGTTGAGTGGTGATAATCTATTACAAGCGCAGCAATGGAAATTCTGAATAGATGAATTATACAACGCTTGTCACACTCAGGATACCGTATTATAACGGTTTAACTTTCTCACAGAAATAAATATTGGGAAATTAAATAATATAAATGTTTAGTGTTGTATATTTTTAAATACAAATAAATTAATTGATATTGGTTATTCATTTTAATGATTATACAATTACTGAAATTTAAAAAAATGCTATACCTTTTATTTTATTTACTAATATCATAAAAATAGTATATGTTTAAAACATTATAATAACAAAAATCAGAAATAACACATTATATTTTAGTTATGGATTGAAGAAACTGTATCTGAGTTTCGATCTATCTTTAAATAAATAAATAAATAAATAGATTGTTGAAAAATTCATGATAAATGACTTAAATGAACATTTGAAAAATCTCATGAATATACTGTAATTATTTAATATGTATAATATATCGCAGCTACGATCTGCCTTGAAATGTAACAAATGTTTAGTGGACATCGATTAAAGGAGCATCGTTAATATCGACTACTGTCAGGAGTAAAAATGTTACTGTTGATTGAGTGATGCCAAGCGATTACAAGCGTAGCAATGAAAATTCTGAATAGATGAATTATACAACGCTTTTCACTCTTAAGAAGGCGCATTTTAACTGTTTAACTTTCTCATAGAAATAAATATTGGAAAGTTAAAGCACAAATGTTAAAGCACAATGCACAAATCTATTGTATTTTTCTTTAAATAAAAATTAATTCAATGATAATTGTTATTCATCTAAATACGTATACATTACTGAATTAAACAAAATTGCTATATATTTTATTTTGTTTAATAATATTGATGATTTAATTCCATACAAGGACATTGCACAACTAAACAAAAAATAGAACATTGCATATATCTATAAACTTTGTTTGAATTCTGCCAGCAAATAATCGAATCTGGCAGAAAGCTAAATAAAAGAAACCAACCAATGAAATTCAAACAATAATGCTATGATTGGGATATTCTTCCAAATATGATAAAATTTGCTTAAAATACTACAAAAAACAAAAATAATTATTTTTATTTCAGTCATGTAATGCATAAATTGTGTCTGAGTTACGATCTATCTTTAAATAAATTTAAAAAATGCTGCTGACAAATTCATGTTGAATGATTAAAAGAGCATCGTTAATATCGACTAATGTCATGAGAAGAAATATTACTTTTGGTTGAGTGATGCCAATCCATTACAACCAGAGTAATCGAAATTTTGTTTAGATGAATTGTACAACGTTTGTTACATTCAGAAAGCCTTAATTTAACTGTTCAACATTCTCTAAGAAATAAATATTGGGAAGTTAAATTTTATAAATATTTAGTATTGTATTTTTAAAAATACAAATGAATTCAATGATAATCGTTATTCATTTTATTGCTTATGCATTAAGAAATTAAACAAAATGCCTAAATATTTTATTTTGTTTAATACTATAATAAAAATTGTAATTGTTTAAAATATAACAAAAAAACAGAAATAATAATTTATATTTTTGTCATGTAATGAAAAAATTGCATCTGAGTTACGATCTATCTTTAACCCCTTCGCGACGAGCGTCCTTTACAGAATGTTTAATCTTTTACCATCGGTTTTTCAAAACAGAAATTTTCACCTAATTGTGTCGCAGAAATGCTAAGATTTAATAAGGAAAATCTTCCAATAAAAAATAACTGGTGGGAATATTCGAGGATTCTGAGCATCTTATGCGTCACGTATACGTGTCGCTCGTCCCCAAGGGGTTAAATACATAACACAAAAAAAAATGTATATTGTTGACAAATTCATGTCGAATGACTTAAAGAACATTTGAAAAATCTCATGAATACACTGTAATTATTTAATACGTATAATATATCGCAGCTACGATCTGCCTTGAAATGTAACAAATGTAACGACTTTTGAAATTAGCGATTGCTAAATTTATGGGAGTTTTTCATTATGAAGCAAAGTTTTACCAAAAAAAAAAAAAAAAAACAATGCTTCCAATGTACGGTTGGTTGATTTTATGACGGCCGATTATCTACACGAGGGATATAGAGCCTGGGGGGAGTGCCCTCCGTGGGGGTCTTTCTAAGGGATTCTAACCCGTATTTACGGCAAGGTTCGAAGAAAACCAAAGAAAACTCCGAACGGTTAGGTCAACGAGCGCGACAGGGGTTTGAACCCAGCACTTCCGGTATGCCAGCTTTGAGTGCAGAACATCTTAGCCACATTTTTGGCGTTTTCAATGTAAGGAAAAACTTTGCAATGTCAAACTTTGTAATATGGGGAATGGAATAAATAATATTTGTCGATTTATGATTTCAGGCTGGATAAATAAAAAAAAAACGAGTACCTTAAATTCTGATTAGATAATTTTTTGATCATTATAAAGCCTTTTTCGACCTACACACAGCCCTAGCAGCTAAACATAGTGAGAAATGAATTTATTTCTGCGTGTTATTATGTTCTTTAGAGAAATGCAAAAAAATCTTCGGTTTAGGTATTCACCAAAAATAATATTACTAAACATTTTGCATAACTAACTTTATCATTTTCAGTTTTATTTAAGGTGTGAAATTTTGTTAATGAAAGATCTATAATTGAATTAACAGTAATTTGACATTATTTAATGGAACATAGCTTGGCGCGTAAATAACTTCGTTTTGTAACTAACTCTGGTACATTAGTAACCATATCGTTTCAAGCACTTCTAATGTTTGACGTCAAACTTGGATATCTGCAAGATTATGGAAGATTCGGAAGATTTTATTGGATACAAACTATAGGTTTGTATCCCAGCGCATCGTTAATATCGACTACTGTCAGGATAAAACATATTACTGTTGATTGAGTTATGCCAAGCGATTACAAGCGCAGCAATGGAAATTCTGAATAGATGAATTATACAACGCTTGTCACTCTCAGGAAGCTGTATTTTAACTGTTTAACTCTCCAAAAAAATAAATATTGGGAATTTAAATTGCACAAATGTTTACTATTTAATTTTTTTAAATAAAAATCAATTCAATGATAATTGTGATTTATCCTAATGCTTATATATTACTGAATTAAACAAAATTTCTATACATTTTATTTTGTTTAATAATATTGATGATTAAAAAGGCAAAATATAAAGAAAAGAGGCTAGTGGATCGAAAGATCTGTATTGCGTTGTTACACATACAAGGACAAATGCACAACAAGCAGAAAGTGGAGCATTGCATATATTTGTAAACTTTCTTGGTATTCTGCCAGCAAATGAGCGAATATAGCAGAAAGCTAAATTAAAGAAACAAACCAATGAAATTTAAACATTAATGCTATGATTACGATATTCTTTCAAATATGATAAAAACTAGTATTTGTATAAAATACAATAAAAAACAGAAATAATGCGTTTTATTTTTGTCATGAAATGAATAAATTGTATCTAAGTTACGATCTTTCTTTAAATATTAAAAAAAAAATGTTGCTGACAAATTCATGTTGAATAGTGATTGAATTCATGTTGAAGAGCATCGTTAATATCGACTAATGTCAGGAGCAGAAATGTTACTGTCGGTTGAGTGATTACAATCCATTACAAGCACAGTTATCGAAATTCTGTATAGATGAATTTTACAACGTTTCTCACATTCAGGAAGACGTGTTTTAACTGTTTAACATTATCATAGATAATAGATTACAAATGCAGCAATCGTACGTTTGTATGGATGTAACGCTTATCACATGTAGGAAGGCATATTCAAACAGAGTCACTGTCTCAGAATAATAAATATCACAGAATTACTTAAATAATTACTTTCTAAGAAATTTTTATTAGAAATATAAATCAATTTATTTGTGTGATAATGAGTGTTCATTTTATTGCTTACATTGAGCACTTCATAAAAAAATATAGATATTGTTTTGTATTTTATTTTCGTTATTAAGTTAACTAAATAAATAGTTTAAAGTATCTCGTAAAATAAAAATAACTGTTTAAGCAAAACCTAATAAATATACTGTAACCGATAGCTGTTAACCTTTATGCTATTTGTTATTACCACTAAATTTTAATATTTTTTTTTCTCATTTAATAGCCAGAAATTGAAAACTTTATTTTAAAAACTAGTTGTTAATTCTTAAGAAATAAACAAAAGTTTCGAGTTTTGGTGTAAGCAATTAATGAATAAGCTGACTGCATCTCAGTTACTAACTTCCTTTTAAAAGAAAAAAAAAGACTCACTGTCAAATAAATGAGGATTATTAAAATATCATACATGAATGTAGAGAAACAGGGGCAGAAAGTTTATTATTAGATGAGTGATAACAAGCGCTTTGATGTGAAGGAAACACATTGCTATATGGTAGAAATATCGAACGCTTTTTGTCGTCCTAATTCAATTGTATTTCATCAGGGTTCGTACGGCTTATTAAATTTTGAGACCAGGAAATTCTTCGGTACCTGTATTTTCTTACAGAAAATCTCTCCTTAATCTGTCCTTATTTTTCTATAAAGAAAATACTGGGGAAATTCCTGGAAAATTTCCTTATCCGTACGAACCCTGTTTCAAATGCATTAGACTAGAAATTATGACATCTTTCAATTTATGTTTTTTAGAAAAAGCTTAGGGATTTGGCTCAATTTACTGACAAATATATGAAGATTATTAAAAAATCATTCATGGATGTAGAGAAACAGGGGAAGAAAATTTATTGCTAGATGAGTGATAACAATCGCTTACATGTGAAAGAAAAACATTTCTACATGGCAGATATATAGAACGCTTTTTGTCATCCTAATTCAATTGCACTTCAAATGCATTAGACAAGAAATTATGTCTTCTTTCAATTCATGTAAAAAAAAGTTTAGAGATTTCGCTCAATTTACTGATAAATAAATGAGGATTATTAAATGTTCATTCATGAATGTAGAGAAACAAGGGAAGAAAAGGTATTGTTAAATGAGTGATAACAATCGTTTACATGTGAAGGAAACACACTTCTACATGTCCGAAATATAGAACGCTTTTTGTCATCCTAATTCAATTGTATTTCAAATGCATTAGACTAGAAATTATGTCTTCTTTCAATTTATGTTTTTTTTTTTTTTTTTTTTTTTTTTAAAAAAAAGCTCAGGGATTTGGCTTAAATAAATAAAGATTATTAAAATATCATTTATGAAGGTAGAGAAACAGGGGCAGAAAAGTTATTGTTAAATGAATGATGACAAGCGCTTACATGTGAAGGAAAAGCATTTTTACATGGCAGAAATACAGAACGCTTTTCGTCATCCTAATTCAATTGTATTTCAAATGCATTAGACTAGAAATTATGACTTCTTTCAATTTATGTTTTTTTAGAAAAAGATAGGGATTTGGCTCAATTTACTGACAAATAAATGAAGATTATTAAAATATTATTCATGAATGTAGAGAAACGGGGGAAGAAAAGTTATTGTTAGATGAGTGATAACAATCGCTTACATGTGAAAGAAAAACATTTCTACATGGCAGATATATAGAACGCATTTTGTCATCCTAATTCAATTGCACTTCAAATGCATTAGACTAGAAATAATGTCTTCTTTCAATTCATGTAAAAAAACGTTTAGAGATTTCGCTGAATTTACTGACAAATAAAAGAGGATTATTAAATGTTCATTCATGAATGTAGAGAAACAAGGGAAGAAAAGGTATTGTTAAATGAGTGATAACAATCGTTTACATGTGAAGGAAACACATTTCTACATGGCCGAAATATAGAACGCTTTTTGTCATCCTAATTCAATTGTATTTCAAATGCATTAGACTACAAATTTTGTCTTCTTTCAATTTATGTTTTTTTTTAAAAAAAAAAAAAGCTTAGGGATTTGGCTTAAATAAATCAAGATTATTAAAATATCATTTATGAAGGTAGAGAAACAGGGGCAGAAAAGTTATTGTTAGATGAATGATGACAAGCGCTTACATGTGAAGGAAAAGCATTTTTACATGGCAGAAATATAGAACGCTTTTTGTCATCCTAATTCAATTGTATTTCAAATGCATTAGACTACAAATTTTGTCTTCTTTCAATTTATGTTTTTTTTTTTTTTTTTTAAAAAGCTTAGGGATTTGGCTTAAATAAATCAAGATTATTAAAATATCATTTATGAAGGTAGAGAAACAGGGGCAGAAAAGTTATTGTTAGATGAATGATGACAAGCGCTTACATGTGAAGAAAAAGCATTTTTACATGGCAGAAATATAGAACGCTTTTCGTCATCCTAATTCAATTGCACTTCAAATGCATTAGACAAGAAATTATGTCTTCTTTCAATTCATGTAAAAAAAAAGTTTAGAGATTTCGCTCAATTTACTGACAAATAAATGAGGATTATTAAATGTTCATTCATGAATGTAGAGAAACAAGGGAAGAAAAGGTATTGTTAAATGAGTGATAACAATCGTTTACATGTGCAGGAAACACACTTCTACATGTCCGAAATATAGAACGCTTTTTGTCATCCGAATTCAATTGTATTTCAAATGCATTAGACTAGAAATTATGTCTTCTTTCAATTTATGTTTTTTTTTTTTTTTTTTTTTTTTTTTAAAAAAAAAGCTTAGGGATTTGGCTTAAATAAATAAAGATTATTAAAATATCATTTATGAAGGTAGAGAAACAGGGGCAGAAAAGTTATTGTTAAATGAATGATGACAAGCGCTTACATGTGAAGGAAAAGCATTTTTACATGGCAGAAATACAGAACGCTTTTCGTCATCCTAATTCAATTGTATTTCAGATGCATTAGACTAGAAATTATGACTTCTTTCAATTTATGTTTTTTTAGAAAAAGCTTAGGGATTTGGCTCAATTTACTGACAAATAAATGAAGATTATTAAAATATCATTCATGAATGTAGAGAAACAGGGGAAGAAAAGTTATTGTTAGATGAGTGATAACAAGTGATAACGTGCGAAGGAAAAACATTTCTACATAGCAGAAATGTAGAACGCTTTTTGTCATCCTAATTCAATTGTATTTCAAATGTATTAGACTAGAAAATATGTCTTCCTTCAATTTATGTTTTTTTTTTAAAGCTTATGCATTTTGCTCAATTTACTGACAAATAAATGAAGATTATTAAAAGATCATTCATGGATGTAGAGAAACATCAGCGGCAGGAAAGTTAATGTTGGATGAGTGATAACAAGCGATTACATGTGAAGGAAAAATATTTCTACACGGCAGAAATATAGAACGCTTTTTGTCATCCTAATTCAATTGCACTTCAAATGCATTAGACTAGAAATTATGTCTTCTTTCAATTTATGTTTTTTTTTTAAAGCTTAGGGATTTGGCTCAATTTACTGACAAATAAATGAAGATTATTAATGAATGTAGAGAAACGGGGGAAGAAAAGTGATTGTTAGATGAGTGATAACAATCGCTTACATGTGAAAGAAAAACATTTCTACATGGCAGATATATAGAACGCATTTTGTTATCCTAATTAAATTGCACTTCAAATGCATTAGACTAGAAATAATGTCTTCTTTCAATTCATGTAAAAAAAAGTTTAGAGATTTCCTTGAATGTACTGACAAATAAATGAGGATTATTAAATGTTCATTCATGAATGTAGAGAAACAAGGGAAGAAAAGGTATTGTTAAATGAGTGATAACAATCGTTTACATGTGAAGGAAACACATTTCTACATGGCCGAAATATAGAACGCTTTTTGTCATCCTAATTCAATTGTATTTCAAATGCATTAGACTACAAATTTTGTCTTCTTTCAATTTATGTTTTTTTTAAAAAAAAAAAAAGCTTAGGGATTTGGCTTAAATAAATCAAGATTATTAAAATATCATTTATGAAGGTAGAGAAACAGGGGCAGAAAAGTTATTGTTAGATGAATGATGACAAGCGCTTACATGTGAAGGAAAAGCATTTTTACCTGGCAGAAATATAGAACGCTTTTTGTCATCCTAATTCAATTGTATTTCAAATGCATTAGACTACAAATTTTGTCTTCTTTCAATTTATGTTTTTTTTTTTTTTTTTTAAAAAAGCTTAGGGATTTGGCTTAAATAAATCAAGATTATTAAAATATCATTTATGAAGGTAGAGAAACAGGGGCAGAAAAGTTATTGTTAGATGAATGATGACAAGCGCTTACATGTGAAGAAAAAGCATTTTTACATGGCAGAAATATAGAACGCTTTTCGTCATCCTAATTCAATTGCACTTCAAATGCATTAGACAAGAAATTATGTCTTCTTTCAATTCATGTAAAAAAAAAGTTTAGAGATTTCGCTCAATTTACTGACAAATAAATGAGGATTATTAAATGTTCATTCATGAATGTAGAGAAACAAGGGAAGAAAAGGTATTGTTAAATGAGTGATAACAATCGTTTACATGTGCAGGAAACACACTTCTACATGTCCGAAATATAGAACGCTTTTTGTCATCCGAATTCAATTGTATTTCAAATGCATTAGACTAGAAATTATGTCTTCTTTCAATTTATGTTTTTTTTTTTTTTTTTTTTTTTTAAAAAAAAGCTTAGGGATTTGGCTTAAATAAATAAAGATTATTAAAATATCATTTATGAAGGTAGAGAAACAGGGGCAGAAAAGTTATTGTTAAATGAATGATGACAAGCGCTTACATGTGAAGGAAAAGCATTTTTACATGGCAGAAATACAGAACGCTTTTCGTCATCCTAATTCAATTGTATTTCAGATGCATTAGACTAGAAATTATGACTTCTTTCAATTTATGTTTTTTTAGAAAAAGCTTAGGGATTTGGCTCAATTTACTGACAAATAAATGAAGATTATTAAAATATCATTCATGAATGTAGAGAAACAGGGGAAGAAAAGTTATTGTTAGATGAGTGATAACAAGTGATAACGTGCGAAGGAAAAACATTTCTACATAGCAGAAATGTAGAACGCTTTTTGTCATCCTAATTCAATTGTATTTCAAATGTATTAGACTAGAAAATATGTCTTCCTTCAATTTATGTTTTTTTTTTAAAGCTTATGCATTTTGCTCAATTTACTGACAAATAAATGAAGATTATTAAAAGATCATTCATGGATGTAGAGAAACATCAGCGGCAGGAAAGTTAATGTTGGATGAGTGATAACAAGCGATTACATGTGAAGGAAAAATATTTCTACACGGCAGAAATATAGAACGCTTTTTGTCATCCTAATTCAATTGCACTTCAAATGCATTAGACTAGAAATTATGTCTTCTTTCAATTTATGTTTTTTTTTTTAAAGCTTAGGGATTTGGCTCAATTTACTGACAAATAAATGAAGATTATTAATGAATGTAGAGAAACGGGGGAAGAAAAGTGATTGTTAGATGAGTGATAACAATCGCTTACATGTGAAAGAAAAACATTTCTACATGGCAGATATATAGAACGCATTTTGTTATCCTAATTAAATTGCACTTCAAATGCATTAGACTAGAAATAATGTCTTCTTTCAATTCATGTAAAAAAAAGTTTAGAGATTTCCTTGAATGTACTGACAAATAAATGAGGATTATTAAATGTTCATTCATGAATGTACAGAAACAAGGGAAGAAAAGGTATTGTTAAATGCGTGATAACAATCGTTTACATGTGAAGGAAACACATTTCTACATGGCCGAAATATAGAATGCTTTTTGTCATCCTAATTCAATTGTATTTCAAATGCATTAGACTAGAAATCATGTCTTCTTTCAATTTATGTTTTTTTAAAAAAAAAAAAAAGCTTAGGGATTTGACTCAATTTACTGACAAATAAATGAAGATTATTAAAATATTATTCATGAATGTAGAGAAACGGGGGAAGAAAAGTTATTGTTAGATGAGTGATAACAATCGCTTACATGTGAAAGAAAAACATTTCTACATGGCAGATATATAGAACGCATTTTGTCATCCTAATTCAATTGCACTTCAAATGCATTAGACTAGAAATAATGTCTTCTTTCAATTCATGTAAAAAAACGTTTAGAGATTTCGCTGAATTTACTGACAAATAAATGAGGATTATTAAATGTTCATTCATGAATGTAGAGAAACAAGGGAAGAAAAGGTATTGTTAAATGAGTGATAACAATCGTTTACATGTGAAGGAAACACATTTCTACATGGCCGAAATATAGAACGCTTTTTGTCATCCTAATTCAATTGTATTTCAAATGCATTAGACTACAAATTTTGTCTTCTTTCAATTTATGTTTTTTTTTTTTTAAAAAAGCTTAGGGATTTGGCTTAAATAAATCAAGATTATTAAAATATCATTTATGAAGGTAGAGAAACAGGGGCAGAAAAGTTATTGTTAGATGAATGATGACAAGCGCTTACATGTGAAGGAAAAGCATTTTTACATGGCAGAAATATAGAACGCTTTTTGTCATCCTAATTCAATTGTATTTCAAATGCATTAGACTACAAATTTTGTCTTCTTTCAATTTATGTTTTTTTTTTTTTTTTTAAAAAAGCTTAGGGATTTGGCTTAAATAAATCAAGATTATTAAAATATCATTTATGAAGGTAGAGAAACAGGGGCAGAAAAGTTATTGTTAGATGAATGATGACAAGCGCTTACATGTGAAGAAAAAGCATTTTTACATGGCAGAAATATAGAACGCTTTTCGTCATCCTAATTCAATTGCACTTCAAATGCATTAGACAAGAAATTATGTCTTCTTTCAATTCATGTAAAAAAAAAGTTTAGAGATTTCGCTCAATTTACTGACAAATAAATGAGGATTATTAAATGTTCATTCATGAATGTAGAGAAACAAGGGAAGAAAAGGTATTGTTAAATGAGTGATAACAATCGTTTACATGTGCAGGAAACACACTTCTACATGTCCGAAATATAGAACGCTTTTTGTCATCCGAATTCAATTGTATTTCAAATGCATTAGACTAGAAATTATGTCTTCTTTCAATTTATGTTTTTTTTTTTTTTTTTTTTTTTTTTTAAAAAGCTTAGGGATTTGGCTTAAATAAATAAAGATTATTAAAATATCATTTATGAAGGTAGAGAAACAGGGGCAGAAAAGTTATTGTTAAATGAATGATGACAAGCGCTTACATGTGAAGGAAAAGCATTTTTACATGGCAGAAATACAGAACGCTTTTCGTCATCCTAATTCAATTGTATTTCAGATGCATTAGACTAGAAATTATGACTTCTTTCAATTTATGTTTTTTTAGAAAAAGCTTAGGGATTTGGCTCAATTTACTGACAAATAAATGAAGATTATTAAAATATCATTCATGAATGTAGAGAAACAGGGGAAGAAAAGTTATTGTTAGATGAGTGATAACAAGTGATAACGTGCGAAGGAAAAACATTTCTACATAGCAGAAATGTAGAACGCTTTTTGTCATCCTAATTCAATTGTATTTCAAATGTATTAGACTAGAAAATATGTCTTCCTTCAATTTATGTTTTTTTTTTTAAAGCTTATGCATTTTGCTCAATTTACTGACAAATAAATGAAGATTATTAAAAGATCATTCATGGATGTAGAGAAACATCAGCGGCAGGAAAGTTAATGTTGGATGAGTGATAACAAGCGATTGCATGTGAAGGAAAAATATTTCTACACGGCAGAAATATAGAACGCTTTTTGTCATCCTAATTCAATTGCACTTCAAATGCATTAGACTAGAAATTATGTCTTCTTTCAATTTATGTTTTTTTTTTAAAGCTTAGGGATTTGGCTCAATTTACTGACAAATAAATGAAGATTATTAATGAATGTAGAGAAACGGGGGAAGAAAAGTGATTGTTAGATGAGTGATAACAATCGCTTACATGTGAAAGAAAAACATTTCTACATGGCAGATATATAGAACGCATTTTGTTATCCTAATTAAATTGCACTTCAAATGCATTAGACTAGAAATAATGTATTCTTTCAATTCATGTAAAAAAAAGTTTAGAGATTTCCTTGAATGTACTGACAAATAAATGAGGATTATTAAATGTTCATTCATGAATGTACAGAAACAAGGGAAGAAAAGGTATTGTTAAATGAGTGATAACAATCGTTTACATGTGAAGGAAACACATTTCTACATGGCCGAAATATAGAATGCTTTTTGTCATCCTAATTCAATTGTATTTCAAATGCATTAGACTAGAAATCATGTCTTCTTTCAATTTATGTTTTTTTTTTTAAAAAAAAAAGCTTAGGGATTTGACTCAAATAAATCAAGATTATTAAAATATCATTTATGAATTTCAAAATGCAAAAATAAAAAATTCAAAATGCATAATTCAAAATGCACTAGAAATTATGTCTTTTTTTAATTTATGTTTTTAAAAAAAAGCTTAGGGATTTGGCTTAAATAAATCAAGATTATTAAAATATCATTTATGAAGGTAGAGAAACAGAAGCAGAAATGTTATTGTTAGATGAATGATGACAAGCGCTTACATATGAAGGAAAAGCATTTTTACATGGCAGAAATATATAACGCTTTTCGTCATCCTAATTCAATTGTATTTCAGATACATTAGACTAGAAATTATGTCTTCTTTCAATTTATGTTTTTTTTTTTTTCTTTTTTTTTTTTTTTTTTTTTAAGCTTAGGGATTTGGCTCAAATAAATCAAGATTATTAAAATATCATTTATGAATGTAGAGAAACAGGGGCAGAAAAGTTATTGTTAGATGAATGATAATAAGCGCTTACATGTGAAGGAAAACATTTTTACATGGCAGATATATAGAACGCTTTTCGACATCCTAATTCAATTGTATTTCAAATGCATTAGACTAGAAATTATGTCTTCTTTCAATTTATGTAAAAAAAAGTTTAGAGATTTGGCTCAGTTTACTGACAAATAAATGAGGATTATTTAAAGATCATTCATGAATATAGAGAATCATTAGGGACAGGAAAGTTATTATTGGATTAGTGATAACAAACGATTACATGTGAAGGAATCACATTCTACATAAAAGAAATATAGAACGCTTTTCGTCATCCTAATTAAATTGTATTTCAAATGCATTAGACTAGAATTTATGTCTTCTTTCAATTTAAGTAAAAAAAAAGTTTAGAGATTTGGCTCAGTTTACTAGCAAATAAATGAGGATTATTAAAAGATCATTCATAAATGTAGAGAAACATCAGGGGACGGAAAGTTATTGTTGGATGAGTGATAACAAGCGATTACATGTGAAGGAATCACTATCTACATGAAAGAAATATAGAACGCTTTTGTCATCCTAATTTAATTGTATTTCAAATGCACTAGAATAGAAATTATATCTTCTTTCAATTTATGTAAAAAAAAAAAAAAAAAAGTTTAGCGTTTTGGTGCAATTTACTGATAAAAAAAAATGAGGATTTTTAAAAGTTCATTCCTGAATATAGAGAAAAAGGAGCAGAAAAGTTATTGTTAGATCAGTGATAACAATCACTTACATGTGAAGGAAAAACATTTCTACATGGCAAAAATATAGAGCGCTTTTTGTCATACTAATTAAATTGTATTTCCAATGTATTAGACTAGAAATTATATCTTTTTTTTCAATTTATGTTTTTTTTTTTTTTTTTTTTTTTTTTTTTTTTTTTTTTTTTTTAATTTAGGGGCTTGGCAGAAACAAATTCTTGATTTAAAAACTGCTCGTCATTTTGCGCCAAACTCATGATTAGTCGTATGATTAGTCGTCTATTAGTCGAGGACCCCAATTACGAAAGAGTAACAATCAAATTTTTATGCAATTGTCTTTTTAATTACATACAAAACGGGGTAGTTCCATTTGACAAACTTTTGTACTTAACGGACAATTTATTATTGACATTGTGAAACAACGATTTTCAGGATCATGTTTAGTGATAATTTTGGGGGGTTAAACAGAATGGGGTTCATGAAATTTCTTTGTCATTTACAAGCACTTTATCTTCAAAATTTAAGCTCAACCGTTTTTAACTCGAGTGTGAATGCTAGTGCGTCAGCAGCATATTAGTGTTTAAGTTTGTTCTAACATATAAAATTTAAACTTTTTTGAAGTCGGTGCTTATTTATTTATTGTTTCGTGTCCGAATGAGTACATAAAGCTTGTTTTATGTATTAGAGTAGAATGCGACCACAGGAAAGAGAATTATCACAATTCATACATCATTCGATAGACAATGCTGTTTATGGAAAAAATTAAACAGGCGGTCTGCCTAAATGCAATGTGTCAAGACAATGGCAGACCGACCCAAAGTTCGAATTACGTTACATCTCCCATAGACTATAAATCTTCCGTAGTCGTGGTACTGATCAATGACAAATGATATTAGCAAGAACTTCTGTTACGGAAAATTAAAGGCAGAAAAAAAAATTGAAACATATCAAAGCGCATGTTTTTGAAATTGAGTTCTAGTTAGATGGTTTTCTGTACTCCAATTAGTATATAAAGCTTATATTATGAAAATCTGTCCAACCGTTTTTGATTTTAAAGAATTACTTTCGCATTTTTTATGCTGGGTCTTTTAGCCTGTGAAAATGAATTTTCCTGAATTAGGGAACTAGCTGGACCATTTTCTTGTGCTCGATTTAGTATAGAAGGAAATTTTCCTAAAACTCGTTACACAGTCTTTTATATCGTATTGCTGATCAATGATGTATTGGCGAGAGTACGGATTATTGAAAATTTATTTGGAAAATTGCTTAAACCTATCATAACGGAATTTTCGGAAATCAAGACCAAGCTAGATCATTTTCTTATGCACGATTCTGTATACAGGCAAATTTCCTTAAAATAGTTATCGTGTTGCTGATAAATGGCCAATAGCATTGGCGAGAATTCCGATTACAGAAGATTGATGCCAATTTCTTAAACGTTTAAAAACAAATTTTGCCGAAGTCGAGACCTACTTAGATCGTATTCTCTCATTCGGATAAGACTTATTTCAGGAAAATCGTCTGAACTATAATGACTTTATCCATCATTTTCAGTACTAAGATTGTTTTAGCCATTTAAAACGATTTTTCCTTAATTAAAGACCAAACTATACCGATTTTACACGCTCTAAGTAGTGTAGAAGCCAAGTTTTGGGCAAATTGTTGGAGCCGTTTTGGATATATAGCAGCATATTCAGATCTGAGTTTGTTTTAAACTGTCGAAACAAACATTCTTGAATTTCAGATCTAGACAGATAGTCTGCTCATGCTCGAATTAGTATAGTAGACACGTTTCGTATAAATCGTTTAAGCATTTTAGATTTATAGCAAGCAACAGTTTCAGCGCTGAGTTTGTTTTAACATGTCAAAACAAAAATTCTTGAATTTCAAACGTAGACATACATTTTTCTCGTGCTCGATATAGTATAAAAGGCAAGTTTCAGAAAGATTGCTTTTGCCATTTTTGATTTCGTCCGTAAATAGGAAAATTGCTTGCACGTTTAATATATAGGATACGATAACACGTAGAATTAATTTAAAGAACAATAAAAGACTATGAATAACTCATTATGTAAATTCTAATGAATGTAGCGTAAAAGTCCCGTACAGTTTTACCACAATTTTTTAATATAATTTTACAAATTATTTAATAGCACAAAGTATTGAAAATTCTGTTAATAGACAAGACGTTTACAAATTCCGTGATTTAAGTATTAAGTAGAATATACTCAACTTAGCGTAGATCTTAAATAAGGTTACCAGACTTTGGAATTTTCAACGAATGTAAGTGCTTTGACGGCAAATATTTTATGATTATATTGTATCTTAGTTTCAACGTGCCTTAATATATACAGAAGTTACATATCAATTCCTGATACATGATGATTAAAAGAGCATCGTTAATGTAGAATAATGCAGAGGAGATATGTTATCGTTGGCTGACTGATGCCAATCAATTACAGCTATAGCAAACGCATTTCTGCATGGGTGAATGATACAATGCTAGCCGCATGCAAGAAACCGTATTTTAACTGTTTAAATTCCTCGCAGAAATAAATAGGAATTAGGGTATTATGTGACGCAAGTATTTACTATTCTATTTTTCGATATACAAATCAATTCATTGATAATGGGTGTCTATTCTATCTCTTATATTGAAGCACGAAATTAAAAATCATTCTATACATTTAATTTTTTATTATTATTAACCCATTACCTGCTGGTGTTGCGTTAACGCAACATTCAAAATAAAAGTGTATGAAAAAAAGAACCTGCCGAGCCACCACTATTTTAATATGTTAAAAAATACTTTACTTAATGACAAAAACTTTGCTATTAAAGATACCGAATATTATCTTTCAGAATTTTTGGTGGGAAACGAATTTCAGTAAAAATATTGAAGGCACCGCCCACATAGTTTAGGCGGTTAATGGGTTAACACATTCGCGTCAGAAAATTCTTGTTTTTATTCTAAAAGCATCATTAAACAAGCGGCGTGTTTTTTACCTTACAGAAAATGCATTTATATCATGTTGTCAATATTTTTTTAGATTGTAAGGCATTTTATATTAACTTCGTACATTGGAAGATATTTACTGATGAATAAACGTGACAAAAACCTATGTAGGAAAAAATGCGAAAGACTTACAGAAGAGGGAGGAGCTTCTATTATTTTTTAAACCAGATTTCACCAAATACGTATCAATACGAATATGTTAAGATGATAAAAAATTAATAATAGTTTAAATAGCACAAAAACGGCAACACCCTTGATATTAGGTAGCTTTCAATACAAAAAAGTACAAAGCTACCTATTGCAGCCGTTCGGAGGAAAGCAATTTCGAAAAATTTCGGTATATTTTCACCGATCATGACCCCCAGACCCCAAAACCACCCTCCGTTCAAATGTTGATTTATGTATATATATATATATCTGACTTATGTCATACGATAACGCTCGTATTTATAAATCAATTTCGATGAAACTAATTGTGTGTATTAAGCTCACCAATGTCTCGACCGAGTTCGTTGGCCAGCTTGGTTCGCCATTTTGTTTCGAGATGGCGGCCATTTAAAAATTTAAAACTAAAATAAATATACAAAAAAGTTAAAAATTCAAATTTATTTTTTTCTTAAGTGTTAGGCCTTGATACAAGGATTCCGGAGTATTTTTTGTTTTACCTCTATCTTAAAAAACGGCTGAGATACAGCAGTTTTAAATTCTAGGGTGGCAGACATTTTGAAACAAGATAGCAAATTACAAAAATCCAACGATTAATTTATAAGTTTTAGGGAACGCGACTTCTCGCAAATTATTATCTTTCATTGTTGTAATCATTTTCCCATCATACGCATAAAACTATATATTCATATCCGTTAGCGCCAAATTCTCGCCAAACTTGGCGACATTTGGCGAAATATCGCCAAATTTGGCGACCGAAATAAGTCTTCATAAATGAAGCCAACTTGGCTATAGCTCAACAATTTGGCAAATTTCTTATTCAAATTCAGTATTAACGAATCTTTTGTAAACGGTTTCTTTGCATTTTAGCTTGCTGTTTTCGAGTAACATTAGCTAAAATTTTAAAACGAAGATATAGGAAAGCTACCTTTTCCTCCCGGTACAGGCCGGAAGGACTTTTTTAGTGATATAATGAATACATTATACCATACTTTTGATCTGTCTTAAAAGAAAAGAAAAGTTAACAACAAATATCTGATGGTATTTTAGATTAGATGGATTAAAGAGCGCAGCATAATTGCATACTCTTTTATGCAGGTAGTCTATGGTCGAGTAATTTTTGAGTTTTTTGTTGGATTGTGGTATCTTGAATTATAATATTTGTACATAAATGGGTTACCTATTCTGTCATATCCTTTAAATTTCGCAAAGAGTGTCTGAATCTCCGAAAATCTGATTTTCACGTTTATTCCCAGAAATAATATGTTATTTAGGTATATGTGGTCGTCAAGTTTGTATAAATACGGCTGTAACCAAAGCCATTAAATAATAAGCCCAGTCAGATAGTGTTAAATTTGTTAGCGACACACTAGCGCCAAACCTCTGCTGCGGAAGGAGGACAAAACAGAAGTGGGTCGCAGAGAAACGATACGATTTATTTATATCGATATTTTATACGATTTTTATCGATGTTTTGTTTTTGCACTTCCTTTAAAAGCTTGCTAATTATTGGGATCTTTTACATTAAAGCTAAAACTATAATGAAAAAAAAATGGTGGAAATTTACTGGATTAATATTTCTATATAAATATAGTGGTGGCGAAGAAGTTGATTTATTTATTAAAAGTTAAATAAAAAGTGATGGAAATTTACATCACTATGCAATTGACCCTTTCCGGCACAGACAAATTCTGTTCGTAAAATGTGAAATTACTGACTGACACCGGAATTTAAAAACGACTTTCTTAGAAAATATGTACTCCTTATTTTAAGCTTTAATTTTAGAAGCAAAATTTTATTAAAATATTCTTGGTGCCGAATGCAGCACTCCCAACCGCTAGATGGCGCTATTTTCAACTTGCGAAAAGTTTCCCATTTATCTGACTGGGCTTATTATTTAATGGCTTTGGCTGTAACGATTAGTCGAATCTCTTACTTGGTGTTACATAAGACTCGTGTTTAGTCTCTTTCAGCGTTTAATGGTAGAGTTTCCGCGTGCGGAAGTTTACCAGTAAGTTGTTTTGAATAGATTCTTCAGCTGAGAGTTTCGAGGGCGTAGTAAGTTGTTAGCCTCAATATTCGTAAATGAAAGAGTATTGGAATCCCTTTTATGGGTTTCTTGTATAGCGATATTTGAGTTTTCTGAAGTGCAATTTTATAGTGCTAACTCCCGTGTTTCTAGTGACAGTTTTTATAGTTAGCTGAAACGAACTTTTTTCCATTGATTTCAACAAACGAACAGCGTAGCCATCTCGTTTTAATCTAGTGATTCAATCAAGGGAATTTCTTGTGGATAGCCTTTCCCTTTACAGTGTCAGCTCAGTTTCTGTTCTTCAAGCTTACTTTGATCATAATTAGATTAAACCTAGCCGCTCCAGTGACATCCATCCTCTTTTATTTCTTTGAATAAATTTTTGTTATTGTTAAATTTTGTGTCATAGCTACTTTTCTAGCTAACGGGCCATAACGGCAAAATACACCACAAAATACCGTTTATATGGGTTAATTTAAGGAACTGAAATGTTATTGTTACTTGAGTGAAGGTGATCGATAACAAGCACAGAAAACGCATTTCTGTATCGGAGAATTGTACAACGCTTGTAAAATGAAGGGAGTATTTTAAATGTTTAAAGTTCTTGCTGAAATATACACACACATGATAACGTAACAGTTTACCATTGTACGTATTTTCCGACATACAAATCCAATTATTGCAATCATATTGAAAGATAAAGGATGTTCATTCTGTTGTTTATATTGAAGCATTAAATTAAAAACTATGCTAAATATTTTATATTTGTTTCTTATTATGATCAGAAAAAATAATAGTAGTTTAAATGGGACGCAAATAGCAACACACTCTATATTTTAATCATATAATGAGTGAATTGTTACATACTTTTCATTTGCCTTTAATTTAAAAAAAATGAGAGGAGACATATTAAAAAGAGCCTTTAATAGGTCTATCGTGAAAGAGAGCCTTTAATATGGAATAATTTTAGTAACTGAAATGTTATTGTTAATTTAGTGAGAGGGTAATTGTTTACAAGCGTAACAAACGCTTTTCTGTATGGGAGAATTATACTACATGCAGCATATCGTTTTTTAACTGTTTTCGCCTCTCATGGCAATAAATATCTGGAAATTAGAGATAGTAAATTTCAGGACATAAGTATAAAAATCTATTCTATTGATAATTCTGCACAGAAACAACACTACAATTCGCAAAAAAACTGGATTTAGCATGTATTTCTGGCTTTGTAAAATATTGGTTTACAATGAAAACTAATGGATGCAATTAGAGGTTTTTCGCGTTTTTCCAAAATATAATTTGCTGGATATGCCGAGTTTTGAAACTCACGGTCTCATTTATTTAACATTGTATTTTTCTAAACAAACAACAAACAAATGAATTTATAATTAATTAACATTCATTTTCTTGCCTATATTGACTAATAAAGAAACATTTATTTTATTTGTCATTACATATTTTATTCAAATATTTCGTTTTTGTTTATTAATATGATAAAAAAATATATTAGCTGAAATTATCTCAAACAATCTGAATATTAGGGTTGTCCTTATATGATCGATTTTAACTTTTTTTAAATTTTCTTCTGTCTCGCCCTCAAAATTTGTTCCAATACAGTAAAAAACAAAGTAGGAAAAGTTTGAATGAAAAAGAAATATACTTAGAGGTAGCTCAAGATTGCTGAAGTTTGGTGATTACACTTAAAAACATTGTGTTATTGACAAAAGAAAACTAAGCCAAAGTGATAATTTTTATCACGATAGTAAATTATTTTCATATTTTATATAACATAAAAGCACAATGTTAAGCATATAAAAAATTTAAAGTATGAAAGTTTTAGTAATTAGATTAATTTGTTAAGTCCTTTTTTCTGCAGTAAGGATAAGCTTTCCAGTGTTCCTCCACAACATTCACCATTAGCTAAAACTGAGGTTCATTTCGTGCAAGGACTCTAGAGTATTATTTGATCAAAACAATACCTCTCTCAGCATGATCATGCACCACTTTAACAGATTGCATTATTACTAATGCAATCTTATAATCAGAGTTAGTGTTCCAGTTTTCAGCGTCTACTTGAAAGAAACCTTGGAGTAAATTCCTTTCTTTGAACAGCTTTAAAGATTCTTTGGTAATAAAATCTTCAAACTTTTTTTCATGAAAATGTTTAAAGGAAGCAGTTTTCGTCTTCTCGGGATTCTAAAACAAGTACATGGTTATAGAAAAGGGTCAGTCGAGAAATATCTAACAAATATTACAGATGCTTTGAAAATTTCTCAGATGCAGCTTTTGCAATTTCTTCATATATTCTTGAATATTCTAATAAACTATTCATTAACTGGAATTCATTTTTGGCGAGGTTTCTGTTATTGAATCAGTAATCCGAACTTTGAAATACACTCACTATAAAAACACAAACATCACGATGACCTCTTTCTTCTTTTTTGGTAAGAATGAATTGGGACATAAAGATGAATATCTTCAAAGAATATATCATCTTAGACATCCAAGGAGCATGATCTATTGCCCTGGGAAGCATAAAACGAATTCCCCTGATAGGTATTCGTCCAAGGAAAATAATAACAAGTTCTGCAAATTCTTGATAATCATCTCTTTTGCCAGGTGCTGATCATGATTCTTTTCTAGTTGCAAACTCCAAAATTTCATCTTTTACATTTTGTACAAGAACTCTGATGTTATCTTTGAAGCCTGTTTCAAATTTGTCTACATCTAGAAATCCCCAGTACCCTTGGAAACGTTTGAATAAATGTACTTCTGGACTTGATGACAAAATTCACAACGAATTATGAAATACTTTTCCAATAATTTCCATAATATGATGACGGCAGGCAAAAAAAGAGTTTATTACCAAGCTTCTCATCTAAAAGGGCACAAGTACCTTTATCATTTCCAGTATTTGCTTATGTGGTATCAATGCTCATTCCAATCACTTTATCTGCAATATCCCATTCATTCAGAACTTTATAAATTGCAAGTCTTATGCTTTGCCTATTGTAGAAAGAAGTTTAGCAACTGAGAGCATCAGAGAAACTCCTTTTATGGAAATTATAATTGTTAGTTTATCTATTTTCACTTTACTAATTAATTCTGGTGAAAGTTTCCCATTTCTATGGACAATTAGAGGAACATTTCTTTGTAGACATTCTTTTATTTTTTTGTGATTGTTTAATTGTATTACCAACTTTTTTTTTCAACCATGCTGATTTTTTTAATACATATCCTAAACTCTGCAATTTCGGCAACTACAAATTCTGCCTGATACTTTTGTTCTGTCTAGAGCTGTTGCTAAATCTGGAGTTATAGTATCCATACGCCCTCCCCTCTCTGAACTTTGGATGGACCAGGATCTGATGTTGCATACTCGAACAACACGATCAGGAAATAAAACTGTTAATTTTCATTCATTTCTATCTTCTTCTTTTGAGCTAGCTGTAGAAGATTCAAGAGCTGCTTAGTTTTGTTCCTTTCTCCTGTGAAGATTTCATTTTTTCTAATCTTTTCTTCAGAAGATTCTTCTTTTTGTAAGCAATCAATTCCTTCCGCAAGAGATTTATTTATGTCAATACCAAACATTCATGCTCGTCTCGCTGTTCTAGCAAGAAATTTCTATCTTCAGCTATTTTGATTGTGTTTAATGCATTGGCATGAGCAATATCAATTAAGTTATCTAATTTTGAAGAAAATGAATATTTTTCAGTTTTCTTTGTTCTTCTTTAACAGTTTCTATTCTTCAAATAATTCCAGACATTTATTATCTTTATATCAATGAATTATTTTTAGATAATTAACTTAATAATTACATTTATAAATACTTTTATGGATTTGATAGTGTACATAAGTGACTTTTTAATACATTAAAATAATTTTATTACTACTGGGATTAGATACATTTGTTCAAGTAAAAGGAGTAGAAAACCTCAAAATGACCCCAAATTATGAAACTTATGCTTCCTTGAGCTACCTATAAATATTAGTTTTTAGTGAGTTTTTAGTGAGTTTAGTTAGTTTTTATTTTACAAGAATTATTTTTAGATATAATGGAACAAATTTAGAGGGTGAGAGCAATGAATTTTAAAACTTCAAAAATAAGGACCACCCTAATGAATATACGTTAATAATTTAATCAAATAGTGACTAAATTATATCTGAATATATATCAGACGTCAAATAACAAAATAATGTATTGATAAATTCGTGATGGATGATTATGATTAAAGGAAATTTTTAACCATTACAGGGACAAATTTTTTATGTTATTTTTTATGCTAAACTATTGAAATGATTGATTGACACCACGATTTACGAACAAATTTGTTTGAAAAAAGTAAAAGCTTTTCGTCACGGAAAGTACAAAAGCAAACGTTTATTCCTAAAATCTGGTGCTATTGTGGCATCTGTGAATTAAAATTAATTGAGATATCTAACATCCCACCATCCTTCAAGTGGTTAAACGGACTAATGTCAAGAGCAGAAGTTTATCTTATTGTAGATTTAGTGATGTCATTCGATTAAAAGTGTAGTAAATGTATTTCTGTAGAGATAATTTACACAACGGTTGGCATTCAATAAACCATATTTTGGCTGTTTCATGCTCTTATAGAAAGAAATATTACATAATTTATTAAATAATTTTGGCGTCATAAGGGATGTTCGCTTTATTGCTTTTATTGAACTAATATAAAGTTATATATACATATATATATATACAGGGTGGTTCAAATATTATATGAGGGGCAAGAATTACATAGGAACTGACGGTCGGAAACGCGATCGTGACGATGCAATTGCATCGTGACCATGACGCAAAGAAAAGATAACGAACAACGGTGTAAAAAGACATTTATTTAAAAAAAAAAAAAAAACTTTATCGAAGTGCAAAATAAAAAAATTTACAACCCCAATTGATTTTGTACTTTGATTAAGTTTTTTGTAAAATATAGCTCTTTTTGCATCATTTGTTATCCTTCCTTGGCGACATGGTTACGATGCAATTGTACCGTCACGATCTCATTTCTGACGCCAAATTCCTACGTAATTCTTGTTCCTCATGACCTGCCACTCCCACACGTGCCTTTTGGACATGACCTTTTGAACCACCCTGTATATATTTTTTACTGTAGTCTTTTAATTTAAAAAATAATATTAGTTTTAAAATAGTGGCGTTTGTTTAAAGAAGTGGCGGCTGGTCAGGGGTTCACAATCGCTTTACTACCAGTATTTAAACATTAATTAATTTTTCAGCACAGCTGAAATCAACTAAAGTTTCCTTTGCTTAATCGTAAAACATTTCACGATTATACATGGTCAAATCTCGTATACGATTTTTTTTGTAGTAAAGTTACTGTAACCACCCTGCCGAGCCTCCACTGAATCTAAGGTAGGAATAGTTGTTTATATTGAATCTATTAACCCATTTGCATCATTAGTGCATATATGCATGCATTTTAGGAATTCCTTTTCATCATTAAATTTTCGTGCCAAAATAAATGAGATATATAGTAATATCCCACCGCCCTTCAAGAGGTTAAATGGACTAATGTCTGTAGCATAAATGTTATTGTAGATTTCATGATGTCAGTCGATTAAAAGTTTAGCGAATGTATTTCTGTATAAATAAGTATAGGTTATTTACACAACGTTTTTCACATACAATGAAACATATTTTAACTTTTCCATTATTTTACAGAAAGACATACTACAGAGTTTATTAAATAATTTTCGAAATATACCTGAAGTTATTATTGTGATAATTGATGTTCATTTTATTGCTTTTATTAAACATTAAATAGATAAAAAAAGTTAAATTTTTGTTTAATTTAGTCTATTAATTTACAAAAAATATTATTTCCATATAAACAACAGGCTATGATTGAGGCGTTGACATGGGAAGGGGAGTAAGTGTCAAAAATCATTTTCCACCCATTGATGACAAAGAAGGCGATCCTTTGGCCAGGCAGTTTGAATATATAACTGTTAATTTAATTGTTTCTTGTTTATTCAATATTATTGTTCTTTATTATACACACTTTCATGCATTTACATTTGGTGTTTCATATTTGTGGTGGAATATATTTGTTGCATTAGACTGAGCTGCTTATGCGACTATTTTGCAATGACTTTGATAATTATGCAATCATTATATATATATATATATATATATATATATATATATATATATATATATATATATATATAAATTTGTAGTAAGGTGATATGTAAAAGTTAATTTATTGAATTAATTGAACAACTAGACTTCAAAAGAACAAAAACGTAAAGTTTAATATCATTCTAGAAAAACAATTTTACAACATTTCGTTGGTTATTTCTTCACAATATATTACATGTCTCACCCAAAACATACAATATTCTTATTGTCGCATAGTCCAATTAGGCCTATCAATGCCTTAATTTACTCTTCCACACTTCGACGCTTCCTCGTTGATAAAAATTATAAGGCTCTTTTTCCAATTTTGAAGATATTCAAATCTTGATCTCGCGATCCAAACTTTTTATAACTCGTGCTTTGAAATCATGGATAATAAAAATACTAGAGCGTCAGTTAATTTTTTATGATCACGCAGGTCATAAAGGAAATGAAGTATGTTTAAACTCAAATCCTACACATATATATATATATATATATGTTACATTATTAAATCTTCCTTCGCGATATTTCCCTGTTTTATGCTAAATTACCACCATTTTCACTAATTCCTTATTTACTATAATTTTTTTTCGTTAATTCTATTAAATTAAAAATCTATTAAAATTTAATTAAAATTCTATTAAATTAAATTTCGTTAATTCACTTAAATTAATTATTATCTTTCCCGATTTACTTAAATATAAAGCTTTTATGTATTCCTAAATTATATCATGATTTCTAATCATTTCTGTGAATTCGGATGTTTTCTAGAGAACCCCATTTCTTTTTCTTTACGAGATTTTTTTCGTGCCTTGGGTTATTTTTTACTATAAAATGCGTCCGTTTGAGATTGAGGACTCTTTGCTCTATCATTCCCATTAGTCATGACGTAGACTGTACGCGTATCCCTTATTCTGGCATTGGCTAGAACGCGCACTACGTCAAGAATTTGAATTACTCCACTTGTCCACAAAAAGCAGCTGCACGCGATCTTCAGACAGATTTTGGCCGAGTTTTAAAGTGTTAAACAGTTCCTTGGCTATGCGTTTTACTCATCACGTATTCCATATAATTTAAACCTTATAATTTTTTCGAGAGTTATGTTCCATGTAATTTGAGAGCATCTTGGGACATCTAATTGCTTTAGAGATGGCACTGCCCATTTCAATCATGTGTGGACTGCTTCCATGACGGTTATTGATATAAAAGCATGGAAACATGAATCGCCTTAATTTTTGCATATCGGAGAAATACCTACTGTTTTATTCATTGCCTTGTTCAGCCACTACACGACTGCAACCATATTATTGTGCTGCGAATGGACTGTTTTCACTAATACAAATCTGCTTCAATTACATAAAGTTTATCGACAATCTTCTCTCCTTCATCGATTTCATTTATTATAATAATATACATAATAAATATTTTGTAAATAATAACCATTAAACCACATAAATAATCGACAATAGTTAAACCGATAGTTAAAATATAATACATAAATATATCTAAACAATTAAGATTCTCAAAATTAAAATAAGTGGGAATATATATATACATATATATATATATATATATATATATATATAGCATAAAGTATCCCGAACAATAGATATAGCTGTTAACGTAAAACCCGAATATACTGTATACTCAAGTAATGAATAAATTGTAACTCAGTTACTATCCTCTTTAATAAAAAGGTATGTGTTGCTGACGACTGGGATCGTTGCCACAGATTAATCTCAGAAAATGAAACATTTGAAGTTACTGAAAAAATTAATTGCTCGAAAAGTATTTGTCAGAAAATTGTTAGACAAACTGCGTTAGAAAGGTAAAGAATTGTATTTTTCTTGATATAAATTTCAAATCCACTGATTATGCCATTTTGCAAATATTGAATTTCAAAAATGACCAAATTTCACGTTGCATTACACTGTTAAAAATAATCTGAAATTCACGGGTATTTTTTTCCTGAATTTCACAGAAAAAGTCCCTTTTCGCGATAAAAGGGTATTTTCCGTTAAAAAACAGAAAATTTTCTCATATTTCCTGAAAACAACAGAACGGACGGAGACGAAAGGGGCCAACGGATTGATTCCGTTATCTGCTGCATGTTTAAAAAAAAATTTAAACTGACATGTTGCTGCACAGAAAAACTAAAAATTCAATAAATTAAAATTTCGAGTTTATTTAAAACAACAAAATAGTGCTTTGGAATTTAAAAAAGTAACAATTTTCCCATTAAGATTGGGAAAATTGTTACTTGTAAAATTATTTGCAATTTATTTTTTAAAGATATAAGAAAATATTTGCACTTAAAATAAATTCTAAACAAACAGATTAAAAAATATACATTAAGTAAAATATATAATAAGTTACATTAAGCAAAAAAAAAAAATCTATTTTAATAAATAATAATAATAATAATGCTTTCGAATAAAAAAAAATAATAATAACAGTTTTCTCATTCATTTAAAATTATTCGAAATTTATTTTTTAAAGTAATAAAAAGCACTCGCACTGAAAATATATTCTAAGCGAACACATTTTTAAAATATATAATAGTTGAAAAAAAAAATCTATTTTCTCAAAAAAGCAAACATTTTTTATCGAATTTATTTCAAAATATAACATTCATATTTTACATCTAACAATCAAACTAAGAATATATATAATTCATATTTTTATCCTCTATTAATATTACAATTTTAAAACATGAACATCACCTCATAACGAAATCTCCCCGCTATTAACTTCAAAATTACCAAGCTTCCAAGTTCTAAGCCGCCATTTTGAAAAACCCCATATGATCCTTTAAAACTGCTACTCTAACAAACGCCCACTTGTCTAACGGGCAAGACACTTGACTCGAGACGTAGTCATCCCTGGTTCAAACCCTATGTCGGCCGGAAAGTATTCTTCAAGTATATCAGATCGTAAATACTCCCACAATAGTCATAGTCGACAGATGGCAGCACACGTGGAGAGGTAATTTTTTAAAAGCCGAGTGTATTCTTTACGGATAATTTCCTTTCCTGCCAGTGCTGCCAGGTATATTTCCGTGATTTCTGAGATCGTTAACGGAAAGTTACCGCTTCTGCAAACGGAGTTTGTCCTTCTTTTATCTTTCAAAACGGAAAATCTATTAACGGAACGGAAAAAGTCCGGCTACTTTGCTGCCAGTAGTTTTACCGTGAATTTGAGGATTTATTTTTAACAGTGTACCACAGCGAAAACTTCACGCGTAAAAAAAATAATAATAACAGCAATATGTCAGCACGAGTCACAAATTATAGTAACCGCATTATTCTGTTAAAATATAAAAGTGAATTATGATGTCACAAGTGCATGATTTTTATTTAATTCTCGACAAATACTTGATGCGCCATTTCTATTTAGTTGTGAATAATATAGGTTTATTTCCGTTATTAAAAAATGTAGCTATAAAACATATAAATCAATGGAAAACGGTAGGTAATAAATTGTAAACGTAATAATAAACCGTATTAAAAAAAACATAGTGAAATAAGTATCCGTTTTTGTTATTTTAGGATGTTCCAGGTAAAGGTACAGATTACTTTAAAATACAAGGTTAAATTCACCGATATATTTCGTTTGATTCAAGGTTCTTTTGGAGAAACCGACCAGCGCAGCGGGCGTAGTCTGCTAGTCTGAAATATTGTGAAACAAACCAAGGTTAATGCCCCCAGAAAACTTTGATCAGGGAGGTGAATGACCAGAACTACTAACTAGCTCCAGCCTATCCAATAAACCGACAGGAAAAAAACCCAGGTTATTGGTTATCAACAAAATGTTACAGGGCATTATAATAACAGATATTACAGATACAAAAATAAAAATTATCAACATATTTCTTTTTGTGAAATTATTGACATACGCGAGAATATATGCAAAAGAAGACAAAACAAAATATTACAAGTTACTATAAATTGGCAAAATTAGTTGTTTTATTACAATTTAACAGGGTATCATGCAAGTAAAACATATTAACAAAATTTAGAATTATTTTTAAATATTATAATACAAACTGTAAGATATAATACAATCATTAAAATGCTAATGTTATAATATCAATTTATAATAACAAATCACTAAAAATTACAATAGTATTATAAAGTAAATTTAAATAGAAATCGTTTCAAACTTTGGTGAATGTTATAATTAAATTTTGAGTACTATATCAGGAAAAAATCGAATATTTAAAGTACAAAATGAACATACTTGTACAGTTTTATAATAGAATTTTAAAGAACAAAATGAGCATAACTGTACAGTTTTATAATGTAATAATCAAAGAGAAAAAAAGTAAAAATATATACTATATGCCAAAAACAGAGCATAATTTTAATAAGGAATAAAAATAAAGATGCTAATCATAGTAATATATACATTCAATGTACACTTAAAAATTTATGAAGTAAAAACAATTATTTAAAGTTTAGATAATTATAAACTTCGTAAAGATTCTTTAAATTAGCTTTGTTTTCTACTACAATATTTATATTTTCAGAAACAGATTTCGAATTTATTTTTGGAAAAGATGAAGTGCAAAATGACTTATACAGAAATTTCTGATGGATTGCCGTCGTTAACATATAACCTAATGTCAAGAGGGGAAATATTATTGTTAGAATATGGACAATCTATTACAAATGCAATAAACACACTTCTGGATGCGGAAAATTATACAATGCTTGTTGTCAACCGATTGAACCGTAATTCAAATATTTCATTATTTCACAGATATAAATATTTCAGGATTAGTCAAATATATAACTTCTTGACAATTTATTTTTTGAAATAGAGATGAACACTATTTTTAATGATATCAATTAACATCTTTTCGGATTCAGTATTATGGCTATTTTATTTGGAAATTTTAAACTAAGACAATCATAAGTCAAGCATTCGGTGTAATAAAAAGTTCGTGATTTTTTAAAATATAAAATAACATATAAAATTAATATAACTCAAAATTTTTTAATATTTTGATTTATGGTTATTTTATTTGTAAATTCTAAACCAACACAATCACAAGTCAAGCATTCGGTAAATTAAAAAGGTTGCAGACAGCTCTAATAATTTTAATAGTTTTGATGGATTTGTTACAAATACCATTCACTAGTTGACGAAAACTTTCAACAGTCAAATCACATTCATCTACTTTCAGGTTTTTCTACTAAACCAGGTTCTAGTAATGTTTACTTTCAGATAAACATCAGGCTGCTTCATCACAAAGATTCAAGTAAGCAATTTCTATGATTATGGTTTTTTGTCCTTATTTTAAAAAATAATGTATAAAATTACCATAAAAATTAAATTTGTCATACACCCATAGAAATAATGTTAATTTCATTTTATTCTATATGGGAGAAACAAAACAATAATAGACGAATCTTATTTGTATCGATTTTTTGCATTCCAAATATGTATGCTTATGACAATATTATTTTTGAACTTGCGTGGTAAAAACAATTTAAATCTTACAAATTATCTATGGGTTTGTTACAAATACCATTCACTATTTGACGAAAAATTTCAAGAATCAAAACAGATTCATTTACTTTCAGGTTTTTTTACTAAACCAGGTTCTACTGTTTACTTTCAGTAAACATCAGGCTGCTTCATCACAAAGATTCAAGTAAGCAACTTTATGGTTTTTTGTCATTATTTTCAAAAATAATGTATAAAATTACCTTAAATCTTAAATTAATCATACACCTGTAGAAATAAAATTTATTTTATTTTATTCTGTATGAGAGAAATAAAACAATTATAAACAAATCGTATTTGTCTCGGCTTTTTGCATTCCAAATATGTATGTTTATGATAATATTATTTATTTTTTTATTATTATTATTTTACGTACGCAATGATGCAGTTTGTTATTTGTTATCTTGATACAAAGTAAGCATTCGTTTAAAATATCATGAAAAACTGAACGTAACATTTAAAATAAAATCTAATACACATAATATAACTGTTTAATGAATATAATGTATCGCAGCTACAATCAGATTTAAACTGTAACAAATGTTAAGGGAACATCGATTAAAGGAATATCATTAATATAGAGTGATGTCATGAGCAGAAATATTATTATTGGTAGCATGATGTCAGTTGATTTCAAGTGTAGCAAACGTAATTCTGCATGAATGAATTATGTAAAGCTTGCCATATGCAGAAAGCCGCATTTTATTTGTTTCATTGTCTCACAGAAATAAATATTTGAAAATATTTAACGACTTTTAAGCATACAATTTTATTTTTCTAAATATAAATCAATTTGTTTGTTTTATCTGGATGAAATAAACGAATAAAGCAAAATTTATTCTGTTATACTACTTTTTTCTAACTTAACCCTCCAACGCCCATAAATACATTTATGTATATATTTTTCCGCTTCATAGGTTTATTGTTTTGTTTTTACTAAGAAAGCGTAATATAAAACAAATTTTATCAAAAACTACATGTCACCCATTGGTAACACACAAGGACAAAATCGCCTCACAGTAACAGGAATGAATCAAACATTCAAAATCTTACAAATATCAATTCAATATTTAGTTAATTATAACTTTCAGGCAAACATGATGCTAGACTTACTGCTTTTTTGACATTTTTAAATCAGAGAAGAATATCATCTCACGTCCTTGACTGTTTAGAAAATGTACAAAACATTGGGGGATAACCGTATCATATAATAAAAATCCAGATTATATGGGACTTTTCCTACGATTAGATACCCAAGATGAAATTCATGCTGGTATTTGTTTGCTAGATTAGCAGTAAATGTTGCATCCCAACAAGTAAAATAGCATAACTACCATAAGCATTTGATTGTTACACCAGAATCACCAGCTAGTCTTGGTATGTATTGACCCACTTCACTATATACAAGCGTAAAATGCTTGTCTATAGCTTGTCGTGCTATTGCTGAGTAATCTAGCTAGCATCATATGCTAGCCAGCATCATAAAGCATATAACAGCAGGAAAATCTAGCAGGCAAAGCAATACATAGCAATAACTAGCATATTTTTGTTACTGGTACTAACATGAATTTCGACCTGGGTAAGCTCTTCTCGATCCTAATAAACGACAGTTGGCGACAAAGACATTGGTGGGTTAATGAATATAGTACTATTATGTAATAAACATTTTCTACTTCTCTTACGATTTGTTATATAATAGCAGGAAAATGTAGCAGGCAAAGCAATACATAGCAATAACTAGCCTATTTTTGTTACTGGTACTAACATGAATTTCGACCTGGGTAAGCTCTTCTCGATCCCAATGAAGGCACCACAGTTTTTATTTATTTAAATCTAAGCGTAGATGACCTTTCAAAGACGTGTCACTTAGAGGCGATAAGGACATTGGTGGGTTAATGAATATACTACTATTATGTAATAAACATTTTCTATTTCTCTTACGATTTGTTTTCAAATGTAATAAAAGTCATTGGCAAAATCCTGATGGATGATTAAATGAACATAGCTAATACAGACTAATGTCTGTATTAATGACATTATTCTGTATTAACTCCTAAAGGAACAATAAAGTTCCTATTGGAGGAACTTTATTGTTATTTCTGTGATGCCAAATTTTTACAAGCATTGCAAATGCATTTTTGTGCGGTATAATGATTCAACGCTTGTCACATACAGTACCACAATCTATAAGAGTTTCATTGTATCGTAATACTAAATATTGGTGAATTCGATATTATATTTAAAAATGTAGTTTTCGAAATACAAAATCTCTTAATTGATAATGGAAGTTACCGTAATTTCCGGCGGATAATCCGTAGATCAAACAATCATGTTTCGACCCGGAAATTTTATTTGATGAAATCTAACTTACTAAATCGCTGTAAATATTTGACTTTAATTATTGAATAAAATTTCTGGGTTGAAACAGAATTGTTTGATCCGCGGATTATACGCCGGAAATTACGGTAATGTTATTGCTTATTTAAGCACTAAATTAAACTAATCGATATATTCTTCATTTTAGTATATTAATGTGTAAAAAATAGCCGCTTAAAATAGTACAAAAATAGTTATGACAGATTACACTTCAGTAAGATAATGAATAAATTGTACCTAACATACGATCTGCATTCACACAAACAAAAGTGACATGTTCAGACAAGTTCAGAATGTATGATTAAAGAACCATAGTTAATATACACCATCGTTAGGAGGAGAACTTTTATTGTTTGTTCATTGATGGCAGTCGATTACAAGCATAGCAAGCGCGCTTATGTATTAATGGATTAATACAATGCTTGTCACATACATAAAGCCAAATTTTATCTCTTTCATTGCCTCATAGGAATAAATATTGGATATTTAGTGAAATATTTAAATTCTTAGTATTTCATTTTTCAAAATATAAATTAATGTTAGTGGGATAATGGGTTCTCATTTTACTTCTCATATAACACTACGATATAATAATTTGTCATATGTTTTACTTTTGTTTATAATTTAACACATTGGTGATGGCAATTCTGTCTGTTAAACAGGAAACTTCGCCTGTGGGCATTATACGTACGTGCTACATTATGTAACAAAAATATTTCCTCTGTTCGTGTTTATATTATAAATGAATGTATATAATAATGGTATTGTTTCTAATTGAGATATTTATGTGAATAGTACTCTAACTGCAAAAATATCACTTCTGTGTATGTTTTTTGAAAAATAGTGTAACGCATAAAATGCAAAAGTACTGCCCGTGGGCTGAATTATATGTTCAAAAGACGTGAATTCACATATGCCGTGAGAGATGTGTTAATAAAACATAGTATAAAATATCTCCAGAAATAGGAATAACAGTTTAGGTAAAATAATGTTTATGTACTGCAACAACAAAATGAAGAAAATCTATCTCAGTTACAGTCGTCTGCCTTCAGATATAACGAAACTCTTTGAGAAAATTGTGAGGACTCATTAAAATAACATAGTAAAACTTAACTAATATTAGGAGCAGAAATGTTATTGTTAGATGATGCAATCAATTACAGTGTAGCAAACGCATTATTCTACAGGTGAATTCGTTCACCCGATTGGGTGAATGTGACAAGCGGGTGCCCAGGCAAACGTACTTCTGTATGGATACAACGCTCACTAGATGCGGTGAGACCATATATTTTAACAGTGTCATTGTCTCAGAGAAGAAAATATGGCAGAATTACTTAAGTCATTAACTTCCTAACAATTTATTTTTTAAATGTAAATCAATTTAATGAATGTTTATTTTATTGTTTATATTGAGCGCTAAATTAAAATCAAGTACAGTAAAACCCCGATTATCCGAAAAGCATGGGACCAAAGGACTTTCGGTTGATCGGTGTTCCATAGGAATTTTTGGATAACCAGGAGGCTTCCTAATTTTATTCTACCAGATGACGCTACTCACCCTTCTCACTTTCCCACAGAGATAACGCGTTCGTCCTTGAAGATGTAAGCAAGAGTCCGTATTCTGAGCGATTTATCCATCCTACTTACACGTGTTTTAATTTCTACCAAACTTTATTTACAAGGAGTAATACTTTAAAGTGCAAATAGGTTTTTCTAAGCATGAAGAGCTCAACGCGTTGAAAATAGTTGATACTGGCCATGAACATAGAAACAGATTTGGACTTCTAACGAAATATTGTTAATATCGTGTCGTCACTTTCGAAGTTAATGGCAGCTGCGCGCACGATTCTGCGCAGCCGGCGAGCACCTCTGCTAAAGTAGTGCCACTTACAAAAACAAACCGAAACTGGATACCCACCAGACGATGGCTGTCAGGTAGACGATTTGCAGAAGCAGACGAACTGGTGACGTATGGAGCAAATGTCCTGCACAGGAGCCACCTATTTGGAACATTTTCAAGGAACGGCTTTCTTCTTTGAAAGGCTATTTAGTTAGAAGTCCTTATCTACAGTGATCTCTCACTTATACGGGATACACGGAAATTATTTTTCAACACCAGTTTTATTTAAGGTAATTTTCGATTTGTTAAATCGCAGAATTTACAAATCGAATCTTTTACTGTTTCAAAATACTGGTATGAAAAAGTTATTATTGAACACCGCGTATAACTGAGAGGTCACTGTATATCTATGTTCGTGTTACTGGCACTTCAATAGAGTGAAATGCAAGAAGATGCAACAGCCTCAGATGTGCTGTTGTTTAACCCCTTCAGGGGCAAAGTACTCTTGTAGCTAAAATATTGAAATGATTGATTGACTCCAGAATTCACGAACGAATTTATTTTAAAATAAGTAAAAGCTTCTTCTCATGTACTTTACAAATTCTAAATTTGATTATGAAATTTTGGTGTCAATGTGGCATTTTGGGATTAAAATTAAGTGGTATATATAATATACCGGTGCCCTTCAAGGGGTTAAAAGTTTTTCATTCTCTCTCCAAACTTCTGTCACGTTACTTAGCTAGCTCATGGCACATGGTGTCAGTATGAATCCGTTTGCATCTATACATTTTTTTTCTGCTTGATGATTTGTTTTTTTCTTTTTTTTGTATTTTTTTAATGTTTTTATTTATTTCGTAATATATATCAATAATCCTGGGTATTCCTGTTATATGCATCCTGTTATAGGCAGCTTAATATTGTCCTTTAGGCCATATGTCGGCATATTTCGATGAAAAAATATATTCACTATGACTTGTAGATATGAGGATCCTCTCGCGATTCATTAACATAGTCATATTTTTTTTTTGTATTTTCCTTCTCTCGTTTAATACTTTTTTTATCTTTATATTTTATATTTATTTTCACATGTGATTTCATTTTAATTATATATATATATTTCGCCATTTTTCCTTAATTAATTTATTCCAAATTATTACATTTCTACTTTTCCCATGTCTTTTAAAAATATTTTAAATCTAGATTATATATGTTTATTCCATAGCTTTAATCAATATATTCTTTTAATTCTTATTCTAGAAATCTTAACCTGTTAAAAGCTACCCGTATTTGTAAAAACCCTTAATTTATTTCTTCTTTTGAAACATTCAATTTTTATTTATTTAGAACGTCTCTTAGTATCATTTTAATTTTTATTAATATTATCATTCGATAACATATAATTCATTTCGGTTCGCGTGTCTAACTTGCTCACCCCAAAATTATGCCGCATATAGTAATAAGTTCCACGGCTTTGCAAGTAGCTTATTGGCTATTCTTCACTGCATTGGCAAAAATATGCATACGCCTCGCTACATTTAAAACACGGTTACGCAGGCTCGGACCTCATAATTTGTACTTGTTTTCAACTGCCAATCAAACCCACGTCACTTGGAGGAGGAGAAGATTTTTCGAATTGGTGTAATTTCTCCAATAATTTTAACATCTTCATGCTGTTCCTAATGCGTAACACCACTCAGATATGATTTCTGAACTTGCTCATTAGTGGAATTCCCTTTAATTAGTAAAGTGTCAATAAAATAATTGATTCATCATCTTGTTATTTCTACGGGAAAACTGATAATGTTTTTCTGAACCATCGTCTTGCATTTGGAACCTTCGACTGTTTATCCTATGTTGCTTACGGGATCCACGAGTACTAGAATTGATATATACATTATTAAATGTCATTCTTTACACACACACACATATATATATTATTAATTAAAAATATTATACTTTTTTATAAAATCTAATGAATATATTGTAACCACGTAATCAATAATTTATATCTCATTTAAGATCTATCCTTAACTACATTTAAAATTATATACTAATTCTTGATGGATGATTCCGAAAACATTGTTAATATGGACTATTAATAGGGACAAAAATGGTACTGTTATTGATGGATACCATTTGATTACACGTGTAACGAATGAATTTCTGTTTGAATAAATTATACAACATTCGTCACATGCAGGAAACCGTTGTTTAACTGATTTTTGTGTAAAACAATAATAAGTATTGGGGAATAAATCTGTACAAAAAATACACATTCTTATTATCGAAATATTTCTCCCTTGTATTGCTTAACCCCTTGGGGACCAGCGACACGTATACGTGACGCATAAGATGCTCAGACACCTCGATTATTCCCACCAATTAATTTTTGTTGTAATCTTTGCCTTATTTAATGGTAGCATTTCTGCGATTCAATTAGGCGAAAATTTCTGTTTTGAAAAACCGGTGGTAAAAGATTAAAGATTCTGTTAAGAACGCTCGTCGCGAAGGGGTTAAAATGTGCTAATATGCGTTTATATTTTTCCACTATCTAGAATTTAACTATGTATTTCTTTTTGCTGTTTTTTGTTATTTTTTATAGAAAACATTATGTTTAAATGTGAATAATAGTTTATCTAAAACTTAATGAACATGCTGTAATCATTTATTGACTATATTCTATCTCTTTTACGCCTTTAACTACCTTTAAACATATTAACCCCTTGGGGACGAGCAACACGTATACGTGACGCATAAGATGCTCAGACACCTCGATTATTCCCACCAATTAATTTTTGTTGTAATCTTTGCCTTATTTAATGGTAGCATTTCTGCTATTCAATTAGCAGAAAACTTTTGTTTTGAAAAACCGGTGGTAAAAGATTAAAGATTCTGTTAAGAACGCTCGTCGCGAAGGGGTTAAAATGTGCTAATATGCGTTTATATTTTTCCACTATCTAGAATTTAACTATGTATTTCTTTTTGCTGTTTTTTGTTATTTTTTATAGAAAACATTATGTTTAAATGTGAATAATAGTTTATCTAAAACTTAATGAACATGATGTAATCATTTATTGACTATATTCTATCTCTTTTACGCCTTTAACTACCTTTAAACATATTAACCCCTTGGGGACGAGCAACACGTATACGTGACGCATAAGATGCTCAGACACCTCGATTATTCCCACCAATTAATTTTTGTTGTAATCTTTGCCTTATTTAATGGTAGCATTTCTGCGATTCAATTAGGCGAAAATTTCTGTTTTGAAAAACCGGTGGTAAAAGATTAAAGATTCTGTTAAGAACGCTCGTCGCGAAGGGGTTAAAATGTGCTAATATGCGTTTATATTTTTCCACTATCTAGCATTTAACTATGTATTTCTTTTTGCTGTTTTTTGTTATTTTTTATAGAAAACATTATGTTTAAATGTGAATAATAGTTTATCTAAAACTTAATGAACATGCTGTAATAATTTATTGACTATATTCTATCTCTTTTACGCCTTTAACTACCTTTAAACGTATTAACCCCTTGGGGACGAGCGACACGTATACGTGACGCATAAGATGCTCAGACACCTCGATTATTCCCACCAATTAATTTTTATTGTAATCTTTGCCTTATTTAATAGCAGCATTTCTGCGATTCAATTAGGCGAAAATTTCTGTTTTGAAAAACCGGTGGTAAAAGATTAAAAATTCTGTAAAGGACACTCGTCGCGATGGGGTTAAAAGTTATTGACAAATTCCTTATGAACAATTATAGGACATTGTATAATATTAACCAATACCGGGGGCAGAACAGAGATTGTTTGTTGAGTGTCAGTAATCGATTACAAGTAATGCAAATATATATTTATACGTATGAATATGAGATAGTTGTACTACGCAACATATCATACCTAAACTACTCTTGTAAAAGTAAATATTGTGGTACGTAGTTTATTTTTTTATTATTTTTTTCATTTTATGCATCATAAAAGATTTTAATGCATTTAAGTTTATAGAAAAAAATTACAATATAAAGGATTGTATTCCTTACGTAATTTGGCATTTAATATAACATACAAAATACATCTAAAAACCTTATACATGTAAAAACCTTAAACGTACTTTAGGTATAGTTTTTTTTAGTCTCATTGAAAAGAACACAATACAGTATAGTTATTACAGTAGCAATGTGCAGTCACCACATAAATGTATGTAAAACGGAATTTTTGCAATTCTGTATTTACAGACATTTCTCTATTTTGTTATTGTTTTAACTCGATTGAAAAAAATATGTGCACATAAAAATTAAATCTGACATTTTATTTTTACAATTGAAACATTCAAAAAAGTATACAGAAAAAAATTGAGATTTTTTTTGCCGGCATAAAAGAATTTTTTTAGTGTTTACGGAATAAAAGACTAAATATTTCTTTCATTATGATTATTTTCATCTGATGTAGACGTAAAAGGGAGGGGGGGGGAGTGAGGAAATCGATTTTATTTTCTGGCACGAAGGATGGTGCTTTTGAGGTACTGACGGGTAATGGATCATTGAAAGATGGCTGAACGTGTAGAATTGAAATTTTTTTAATTGTTCATGTAGAATTATATTGGTGGAGGGATAACAAATATTTTTCGAAGAACTAATGTGTAGATTACAGATATATTTTATCTGTAGCCTGTGCAATAACTTCAGTATTTATTTCTTTACATGCCCCTAACGCTCACTTTTACGTAAGTAGATGGATAAAAGTAAATTTAACTAAATTTGTTCAACAGTTGAGTTTCAAAGAACGAACTGGTCAATTCCATGATGTATTTTGAAAAGACAAGCAAAGTATTCTTCAAAAATGTTATGAATGAAAATTGCTTCTGCAGGGTAAAGCGTTATCTACTTTTTAGTGAAACAAAATATTGAAAATATTCAAATTTTCAAAAGTCGTGCCAAAGACAGGCAGATTTTTACTTTTAGTCTATTTTTTTTGTACTGTTCCGGTATTAATGAGTCATATATTTCATGTTATAGGATTTAGTTTAACGCTAGAATACTAACCTGCGTAAATTTTACTCACACACCCAGGAAATGCGCGCACAAATTATATTGCAATGATATGTTTAATGAATATTTTTCTGAATAAAATTTAAATGTATGAGTGTATATATAAGAATTATTTTTTTAAATATACCTTAAATGTACTTTAAATATGGAATGAGTAAATTTTATGCAAGGTTAGTATTTAAGTACTAAATATAAAGGTTAGTATTCTAGGGTTAATGTACATAATCAATCAAGCATAATTTCACGGCAGAAATGGAGCCAAACAGCCTTAATAATTTAATATTTATTAGTATAAATCACCTATCCTTAGAGGATTTTGTTCGATCTGAGACAATGTACTACAAAGCCTTTAACCTCCTGTTCACCCATTAAAAACTGACGTTGCGTTTTCGCAACATTATGTTTCTTACACCAGATATTAAGGTAACACCAGTACGTTTTATGATAAATATTCGCTTTACTTGATGCAAGAAACACTATGATAAAGTCAATCTTAGGTTCTATAATATAAAAGTGGTGTGAATCTCAATATTTGTATTTTATTACGAAATATAATTTAATCCTCAATGGGTTAACTGGGTATAACGAAATATTTCGTCATTTACAAACTACTACGATAATATTTTAAACGCATTACTTCCACCAGTAAAATTTTAATAGAAATTTTCGTCTTATTAAAACGCCCTATTCATACACAGTTGCTGCCATGAATAAGGGGGGAAAATGTATTATTTTACTGGTAGAAGTGTCCCTTGTTGATAATCTGGCATGTCAGTTGAACAAAAGTTATTCTCCGGTTAACAGGTTAACACACGACATATTCTTCATACCGAGGCTAGCGAAAAAGACAGGCAACCGCGGTTCATTCCACTTATCTTTTTTTACAGACTGCTAGAGTGACGTATTGCTCTTTTCGTACATCTGTATTGGTGCATTCGAGCATCACGTGACTCCCGCGGTCTGTAAAAAAAGATACGCGTAAAGCACCGCGGTAGCATACATAACATACTGCACTTCATACATAACATACTGCAGTTTAAAAAGATTTATTGCCTTTAAAAGATGTTGCTTTTATTCAATAAAATATTTCTTTATTGCATTGAATTTTTGAAATCATTAAGGTATAGCCTGTGCACTAATGCAAGTTTGTAGTTTTTTCACCAGTATAATGCAAAATCCTGCAGGCTTGTTAATAAAATTTTGCTTTACTTTTTGTGGCAACAGGTTTTAAATTGTTGTCTAATTAAGAAGATTACAGCTCTGAATACAACAATACAGACTAGCAAAATAGACTTAGTATCTTTTTTAAAGGTACTTTAACTTTAAGAGGGGAGATCACGTTGAGCATTCTGAAAATGAGAATAATTAAATCTGTGCGAAAAGCTCTGTAGTTTGAAAACCAATTAATGAAATACAACAATTTTTTTCTATAATTTCACACATTCTTGTAGTTAAACAAAAACATTTAAATTATATACATTTAGCAATATTAATTAATTAAATGATAACGACAAAAATGGCTTTTTAAAAAAAATACTAAAATATGCATTTTGCACGCAAGATTAAAAAAATTCTACTGTAGACACATACTTAATATTTCATTTATTTTTACTTATACTACTATATTTTACAGGGAACCTAAATTTAAAAGTATTTTGAAATTCACGAGCATAATTAATGGCTTTTATAATGATATTCACTAAATTTACCAAAAATTTTGAATTTAATTTTTCAATACAAATTTTTTCTATGGCAACAATCAGACTAAATTTAGGTTCAGCATAAAGGTATACATGAAAATTAATTATCCGCAAAATTTCAAGATTATATGATAATTAGTTTTTAAATGAGAGTGCGTTCATTGCAAAGAAACACTGTTTTGAGAAAAGTATTTCAAAGGTTACTTTATAGCTTGACAGGAAATGGCTTTTTACAAGATATTTTTAGCTATAACTTCTGTTATAATTAGAATTTTTGTAAAATTCTTTTTGCAGTGTATTTGTAACATCTCAAGGCATCCATGATAATTTTTTTGAAAAATCGATTTTTTTAAATCCTTCAACGTGATCTCCCCCCTTAATGGACAAAATTCACTGTGTATCATTGTTCAATCAATGATGAATAAAGCATCCTTGACATCCTTTTAAGCAATTACTCATGGAAATTGTATATATTTTTATTTTACCAAATCATTTTTTACATTATCTAGAGCACTTTCTGTTCTCTAACAAAAACCATTCTGATGATTTGCTTCATATTAATTTTTCTCAATGAAACCTTAGTAATAATAATACAAATAATATAATTAATTATTTAAGATGTTGATTTGTATTTGTTTGCCAGTAATTATTTTTCAGGTACATTTTATTTATATTTAACGAAACAAACTTAAAATTCTTAAACAATTTTCGACTGGTATTTGTGTCTGGCCTTTGTTGGAAGAATTCCATATATTGGGTTGTTCTGAAAGTTTGTGCCGGTTGTGCAAAATTAGTTAGTACCAAAATGTTCTATCATTTAATTAAACAGCGAAAGAGTGGAATGTTTCGAGGGGATTCCCAGTTACATGCTACTCCACTCCCTGTCTATGAGTAGTTGTATATCACATCTTAAAGGAGCCATGTGAAGAAGCGTAAAAGTAGCGAAAAATGTATTTAAAACATTAAAAGAAGCAAAGGATCGGACTATCAACTTCAACAGCCAATCCCAAATAAGAATCTAACCAATAAGAAATTGGCTTGCGTAGAGCAGCCAATCCGAATTCATGTGAAAGTTAACATTGTAAAATGGTGATTATTATTATTATTATTATTATAGAATAGAGTAAAAAAAGGATAATTTTGAAAAGAGACAAGTAAAATATTGAAGAGAAAGGTATGAATGACTGTTATAGGTACGACAATCGATTACTAACATGTAAAGGGAAGAAAAAATAGCAAAAAGCTACTCCTGCTTAAAAAAAGGCGGTTTGCATTGCCATACATTTGAATATAAAAAGTAAAAAATAATATAGGCGTATTTTTTTTAAAAATCCATAATTTTTTTTTAAGAACGGCAAAAAGAAAAGTAAATAAAAGTGTTAGCACTGGGAGGTCTACTGCAGTATAATAGTAGAAAACCGAGATCTTTTACGATTGCTGGGACTATGAATGTCGTAATCAGGTAATTCGTAGATGATCTCATTGGGAATCATATACAAATTACGGTAGAATTTTTTTTATAAGAATTTAATGCGGTTGACAAGAGATACAGTTTTAAGGTAATTTTTAATGGTAGCATTGCGTAGATATCTGGATCCATTACGGATTAAACTAAGAGATCTATTGTGGGAGCGAGTAAGAAAGTTAATATTTGTTTTAGAAGAGCAACCCCAAATAGGACATGCGTATGTAATGACAGGACGTACGCATGCATTGTAAAGTAGCATTTTATTACGGAAAGAGAGAGAAGAGACAATTTACGATGCCGGCAACTTTACCGCGTAGAGTAAATCCGTATTTCTTAAAAGTGAGTCATTTATCAAGAGTAACTCCAAGGCATTTTGCGTTATCTGGCCAAGGGATGGTAGTTAGTCATTGATTCCGATGTTTATTAATTAACGGGTAGAATTTTCCGGTACGAATTGATTTTCCTAACCGGCGGCACGAAATTTACGGACAACCCAATAATTTATTATTATGTGAAACTATGCAAGTAATGTAATTTAAATAATAATGTTTTAGTAAGATAAGGAAGCTATCAGAACATTCAATGCTAATAAATAAGTATTTTGTACAACAGTGATATTCTATAGTGCACAAAATTTCGAATGAAAATCTTAAGGTAAAGCCTGAGAGATTTATTTAAAAATTAACTTATTTCAGTTAAAAAAAAATATTTTAAAAAATATACCTTTTGAGAAAATGGAAATTTTTTAGCCTGTAGGTAAATCTATTGTGATTGTAGTAGTTCATTGTGAAAACAGCAGCAAAATGGCTATTTAATTTAATTAAAACTGTGAATGAACATTTTTTTCCCTTATTGAGGCTGCATGGATATTTTGCAATTATATAAATTGCATGTGTATATGTATTTTTCAAAACTGATTTTAAACTGTGAAAAACTACTTTATAAAAATTGTTCAAAAAGAAGACAAAGATGTTCATTTCATGTTTGTATAAGCCTAATCTTACATAAATTTTTGAAAAAAATAGTTAAAATAGGAATTCTTTGAAATAATTTGTTAAGTAAAATGATAAGAACATATGCGAGAAAAAAAGGAAACTGTTTTCAAATTAAAAAATATTAAAACTTTTAACCGTGGATATATTTTAAGAAGCAATATAAGAAATATTTTACTTATATATCTTGGCGACCAAAGGGATTATTCGTTAAGAGAAAGTTGATTTTTCTATTTAAAAAAAATAATAATAAAAAAATTTAGACATTTTTTAGACGATAAAAGAAAAACCATATTACAGAAAACTGCTTTACTATCAAAAGATAAAGTTAGTTTTACTTAAACCTTTTAAGATTTCAGACACTTATAAATGAAAACTATGCCTCTCTTGAGAGTTTTATTTTAAGAAGAATTAACAAATGAATAAAAAAAAACTAATATATCATTATTATTAACAGTACTAACCGTATAATATTTGCTATCAGTTGATTTTTCATTAACATCTTGAAGGTCAGTGGGATGTTATATATCCCATTTAATTTTAATACTCAAATACCACAATGACATCAGAATTTTGTAATAAAGTTTTGCCTTAATAATAAATGCGATGAAAAATGCTCCTGAAAGGGTTAAAAATCTAACGCAACTGTTGAAATTCAACAAAAGTTAATGAAATAAATTGTCATATTACAAATTATAACACCTTGTAATTATAAATTTATTTTAATTGATAAAATGCATAAAATAAAAAGATTATAAACAGTAAAATAAATACAACATTAAAGAAGTGAGTATAAAACATCACAAATTTACTGAATGGTGTATATAAATTTAAAACTTTATACGTATATTAATATTAAAAATATCGACGTTTAGACCATTATCTATGGTCATCTTCAAGAAAATATTTTTATATTGCTTTTAAAGTTTCAAATAAGAAAAACAATCCGTCCGTTGCCACATTATTATTGCCATCCACAAATTAAAAAAATTAACAAGGGCTCAAAAATATTTTCCTGAAGATGACCATAGATGGTGGTCGAAACGTCGATATTTTTAATATTAATGTATGTATAATGTTTTAAATTTGTATACACCATTCAGTAAATTTGTGATATTTTATACTCACTTCTTTAATGTTGTAAAGTTTCATGGTGTAATTGTCCAGCATTTATATTAGTAAAATAAGTTTTATTAGACTGTTGACATGTTTCAGCTTAGGCTGACCATTATCAAAACAAATAAGAATATTCTGTTATTGCACGGTCTATGAAGTTACTTGAAACACTAGCATTTAATTTTTCACGTAGTTTTAAAATTGCGCACGTTATTTTTTACTTTTTACTTGGATGTTTATTTCCATATTTGTAACCATGGAGTATCTCGAACCACAACTTTGGTAAGTTAAATAATGCTGCATCGTTACATATTGCATTTTTTTACGTGTTACAAAATTATTTTAATAAGTAAAATAACTTCCCCATGCAATCTATGCCATAAATCAATTATAGAGAAACCATAGAGATCGTAACACGTAAAAATACAATATGTAACGATTCAGCATCATTTAACCTACCAAAATTGTTGTTCGAGTTACTCCAGGGTTACAAATATGGAAATAAACATCCAAGAGAAAATTAAAAATAACGTACGTAACTTTAGTGCGTGAAAAATTTAATTATAGCGTCTCAAAAAACTACATGGGCCGTACAATTATAGAATGTTATATGTTTTTATAATGGCTCAGATTGAGCAGAAACATGTCAACAGTCCAATAAATATTATTTTACTGTTTATAATCCTCTATTTTACGCCTTTTAGGAATTAAAAAAATGTATATAAACTGACATTTTGTGAATCATAATAAAAATTTATTTACAAAAGTTCTTATCACAAGCTGTGGTGCAGAAAGATCAAGTGGCAACTTTAAAAGCCATCATCTCAACAACATTACATTGCCATCTCTCGTGAGAAAGCTTTATTTTTAAGAAGAATTGACAATGGGTAAAAAATTTTATTATATAAATATTACTAATCGTACTAACCGGATAATATTTATTATCGGTAGAATTTTCATCAAATATTTAACGTAAATGATTAAATAAAAAATAATAATGAAATAAACGGACATTTGTAAGTCATTAAAACAATAAGTTTATAAACGTCCTTTATCATAAGCAGTGGTAATGAAATATCAAATGGCGACTGTAAATGCCATCATCTCAACAACATCTCTCTTGAGAAATCTTTTTTTAAGAAGGATTGACAATGGATAAATTTTTTAATATGTATAAATATTACTGATCGCAATAACCGGATAATATTTATTATCAGTAGAATTTTCATCGAATATATAACGTAACTGATTAAATTAAACAAAAATTATTGAAATAAACTGACATTTGTAAGTCATTAAAACAATAAATTTATAAACGTCCTTTATCATAAGCAGTGGTAATGAAATATCAATCGGCGACTGCAAATGCCATCACCTCAACGACATTACGTTGCCAGCTCTCTTGATAAATCTTTTTTTTTTTTTTAAGAAGAATTCACAATGTATGAAAAATTTAATATATATAAATAGTAGTAATCGTAATAACCGGATAATATTTATTATCAGTAGAATTTTCTTCAAATATATAACGTAACTGATTAAATTAAACAAACATTAATGAAATACATTTTATGAGTCATTAAAACAATAAATTTATAAACGTCCTTTATCAGTGGTAATGAATAACAAAATAGCAGTGGTAATGAAAGATCAATCGGCGACTGCAAATGCCATAATCTCAACAACATTACACTTCCAGCTCTTTTGAGAAAGCTTCATTTTTAAGAAGAATTGACAATGGATAAAATATTTAATATGTATAATTATTACAGATCGCAATAAAAGGATAGTATTTATTATCAGTAGAATTTTCATCAAATATATAACGTAACTGATTAAATGAAATAAAAAATTATTAAATAAACTGACATTTTGTGAGTCATTAAAACAATACATTTACAAACGTCCTTTATCATAAGCAGTGATAATGAAATATCAAGTGGCGACTGCAAATGTCATCATCTCAACTACATTACGTTGCCAGCTCTCTTGATAAATCTTTTTTTTTTTAAGAAGAATTCGCAATGGATGAAAAATTTAATATATATAAATATTAGTAATCGCAATAACCAGATAATATTTATTATCAATAGACTTTTCATCAAATATATAACGTAGCTGATTAAACTAAACAAAAATTTATTAAATAAACTAACATTTTGCGAGTCATTAAAACAATACATTTATAAACGTCCTTTATCATAAGCAGTGATAATGAAATATCAAGTGGCGACTGCAAATGTCATCATCTCAACAACATTACGTTGCCATCTCTCTTGAGAAATCTCTTTTTTTTTGTTTGTTTAAGAAGAATACGCAATGGATGAAAAATTTAATAATAAATATTAGTAAAAGCAATAACCGGATAATATTTATTATCAATAGAATTTTCTTCAAATATATAACGTAACTGATTAAATTAAACAAACATTAATGAAATAAACTGACATTTTATAAATCATTAAAACAATAAATTTATAAACGTCCTTTATCATCAGTGGTAATGAAAGATCAATCAGCGACTGAAAATGCCATAATCACAACAACATTACACTTCCAGCTCTCTTGAGAAAGCTTCAATTTTAAGAAGAATTGACAATGGATAAAATATTTAATATGTATAAATATTACTGATCGCAATAACCGGATAATATTTATTATCAGTAGAATTTTCATCAAATATATAACGTAACTGATTAAATTAAACAAAAAATTATTAAATAAACTGACATTTTGTAAGTCGTTAAAACAATAAATTTATAAACGTCCTTTAACATAAGTAGTGGTAATGAAAGATCAAGTGGCGACTGCAAATGCCATCATCTCAACAACATTACATTGCCATCTCTCTTGAGAAATCTTTTTTTTTTTTTTTTTAAGAAGAATTCAAAATGGATGAAAAAATTAATATATATAAATAGTAGTAATCGCAATAACCGGATAATACTTATTATCAGAAGAATTTCTTCAAATATATAATGTAACTTATTAAATTAAACAAACATTAATGAAATAAACTGACATTTTATGGGTCATCAAAACATCAAAATTTATAAACGTCCTTTATCATAAGCAGTGGTAATGAAAGATCAATCGGCGACTGCAAATGCCATAATCTCAACAACATTACTCTTCCAGCGCTCTTGAGAAAGCTTCATTTTTAAGAAGAATTGGCAATGGATAAAATATTTAATATGTATAAATATTACTGATCGCAATAACCGGATAATATTTATTATCAGTAGAATTTTCATCAAATATATAACGTAACTGATTAAATTAAACAAAAAATTATTAAATAAACTGACATTTTGTAAGTCGTTAAAACAATAAATTTATAAACGTCCTTTAACATAAGTAGTGGTAATGAAAGATCAAGTGGCGACTGCAAATGCCATCATCTCAACAACATTACATTGCCATCTCTCTTGAGAAATCTTTTTTTTTTTTTTTTTAAGAAGAATTCAAAATGGATGAAAAAATTAATATGTATAAATAGTAGTAATCGCAATAACCGGATAATACTTATTATCAGAAGAATTTCTTCAAATATATAATGTAACTTATTAAATTAAACAAACATTAATGAAATAAACTGACATTTTATGGGTCATCAAAACATCAAAATTTATAAACGTCCTTTATCATAAGCAGTGGTAATGAAAGATCAATCGGCGACTGCAAATGCCATAATCTCAACAACATTACTCTTCCAGCGCTCTTGAGAAAGCTTCATTTTTAAGAAGAATTGGCAATGGATAAAATATTTAATATGTATAAATATTACTGATCGCAATAACCGGATAATATTTATTATCAGTAGAATTTTCATCAAATATATAACGTAACTGATTAAATTAAACAAAAATTTATTAAATAAACTGACATTTTGTGAGTCATTAAAACAATACATTTATAAACGTTCTTTATCATAAGCAGTGGTAATGAAAGATCAATCGGCGACTGCAAATGCCATAATCTCAACAACATTACACTTCCAGCTCTGTTGAGAAAGCTTCATTTTTAAGAAGAATTTACAATGAATAAAAAATTTAGTATACCCATATTTATAACTGTATTAAACGGATAATATTTACTATGAGGAGATTTTTCATTAAAGATATAACGTAACTGATGAAATTAAACAAAGATAATGATAAAAAGTAACATTTTGAAAATAAATTTCTTTTTATAATAAGAAATTTACAAATGGTCTTTATTTTAAGCAGTGGTAATAAAAGATCAAGTGGCACCTGCAGAAGCCATCGCCTCAACGAGTTAAGAAAATTTGTTTATTAATAAGTGTTGACGACTTAAATATGCGCAAACCTGTAGTAATGGAGCTATAAATAAAGAAGAGGAGACAGATAGCGTAGTGAATAGTTGCCAACCTCCCGATTTTTTGAATACCAGTAAAATCTTACAAAAATGTTTGGTTTATTAAATTGCAGAAACTGTACGATTAAATAAAATAAATATTTTTACACAAAAATATTGGTATGAAAAAAATCGGGAGGTTGGCAAGTATGGGTCTATCAGTGCCAAGTGAATTAACTGAGAATGTAATCAGAACATGTCGACTGTTGTTTGTTTACATCGGATCAGGATCTGGTTAACGCCAGGGCAAACGTCCACCAGTAAAAATGTGTAGAATATTTTGGTTTATTTAAGACAGAAAATTTGCATGAATAAGACGTTTAAAAAAGGAGAAATTTTCTATTAAAATTTGCATGTGGAACTTTACCCTGACATCAGTCAAATTCAGTTAGAGTGACAGAGGGTTTGTTTATAAATTGACTGGCGACAATTTTTGGCTTGAATATATCCTAGAATAAGTGTATAGCAGAGAATATTTTTCAAAAAGTGTTACGAAAAAAGTAAAAATATTGTCCACTGGAACGTACATGCTCCGACCGTAATCACAGGGTAAAACTCTTTTAGTGCAAAATATTTTAGGTGTAAAAGTGTCAGAAACGATCGCACACGTCCGCATGGATTGAGCGACTTAGATAAGACTTCCGCAAAACTCGTATAAAAAGCTAAATCATACAATTTTCTCAATATTGATTAAAATTTCTGTCTTTATTTAAAATTGTTTTCATTTGTATTCTGTATTATACAAATCGTTGTTAGAATTTCACCAAAAATCAACTTTAGACGGCATAGCTGCATTATTTTGCAGTTGTCATTTTCTATTTAAGAGTGGCCTACAACCAAATAAAAAAACAAAAGAATTCCTATTATTCGTCGCTTTATTATACGACACACTCGATAAACCGACACACATTAAAGGAAATTAGGGTTAAAAGTGGATTTCTCAATTCTGACTCAATTTGAGATATGTTCTAGTGATAATGGTTATAATACTTATCTTTAGGCCATAATATGAAGCGGCGATTACAATTTCTTCACACTATTTTTTATATAGTTTCTGTGTTAAAAATTTCTTTTATCAATTTATCATTTTAATTTTTTCTAGTTTTCAAAATTCTTACATATGAACACATTCAAAGCTGATGAAACTTTTTATATTATTATGTGTAGCATATTTAATAAAAAAAATTACCACAATTAAACAGTTGGTATCATTTTAAAGGGCGTTTTTACGGCATGTATTCCGATTCACATTCTCTTGAGGTAAAAACGTATATCCTATGTAGGATAAAAAAAAAACTATATCGGAAAACAGTAATGGAAAATCCCGTAAACAATGTTTCAAGAAAAAAGTATTCAAAATTATATGTAGAAGAGTGATTATGATTTTTATAAATCTGATAAACAAATGAACTTTTATGTTCTGAAATTTCTCAAAATTAATAAAGATAATTATCCATTTGTCTTTAAATATTTTAGATCACTATATTTGGAATTGAAATATTATTAATTTCGTTCTACAGGTGAAGAGTATAAAATAAAATATATTTATAGATTATAGATTGTAAATCTATTGATATAGTTTATAATAAAATATATTATCCTGTTAAAAAGAAAATCTTAAATTTTTCATATCCATGCGGCTTTATCCCACCGGCTAGTAATGCTGGATGATTTGAATTTTTCATAAATAGTCCTTCTTTAATAAAAATGCGATGAACGAATCACATATTACAAATTATAATACAGGTTCCTACAGTTTCAGAGAAAATATCAGTATTTTATCAATTATATCAGTTATATCAGTTATATCAGTTTTTATAGAATAAAATGTAATTCTCTATTATCCCGTCGGTCACTTTTCATAACAAAAAAACTATTGCCAAACTGTAACGCCAAATAAACGGGGGAACGTTGCCATTGGAATATCAAAATAAATAAAAATATATATATAAGAATTTAAGGACACAATTGTTATTTTAATTAATGAAATAACTAAAAAATCAGTAAAACATAATGAAAAATACACGCAAATGTCGAATTAAAAACCACTTGATGACATAACAAACAGGTATAATGCTTCTCACATCAAGTAAAGGGGACTGCATTTTTGGCGTTTAATCTTACAGTTTGGCGATAGTTTTTTGTTATGAAAAGTGGTCGACGAGATAATAGAGATGTACCGAAGAAAATATCAGTATTTTGTACTATAAAAACTTGAATTTTGTAATCTCGCGATTGCATAAGCCAAGTTTTTCTTTAAGTAAATACAGGTATTTGCGTGACTTAAATTCAGAGATATTCTCTGATATGTAGTATCCCTGTATTATGCTGCAAATACGGAAGTTACTTTAAATTCCGTTGGAAATTCTCACATCAAAGAGCAACTAATAAGACAGTTTTCAGTATTACCCTAATGTTCTATATATATCTCATTCTTTTTCTTGCAAGAATATATGTTAGAGAGCTATAGCTGCATTTTAAAATTTGGATATAAAATTAATATTTTTAAACACATAATCAATTACACAAAGATTTCAATATGAAAAATCCAAAACATTTTAATTCCATAAATAACTGAATCTGATATTGAAGAGCCTGATACAAAACATATGCTATTCAAGGTTTGAAAAATAGGAAGAGGCCTAAGTACTTTTAATACCTAAAATCCGATATCTTCCTGCATGATAAAATTGAAAAATAGGAAGAGGCCTAAGTACTTTTAATACTTAAAATCCGATATCTTCCTGCATGCAGATCACAATTAGCAAAAAGAAAAAGGTCATAAGTGATTTTTCTTCTTCTTCAAACTGTTTTATTTGTACTTTTCACAACTAAATAAATTGTCACATAATTCTACATACCTGCCAAATTTGACGCTTTTTTTAAATCGCGTAAATGTGTTTTGAAAGAAAAACATTATTTCATAATTGTGTGCTGCTTTTATTTAATGAAGTGTTGCAAATATTTTAGTTTATTTATGAAGTAAAATTTATGGTTTAAATATGTCTATTTGACTTTAAAAAAGGCGTACAAATTAGCAGGCACGATTAATAGAAATTTTGCCTTAATTTGTTTTCTTTTACTTATGGAAAAGTAGGATAAAATCGCATACATTAAAATTAGCGTTTTTATAATCTACAGACCTTCCAGCAGAATTTAATGAGACTTTGTATAAACACTCTACATTTATCCTTCTACAAAAATGTCATTATACATATATGTTTGTTTCTATTACACGTGTGTAAATAAAGGCTTTTTTGAAGATCATCCCTTCTTACAATGCCTGTGCAGTAAAAAGGCACAGACATCTTAATCTTACAAGATATGAATGGTTTACACTTTCTTTAGAAACAAAATATATTTTACAACTAAATTTAACTAACAATATTTCAATTTATTCAATAAATTTTGAGAAATTGCAGAAAAGAAGTTCATCACATTATCAGCATTAAAAAAATCAAAATCATTCTTATCCATGTATTTTTGTTTGCCTTTTATTCAAACATTAGTTACCGGCTCTTCAAGCATCGTTTCCTCATAAACGGTTTATACCACGTAGGATATACGGTCTTACCCCCAAAAAGAATGAGTATCACAAAGTAAGTCATGAAATTGCACCTATAAATTCTAGCAACAGTTTAATTATGGGAAATAAATATTTGTTAAATATATTGTACACAAGAATATAAAAAATTAAAAACTTTAAATGTGTGCAGTGCATATTTAAAAATTTTGAAAATAAGTAAGATTAAAACAAAAATGATAAAATAAACTTAACACAGAAAGTACAAAATTACCGGTATGGAGATCCCGTGATGACCACTAATTCTTCTTTTTGCTTATAGCTAAGTATTTCAACAATGTTGGTCAAATTGAGTTAAACTGTGATATTCGGTTTTAAGCCGCAGTCCGGTTTATTTTATTATAATAGTTACTATTTTACTTAAATTTTTTTTTAGGTAGCTTTCAATACAAAAGTATAAAGCTACGTATTGCAGCCGTTCCGAGGAAAGCAATTCTGGAAAATTTCGATATATTTTCACCGATCATGACCCCAGACCTCAAAACCACCCTCCGTTCAAATGTTGATATATATATATATATATATATATGACCTATGTCATACTATAACACTCGTATTTATAAATCAATTTGGATGAAACTAATTGTGTGTATTAGGCTCACCAATGTCTCGACCGAGTTCGTTGGCCAGCTTGGTCCGCCATCTTGAAACAAGATGGCGGCTACTCAAAATTTTAAAACTAAAATAAATATACAAAAAAGTTAAAAATTCAAATTTATTTGATAGGCCTTGATACAAGGATTCCAGAGCATATTTTGTTTTACCTCTATCTTAAAAAATGGCTGAGATAGAGCAGTTTGAAATTCTAGGGTGGCTGACATTTTGAAACAAGACAGCACATTACAAAAAACCAACGATTAATTTATGAGTTTTAGTGAACGCGATTTCTCGCAAATTATTTTCTTTCATTGTTGTAATCATTTTCCCAATCATACGCATAAAACTATATATTCATATCCGTTATCGCCAAATTCTCGCCAAATTTGGCGACCAAAATAAGTTTTCATAAATGAAACCAACTTGGCAATAGCTCAATAATTTAGCGAATTTCTTATTCAAATTCAGTATTAACGAATCTTTTGTAAACGGTTTCTTTGTATTTTAGCTTGCTGTTTTCGAGTAACATTAGCTAAAATTTTAAAACGAAGATATAGGAAAGCTACCTTTTCCTCCCGGTACAGGAAGGAAGGACTTTTTTACTTTATGATAGTAACATTTTATTTTATTTATACTAATTTTAATTGTAGATTAATTTTTGTTTAGTTATAAAATACATTTGATAATATATTCAAGATTATCCGACGATTTTTATTTTCCAGCAAACAACTTAAACTGATGTTGTAGGATAACCGGGAGTCTACTGTATTCTCATTAGGTACGTTTTTTCAAATAAGCATTATATATTTATTAAATAATTATAAAATCCATTAACAATATTTTCAGCTTTACTTATACTGTCAGATATTAAAATAATTAATAATAACTGTACATTCAATTAGAAGAACTACACAATATCTGTAATATATTGTGATTTGAAATTTATATCCCAGCTAGAAAAAGTTTGCAAAAAAAGTGCAAAAAAAAAAGTGCACAAAATCCGAGCGTATTTGGCACCTCTACTTGTGTATAAAAAGTGCAAACTGAATTCTCCAAAAAAAGTGCAAACTGAATTCTGCACAAAAAGTGCATAATCAGAGGTGCCAAATACGCTCAGATTTTGTGCACTTTTTTTTTTGCACTTTTTCTGCATACGAAATAATCCCTAAATTTTGCAGTTTTTATGCACAATCAGAGGTGCCAAATACGCTCAGATTTTGTGCACTTTTTTTTTTGCACTTTTTCTGCATACGAAATAATCCCTGAATTTTGCAGTTTTTATGCACAATCAGAGGTGCCAAATACGCTCAGATTTTGTGCACTTTTTATTTTACACATTTTTTGCATACCAAATAATTCCTAAATTGTGCATTTTTTATGCATAATCAGAGACTCTGATTATGCATAAAAAATGCACAATTTAGGATATTTTTGGCATGCAAAAAATGTGTAAAATATAAAGTGCACAAAATCTGAGCGTATATGGCACCTCAGATTTTGTGCATTTCTTCAAGTAGATTTTTTGCATACCGAACATTTTAAGCATATATTTAAATCAAGATTCAGCTTACTATGAAATTTACAGCTATCAATGTATAATAAACCCAGTTTTGGAAAGATGCATAATTATACATAGGATTATGAACAATAATTTTATCAGACATGGTACAAGTTCACCAACATGCGGAAAAAGATAATAAGCTTAAATTTAAATATATAAATTTTATAATTAAATATAACACTGCATACAGTAAAAAACATGTCCAATATTGTTAAAACCCAATAAGAGAAAATTATTACACTTACTTGAAAAGAGCTGCACTAAATTCTAGTTATTAGTTGAAAATGTTTTAACTAATGTATTTGAACTTAGAAAAAGGCATTAAAAAAAAAAAAATCAACTTTACTTATTTTTGTTTATTTACACAAGTGCGATCAGCTTTTTCTCATCATTTCACTTCCAATCCAGTCATTGAAAATTTTGATTGTTGCAACTGGATGCAGTCATTTTTCTGATTGCAAAGAGCTTTGATAGACGACTGCTGAAATCTAGCTGCTGTTGGGAAAATGTGAAAGAAACCACAGCACACACAAAGAAATGACCATTGCAGTACAGCTGCTGCATTTATTTGAAATCACAACATAAATAATAAACTAATGGTACTCTGTTCCGGTAATGTAATGTATACAGTAAATGTTCCGGACTTAAATTTTCTTGCTTTTAGATTTAAACAAAATAAATTCTGACAGTCTGACAGTCACATTGTGGAGGTGTATCTTTGGATCATTTACTTTTATCACACCAATTTCAAGCTGTATCCTGTTTGTTTCCTGTGTAAAAAAAAAAAAAATAAATAAATAAATCATGCAAAAATATGCAAACTGAACTACTTTACAGACATTACATAAATATAAGAATTCAATATTAGATTTTATTAAGTAGTTATTATAGTTAAAATTCACTTATTTTCATGTGTAATATATGGACAAACTGGAAAATGTTGTTCATATAAACAATTTCTCAAATCTCAAACTTGAAATTTACTATCTATACTATTAAAAATGCATGTGTGTAACTATGTATCTATATTAACCTCAAAGGCTCAGACTGTTGGGTGCAGAGCTGAGAAATTTTTAATAAAGTTGCATAATAGGAAGGACCATAAAAAAAAAAAAAAATCCAAAATTTTAATTAGATTTTTTTTATGTGATGTGAATTTTGTTTATGTTTTGTGATTTTTGCTCAGCCAATTTATATTCAGAGTCGCTAGAGGAAAGGGGGGAAGGGAAGAAGTAGTTGTCAGAAGAAATATATAAAATTTAGGAAGCTTGAACAGTATTTTTTTTTAAAAAAATGTTTGTGTGTGAATGTGAACGAAAAATTTGATTTTCAATTAATTTTTAAATAAAAGATCATTTTTACATAGTGTTCTCATTTGATGTTTTTCAAAGGGTGCTGCACCCTGCCCTTTTCCTTTAAACCTGCCGATGCACCCTGTCCGTTTTAGATAATGATATTGTAAAAGCGCCCGGCTCGTTTTCCCCCAGTAGCTTCTTTTTGTATCTTCTACATATTTTTTAATATTTGGCTTTTTCCTCTCATACCTCCCCCCCCCCCCATAAAAAAAAAACAGATGCAACAACTGCATATTGTATTTCTTTTAAATGCTAAGATGTAAATTAACAACATAATACAAATATAACTTTTATTAGGTTGTTCGACATGTTTTGACTCACTCCGGGTCATTTTCAAAAACATTTTGAACAACATTTTCCAAATCTCAAACTAGAAATTTACTCTAGATTAATTTTAACACAATTATTCAAATCCTTGGCCCGGACATTTTTTGTCCAGTTGGAAAATTACAACTAGTGATGCACAGAATATTTGGTATGTATTTGGCCATACTACAAATATTTAATTAGGCTGAAAATAGGTCGCACTCGGCCTAACCAAATATCAAACTATTCAGTTTTGCTGAATATCTTTATATATGGACTAACCACCAGGGTTGGCAAAAACCCGGGTTTTTTCAGAAAAAAACCAACCCAGTGGGTTTTTGGGGGTTTTTCAGGGTTTTGAGGATTTTTCTTCTTGTCGTTCTTTGTTTGTTTGTTTTGTAACAACTATATAATTAATGGGATGAAGTTTTAAAAAATAAATGTTAATACTTTAATAATTTTTATTTAATATATTATTTAATTATAATTATTTAGAATTTTTATTTAATATATTATTTAATTATAATTATTTAGAATTTTTATTTAATATATTATTTAATTATAATTATTTAGAATTTTTATTTAATATATTATTTAATTATAATTATTTAGAATTTTTATTTAATATATTATTTAATTATAATTATTTAGAATTTTTATTCAATATTAAAAATAGTTTAAAAATTTGTAATGATTTTAAAGACATTTTATGACTGAATTGAAAGAAATTTTTTTAAAGTCAAAATAATTAAATTAATAGTCTAAAATTTTGTTTATTTCTCTTTTATAGATAAAAATTAGATTTAAACAGTGAATCATTTACTTTTGTTTTATTAAAATTTTCTTATGTAGTAGAATTTTATCAAATGTTTGGAATTATTGTCCTACTAGGGGGGAGGGGATGAATTCACTTTTAAACCATCTAAATTGTAAGCTTAAATTCCTAAATCTTCCAGATCTTGATGTATGGGAGGGGGGAAAGGGGGGGGGTTGCATCTCAATAGCACAGATTAGCTGCATGTTGTGTCATAGTCTGCGATCGCCCATCCTTCTGCTTTTGGCGAAATTAGATAAGGAGGGGAAGGGGGAGGTATAAACAATAGAACTATCTCAAGAATAAGAAATCATTATTTTTAAAGAATTATTTAACAAAGAACTTTATATTACATTATATTTTAAATACTATATTTACGTAAGAATATTTTATAATTGAATTTGTTTGGATCATCAATACTTTAATTGGAAAATGAAAAAAATACACCCCAGTGTATCTTTCTTTTGTTTTATTGATGGATTTTTATCAGGTCAATTTTCTTTTCCCCAGCTGGCTGCTGATGACTGAGATTTAATTAAAGTTTTAAACTGCAAATAGAAATAATAATAATTAAACCAAGAACTAAACGATACTTTTTTCTTTTCCTTACTTATTTAAAAAAAAAAATAAAACTTAACTATCCGATTGAGTTTAAATTTTCAGCAAATTCAAATAATAATAAATTAGGCAGCTTACTAAATTTCTATTAAAATACAATAAGTTTTCAGAAAATTAGAATCCCCCCCCCCCCCACCCAAAAAAAAAAAAAAAAAAAAAAAAAAAAAAAAAAAAAAACTACTATCACTATCTTAATCTTGCATCTGATAATGAATGTTCTTAGCTATGCAGAAGAGATTCATTATTATGGTGGGTTGTGCTGCACTATAATACTATTTCACTAAAGAAAGTGAAATGAATCAATGATCTACCCTTTATGTTTTGTTCAACTTAATTTAGTTTTATGCTTAATATATTTTGAATCATACTAAAATACCCGTGCCTCTAATTTTTAAGAATTGATTGAACCCCCCACTGTTTTCGTCATATTGACAAATAATCCTGATTTTTAATTGTTTATATAATTTTACATGTATTTTTTTTTAAGATAATTATTTTCTCTGTGAATTTTCCAAGTTTGTTTCAGATACAGCAATTATGCCCATTTAGAATTTTCTGAAAACTATATCTGTGACACATAAAATGTATATTATGTTTGGTTTAAATTGATATATTTATTATTAGTTAGATAAGTGGAATTTTAAATAAAGATTTTGATAAAACCCACTTGGGTTTTTTTCAAGGGTTTTTTCAAGTGGGTTTTTTCGAAAAAACCAACCCGGGTTTTTTCGGGTTGGGCAAAATCAAGCCAACCCTGAACCAAACAGGCTTTTCAAAATATTTTCAAAAAATTTAGTTAAATTTTATTTTTAACTGTTAATAAATAAAGATATCCCAGAAAATTAAGAAGTAGAATTATATTCAAATAAGAGAGATTACTTGTACATTTATGTATTTCCTGTTTGAAAAGTAACAACTAAGAAAATTAACTGTTAATGATGACATTCATAAGAACTAATAATGCATAAATGTAAGATCGTGAACATTGTTTTCTTTTTCAAAACTGAGTGTTTCTAAACAAACATAATGGAAGATAATGTGCAGCTTTCAGGGTAAAGGTGAAAATAAGCACTCGCCAGTCGCCATTCATCGATTAAACTTTAAAAACTGGCCAAATGCAGTATTTCCTGATAGCCCTTTTTCCCTAAATTTTGCGATTTTTCAGCATCCATTCGACGAAATTCGTAATTTTTATGTACCTGTTCGAAGAAATTCATGGCTTTTATGTGCCTGTTCCAAGAAAATTACGATTTTCTGTGCATAATCAACAAAATTCATGATTTTTTACACAGCAATCGATAAAATTCATGATTTTTACGCATTCGATCGATGAAATTCATGATTTTTAGACGTTCGATCGATAAAATACATGATTTTTACATGCTCAGTTGATAAAATTAATTTTTTTTACACGTCTGGTCAACAAATTTCATTATTTTTATGCGTTCGGTCGATAAAATACATGATTTTTACACGCTCGGTTGATAAAATTAATTATTTTTACACGCGTCAATGAATTTCATTATTTTTACATGCTTGGTCAATAAAAATTCCTGATTTTTACATGCTCGGTCGATAAAATTCATAATTTTTACATGCTCGGCCGATAAAAATCATGATTTTTTCACGCTCGGTCGATAAAATTCATGATTTTTTTCACACTCGGTCGATAAAATTCATGATTTTTTTCACACTCAGTCGATAAAATTCATGATTTTTTCACACTCGGTCGATAAAATTAATTATTTTTACATGCCCGGTCAACGAATTTCATTATTTTTACATGCTTGGTCAATAAAAAATCCTGATTTTTACATGCTCGGTCGATAAAATTCATGATTTTTACACGCTTGATCGATAAAATTCATGATTTTTTCACACTCGGTCGATAAAATTCATGATTTTTTCACACTCGGTCGATAAAATTCATGATTTTTTCACACTCGGTCGATAAAATTCATGATTTTTTCACACTCGGTCGATAAAATTCATGATTTTTTCACACTCGGTTGATAAAATTCATGATTTTTTCACACTCGGTCGATAAAATTCATGATTTTTTCACGCTCAGTCGATAAAATTAATTATTTTTACACGCCCGGTCAACGAATTTAATTATTTTTACTCGTTCGGTCGATAAAATACATGATTTTTACATGCTCGGTTGATAAAATTAATTATTTTTACACGCCCGGTCAACGAATTTCATTATTTTTACTCGTTCGGTCGATAAAATACATGATTTTTACATGCTCGGTTAATAAAATTAATTATTTTTACATGCCCGGTCAAGGAATTTCATTATTTTTACGCGTTCGATCAATGAAATTCATGATTTTTACAAGTTCGATCTACAAAATTAAGGATTTTTACGCGTTCGATCTACGAAATTCAGGATTTTTACGCGTTCGATCTACGAAATTCAGGATTTTTACGCGTTCGATCTACGAAATTCAGGATTTTTACGCGGTCGATCGACGAAATTCAGGATTTTTACGCGGTCGATCGATGAAATTCAGGATTTTTTAGAGTGTCAACAATACTCCAGATTGTAAAACATGCAATGGGGAGTTATGAGATAAAAAAAAAAAGCAAAATATTAATTGGTTATTTTTTTAAACCAAAAACATTGGGAAGGAGGTGTCCATTAATGGCATATCTACATAGCTGCAACCTTGGCATAATCGTAATTGTGAGGGCCGCAAGATAACAAGAAGATAACAAAATTCCTAAACAGCGTAATTAAACTGGACACTGTAATAAAATATAATGTAATAAGATTTATTAAATTATAAAATAATACTTACATGAGATGTATCAACAAGTCTCTGTTCAACCACATTTTACTAGCAGCTAAGCTTCCACTCTGGAAGAGAAGAAAATCAATAACAACCCAATACAAAATGGCTTATAACTGAATATAAGAACATTTTATAAATTTATTTTAATTCACAGAAGAAGCTACAAAGTTTAATTAATCAAAGTTTAACTAAATTAATTAAAAAAGTTTTAAGACTATACTCTTTTTAAGTTATAACTCAAAGCTAAAGCACAGTTTGTTTTTTTCTGTAAAGGCTTCTTGTAAAAAGGTCTGGTTCATAAAATGGCAGTATCTGTGTTAAATATTATGTAAAATTGTTTTATAATTTAACTTTTAATACTTTAGTCTGAAATATAAAAATATTAGGCCAGCCGAATATTCGGTATACTTGTAGGCTGAATATTCAGTATTCGGCCAAAATCGCTATTCAGTGCATCCTTAGTTTATAGTAATTTAAATTTACTTTATAAGCTTTTAAAATTTTCGTAATTACATTTTAAAAGTTACAGATTACTAACTAATATGCTAAAACATATGTATCAACAATTATACATACCAAGAAGGAAATCCATATACTGCGATATTTTTTAATATTCCTTTAGATTCCGGTTTCAGAGGTTTTATCAAATAAATACTTGACAAAGTTGATTACATAGTTAAATATTATGTACTTTATGATTAAAATAAGTTGGCTATTATTTACTTTGTGGAGGAGGAAGAGGGGAAGGGGATAAAAAAGTATGTTTACCTCCTGTGAACAAAAACAGCATTTTGGCCTTGAATGAGGGTTCCTGCAGTGGAGTTCCACCCCCCCCCCCCCCCAACAAATTTTGACAAACAAAATCAAAGCATATTTTTATATATTTTAAATAATTTTTTAGTTTACTTTCAATTAATAACTCCAAAATAATATTCATCCACATTTACTTATTATAAACACATTATTTAATTTTATTGAATAATTTATTTATATTTAATAATAGAAGTTAAAATGTTTTGATTTAACTTGGTTATTAGGGTGGGTCGAAAAAACCGAAATTTATATAATCGAAACGTAATAGTGCGGAAAAGTTGCCATTGGTAATAAGGAATAAATTCACAAAATATTACACCAAATGGTTAATATCTTTTAAATATATTTTACCGCTGCAAAGAGGGCAAAGTTTTTAAAAAAAAACACATTTTTTTTTTTTTTAAATTAAATTATCCAACTATACCAATACAATTTCTAATAGAATGCAAAAGCTACATCAAGATGTTAGTAATGTTCCAATAAAATGTCATTATGGTGAAATTATTTCTATTACCGCCGCAGGGGCAGCCAAAATTTTTTAAAAAAATGGCAAAAATTTCAATTTTCCGTTTTTTACTTTTTTTCAAATTCATATTATATGTCTACTATTAAAAAAATTTACATTATGTCTAGTAATACCTAATAAATGTCTAGTAATTTTGATGATCGGGATTGCCAACCAAGGGCGAGAGGGGCCCGCCCCCCCTAAATTTTGGAAAAAAGGGCTTTTTGAAGAAATTTTTGCGATTTTATGGTAAATTTAAGGATTTTTTTAGTAGGGGCGACCTCTTACATAAATTTCCCCTCAAATCCCCCCTCCCAACAAAAAATCTCTAAAACGTTCCGGAAAATCACTTCAAAAAACCCCTTTCTCTCAAATTTAGGGGGGGGGGGGGGGGACGGGCCTCTCTCGCCCCTGGTTCGCAATGCTCATGATCAAAATTACTACACATTTATAAGTTATTACAAGGTATAATGTAAATTTATTTAATTCTAGACATATAATAAAAATTAAAAACGAAAAATTGAAATTTTTGCCGGTTTTTTTTCAAAATTTTGACTGCCCCTGCAGCGGTAATAGAAATGATTTCGACCCGATTGATTATGTCAGAAACTAAACAAATGTTTTGATTTATCACTCAAGGTCAGAAATCTCATTTTTTAAATCAAAATATTTTTACTTTCATTATTAAATATAAATAAATTAGTCAATAAAATTAAGGGGGGGGGGGGGCTTCAAAAAGTATGTTTACCTCCTGTGAACCAAAAAAAAAAAGAGCTAGTTTTGGAATTGAATGAGGGTTCCTGCAGTAGAGTTCCTCCCCCCCCCCCCTAACAAATTTTGACAAACAAAATCAAAGCATATTTTATATATTTTAAATAATTTTTTAGTTTACTTTCAATTAATAATTCCAAAATAATATTCATCCACATTTACTTATTATAAACACATTATTTAATTTTATTGAATCATTTATTTATATTTAATAATAGAAGTTAAAATGTTTTGATTTAACTTGGTTATTAGGTGGGTCGAAAAAACCGAAATTTATATAATCGAAACGTAATAGTGCGGAAAAGTTGCCATTGGTAATAAGGAATAAATTCACAAAATATTACACCAAATGGTTAATATCTTTTAAATATCTTTTACCGCCGCAAAGAGGGCAAAATTTAAAAAAAAAAAATCGCTTTTTTTTTTTTTTTTTTTAATTAAATTATCCAACCATACCAATACAATTTCTAATAGAATGCAAAAGCTACATCAAGATGTTAGTAATGTTCCAATAAAATGTCATTATGGTGAAATTATTTCTATTACCGCCGCAGGGGCAGCCAAAATTTTTTTAAAAAATGGCAAAAATTTCAATTTTCCGTTTTTTACTTTTTTTCAAATTCATATTATATGTCTACTATTAAAAAAATTTACATTATATCTAGTAATACCTAATAAATGTCTAGTAATTTTGATGATCGGGATTGCCAACCAAGGGCGAGAGGGGCCCGCCCCTCTTAAATTTTGGAAAAAAGGGCTTTTTGAAGAAATTTTTGCGATTTTATGGTAAATTTAAGGATTTTTTTAGTAGGGGCGACCTCTTACATAAATTCCCCCTCAATTTTCACTTTTTCTCCCCCCTCCCAACAAAAAATCTCTAAAACGTTCCGGAAAATCACTTCAAAAAACCCCTTTCTCTCAAATTTAGGGGGGGGGGGGGGGACGGGGGGGACAGGCCTCTCTCGCCCCTGGTTCGCAATGCTCATGATCAAAATTACTACACATTTATAAGTTATTACAAGCTATAATGTAAATTTATTTAATTCTAGACATATAATAAAAATTAAAAACGAAAAATTGAAATTTTTGCCGGTTTTTTTTCAAAATTTTGACTGCCCCTGCAGCAGTTATAGAAATGATTTCGACCCGATTGATTATGTCAGAAACTAAACAAATGTTTTGATTTATCACTCAAGGTCAGAAATCTCATTTTTTAAATCAAAATATTTTTACTTTCATTATTAAATATAAATAAATTAGTCAATAAAATTAAGGGGGGGGGGGCTTCAGAAAGTATGTTTACCTCTTGTGAACCAAAAAAAAAAAAAGAGCTAGTTTTGGAATTGAATGAGGGTTCCTGCAGTAGAGTTCCTCCCCCCCCCCCCCCCAACAAATTTTGACAAACAAAATCAAAGCATATTTTATATATTTTAAATAATTTTTTAGTTTACTTTCAATTAATAATTACAAAATAATATTCATCCACATTTACTTATTATAAACACATTATTTAATTTTATTGAATCATTTATTTATATTTAATAATAGAAGTTAAAATGTTTTGATTTAACTTGGTTATTAGGGTGGGTCGAAAAAACCGAAATTTATATAATCGAAACGTAATAGTGCGGAAAAGTTGCCATTGGTAATAAGGAATAAATTCACAAAATATTACACCAAATGGTTAATATCTTTTAAATATCTTTTACCGCCGCAAAGAGGGCAAAATTTAAAAAAAATCGCTTTTTTTTTTTTTTTTTTTTAAATTAAATTATCCAACCATACCAATACAATTTCTAATAGAATGCAAAAGCTACATCAAGATGTTAGTAATGTTCCAATAAAATATCATTATGGTGAAATTATTTCTATTACCGCCACAGAGGCAGCCAAAATTTTGAAAAAAAACGGCAAAAATTTCAATTTTCCGTTTTTTACTTTTTTTCAAATTCATATTATATGTCTACTATTAAAAAAATTTACATTATGTCTAGTAATAACTAATAAATGTCTAGTAATTTTGATGATGGGGATTGCCAACCAAGGGCAAGAGGGGCCCGCCCCTCTTAAATTTTGGAAAAAAGGGGTTTTTGAAGAAATTTTTGCGATTTTATGGTAAATTTAAGGATTTTTTTAGTAGGAAGAAATCTTACATAAATTCCCCCTCAATTTTCACTTTTTCTCCCCCCTCCCAACAAAAAATCTCTAAAACGTTCCGGAAAATCACTTCAAAAAACCCCTTTCTCTCAAATTTAGGGGGGGGGGGGGGGGGCTCTCTCGCCCCTGGTTCGCAATGCTCATGATCAAAATTACTACACATTTATAAGTTATTACAAGCTATAATGTAAATTTATTTAATTCTAGACATATAATAAAAGTTAAAAACTCTAGAAAAAACGAAAAATTGAAATTTTTGCCGTTTTTTTCAAAATTTTGACTGCCTCTGCAGCGGTAATAGAAATGATTTCAACCCACCCTATTGATTATGTCAGAAACTAAAATGTTTTGATTTATCGCTCAAGGTCAGAAATCTCATTTTTTAAATCAAAACATTTTAACTTATATTATTAAATATAAATAAATTAGCCAATAAAATTAAATAATGTGTTTATAATAAGTAAATATGGATGAAAGGAAATGAGAAACAAAACAAATATGTCTTGATTTAAAAAACAAGATGGCACACAGGAGGTTAATCACAAAGCTGTTCCTTTATTACTTTATGCAGTTTAACCCTTAATTGCTGTCACAAAAACTGTTGCATACATACTGTGAGTGGTTTTGGTTTCCAAGACCACTTGATTGAAAGATTAATAAAAAGCTCGAATAACTAATAAGATACTGCTTCTGTTCTAAACTTCATGTAGGGGAGACCGGTACACAGTGGACCACTTTTCCAGTTAACATTTTTTTTTCTCTTTAACAGACTGACCGATCTGTATGAAAATATTTTTGAATATTCCTTAAACCTTCTTACATCCATCATAATTTTCTCACAACATAGTTTTCAATACATTTTTCAAAAAAAAAAAAAAAAAAAAAAAATTATATACACTTGTGAAGTGGACTAGTGTACCCCGGAAGCGGGGTACAGTGGTCCACCCACCGTGGTACAGTGGACCACTATTAGGTATTATCTAAAATACAATATAAATCTATTTTTCATTAATCTAATTATTTTTTGTTGCCCCTTCACCCACAAAATAACATAGTAATATAAATTTTGAAGCAAAAACAAAAAAATTATATTTTGAAAATAATAACAGATTAATACAGGAACAATTGCAATTTAGTTGAAGTTATTACTTAAGTACAAAAAAATCCGCTCACATTAAAATTTGCAAATTAAATTCTTAAGTACTTATGAGTAAGATTGAGCCTGGAATTTTCAAGAAATAATTTTGGGTCTGAGAGCAACATTATGAAATCATTGACATCAACAGCAGATTCATCTACAGTTTCAGAAGAAATAAACTGATTTCCATTCAATTTGCGTCTCATAAATCTTACTTGAATAAAATCATCAACAATTAGACTACAGTTATATTTATCAAAGGCAGTAAATACAAAACAAAATATTTCTTACTATGTTAAATAAATTGTTATTTTTATTTGTTTACTTTATTTTACAGTTAAATAACTACTTTTGAACAATATTTCTTTATAGTAAATAAGCAATTATTAAACATTTTGAACATTCTGCATTACAGGAGCAGAGTGGATTGTGGACCACTGTGCCCCAGGAGTGGGTGGTCCACTGTACCCCATGTTGAAGTTCAATAAATAATCATATTAATATTGTTCATAGCTTTCTTTTAAACATATTAACTTTAAAGTAAAATAAAAACAAGTATCTTAGCTTTAGTCATATATTACAGATACAGAGGACAGTCAATTCTCAAATACTCATCATACATCACATGCAGATAGATTTTAAAAACTAAATTTTAAAGGGAAAACTTACGGGTATGTACAAACTAAACAAAAACACAATTTGATTTTTTTTTTTTTCTTAGAAGGACAGTAATTACTTGAACTTCATTTTTATAAACATGGGAAGACTTATTTTACTTTCTTTAATCATTGTTGAACGCTAAATTATACTTTGTGATAATTTAAGAAGTATTTTGTTTTGTTTATTTAAGGAGTTTAAGTATCTCCTTGGAAACTTTTTAATTTCTATGGAGTTTCTAAGTAGTGTAAGGCGTCTGTATGACCCCTGCTATACTTAAACTGAAAATCACAAGTTACTGTGAAAATTGATAAAAGCACTACCGCTAAAAGCAGCTAAAATATTTTTTTTTTCCCCCAAAAGCCGTAGCATTTAAGCCTAACATTTATAACTAGGATTAGGGTGGTTTTATTCCAAACAAACGTTCATTTACAATGTTTTTTAGAGAACATTACAACATAAAATTGAATAATTTACCTTTTTTTCTGTAAAATAGACAACATCAGGCGAGAAAAATTGGGTTAGAATCTTGTATATACAATTCTTGTTTACGCTTGCCTCATGTATCTCGACAACAGAAGGAAAGGCACCGCGCACGCGCAGATGGAAACTAATATATCCTCCACTCCTGTCGGCCTGTCACACTGTTCAAAAAATTAGCAGTTGGAATTTTATTTAATTAGTTTTAGAATATATGCTTTATGTAATTTAGATCATTTTCACTGTCTCTGGGAGATGTAGAATACCCCAACTGTGCATTTGAGAGGGGTAAAATTATAAAATTTCAAATCTTAAAAATTAAAAAAAAAAAAAAAAAAAATTAAAATTTTTGAAATTTTACCGAGAAGAAAATTTTGAGATATTCCTCATTTAAGTTTGTAATTTTTAAAAACTTAAAATTTTAACAAAAGTTTTTTTTTTTTTTTTTGAAAAAAAATTATTAAAAAAAAAAAATAATGTACAGTAAAATATGTGTTTTAAAGCTGTATTTTTCTTATAATATCTATATAATATATACATATGTACATACGTCCAATTCAATGAGGGGGTTACCCCCCCCCCCCCATTGAATTATTATTAAAAAATGTTGAAAAAGAATTTAATCTTATATTATTAGTCAAATTGCAGGTCATAGAAGTCTGTTTATTGAAAGTGTGAAATATGTTTTATCCCCCCCCCCCAGCCCCACCTTCACATCCCTCGAGGGGGTGAGGGAGGAAAATATTGCTGGAAGGGGGCACGAATCTGTGACGTTGAAGTGTTTCTTTTTAGGTAATATTGTATTCTCATAGGAAATACATGCACTTTTGAAAAAATTTACAGATTTGAATTGGCACCATTATGCATAGAAATAATCAAAACTTGGAATATAGAAATTTTTACATCTATAAAAAGTAAAGACTTTTGTGCATAAAAAATGCACACTTTTTGCGAACACGGAACAGGCAGTTATTTTATGCAAAAAATTTGCACAGTTTTTGAAAACAAAAAATATGCACTTTTTTGTATGCATAAAAAATGCATATAATGTGCACACAAAGTGTACACTTTTTGAAATATTCAAAAATATTCACTTTTTTTGCACAAATTGTACACAATTGAAACTTTTTTGCAAAAAAAGTGCAAACATTTTCTAGCTGGGATAATATGATTTAAAAAATAATTTATCAATACTCTTATATCATACTCTGCTTCAGCTGTTTAGGATTATTATGTATTTCTGACCGTTGCGTGGCCTCATCATCGTACTAACTTTATATATTTCTACCCATTTATATTGTCTTATCCGCAAACGAATTTACTTCCTTATTTATAAATCGATTTAGTCTCTTATAGGTAAATGGATTTATTCCCTTGCTGAATTTGCACGCCTATAATTTACATCTTTAGTTACATATTTCCACTTATTTTCTCAGTGACTTAAGAGAGGAGAACTCTTCAAAAAACCAATATGATGTTATAGATTAAATATAAGAATTTTTCATGACAAACTAACCGTATTGTAACATTAAATGCATAAATTGAATAAAAGTTTTGTGTCTGATAAAATTACAGCTGTGTAAGTATCAACTTCTTAATTGTTCTAAAATAAAATATTTACAAAAACCACTTACGACATTTTCCGATATGTAAGTCGCGGAATAAACAAACATGTTTGACACCAAATGAAATATTTATTAAAATGTAACGTATTCCTGTCTATATAACTTATTCTATTAAGTAAAATTTCCCGTTTAGGTAAGGTTTATTTAGACCGTGACATATACGCCGGATATTACTTTACAATGTATTGCAATGCAGTAGAATATCTTTTGAGGATATGCACAGATTTTATTTTTTAATTGGCATTTATACTGTTCTTCTTAATATTTGTTTGATATATCTAGACCATTGGCTACGGCTCCCCTGAATCCCCGTGGATCAGGTAGGCATAAGAGCAGGCGTCGACGGATTATCGCTTCCGCCCTGGCACAGATTTACTGTGTTGACAAAGATAAGTGCAGTCGGGGAACTTTTATGACCGTTAACCCATTAACCGGCAAAACTATATGGGCGGTGTCTTCAATATTTTTTCTGAAATTCGTTTACCACCAAAAATTCTGAAATATAATATTCGGTATCTTTTATAGAAAAGTTTTTGTCATTAAATAAAGTATTTTTTACATACTAAAATAGTTGTAGCTTGGCAGGGTTTTTTTTTCATGTACTTTTATTTTGACCGTTGCGTCAGCGACACACCAGCGGGAATGGGTTAACAAGTAGGACTGACGTCTCAGGGAAGCGAATGATAAACGGACGACGCCAAAAAGTGGTGGTAAGAAGAAGTAATATAGTAAAAGGCAAACATTAAATGTCCTAAGCTATATGTAGGCCTTTAAGCAAGTTGCAAGTAATTGTGAGTACCTGAGGGGAGTTTTCACGTCCTCTCGAGGCGTAATGCTTAGTGATATGGTTCTGATATGAGAATCTCCAGAGGTATGGGCTCTGCTGTTGGTTCACTCAGTTATTCAATAAAGGCGGAAAAATGTATTTTTTTATGAATTGAGGTAGAAGCCAGGCATTGGTGCTGACTTAGTAGCACTAATTTGCTGTGAGTTTTAAAGGAATTGAATGCATTGAAACAATTTGTTTCACTTGAACGCATATCTTGGGACAATCTTATCACAAGGTAAGGTAAACGTCATATATGGTCGTATCAATAGATGGTGTATGCTCATTACTAAGACAATATACTATACATAGAATACAATAGAATACAATATACTTTGAAGAAGTGGAATTACGGCTTTCAGTTACGAGTGTAGGAGGAGGATCGGGAACATTGCAGAAGATGTCGTAGCGGCCGGTTTCACAGACATTTGGCCAAAGCGGTGTCCGTGATAGGGGTCTGCCCCTCCAGGTGATCCTGACTCAACCAGGTAAACACAAGACAACTGAAATCCGGTTGGAGTATCAAAGTTAACTGTAGTGGTAACTACAATAAGAAGAATAGGCTATAAAGAGAAGATGAAGTTTGAGAAGTCCAATTGTAAATGTAATAAGTGTAAACATTGTAAATAAATTTTTAAATTCCGCCCTGTTCAACGTTCTACTTGTTACATTGCCACTATTATTGTCAAACATGTTTGATGTTAGATGTCATAGATTTTTGATGCTAGATGTGTCAGATGTTTGATGTTAGATGTGATAGATGTTTGATGTTAGATGTGATACATGTACGATGTTTAGATGTGATAAATGTTTGAAGTTAGATGTGATGTTGAAGTGTTTGATGTAAGATGTGATAGATATTGTAAAGTATAAGTATGCACATAAGCTATGATGCTTTACCGTAGGTGGGATGGTAACCTCCCTTATCGGCAAAGTTGAATAAAGGCAAAATGTCAATGCTAAGGGAGGGGCGAGAGTCGACATCTCGACCAAAGATGATTGACTACTTTACTAATTGGCATATAGTAACAGTGGTAGACCAAGTGTCTATGTTGAACGACTGATATCAGGGAAAATTTGTGATGTCTCTCAGTGGATGTACGCAGTATTACTAATCTAGATAAGACCCCGGTCGCCCTTCTTGGTGGTCCCGAATCGGCACCTTAAGTGGGGAAGTTGACCGAGAGACCGGCATTGCGAGCTGTGCTTCGACATGACGGGGACAGTCAAGCGGACGAAACAGAACCTACAAGCGGCGAAAGGTGATAATGAGGGTCTGATTAGCTGGTATCGCTGGAGGTGGTGAGTAAAATCGCTACGGGTGTGTGCGCCAACCCTCAACTATGGTCGGTTCTCGACCTCAGGAGATAACATGGCGTTACGCTGGTCCAACTCTTAGACCTATCCATCGTGCCTGGACTAGATCAGGGAGTGACTAGAGGGCAACGGCTGACTGATGTGGTATGACTGTTTCCAAACTTATCTAGGGCGAGACGCAGGCGAGGACGGAATCTGTGTGGCAAGGATCGCTTGTGGTTCCGTAGCACTGTCTGGTCAATGCGTGAGGCGGCAAGCTGCATCCCTCGATACTGGCAGATGGCGGAACATAGACAGGCACGTAATAGGTATGGGATGGGTGTTGATATCCCTTTTCTAAGACATTTCATTCTTTGCGGTTCTCACTGCAGCTGGAGTAGTTCTGAGCTGACCTCAATTTTGGTTGGAAAGGGAATTGCCCCGCTTTGGCCAGGAGTGGATCGAGATCACGGAGGACCACCCGGTCTCTATTTTGTGGCTTGTATCACCTCCCTGGGAATGGTAGATGTCTTTTCCCAGACTGGCCGGTTACGAGGAACCGGACCGAGAATCGTCAGTCAAGTGACGGCATACAGACCAAAGTCATACCCTGGATCGTCAACCAGTCCAGCGTGTCTTTGCGTAGTCGGATCTTTCTGTTCCCGACAGTTGGAAGAGCAGGAGTCTACCAACTAATTTCCACGCTACTAACTCCCGATCGGGATCGTTTCTTTATCATTTGAGAGAGAGAGAGTCTTCCACGTCCGTAAGAGACCGATATTGACGTCTACGGTTTCCTAAGTTCCGTCGGCCATGCACTGTCGAGAGGTCTTCTCGCAGACCTTGGACAAGGTCGTCGGGATTTAAAATGTGTGTAGTTCTTGGGTCAGAGGCCGGGAGATCCAGACACTGGTAGTATTGCTCATAAGTGTCCCCACTTCCGGACAGTCCGGTCAAGAGGAACCAAACCAGAGGCTAGTCAGTCAAGTGACTGTGTCTACAGAGTTCGTACGGGTACCGTTATTTTCAAGGTGACATACCAGTATATTTTTCTAAAAAAATACATCAAGTTCAAACGTGCGAAATTCCCCTTTTTTCAGAAGAGATTATCTATAAGAAAATACTGGTACCGAAGAATTCCGTAGTCTTAAAATTCCAGGACCCGTACGAACCCTGGTCTAGACCAAAGTCATACTCTAGGTCGAAAACCTGTTTGTGAAACACAATAAAATGTTTTGTTTTCTGTTGCTTCGCTGTCTTTATTGGTCGTTTTCACTTTTGCCAAACACATTTTATTTTACGAAATCATAGTGAAAGGAAAATATTTTAGTCGTGATTTGTGTGTGTGTATGTGAATGAATATGATAACTCCGAAACGGTGCTTCCGATTGAATACCCAAATAACGAACATCATGTAAACAACTGTCGCAGAATCCGTATACATTTTCGTACAAATTGGCTGGCGGATTATGTGTTCAATTCATTTTGAAACCATTTTCAAACGACTTTGAAGCTGTTTTATACAGTCAATTACCAAGAAAATGTGACAGAATATATGAGATAAATAATACGGTGATATAATAAAGAATAAGTAGAACAGAGGTAGCGACTCTAGTTTATAAGCAGGAGGTCCATCGTTCGTAACCAGCCGAAGCAATTGTGTCAGAAATTTATATATATATATATATATATATATATATGTGTGTGTGTAGAGGTTAGGAAAGTTGAGTGAGGTCATTCCAATTTCTTTTTTAACCCCTTAACTGTGTATCTCGAACTAAATTCGGGCAAGAAGAGTGTCCTTGTTTTGCTACTAAAAGCTTTTGCACACCAGTAATTTTTAAACGCAATCTTCGCTTTATTAATCGGCAAGCATTTTCGATTACATAAAGCAAATATTTTAGTACGGAAAAAGTGGTGTATTGTGCCTATTTTTAGTTTATGATTTCGAAAAACCTTCAACAGTTAAGGGGTTAATGAAAACTTAAGATTTTGTAATTGTAAAAATAAATATGTCAATTCCATTTTAGTTTAAAGCTCTAAATTTATTTTATCATTCTTGTTCTGTAAGAATAAGAAAAATCTAATTTTTAATTTAAAGGAAAATAAAATAAAAAAATTCAGTAATGACTTTCACATGAAATGGAGAATATTATGTAATATTTTCCATTTATGTGCTTTTATTTTGCATTACTATTTCTTTTATCTTCTTATTAGAAAATTAACTAAATTGAAAAAGAAAGTAAAACAAAAAATGTTCCTGAATAATTTAGTTGTATATAGTATTATGGATATTTTTGAAATGGTATATTTTCGAACTGAATTGCTAAAGCAGTAATAAAAGTTATTTTAAAGACAATGTAATTTGTACATTCAAGGAAAATATTTAGATTGCTTTTCGTTGCTAATTTTAAGAATTTTTACGTGCGTATTCATTAAAATACTTCATTTCAGTTCCGTCTAATACAAATTTCTTTGTTTTATACGAGAAGGAAATGTTTTCAGATGAAAGTGTACTAAACATAATTTAATAATGCAGTCGAAAAAAGTCTGAGCGCTTAATAAAACGGTGAAGTAATTACATTGAACTAGATTCTTCTGGATGTACAATTACAAATTTAATTTAATTTTGAATTTTTAACTTAATTTTTTATTAGAGATTTAATTATCCTACTTTCCTTTTAGTTAGATTGCACGAATACTGTATTAAAAAATATTAATCTACCAGGTAAAAATTCCGAATTTTAAATATATTTCACCATTCTTATATTATAAATGTATCAAAGAAGAATGCTCCAGAAGTTTTGTTTTTTAATATTAATGTTAATATTAATATTAATATTAATATAAATATGTTTGATTTTTATTCTATACATTACGAATATTTTTGCATTTAGTGTAATGTCAGACTGTTATAATAAAAAGTTTTGAAGAGTCATATCAAGGACAATTTCCAACTTTCTTGAAAGAGTTTTTTAACAGGGTGGCTAGTGGTCAGGGAAAAATACAGTAAAAAAATGATAATTACCAGTATATTCTTATAGAAAAATTCAAATTGATTATTTGTTCGAATAATCAACATAAATTTTTCTATAAGAATATACTGGTGTTTATCACTTTTTTTGACTGTATTTTTCCCTGACCACTAGCCACCCTGTTTAATATTTCCATTCCTTAAAATATCAACACATAAGGTCATTGTGACTTAAATCCAAAACTTCTACAACTGCGTAATTACTAAATATGTGGTCGGCCCCCAATTTTGAGGATGTTTTGTCAACTTAGGTCTAAATACCGTTCATACATTTAGGGCCAATTTTCAAAATTAGTGACTTGCATCACTGTGAATTTAAAAGGTTCAATGAATACTCAAAAGGAACAAAAGAGTTTTTTAGATGAAGAAAAGAGTCATAGGAATATTACAGTATGTCTTTGGAGACTCAAGTTTTCGAAGTAGTTAATGCTTTCTTTAAAAATCGGAAAAACTAAAATGCATTTAAGGCATTCTTTTATGGATAGGATTTGGGTGAATTTATATAAAAAAAACATAAATTCACCAAATACAACAGAAGAGTAACAATACTTTTCGAGCACATGGCATAAATTAAATACAAAAAAAAAGCTCATATATTCGCTATTAGCGACAAAATTGGCATATTAGGCTGATATCAGACAATAAAATAGGCATAAAAAGCAAAAAATTAAAGTTACATTTCAAGTGATGGTTTATCGTTTATTTATATGCACATTTCATTGACATGGGATCTGAAACAATGACGTTTCAAGTTTAAAACTTGTTTAGGTTTTAAAATTTTGTACCTTTTCCCTGGTTACAAAAATTCTTTTCATTTCTTGGTTTAATCCTGTTCTGGTTTTTTTTCTTGTCCATGTATTATAATCAAACTCTACCTATACCAACTTTAATTATTGTCATCTTGTAGAATGGTATATGAGCAAAAAGGGGGAATTAAAACGACACAATTACAATACGCTCATTTAAATTGAAATTTGTCTTTCAGAATAACAATACAGCAATATGTATAAGCATTTAAAGATTTATAAATCGACCAAAGACAATAATGCGTGGTAGACCTTGGCGTGAAAATAATTATAAAGCAAGGTGCGCGCACGTTCTAGAATTTGTAAGGGTAATAGCGCCATTATTTGAGATTAGAAATATTCTATTTAAAAATGAACTCGCAGAATTTGTAACTGCATTAATTAATCGCAAAATTTGTAATGGTTTTCTGCGATTATTAAATAAGACGAAAAATTCTGTTAAAAAATTATGATAGAACTGTACCTACGCTGTTACATAAACAGTTCGGAGAAGTATTATTTATTTTATTTCATTTAAGAATATGTATTTCAAAAATCGTATGTTGTTTATCAAATAAAGTGATATATCGTTTTACGCAAATTCTAAAGTGTTGTGGATTAAGTTTGAAAATCAAGCACGGGTTTCTGTAATCAGTATTCCGAATTTTATCAGAAAGATGATTCAGATTTAGATTTAGATTACAATTTTGAAGTTAAAATTCTGCTATACAATACAATTTTCTAATTCAGCTAGAAGATTATAAACAGCCATTTCAGTTTAAAAGTCAAACGAATGATTTATCTTTATAACAACCTATTGCAGAATCGTCAATTTCTTTTTCGATTTAGAAGCGTTTCACATTTTAATTCCTCAAAATCTTCTGTGAATAACCTGTAAGTATACTCTGGATCGAGTAGGAGTGATTTCATCAGGTTACATACGTTTTGATTATTCAGCCTTACTACACATTTAAAAAAAAAATGAGAGATGCATAATCTTGAATGTAAAGAACATAACTGGCGCTCTATATGAGCAATTTTATTGCGAGTCTCTTGAATCAAATCTCTTAAAAGAGCTAATTTAGAACGAAATAAGACCTTGTCAATACTACTTGAATAAAATAAATTACAACGTATAGAAATCTCTTTGCTATGTCTCAAATCAATAGGTTTTGTAATTTATGATTAAAAAAGTACTGGTTTATGGAACACTTACATTTCCTACGTGATTGTCGGCGCAAAAAAATTATTCCTAATTTCATTTCCATATGTTATAATAAAATGTTCAAATTCAATGTTATTTTTTCTCCTGTTAATAAAATATATTTTTCAAATCTCAAACACCAAATTTATCGCATAGATAACTGGGCAAATCTCTTTCCAGTGTGGTCTCTCTTATATTGGTCAGACTAAACGTTAGGGTTCGTACGGACTGCTGGAATTTTCAGGGCAGTTACCAGTATTTTCTTATAAAAAACTCGCCTTATGTAATGACGCGATTACATAAGGCGAGTTTTTTTTATAACAAAATACTGGTTATTTCACTGAAAATTCAAGGAGTCCGTACGAACCCTGTAAACGTACTCTTTGATTTCGTTTAAAAGAGCATGAAGGTTATGTTAAAAATCCGGGGCTTAAACGTTCTTCTAATGAACAACATTTGTATACAACATTGTTGTACAACATTGTAATACAACATTGTTAGTATTTTTAACATAGGTTCAACTTTTCCTGAGCCACCATTATCCAAAATGTTCTTCTAACCCTCATCTTTATTTTTGGGGAGCTTACCACGTCATTAAAAATTCTCAATCCTTAGTCAATGACTTATCTAGTACTCTAATTTTTCAAGTATTTGGAAAACATTAATTTATTTTCTCTTTTTTTTTTGTTTCTTTTGTACCTTTCGTTTTCTGGTACATGTCTCTAATTGTCCATACAATTGCTTCATGCTGCTTTCTTCCCATTGGCTGCTTTTCGGTGTTCTCTACCCGCATCGGGTATATAAGCCACCGCCTCTCTGTCGTTTTGCCTGGTCTTGCTTTTCTAGCACGCTGTGCTTTGCTCTTTGTCGCACTGAAGAAGAATCTCGCTTGTGGATTCAAAACAGCTGTTTGCTGTTGATTTTTTTTTTTTTTTTTGTATTATTTGCGCATTTTTAAAGTAGGTTTTCTGCCTTTTAAAAGACATTTTAAGTTTTGTCATATGTTATATCATGTTTATGTTTTATAATTTAGTACCTTTTCCCTAATGACAAATTTTTTTATTTCTTGTTTTAATATTGTTTTGTTCTTTTTAGTCTAGTGGATTATATTATAATCAAATTTTTGTTATTAATTCTTTAATTATTGCCATTTGGTAGAATGCTACGTGAGCAAAAAGGGTGAATTTAAACGACATAATTACGAGTAACCTCATTTAAATTGAAATTTGTCTTTCACTATCACAATACCACAATATGTACAAGCTTTCAAAGGTTTTTAAATCAATCATATGATAATAATAATAATGAGTGGTAGACTCTTCGTGGAGATAACTATACAGCAAGGTGTGTACACATATTTTGAATTTCCCAGAACAATAGTACCAAAATTTCAGATTATAAATAATATTTTTAATATTGAACATGGGAATATGTAATTGTCTTATTGGAATATGTAATTGCCTTAATTAATCTCAGATTTTGTAATTGTTTTCAGCGATTAAATAAGACGAAAAATTATATTCAAAAATTGTGGTTTAACTGTATATACGCTGCTATGTAAACAGTTCAGAGAAGTCATACTTATTTCGTTTCATTTATGAATCTGTGTTTTAAAAATCGTACATTGTTTTCCGAGCACATATTATACCAAATTAAGCAATTTCTAATGTGTTACTGGGACTAAGTTTCAAATTCAAGCGCAGGTTTTCGTAATCAATATCTAGAATCTATTAGAAAGAAGTTAATTTGCTTTCTTACGCTTGCTATTCTATGAAGCAGCGTTTTATTTTTGTGTTTCCTGCTTTCAAAGCTTTCTATTTACTGAAGACATTTGTATTAATTAAAGAGCTGTAACAAATAGAACAAGAACGAAAAATTATGCATCAAGCATAGATTATTTAACACTTTCCAACGCTTCCAAAATAATTTTACAAATCATTACCGTTTAATAAACTGAAAGATAACATCTAAGTAAACAATTTAGAAAACGCATAACTTATTTAAAAACGTAATTTCAGGAATTTCCAACATATATTTCCAACATATACAATATTCGGAAAAATATCCGAATACTTTTATTCAGCCCTGCATATCATCTATAGATTTGTATATATACTACATAGGATGCTAAATTTTAGTTTAGTTAGGAAACGCTTAGCACAGTTTAGAATTCTAATTCTGGTGTTTCTGTCATTAAACGGAAATGTGTTCGCGAACTTTTGTGCTGCCCTGTATAGGATCTACAGAATTTATACACACCAAGTAATAGACAAAAAGCGAGTTAAATTTAAAATTGCGTTCAGCAACTTAAAACGGACTCCCAGGAATTATTGTTAACAGACAGTAGAGAATTCTTTTGTGTGTCCCTGTAAATGAACGATGACTGCTATACACACAATATTCCGTAGTAAGCCTCTTGTAATGCACCTTAGTGATATGTATAAATTTCAATTTGTTTAAAATAGTGAAACATTATTTAATTAAACCGCAAACGATTTATCTGCATAGACGTAATGTAACGGATTTCTTTTGACTGTCTCTGTAAAGTAACTATAAGTTCTATGCACAGCATATTCCCTATTAAGCTTCTTGTAATGCACCTTAGTGATATATATCAATTACAATGTGTTTGAAATTGTGTAACATCAGTAAAATAAACCGCAAATGATTTCTTCCCATAGACCGTAATGCAACAGAATTTTTTTGAGTGTCCCTGTAAAAAAACTATAAGTGCTACACACTTCACTTGAAATAGCAAACATGCTATAGATAACGACAATAACATATAAAAATTGCAGGGCAATCCGAGAATATTTACGGGAGTTAAAGCAATGACAGACGGCAGACGGCCATACAGCAGACGGCCAGACAAACCGAAGTCATAAACACTTTTCAACTAAGTTGGTAAGTGTTAAAAAGATAAATTAAAAATTTTTAGCAAGCACACTGGATTGTTATTATTATTATTATTATTATTATTATTATTATTATTATTATTATTATTATTTGTAAATTTTAACATCGAGCAAATAAGAAATAATATTTTACTGAAAAAAATTATATTTTACGACGGTCCCAGTAATCTTAGATCAATGGTTCTCAACGGGAGAAGTACATCCCACAGGAGGCAGTTCCAGATATGTTATCAGCCCATACTCAGTTAGTTTATTTTTGTCATTTTATGAAAAGTAATATTGTAGACTAAAACTACTATTAATGCATGCAGATTTTTAAAAATACATTGAAAAAATTATTTTTATTCAATTTCAATAAATTACGATTCAGAACTTAAAAATACAACCTTAACCAAAATATTTCTAAGAAAAAGCAGCATACTATTTGGACCTCATTTTTATATTTAAAAACTTTTGTAATTTTACTGATTACTTTAATTATGTGACAAAGTTTGGATACTATTTAGACCAAGACCTCCTTATCATAGTATCAGACCTCTCAATCAGCAAGTTGCCTTTGACCGCTATACTTGTCCTGCTACTAGCGCCATCAATCGTCAGTAATAGTATTTACGACACGAAATCACAGGAAATTTTTTCACAGCTCCATTTGTTCTGTGCATTTGCTTATGAACTAGTAGTTTTCCTACCACTAAAATTTTATAGTAAATTCTATCTTATTAAATTGACAAGATCGTGTGATTACATGACAAAAAAAATTCTATTAAATTTTAGTGGTAGGAAAAAAGCGTAAGAGTTGGCAGCTATGCGGTAGCAGACCAGCTAGATTTTTCTATGGATTTTTCTATTATATTTTTGGATACCAGTTTTTTAGTAGAGACAATTTTGTTTTGTTTGATCGGAGAATTCTGGGATTTAAAAGAACAACATTTTCTCTAAAAATATACTGGTGTTCAAAAAGCCTGAAACATGGCAACTGTGCGGTAGTATCCACCAAGCGGCGATACTTTCCGGAGAAAGTCAATTAATAAGTTGGCAATTACCGCGGACATTTTCTCCCATAGACTTTCTCCGGATTGTCAAGTCTGATCTATGATAAGGGAGTCTTGATTTAGACCTTATTTTTATGGCTAAAAGTGTGGTAATTTTTCTGTTTATACTTGTATTTTAGACATTTTGTACAACTTCTTCGAATAATACTTATTGGATGGGATATGTATTTCTATTTACTCTGGACTATTTCACCTGAAGAACGTTTTCCTCTTGAAACTTCTTAAACATCCTACGTTGAATTGGTCTAATCGACACATTTCTATAATTCATTTCAATCGATTTGAACCAGAAATTTCTTCATGAAGTAAGTTAAACAAAAGCCACAGATAACTAAATTAAAATAAATAAATAAATAAATAAATAATATCAAATAGTTTTAAATAAAAATTCAGGTGTGAAATATTTTTATCAAGGAAGAGTAAAATTTCAATAGGGTAGAAAGTTTAAGGGGGAATATTCTTAAATCTTTAACACTTCGAGTGCCACATATATATGAATTAAGCTTTCATAGGATACCATTATTCAGTGATGCAACAGTTGGGCGATTCTCACCACTAAAGTTTAATAGTATTCTTCGTGTTGAAAAATCACTGAAACTCTGTCCTTAAATAACACAAAGAGTACAATTTTTTAACGGTGTCAATTGATTCTCTGCTACGCCACTGTTCCGTTACTGCATTCTTCAAGGTTGCGACAGTTCAGGGAAAAACACAGTTAAAAAAAAGAGAGCGACACCAGTATTTTCTTACAGAAAAATTCCTATTTTTTATTTGAGCAATAATGAAGTCGAATTTCTATAAGAAGATACTGGTACATTCCCTTTTTGCCGACTGTGTTTTTCCTTGATTTGCAGCCACACTGTTATTACATTTAGTGGTACACTAATAACTTTTGTGATATTTATTACAAGTGCAAGTAGAATTTTTAAAAAAATGTATTTTATGTACTTTGGCTGTACCAATTTAACGGTACCAATATTGTTTTTATTTTAGTAATAACCATGATTAGCAATAAAATGGATTCAAGGTTTTTTTTTTTTTTTTTTTTTTTTTTTTTTACTTACACTAAAAATTAAGATAGATAAATTTCGAGAAAACAGTATACAATACTTATGTAACTGTTTTAAACTTTATTTATTTATTTATTTATTGTTCAAGAGAAATCTTTTGAAGAATTTCGAGAAATCCTTCGAAAAAAAAGCATATTTTCGGCATTTTGAAATAAATGACTTTAAAGTATTATTTTAAGCATTCCGTATATTACGATCCTCTGATGTTATTTCATCAAAATTACTGTAATTATAGGGACTTTCCATGCGGTTTGTTATAAAATGCTCTGTAACTAATCCTCTTTAACATACATGGTTCTTGAAAAATCGAATTTTTGAACATTTAGCAGTAATATGCCTGCTTAAGGGTATAATTTAAATTGACTGTTTTAAACACGTTTAACTTAAAGAATATTTCAAATATATAAATGAGGTATTAGCAAACTTATAAAATTATTTAATTCTCAAAATAATCGGAAATCACAGAAGAAAACGGGTAGTATTTTTTTTTTCTAGTTTATAAACGAGAAGTCTAGCATTCGAATCCAACCGAGGCCATTATGTCAGAAATATATATATATGCATGTATGTGTGTGTATGCGTACATATATATACTTTCGGAAAGTCGAGTGGAGTCAGTCCAATTTATTTTTTACTGAAAACTTTAGATGCTGTAATTTAAAAAAAATACATATGTATGTCAATTCCGCTTTAATTTAAAACTCTTAAGTTATTTTATCATTCTTGTTCTGTAAGAATAAGAAAAATCTAATTTTATCTTAAAAGAAAATATAAAACTTTTTAGTAATGACTTTCATATGAAATGGAAAGTATTTTGTAATATTTTCCATTTAATCGCATTTATTTCGCATTACTATTTATTTTATCTTCTGATTAGATAATTAATCTGGGAGAAGTTGCGCTTACCCAGGATATAAATGATTTTTTTTTTTAACTTTGTCACCAATAAATACAAATAACAATCGTCACTTTATTTAGTTGGAGACAATTGTTATAAATTATGCGATAAAGTAAGTCGAAGATTACTTTTGAAAAAATAGTGGTGATAATTCAGGGTGGCTAGTGGTCAGGGAAAAATACAGTCAAACAAAGTGATAAACACCAGTTTATTCTTATAGAAAAATTTATGTTGATTATTCGATCAAATAATCAATTTGAATTTTTCTATAAGAATATACTGGTAATAATCATTTTTTTACTGTATTTTTCCCTGACCACTAGCCACCCTGTAATTGCAAAAACGTACGCAACCTGGGTATGTTATGCTCGGCGTTACTGCTCCCGGTTTAACTAAATTGAAAAAAAAAAAGTAAAACAAAATTTGTTCTCGTATAATTTAGTTATATGTAGTATTATGGATTTTTCTGTAATGCTACAAGGTGCGGCCATTAATTTACAGTACTGACTTAACTGTACGAGAATCGGAAACCGTCAGAACGCGATAATACTTTTGTATTTGGAAGGTCGTTTGTCTATGCATGTTCAATGGCTTGAAGGACATGCAGGCGGAGTTGTCAAGGGTTAAACCAAAGATCGCGGAACAAAAGGCACATTTTATAGTGCTGAGGAAAAGGCTAGTTCGGTTGTTTCCTGATAGAAACTCGTCGTACTATTCCAGGGATATAGCGTCGCCAGAGTACTCCACCTCCAGTCAAGGAAACATCTCACTGGTGTTGGGTGAGCGATGTTCTGTCTTGTTGCGTGGCGGGTGCAAGGATGATAACGTTGATTTGATTCCCGCGTTCCTGTTGTCAGCCCAAGTAGCTCCATTGGTAGATCATCAGCAATATAAGTCAAAGGTTGTGGGGTTGAATCTTGGCTTGGGCATTTGTTCGCCCAATTAGAAAAAAACAATTCGTATAACAGGGCTGCCGCTGGAGACTATTTTTATATTCTATTCGCACCACTATTTAAAAAATATAAATTTTGTACAATATTTCTCTTGCACATGCTGTCAAAGTGTAAGTGAAAAATTTTAGTTTTGAGAAAGTGGTGCGAGATAGGAATAAAAAATAGTCGCCAGTGGCAGCCCTGGTATAATATATTTACCAATCAGTTTGATTGAGAAAAAAAAAATAATAGTAGGTCTCATTTATGTTCCTTCTAATGAAAACTGTCTTGTTTTATATAGGTATATAATGTGTTTCTAACGAAACACATTAAGCATAGGAAAAAATGCATGTGAAAAATTCTTAGTGCTTACAAAAGGTGGAGATGCAATTAGATGGAACTTGATTCTTTTATATGATCATTTAAAAAATTAATTATATTTTAAACTTTTGACATGTTTTATTGCAGCTTTTATTAAAATTTTTACCAAAAATTTAAGGATTCTGTATTAAAAAATTAAGTCATCTATGTCATGAAATCAGAACATTATAGGATCAGGGCCCATAAGCCGTGTTTTTGACCCATGAAATAAGGCTAAAATTCAATTTTGTTATACTGACTTAATTATTTACTTTTTAATATTAGAAGGTTTATCCTGTACGATTTCAACAATATTTTTTGTATTTTGTTCGGATTTATATAACTTACATAAGCTCAAAGTTCGTATTTTTCGTAGTTTTTGATGAAAAATACGCAATTTCGTTTAATTTTACCTCAATTTTTAATACATTTTTTAATATTTTACTATGAGCGCAGGTTTGCAACACTTTTATTTTAACATATATTGTACATTTTGATGTATTTTATGATATATGTAAAGAAGAAAGTGTTGCACGATTGCGCTCATATAAATAATTGAGGTAAAATTAGGAGAAATTGAGTATTTTTCATCAAAAACTAAGGAAAATACGAACTTTGAGCTTCTGTAAGTCATATAAATCCGAACAAAATGCAAAAAATATTGTTGAAATCATACAGAATAAACATTCTAATATTATAAAGTGAAATAATTAAGTCAGTATAACAAAATCGAGTTTAGGCTTTTATCATGGGCCAAAAACACGGCTTATGGACCCTGATACATTATCCAATAATTCCACTAATATTAAAGATTATAAAAAATATATATCTGAGATATAAAGATTATAAATATATATATATATATATATATATATATATATATATATATATATATATATATATATATATATATATATATATATATATATATATATAATCTGTGCAATAATGAATATTAAAATATCTAAACAATATTTCTTTAAAAAATATGTAAATTTCGTTTACATTTTCTTTAATTCTTTTAAATTAATATTTAATTACATTTAATAATTATTTTTAAAATTACAACTTTTTTTATGTATACCTATTATTTATAGTAGGGATATTTCTAGAAAGTTATAATATCGAGCTGAAATGCTTAAATAGAAGTAATTTTAAGAGCAATTTCATTCTCTTGAAAAAATGTTGGAAATGCATTTTATTCCTAATGGAGAGAAGTATTTCATTTCTGTTGCTCTTAATGAAAAATTCTTTGTTTTATACAAAGAAAAAAGTTTCCAAGTGAAAAGCACTAAGCATAGTGAAAAAAATGCAGTTGAAAAATGTCTGACTGCTTAGAAAAAGATTGTGAAGTAATTACATGGAAGAAGACTTTTCTACATGAGAATTCATAAATTAAATTTAATTTCGAAGTTTGAACTCGACTTTTTACTACAGATTTAATTACCAGTCATTTTGTATTTCATTTTACGAAGATTGTATTCCCTTTCAGCGTTTGAGGGTTTTCCTGTATTTTCATAAGTATGGTTATAAATCCCAGAATATATATATATATGTTTAATCACAGTTTGATGCTATAATATCTTTTATATGCCCTTATTCTATATACAGTTAAAAAAAGAATTGTGTTAAACATATTTTTGTTTACAGCCGTTTTAACATGACTTTTAGTAATGGAAAAACACGGGCCTAACGCTTAAAGGCTGAAACTTTTGTTTACGAGGCAAGACCAGCGACAATTTTTACATTAAATTTACGAAAAGATTTCTTTGTTGTCGATATTGCTTGAAAATATCGTAGTATAAATTCACGGGTTGTCTACTAAAGTATTTATAAATTAAATTAAATTTCGACATTTTCACTTGATTTTTTAATACAGATTTAATTACTCTTAAATGCCTAGTATCACAACACTTTTTATTTAACTTTTAATAAATAAATCAAGTTCTTCGCAACCACTATATTTATATCGAAATATTAATCCTGTAGACTGTAGAGAAATCACATAAGTATGCTGCTAAATAAACTTAAAAATATATCTTAAAATTTCTGGTGTCCAACATTAATATAAGTAAAATAAAACCCAATTCAAATAAATATATATATATATATACATTTAAGAGTTAAGGATTAGACACCAGAAATTTTAAGATATATTTTTAACTTCTTTTAGTAGAATATTTATATGATTTTTAGAGGATTAATATTTCGATATAAATATAGTGGTTACGAAGAGCTTGATGTAATTTAGAAAAAGATAAATAAAAAGTGTTGCAAATTTGATACACTAGGCATTTAAAGTTTAAATGGAATAAAAGAACGGTGTATTAAAAATTTTGTTAAAAATTTTAGTTCAGAAATTTAAATTTATTTTATCATTATTCTTTATTATTTTAAAGGGAAGATCAAAACGTATTCAGTAATGAATGTTACAGTAATGAAATCATATTTTCATAAAATATAAACATTCGTATTTTTAGGCTGTGTTTGACTGAAATTTCTTTGAGAATAAAATAATTTTTATTATTTTTTTTTCTTCTCACTTTAGAACAACTAATAAATAAATACAAAATTTGTAAAAGAATACAAAATGAAAGGGGCCTCCGTGTCCGAGTGGTTAAGGCACCATTCCGCTAATCGCTTGAGAGCATAGGAAGCAGACCGACGATGTTCGACTCCCGTCAGCTCCATTGCGCGCACTTTGTGGAGCCTTCGGTTGTAACTCTCTGGTGTTTGTAATTTTCCTAGTGCCATCTCGTCAAGATTTATGTAATTGTCGATGTGATGTACGTGTTTCTGTGAATAAAATGTATATGGATCATTCGGGACGACAGCCTCGTAGCTATAGGTCTCAAAGCATCATTACTTCAAAATGTCAAAAAAAGGAAATAAATTAACTGCAGTAAAATGGATTTTTTAATGGGTGCCTATTTACCGATATAATTTTCTTTTTAATTATTAGTATATACACGTATGTTTGGCATATGCATGGTGATTGTAAATTATTTCAACAAAATAGAAATTTTGATGCTACTCGTCAAGGTGAATAAATTTAGCATAGAAAACTGGGGTAGAATTCCACTCATTCAAACAAATACACATCATCTATCATATCGTCGCTACCATGTCAAACTATCGAATATGAAAAAAGGCATTTTTTCATTACTTTTAAAAAATGTCACCACTAAATGTTAATAGTATTCTTCACCAGGGTTGCCAGTTTGGCATCCATTTTCATTCAAAAATTCCGAATTGAAATCCATTTCAAACAGAAGTTTTTGCTATGTTTTTGTGGCAAACATTTCGTGATTATTTAAAGTAAAAAGTTTTCTCTGAAAATTTCCGGTATGAATTCGCAATCGCTGAATAAATAAGAAGGCCAAACTGGAAACACTGTTCTTCATGCAAATTTTATTAGTATTCTTTCTAGGCAAAAACTTCTAATAAAATTTAGTGGTGACAATCGGACCATTTTTAAAAGTAATGAAAAATGCATTTTTTCACATTCAATAGTTCGACATGGTAGCGACGATATACCGGGTGATTATAATTAAAGTTACGATTTCAAAAATCGATAATTTTAAAACTACTGGTCAGAATAACTTGATATTTTAGCAGAACAATCGTGAGGCAATGGAATTTTGTTTGGCGAAGGAAAAAAATAGTTCCAAATTGTGCCGATAGATGGCGTTGTCAGGGTAATGTCAGAGGAAAGACCAAAAATGTATTCTTGAACCCTTTCCGGCGCGGAGTAAATTTGTTTGCAAAATGATGAAATAATAGACTGACACCGGAATTTACAAACGAATCCATTAGTAAAAAGAAACTTGCTTATTTTTCTGGTTCTTAATGAAAGGGAAATTTTAATTAAATACCGGGTGATTATAATTAAAGTTACGATTTCAAAAATCGATAATTTTAATTAAAACTACTGGTCAGATTGACTTGATATTTTAGCAGAACAATCGTGAGGCAATGGAATTTTGTTTGGCGAAGGAAAAAAAAGTTTCAAAATGTGCCCATAGATGGCGCTGTCTGGGTTCACATTGTCTGAAGATATGCAAATTACTAATACGTGACATGCGCACCGCAGACATAGCAACCATAAAAATGCAGAACAGCAGCTCTTTGCCTGAATGATTCATCATGACTCTGACTATGAAGGATCGCGCTCTGCTCTTGAAGCTTTTTTATAAGAACGATGACTGTGCACTTACAGCTATTAGGAAGTTTCGAACATTAAAATCCATAAAAAAAGGTCCAATAACAACAAATGGTCTGCAAAAAATGATTGCTAAATTCGAAGAGACCGGTTCATTTGACGTTAAACGGGGTAGAGGAAGGAAACCAGTTTCAGCTGCGGCAGTGGAAGATGTGGCTACAGTATTACAGGAACATACTGACAGTGATGCTGGAATCAGCAGTGCAAGGGGGATTGGCCGAATGCTGGATATGCCGAACAGCACGGTGCGTAAAGTCCTACGGAACGTCTTACGCTGTTATCCGTACAAGATAACTCATGTTCAGGAGTTGCTACCTGCTGACCTGGAAGCACGTCAATCTTTTGCACTACAATTTCTTGCCCGGATGGAAGTGGACAACGGATGGCCATGGAACATTCTGTGGTCTGACGAAGCCCACTTTCATTTGCAAGGTTCTGTAAATACGCAAAATTGCAGGATATGGGCGACCGAGAATCCGTCCCAGCTACAGCCATTACCTCTTCAGTCTGAAAAGGTCACTGTGTGGTGCGGAATAACGGCAGCGTTTATCGTCGGTCCATTTTTCTTCGAGGAGATCACACCTGCGGGTCCCGTTACCTGCACAGTTACTGGCAAGCGGTATGAAGCACTTTTGCGTAACCATGTTCTTCCGGAACTTCAACAGCGTCAGTGTGTGGATCGCATAATATTCATGCAAGATGGCGCTCCTCCGCACATTGCTACTACTGTGAAGCAGCTACTGAGTGATAATTTCGGAGATGATAGGATCATAAGCCGCCATTTTCCAACAACGTGGCCGCCACGTTCCCCCGACTTAAACCCGTGTGATTTCTGGCTTTGGGGGTACCTGAAGAATGTTGTTTATAGCGGGCGGATTCAGAATCTAGCCGACTTGAAGGCAAGCATCACACAACACACCCATTGCATTAGTACAGATACCCTCCGATCTGTTGTGGAGCACGCCGTTTTGCGCTTCCAATTAGTAGCGGAACAAGGCGGAGGGCATATTGAGAAACTTATGCCTTAATAATCAGTAAGGTGTTTGTTCCATGAAGCTCTTTTTTTTTTCTTTTTTTGTCATTATCGCTGTCGTCGCTGTAAACACGTAGTCTTGTCTTTTCGCTAATAAATTTTTAGTAAATCTCTGAACTCTATTTTTTTTCTTTTGGCAACATCATTCCTATGTTTAACCCTTTAACGGGCGGTGGTCACAAAAAAGGACACCCAATTTTAATTCTAAAACTGACAAACGGCACCAAGCAAAACTGACAAACGGCATTTAATTAAAATTTTCCTTTCATTAAGAACCAGCAAATAAGCAAGTTTCTTTTTACTAATGGATTCGTTTGTAAATTCCGGTGTCAGTCTATTATTTCATCATTTTGCAAACAAATTTACACCGCGCCGGAAAGGGTTCAAGAATACATTTTTGGTCTTTCCCCTGACATTACCCTGACAACGCCATCTATCGGCACAATTTGGAACTATTTTTTTTCCTTCGTCAAACAAAATTTCATTGCCTCACTGCTAAAATATCAAGTCATTCTGACCAGTAGTTTTAAAATTATCGATTTTTGAAATCGTAACTTTAATTATAATCACCCGGTATAGTCGAATCCAGATTTCCTTTAATATTCTTAACAATAAGGAAGATGTTCTGAAGGTGTTCTCAAAAGACTTATTTTGTTTTTTGTGAAGATAAATGAGACATTGACATGGAAAAGATAGTAAGTCAAGAAAAATCAATTTTGAGATTTTTTTTTAGTATAATTTTAAGTAATTTTAAGTAAAATTTTAAGTTGTAAATCTGAGATATATCCATACATGGATCACACATGCATATTTTTGTGAAAAAAACTGTGTAATTTAGCAGTGTAAAACCGTTTTTTTTTCGCTTCCCCTGTAAAATGAGGTTTTCTTGACTAACTACCTTTTCCATGTCAATGCCTCAAATAATACTGCAGGATGCATTGGACATAGACACTATTCACATAGACAAATAATGTCAATCTAGTCTCTTAATAATTTTTAATAATTCTTAATGTAGCTGACAGTAAACATGGCTTCACTATCCGAATTACCATCAATGTCTAGTTCTTTCAGAGATGTCATCGCATTCCACATAAACAAAAGTTGTCTATTGAGGTTATTGTATTTTCGTTCGTGGTTATGCTATATTTTCGTAGATTAAGAGATATTCGTCTTTTTTTACAGTGTACGTGTTAGTGGCAAATGTTTTAAATTTTCGTTATTAAAAAATCCCAAACTTCTATGAAAATAAAATCTTGTCACTTTGCATAGTTTTCGAATTTTTGATTGACATTTCGATCGCCCTGTGTTTTACTTCAGAAAAACTGCATTCATTTGCACACCTTATTTATTTAATATCATTTTTATGCATGCTCATGTATACTTTTATTTTTAAAAGTATATATCCAGGGTATTTTTTATTAAACTTGAATGTAGCACATAATTTTTCAAAATTTTTATCAGAAAGTATATTTTACCTTTCAAATGTTCGTATTTGCTATTTTAATGAAACATCAATTTCAAAAGCAGAAGAATAAAATTTAATATTAATCCTATATCTTCAATATAATGAAATATACATGAATTATGCGCCTGTTATTTCTTTCAGAACCGAAAGACGATGATTAATTCAAAATCACCAATATTAAATTTCGAAGGACTCAAATTAGATTACAGATAATTTAAAGTTCAAAGCGTATATATTTTAATTTAATGACCATATACAAATCTCCTGAGTCCATAAATTTAATTTTGCGTTCTGAGGATTTTATTACACTTAATGACTCATGTTACGAGAGGTTCTGGAAATTATTTTCTTTTTAACGTTCATTAACTCTAAATACGAATTTTTATAAACTTATGAATCTATTTATATACTATATTACCGATCATGATTTATAGCAATTGAAGTAGTTAATCAGGAAAACAAACAGACAGATAGATAAAAAAAATTTAAAATGTTATTTGTTATTATACGTCGTCTAAATTCAGTATGATCATGGAAAAGGGTATTTTTCTTTTTAAATCACAGACAGAAACTCAAATTTCATGTATTAGTATAGATATTTGTTTTATTCATTAAAGCAAATCTATTTTCGAACTGTTAAATGGAAATTAAAAAAGTCTTTAAATGCTTGACAATTTTTTAAACTTATTATTTTTTTAAATTAATAAATGACAGTTAAACTGAAATAATTTCACTTTATTATTAGATGAAACTTTTCTTAAAAATGCAGCTGTACGACTTAAACTGAATTGCACAAACTTTTACACAATATAATTATTTTAACTTTAAATCTCAGTGTAAATATTAAAATTAACCTTTAAAAAAAGTTCTATTTATCATAGAAATTGAAAGTTTCTTTACGATAGAAAAAAATTAGTATATAGAGTTAAGTATATTTCTTCTTCAAAACATAAAATATATGTGAATTACGCACTTGCTTTGACATAACCGCATTAACACATTTAATTTGAAATTACCAATATTAAATTTCCAAGTACACTTATTACATTATAGATCAATAAATTCGGGTTCAAAACATTATTTTAAATTTAAAAAAGTCCTTATGCAAATCTCCTACATCATAAATCTTAATTTTGAACTTGAGTGTGATTTTATAACACAACCCTTTCACCGTCTGAGGATTTTCCTACATTTTCATAAGTATGTTTGTAAATTCCAGTATATATACATTTTTTAATCGCAGTTTGATGCTATAATATCTTTTATATCTCATCATTCTATATACCGTTCAAAAGAGAATTCTGTTGGAAATATTTTTGTCTACAACCATTTTATCATGATTTCCAGAAACGGAAATCACGGGCTTAACGATGAAAAATTTAATAACTAAATAAGTTTTGAAATCATTCTAATTTCTTCATAACATTTGTTAACTCTGAAAACAAATTTTATTTCAATGACTCAGGTGTTTATTTATATACCTATGAATTTAGTTTTTAAATATTTCCGGTGACAACTTCCGTTATCAAGCCTGCCATCGTTTCAGCGTCAAGGTCGCTGTCCACAGGGCAGCACCTATCAGCAAGAAAACATGGTATCCGGTTTGACCCGCCCACCCGGCTTTACACTACCCTCACCTACTAATTTATTTTTCCATGTTTGCACAGTGAGTTCGCGAGAATACAAACTCGGTTAATTCGAAATTTCGGTTTATTCGAACAAAGAATTAAACCCCTTAAAATTTAGCATTAGAAGTAATGTTAATTCGAATCATTTTGATTTCATCGGTTTTTCGAATTATTTTGATTACATAGGTTAATTGGAACTGAGTAAAACTTTTATGGAAAATAATCTAGTATTTTGCTAACAAATTATTTTTATTTTTTTATTCAAGATCCTCTTCTATTTAAAACTTTTAAAGCTTTATTTAAAAAATAACTACTTCACTTTTGCAAAAGACACGAAAATGTAGTTAAATTCTAAAATTATCTCACATGATCAGTTGAAAATAGACAGAAATTAAAAGTATTTATATAAAATAAAACGATTCAAATATCTTAAAAAAAAATAAATTACGATACAAATTATGTGACCATTTTTTTTTTCAAAAATGGATTTGCATTATTAGTTTCACTTTGTTACATAGTTTAATATGTTCAGGTTTGTTTATTTTATTATAATTCTAATTTTGATAAAGATACTATATTTTTAGATTTTTAATATAAGTATGCTTTTAATTGTTTTAATCGTAATATTTATTTATTTTTTACAATTTAATATGTTTAAAACAATTCGAATAGTGAAAACAATATATATATATATATATATATATATATATATATATATATATATATATATGATATAAAAATTTCTAGATTCAGCAACCGTTGACAGGCCAGCCAGGATCTCTATAAATTTACACCAGATCATAGCACTATTATTCCACCGCCACAAATTACTAACGCTGTTCCATGCTATATGATGACGAATTATACTTCTTAGAGGCAGTCGCATGAACCGGAGAACAGGCTAAGTAAATGAATCTAGGCAGTTTCCCACTCCAGAAAGACACATGGTATAGCCGAGACAACTGTTTATTAGATGACGTTGATGTAACAACTCCACTAAATCTCATCAAAAACTCGAAGATATTTAATACATTAGATGACAGCACAAAGCTATGTTTTTTGAAGACTCTCTACCGATGAATACGTATTTTGACCCCCTAGTGACAGGGCCTAGTTGACAGAAGAAAAACGTACAAATAATCTGTGTCCGAAGCCAATGTAACAGTATAAATATTCCGAGATTTCTGCTCAAAGTTACAAACGCACGAAATGCTAGTCCACTGACAGCCATGTTCGGCGGGAAATAAGGGGGGGGGGGCAGAAAAGGCGGGCCTGCTCGCTAATGGTTGAAAAAATGAGGTAACGAGGGTGTGTCTCTGACGTATGACCAAAACTCTTTATCAGAAGCGGCAATTTAAAAATGTAAAAAGCCTTGGTCGCGAAGACGCAAGGACTTCTGGGATGCCGAATGAATTAAATAAAAAAATGGTATTACAAAAGTTCCAAAGAATAAAAATTCCATGTCTCAAAAGAAGAAATTAGGCAGGTGCGTTTTAGAGGCAGTGTTGCAATTTAATAGAATAAGGTTTTAATAAATACGTGTAGCTTTTAACAGATTAAGATTTTTAGAATGATAAATAAAAGAATATTTTGATTAAGTTATGGAATAAAATATAAAATAGATTTAAGAGACATTTTAAAAGAGAGGGAAAATTTAGAATTGTAAGAATTTGGAATAATTTAACTGAGGAAAAATGGCGAAAAATTTTTATTATTACACATATATATATATATATATATATATATATGTGTGACGGTAAATATGATTAATCCGGTTATTATTAATAATGACCGGATAATCATATTGACCGTAACATATACTATATATATATATATATATATATATATATATATATATATATATTCTACAGAACATTTAATACGTGAATTTCACATTTCTAACAAAGTGTAAAACAAACAGAGTGAAAAATGTCCAAACCTGGAATCTTACATGGATCCTTGGAATAAAGTTCCTATGCTATACCATTGAGCTACGAGATTGATACCCATCTTGACATTTCTCACTCACATATGTCGGTAAGGCTGCAACCGCTGCACAAGATGGAAAGACTTTCAGGAGCACAACATACACAATTGTATATGTGTTCACCTATGGTGGACTTTGGTTTCGTATCATGTTTGCGGTAGAGTTGTGTGCTCATGAAGACCTTTCCATATTGTGCTGCGGTTGCAGCCTTACTGACATATGTGAGTGAGCGATGCCAAGATGGATATCATCATCGTAGCTCAATGTTAGAGCATTCGAACGTTATTCCAAGGATCTGGGATGGATTCTCTGCTTGGACATTTTTCACTCTGTTGGTTATACGCTTTGTTAGCAAGATGAGAATCCACGTATATAATATTCAATAATTTCGGGAGAAAAAAACATTATTGCATAGTGTTTATTCTTTGCATTTAATGATATCTTTCTGTTTAGTATTAGTATGCAAAGTCGCTTTTATTTTCTGTATCCATAGTTCGAACTTTGGATGATTCGAATTTATTTTTCTTTACATGAGACGCATTAACGATAGTCACCTGTATATTATTCAGTAATAATACGTGACGGAATCATTCAGTTTACTATAGATTAATTTTGTATTTTATGATACGAAAATTGATCTCTGTTAATAATATTACATTTAAAAACATGTCAAAAAGTATTTGGTATTTTAAAATAAAAAGAAAAGTACCCAGTTAAACTGGTGGCATTGAGCTCACAGGCTATTCACACTAATTGTATATTATAATCTTATTTCAAAGAAGCGCCTTATTTTAATGAACCTATATACAAAATTTGAAGAAAATCGGATAATTCTGCACGAAAAACCCATTTACCTAAACTAAGGCGGGGAATTAGCCCTCCGTATCCCCCTTTATACTTAACCAATGAACACCCAAAACTAATCAGGGAAGCGCCTTATCACAATGAACCTATAAACAAAATTTTAAGCAAAACGGTTATTTCTATCAAGAGTTATCGCGTTACGTACATACGTACATACATACGTACATACAGAACCGGCGGGCACATTAGCTATCAGGCTTTGATAGCCTGTGAGCTAAAAATATTATTAATAAATAATAGTTTGACGTGTCCATTCGTCGCGTACAATTCATCGCAAAATAAATTGAGAGGTTAATAAAAATCAAGCTCTAAAAATGTGTGCATTGAATAAATTTCTGATAAACTGGATAATATATCACTGAAGATATGAGCACAAAAAAATTTAGAAAGATTTATGAAGTCCGAAAAGTCTTCCCCTGATTATAAAATTTATTCATATCCGATGTATGACACTGACAATGCTACACTACAGCTATATTAAGGACAAAATCACTTAGTTAGATTTCCAACATCTTAGCACCAGTTTCACATGCCTATCTTATATACAGGGTGTCTCAAAACATTGACCTCAGTTTTAATTCGTTAAATATCGGTCATAGACATATATTATAAATTGCAAAGTTACATAAAATAAGGTACACAATTTTATGAAATCGATTAAAATTTTCAGGGGTTTTAATTTAAAGAAATACAAAATTTAAATTCTTATACGGCTCCTGTACAAAAAAATTCCCATTTAGTAAAATTTGCCTCATATAAGGTAAAGCAAGGAGAGATGACTCCGTCGGAGAGATTGCGCACATAAAGGTTCGAGGGGAAGGAGTAGAGTGAGCGTGCAGCGACTCCAGATAGTTGTACAACAGCAGCAGTGGAGTGTCTACTTGAAAGTGCACGTTGATTGTTTTGAGCTTCTAAGATAAAGCATTGCTATTTTGTTTTATTTTCCCAAAGTAAGTGCTTGAATTTTCATAGCTATTCATCAGAATTTCTATACAATGTCAATAGTACAAAATATTTTAACTTAAACGATTTCTCATAAGCTACTAATCTAGACTATCAATGTGAACATCAACGGTTCGTTTTAGTAGCGGTCATGTTTATATAAAAGGCCGCGCAATCTCTCCTACCGAAATTGAAGAGTTTGCGCATCTGCTACTTAGGAGAGATGGCGCATTGTTTCCATTAGTTTCCATGCTAGGAGAGATTACGCAGCTTATTGGTGAATTTGCATCAAAAATGAAAAATGAAAATGAACTAATTTTAAGTTAAACGTGTTATCAAGTAACTTAATGTTATTTTTTAATCTTATTTGGACTTGCTTTTTCTGATTCTTTATTTTTTTCCTTTAATTAAAATTTTTTAATCGTTTTTGAAATAATTTCCTTTTTCTAATTCTTCAATCATTAGTTTAATATATTCACTCCTAATACAATAATATTTATTCACAAAAACCTTACAACACTGTCATTTAAGTGTAATTATTATTGTTAACAATCTCTCCTACCCTTGTGCGCAATCACACCAACCCTGTAAGGACAGATTGCGCAAAATAACTTTCTTGGTTTTATTACAACTGTTCTATTAAATTACAACATAACAACAAAATAGCAATGGAAAGCATAAAAACAAATGAAGTAAAAGTTATTCATGGATACTTTAGCAAAAAAATAATATTTAGATTTTTATTGTTATTCTTTTGAATTGTGCGCAGACTCTCCTAGCTTTACCTTACTAATAAGTTCATGTAAACAATTTCAGAATTTTATCACAAAAAGTCGCAGATATATGAAAATTCACAAATGCTGACTTAAATTACTTTTTGATGCCTGGAAATGAGTTCGCAAAGGGGAAAAAATCATGTCAGATGATCGCGTTTCAGAGCTCGTACACAAATTACGAAAGAACACATTGATTACATAAATAAATAATAATTGTGCTACTTGTTGGTACAAAGTATGTAAAATGTGTAGAAATAATAATTTTACACAAAGATAACCCCTGGAAGAGAACTAGAGGTAACCTCTCATAGGTTCTCCTCGATCTCGACCAGGGGGAAAGCAAATATCAGGAGGGAGCCCTTGGCTAGTTTCGAGGCTTTGGTCGTTCCTAAGAACTTCCAGGAATACCCGTGGACAATGATGTCACGAACTGCCCTCTGCAAACCGAATCTGTTCCGGCCCCTATAGTACCCGTTTTTGGGATTACTAGCGCGAAAAATAGTGCCGGCAATGTCCATATTGGATGGGAGCCTATGGTCCAATGATTTTACAAAAATATTACAAAGCATCAGAGGCAGATATTTGCATAAGGTAAAGCTAGGAGAGTCTGCACACAATTCAAAAGAATAACAATAAAAAATCTAAATATTAATTTTTTGCTAAACTTTCCAGGAATAATTTTGACTTCATTTGTTTTTTATGCATTTCCATTGCTATTTTGTTGTTATGTTGTAATTTAATAGAACAGTTGTTATAAAACCAAGAAAGTTATTTTGCACAATCTGTCCTTACAGGGTTGGTGTGATTGCGCACATGGGTAGGAGAGATTGTTAACAATAATAATTACACTTAAATGACAGTGTTGTAAGGTTTTTGTGCATAAATATTATTGTATTAGGAGTGAATACATTAAACTAATGATTAAATAATTAGAAAAAGGAAATTATTTTAAAAACGATTAAAAAATTTTAATTAAAGGAAAAAAATAAAGAATCAGAAAAAGCAAGTCCAGATAAGATTACAAAATAACATTAAGTTACTTGATAACACGTTTAACTTAAAATTATTTCATTTTCATTTTTCATTTTTTGATCCAAATTCAACAATAAGCTGCGTAATCTCTCCTAGCATGGAAACTAATGGAAACAATGCGCCATCTCTCCTAAGTAGCAGATGCGGAAACTCTCCAATTTCGGTAGGAGAGATAGCGCGGCCTTTTATATAAACATGACCGCTACTAAAACGAACCGTTGATGTTCATATTGATAGTCTAGATTAGTAGCTTATGAGAAATCGTTTAAGTTAAAATATTTTGTACTACTGGCATTGTATAGAAATTCTGACGAATAGCTATGGAAATTCAAGCACTTACTTTGGGAAAACAAAACAAAATAGTAATGCTTTATCTTAGACGCTCAAAACAATCAACTTGCACTTTCAAGTAGACACTTCACCACTGCTGTTGTACAACTACCTGGAGTCGCTGCGCGCTCACTCTACTCCTTCCGCCCGAACCTCTATGCGCGCAATCTTTCCAACCGCGCCATCTCTCCTGGCGTTACCTTATACGGACATTTCTAAGCTGTTTTAATGTTCATTTCCATTTCCAAATTCTATTCTGTAATTCACCATGTAAAAATTTAAGATATTTTTCATGAAGCATAGTTTTGTAAATTGGTAAAGAAAACTAGAGATAAGAGTCATATTTTACTTGCTTATAATGCATTTCTGCGTCGCGTTATCTGAAATCTAGCTGTAAATATTTACATTTTACTTTCCTCAAAGACTTTTTTTAAACATATCTCTGCGTCTTTTTATGATAAAATGCTGAAATTTTGTACATGCCCTTATTAGTGTATGAGGTACATTTTACTCATTGTAAGTTTTTATATGGGCCGTATGAAAATTCAACTTTTGTATTTCTTTAAATTTAATCCCTGAAAATTTTAATCAATTTCATAAAATTCTGTACATTTTTTACGTAAATTTGTAATTTATAATATACGTTTGTGATCAATATTTAAGGATTAAAAGCCCAGATCAATGTTTTTTGAGACACCCTGTATAGGGGATATGAATAAATTTTGTGATCAAGCAGGAAAAGACGTTTCGAAAAACCTGTGTAACGCGTTCTTAAAATAATTTTCCGCAAAAACCATGTAAATTTAAAGGTATTTTACTAAAATTAAAACTTTACAAAATAAATTCAGTTATTGCGTAATAGAAGTACATGAAGATTCCAAAAAGAAAATTTCAATAATAGATGTTTTTTGTGAAAATACACAGAGATGCATATAATTTGCTAAATGCAGTCGTCAGATATTTTCATTTTCGTATTGCTGCTGCAAAATAAATTTAAATTACAAAAGACTTTTGTTTTCCTTTTCTTTGAACGAATGAAACTTTCAAGTAAAAAAGTATGAATTAAAGGAATTTAATTTTAAATGCGTTTTTTTTTTCTTACATTTACTTCTAGATTTAATTTAACTTAAATGTCGACAGCAATTTCATGAGAACTGCAATTTTATTACGCAAAAACTTTTCTCCAAAGATAAACTGCGTTTAAATAATAATTGTGAAGACAAATCTAGACATTTTCAAAAGGATCCCTGATATGTATTACTAAAATTTTAATAATATACTTATTTGTTTTCTTACAGATACAAAACCCCTACTTCGTTAATTCTTTTGACATTTTCTCAGTTATACTAAGAAAGATTTAATACATAATCAGCTTTTCTTGTTATGCGTTATATTTGATTAGTTAATTTAATAAAAAGTAGCAATGCTTTCAGATAGAAAATGCTTTCGATGTTTAATATAAAGCATTTTATTCATTAAAACAGAAGGTCCCACGTTTTTCTGAACAGCGATAACATTATAAAAGAGTTTTCCATTAACATAAGGTAAAGCCAGGACAGATGGAGCAGTCGGAGAGATTGTGCACATGGAGGTTCGGGGGGGAAGGAATAGAGTGAGCGCGCAGCGACTCCAAGTAGTTGTACAACAGCAGTAGTGGAGTGTCTACTTGAAAGTGCACGTTGATTGCTTTTAGCGTCTAAGATAAAGTATTGCTATTTTGTTTTGTTTTCCCAAAGTAAGTGCTTGAATTTTCATAGCTATTCGTCAGAATTTCTATACAATGTCAATAGTAAAAAATATTTTAAACTTAAACGATTTCTCATAAGCTACTAATCTAGACTAACAATGTGAACATCAACGGTTCGTTTTAGAAGAGGTCATGTTTAAATAAAAGGCCGCGCGATCTCTCCTACCGAAATTGGAGAGTTTGCGCATCTGCTACTCAGGAGAGATGGCGCAGTGTTCCTATTAGTTTCCATGTTAGGAGAGATTAGGCAGCTTATTGGTAAATTTGCATAAAAAAAATGATAAATGAAAATGGACTAATTTTAAGTTAAACGTGTTATTAAGTAACATACTTTTATTTTGTAATCTTATCTGGACTTGCTTTTTCTGATTCTTTAATTTTTTCCTTTTAATTAAAAATTTTTAATCGTTTTTAAAATTATTTCCTTTTTCTGATTTTTTAATCATTAGGTTGAAATATTCACTCCTAATACAATAATATTTGTTCACGAAAACCTTACAGCAATGTCATTTAAGTGTAATTATTTTTGTTAACAATTTAATTGTAGTTATTATTAGTAACAATTTCTCTTACCCATGTGCGCAATCACACCAACCCTGTAAGGACAGATTGCGCAAAATAACTTTCTTGGTTTTATTACAACTGCTCTATTAAAATGCAACATAACACCAAAATAGCAATGGAAATGCATAAAAAACAAATGAAGTAAAAATTATTCATAATAAATATTTAAAAACTAAATTCATAGGTAAATTCATAGGACAGCGACCGTGAGGCTGAAACGATGGCAGGCTTGATAACGGAAGTTGTCACCGGAAATATTTAAAAACTAAATTCATAGGTATATAAATAAACACCTGAGTCATTGAAATAAAATTTGTTTTCAGAGTTAACAAATGTTATGAAGAAATTAGAATGATTTCAAAACGTATTTAGTTATTAAATTTTTCATCGTTAAGCCCGTGATTTCCGTTTCTGGAAATCATGATAAAATGGTTGTAGACAAAAATATTTCCAACAGAATTCTCTTTTGAACGGCATATAGAATGATGAGATATAAAAGATATTATAGCATCAAACTGCGATTAAAAAATGTATATATACTGGAATTTACAAACATACTTATGAAAATGTAGGAAAATCCTCAGACGGTGAAAGGGTTGTGTTATAAAATCACACTCAAGTTCAAAATTAAGATTTATGATGTAGGAGATTTGCATAAGGACTTTTTTAAATTTAAAATAATGTTTTGAACCCGAATTTATTGATCTATAATGTAATAAGTGTACTTGGAAATTTAATATTGGTAATTTCAAATTAAATGTGTTAATGCGGTTATGTCAAAGCAAGTGCGTAATTCACATATATTTTATGTTTTGAAGAAGAAATATACTTAACTCTATATACTAATTTTTTTCTATCGTAAAGAAACTTTCAATTTCTATGATAAATAGAACTTTTTTTAAAGGTTAATTTTAATATTTACACTGAGATTTAAAGTTAAAATAATTATATTGTGTAAAAGTTTGTGCAATTCAGTTTATTTCAGTTTATTAAGTCGTACAGCTGCATTTTTAAGAAAAGTTTCATCTAATAATAAAGTGAAATTATTTCAGTTTAACTGTCATTTATTAATTTAAAAAATAATAAGTTTAAAAAATTGTCAGTTTATTTCAGTTTATTAAGTCGTACAGCTGCATTTTTAAGAAAAGTTTCATCTAATAATAAAGTGAAATTATTTCAGTTTAACTGTCATTTATTAATTTAAAAAATAATAAGTTTAAAAAATTGTCAAGCATTTAAAGACTTTTTTAATTTCCATTTAACAGTTCGAAAATAGATTTGCTTTAATGAATAAAACAAATATCTATACTAATACATGAAATTTGAGTTTCTGTCTGTGATTTAAAAAGAAAAATACCCTTTTCCATGACCATACTGAATTTAGACGATGTATAATAACAAATAACATTTAAAAAAATTTTTATCTATCTGTCTGTTTGTTTTCATGATTAACTACTTCAATTGCTATAAATCATGATCGGTAATATAGTATATAATTAGATTCATAAGTTTATAAAAATTCGTATTTAGAGTTAATGAACGTTAAAAAGAAAATAATTTCCAAAACCTCTCGTAACATGAGTCATTAACTGTAATAAAATCCTCAGAACGCAAAATTAAATTTATGGACTCAGGAGATTTGTATATGGTCATTAAATTAAAATATATACGCTTTGAACTTTAAATTATCTGTAATCTAATTTGAGTCCTTCGAAATTTAATATTGGTGATTTTGAATTAATCATCGTCTTTCGGTTCTGAAAGAAATAACAGGCGCATAATTCATGTATATTTCATTATATTGAAGATATAGGATTAATATTAAATTTTATTCTTCTGCTTTTGAAATTGATGTTTCATTAAAATAGCAAATACGAACATTTGAAAGGTAAAATATGCTTTCTGATAAAAATTTTGAAAAATTATGTGCTACATTTAAGTTTAATAAAAAATACCCTGGATATATACTTTTAAAAATAAAAGTATACATGAGCATGCATAAAAATGATATTAAATGAATAAGGTGTGCAAATGAATGCAGTTTTTCTGAAGTAAAACACAGGGCGATCGAAATGTCAATCAAAAATTCGAAAACTATGCAAAGTGACAAGATTTTATTTTCATAGAAGTTTGGGATTTTTTAATAACGAAAATTTAAAACATTTGCCACTAACACGTACACTGTAAAAAAAGACGAATATCTCTTAATCTACGAAAATATAGCATAACCACGAACGAAAATACAATAACCTCAATAGACAACTTTTGTTTATGTGGAATGCGATGACATCTCTGAAAGAACTAGACATTGATGGTAATTCGGATAGTGAAGCCATGTTTACTGTCAGCTACATTAAGAATTATTAAAAATTATTAAGAGACTAGATTGACATTATTTGTCTATGTGAATAGTGTCTATGTCCAATGCATCCTGCAGTATTATTTGAGGCATTAACATGGAAAAGGTAGTCAAGAAAATCTCATTTTGCAGGGGAAGCGAAAAAAACGGTTTTACACTGCTAAATTACACAGGTTTTTTCACAAAAATATGTATGTGTGATCCATGTATGGATATCTCAGATTTACAACTTAAAATTTTATTTAAATTACTTAAAATTATACTAAAAAAAATCTCAAAATTGATTTTTCTTGACTTACTATCTTTTCCATGTCAATGTCTCATTTATCTTCACAAAAAACAAAATAAGTCTTTTGAGAACACCTTCAGAACATCTTCCTTATTGTTAAGAATATTAAAGGAAATCTGGATTCGACTATACCGGGTGATTATAATTAAAGTTACGATTTCAAAAATCGATGATTTTAAAACTACTGGTCAGAATGACTTGATATTTTAGCAGAACAATCGTGAGGCAATAGAATTTTGTTTGGCGAAGGAAAAAAAATTGTTCCAAATTGTTCCGATAGATGGCGTTGTCAGGGTAATGTCAGGGGAAAGACCAAAAATGTATTCTTGAACCCTTTCCGGCGCGGTGTAAATTTGTTTGCAAAATGATGAAATAATAGACTGACACCGGAATTTACAAACGAATCCATTAGTAAAAAGAAACTTGCTTATTTTCTGGTTCTTAATGAAAGGAAAATTTTAATTAAATATTCTTGGTGCCGTTTGTCAGTTTTAGAATTAAAATTGGGTGTCCTTTTTTGTGACCACCGCCCGTTAAAGGGTTAAACATAGGAATGATGTTGCCAAAAGAAAAAAAAATAGTGTTCAGAGATTTACTAAAAATTTATTAGCGAAAAGACAAGACTACGTGTTTACAGCGACGACAGCGATAATGGCAAAAAATGAAAAAAAAAAGAGCTTCATGGAACAAATACCTTACTGATTATTAAGGCATAAGTTTCTCAATATGCCCTCCGCCTTGTTCCGTTACTAATTGGAAGCGCAAAACGGCATGCTCCACAACAGATCGGAGGGTATCTGTACTAATGCAATGGGTGTGTTGTGTGATGCTTGCCTTCAAGTCGGCTAGATCCTGAATCGGCCATATAATAAACAACATTCTTCAGGTACCCCTAAAGCCAGAAATCACACGGGTTTAAGTCGGGGGAACGTGGCGGCCACGTTGTTGGAAAATGGCGGCTTATGATCCTATCATCTCCGAAATTATCACTCAGTAGCTGCTTCACAGTAGTAGCAATGTGCGGAGGAGCGCCATCTTGCATGAATATTATGCGATCCACACACTGACGCTGTTGAAGTGCCGGAAGAACATGGTTTCGCAAAAGTGCTTCATACCGCTTGCCTGTAACTGTGCAGGTAACGGGACCCGCAGGTGTGATCTCCTCGAAGAAAAATGGACCGACGATAAACGCTGCCGTTATTCCGCACCACACAGTGACCTTTTCAGACTGAAGAGGTAATGGCTGTAGCTGGGACGGATTCTCGGTCGCCCATATCCTGCAATTTTGCGTATTTACAGAACCTTGCAAATGAAAGTGGGCTTCGTCAGACCACAGAATGTTCCATGGCCATCCGTTGTCCACTTCCATCCGGGCAAGAAATTGTAGTGCAAAAGATTGACGTGCTTCCAGGTCAGCAGGTAGCAACTCCTGCACATGAGTTATCTTGTACGGATAACAGCGTAAGACGTTCCGTAGGATTTTACGCACCGTGCTGTTCGGCATATCCAGCATTCGGCCAATCCCGCTTGCACTGCTGATTCCAGCATCACTGTCAGTATGTTCCTGTAATGCTGTAGCCACATCTTCCACTGCCGCAGCTGAAACTGGTTTCCTTCCTCTACCCCGTTTAACGTCAAATGAACCGGTCTCTTCGAATTTAGCAATCATTTTTTGCAGACCATTTGTTGTTATTGGATCTTTTTTTATGGATTTTAATGTCCGAAACTGCCTAATAGCTGTAAGTGCACAGTCATCGTTCTTATAAAAAAGCTTCAAGAGCAGAGCGCGATCCTTCATAGTCAGAGTCATGATGAAGCATTCAGGCAAAGAGCTGCTGCTCTGCATTTTTATGGTTGCTATGTCTGCGGTGCGCATGTCACGTATTAGTAATTTGCATATCTTCAGACAATGTGAACCCAGACAGCGCCATCTATGGGCACATTTTGAAACTTCTTTTTTCCTTCGCCAAACAAAATTCCATTGCCTCACGATTGTTCTGCTAAAATATCATGTCAATCTGACCAGTAGTTTTAATTAAAATTATCGATTTTTGAAATCGTAACTTTAATTATAATCACCCGGTATTTAATTAAAATTTTCCTTTCATTAAGAACCAGAACAGTTGCCGAACAGTTGATGTCGGTTAAGGGGCTTCCGAGTTGCGATCAACTTTACGCCCAGTCTATATGTGAGTAACCTGTCTTGTAAATATTGAGCCGTTGGGAAAAGTTAAATGTAGTATTAACTACAAAAGAAAGAACAATTAAAAATAGAAGAAAAATTAAACAATGGGAATAAAAAGGTAAAGCTATAGAGATTACGGATAGAGTCTAATAAATGGGGAAAAAAGTAAAATGGTATAGCTGTAGTTAAAATTAACTACTGAAAAAAGTTGAAAAAGTGTAAAATAGGGTTCGGAACATGTTCGAAAACAGTACATTAATGCCAGGTGGAAAAGGCAGGCAAAGCAGAACCAGAATAATAAGCAAGTTTCATTTTACTAATGGATTCGTTTGTAAATTCCGGTGTCAGTCTATTATTTCATCATTTTGCAAACAAATTTACTCCGCGCCGGAAAGGGTTCAAGAATACATTTTTGGTCCTTCCCCTGACATTACCCTGACAACGCCATCTATCGGCACAATTTGGAACTATTTTTTTTCCTTCGCCAAACAAAATTCCATTGCCTCACGATTGTTCTGCTAAAATATCAAGTCATTCTGACCAGTAGTTTTAAAATTATCGATTTTTGAAATCGTAACTTTAATTATAATAACCCGGTATATATATAAGGTCTTTCACTGTAATATTATCATTACATATAATATAGACACTGTTTTATTTTAAATTTCATTTACATGAGGAAAAGGAGAAAGTCGGAGATTTTAAATTAAAACTGTTTTGATAGGGAAAATATTTTCTAGAATTTTGATTATACTAAATTATTACGATAATGCTTTTGATTTCATCAGAAATTTAACTAGTTTTCTTTTATGCAAAATATTAAAAAAAATTCTTCTTTCATTTTTTTATTTTATTTTAACAATAAGTCGAACTATTGCATGTATAATTTATTAGCTTAACGAGACTGAAAGTTGTACAAAAGAAAATGCCAAATCTCATTTATAATAGATGTAGAAGTATGACATTAACCCTTTAGGTACTGATTTATTTGAAAAAAATATATATATATACAGAACAGATACACCAGAAATTTGGAATAGTGTTTTTTTCTGTATTTTTTGACAGATGTTCCCTAATTAAAAGAAGCGAGAAGTACTGTTTGAATTTTCTGATATAAATTCGAAATTTCTGAATTTAAAAAGAAAAATCGTGGATAATACTGAAGACGAGTCTCAGTCGTCAAATGTTTCCAAGGGGTTAAAAATAGCCTTCTGAATACTAGGCATAGGCGCAGACTCAAAAACGGGTATTTTTAAAAAATGTATTGGGTTGTTCGGAAAGTTCGTGACGATTGGGAAAATCAATTCGTACTGGTTAATTCAATCATGTAATTATTAGACTATCTAATCAGATATCTAACGTCTAATAATTAACATTTAGAATTTTCCGGTACAAATTGATTTTCCCAACCAGCACGTACTTTCTGGACAACTAAATATTTGGCAGTTAATGTCAACTTAAGATTAGAGAAATAACCTCAATATATTAACAGAAAGTATGGTGAAACTTTACTGATATTAAGAATAAAATAAATATAAATTAAGCAAAGAACTCTACACGGTGCATGCCTTTTTTTTTTCAATAACTAAAACTACTGCATGAATAGAAATAATTTCAATAATTTAATCGCCTCACCAGTACTTAATATGTCTAAAAGAATCTAGGAAAACTCATTTGGAATACTTAATTCATTCGTTTTGTAAAAATGCACAGTTTTTTCTGAAATTTCATTTACTAGTTAATGTGAAGTTATATACAAGAAAGAATGTTTATGATTACTTTAATTTACCAATAATGCAGTTTTTATGTGAAACATTAATTCAAGAAATAATGTTACTAAATAGAATGTTTAATATAAAATGTATTGAAATTCTTTTGCATTTTGTAATAGTTCATTAAGCTTGTATAAGAGCAGTGCTAATAGTCAGCAACTTTTTTAAAAGTTAAAATGGCTTGATTTCCACGACATTTTTAAAAGAAAATCTCGCCTTATTTTTCTCTTGTTTTATCTGTCATTAAATAACAAAATATTTTTATTTCAAAACCCGGTAGCAATTAAACACTAAGAATTAAAAATATAATAATAACGGTCTGGCAACAATTTTTCACTCGTTCACAGCATTTCAACTTGAAAATTGAAAAAAAAAAACATATCTTTAAGTTGGTTCTAAAATCCCTTGCTCAACACTGCAAAAATTTCTGACTCATTTTTAAACGTAAAGACATAAATTGGCAGGCGAAAAAAAATTAAGCGATTTAAAATCGAATAGCGTTTTCCAATTTTTGACAAATAAATTACTTACCGAGTTATAAGCGTTTCTTGTCAGGTGACATCAAGTTTTTTTCCCTTTCTCTTGCTGCTGCGTCAGGAATACGGTTCAAAACGCCAACTTTTACAGTGTTTTCTGAAAGATCTGCTGCCTTTGCCATAAAAGATAAAGCGCCGTTAGATTGCATAGTTTCTGAATAAGAACACCTACCAATTTCTTGCGTTTCCAATCAAAAATGAATTCAGAAATGTGGTGGAAAATAGCTACTTTGGATTCGAGAACAGCCTTAAGACTAAATTCCTCAACGTTAACCCTTTTACAATTACAATAAGTATAATAGAATGAATTAAATTAAAAAAAAAATTTAAAAAACATGCTTCCCTTAAAATTTACAAAAAAGTCAACTTATATTATAAAGCACAATTGTGTGAATTAGTCAATGCTGACTTCATAATGATGCGGGTAAGAATGTCGTTAAAAAGGATGTATGTGGCAATAATGGAGCTATTTTTTCAATTAATATTAAACAATCGTAATGTTATTTTTATTGAGAAAATGCAAGTTTTGGGCCGAAGTTGTCCCTCTTTAGGGATCGAATAATAAAAAAAAACTATGTCCAATTCATGTATTGCCCTCAGGAATACATATATAGGGGAAGGCTGGGCAAAGTGATCACCCAATATAATTTTTGTTTGATGGCAGTGAGTAACCAGACAATCGTTGAACAAGGGGGTTCCATGTTTCATGATTTTAGAGCGGTTTTACAGTTTTTGAATTTTGTGATCTAAGGTAAGTAACTTATATTACCGTAATTTCCGGCGTATAAGCCGCAGCTCAAAGAGTCGTTTTTCGACCCAGAAATTTTATTCAATAATTGTAGTTAAATATTTACAGCGATCTTTTAAGTTACATTTTATAAAATAATATTTCTGGGTCGAAAACCGACTCTTTGAGTTGCGGCTTATACGCCGGAAATTACGGTACATACAATTAACAGTAACCTGTTGTACTTGTATTTATTTAATGAATGTGTAAGGAAAGAGCATGTTTTCAGCTTAACATTGGTGGGTGAGTGGTCGCTGACTGTTCATTAGTTTCCATTGTAGAACGTATTTTCTGTTATGGCTTCCGAACAGGCAAAGCGGTCAGGGTAGTGACCATTTGATTGGATCAAATGGTGAAGGTAGGATCAGGTGCAATGTTTGTCACCTCTGGGCTCATGTGGCCTATTCATTTTGCAAAGAAATTGACGTGGAGCTCATTTGCGAAAAATGCAGTGTTTAATTTTTATTTATAATTTTTTATTTGGGTTTCTCAAACTGTTATTGGATGTTCATATCATTTTCAATCTTTCATTATGTTTAATACGATTTGTTATGACAATAAAAAAAATTTTCTAATCATTTAAATAGTGTTTTCAATCTTTTTAGACCTGTCGGACAAAGTGGCCATTGTGTGATTACTTTGCCCGTCTAGGTCGGGCAAAGTGGTCATTTTGTCCTTTTTAGGAAAAAACCAAATTCTCACTTCCACTTTATTATTTCGTAAAAATTATAAATACCCTTACTATTCTAAGTAGTCATTCTAATTCTATGCTAATTATCAGTTATGTATATGTATTTTAAGGAGTAACAAAAAATCACAGAGCCTTAGGGTGATGGCTTTGCCCTGCCTTCCCCTATTCGAAATTTCAAAGCTCTATGTCAACAGGAAGTGGGTGAAAAATGAGCATCAAGATTTGACTGCCACATACATGCAGAAATGTAAATTAAAATAAAGTATGTAATAAAAGAACAACAGAATCCCACGTTAGATATAACCTTTTTGTACTGTACTGAAATTATTGCATGAATAAGCTTTACTTCAACAATTTACGATATCATAAGATTAAATCGTGTCAAAAAGAACATAGTGAACACATTAAAAGGCATAATGATGGCTTTCTGTATAAATTCACGTATTTTCGGGACTTTTATTTTGTAGTTAGTGTCGGTTTAAATACAAGAAAGGAGATTTACGATTAGTTTTGCTTGCCAAAAATGTGATTTGCATGTTAAATGCACTTATTCACAAAGCAATATTATGAAAAACAAAATCTAGCAGACATTGCAATGAAGAAATTTTATGTTCTGTAATGTTACAATAAAATAGTTAAAAAGTAATATTTCAACCTGAAAATTTGTGGAAAGTCTAACAGCCGTATTTTTGCAAAGATAATGGTGTACCTTTACCGAAATTACAAATGTAATAAGTATAAATTTAAAAATGTATAGTCACATTGTACGTGTTTTCTTTAATACTAAAACTATTTCATAAATAAAAATCACTAGATGTTTAAAGTTAACTATGCATAAATGTACATTTATTTTTAATTTTAATTTTTAGTTAATGTCAAGTTAAACACAGACAAGCATATTTGAGGGGTTTAGAATGACATTGGAGTAAGTCAATGTTTAGTAATTTGAGAAATTAATGGTTTTCTGAAACTTGTCGTATTGCCGTTCTATTAAGTGGTCCAACTTGTATTGCCCTCTAGCCAATCTCCAAGTGAACTATGAGTTATTTGACTGTCAAACTGAACAGAAATTAACATAAGTTCAGTGAAAATATGGTTATCTAGATTTTTCAAATTTGTTACTTACTCCTCTGTCATTTTAACCCCCTCATTTATGATTGCTTTTGTTTATCACAATTGCGGTCTGTATCTGAAATACGTTCATTTAAAAAAATACTATTATGAAATTAAATTTCTAGCAAAAGTTAAAATGAAGAAATTTTACATGTTATACTGTTACATTAAAAGAGATCTTAAAATTAGACAAATAGTATTAATATATTCACATTAAAAATGGTGTAACTTTACCGACATTACGAATTGTAAATATAAATTTATCAAAAAGCGCCAAACGGTGCATGACTTTTTTATTTGTAATATTCAAATCTATTGTATGAATAGAAATAAGATCAATACTTTAATCACCTCTCCAGTATTTAACATGTCTAAACGAATTCAGTAAAACTCATTTCGATGCGTAATTGTTTCATTTTGTGCAAATGTACACTTTTTCTAAAATTTTATTTACTAGTTAATATGAGGTTATGTATAGGCAATAATGTTTATGATTGCTTTTTGTTAAGATGGAAACTGCTTCACTAAATGTTTAGAGGATCTTGTATGTGAATTTAAATGATGACTATTGTTCTTTTAAAATTACTTGGTTGATTATACTTTGAAGGTGAAGCAACGAAGAAACGTGATCGTATATATATTATCAGGTTCAATACGTCGTCGGAATATTAATTATAAAAGGGTTTACCTTTGAATCCCAGAGTGAGGTGTTGAGACAAACAGAGAGAAAGAATCTTGTTAATACTTCCATGAATTTTATTCTTGAAAAACTTCCGTGAACTTGGGAAAAGGTGCTGTTATTTTTAGGTGTTGAATGCTCATAAAAGGTAAAGACTTTAAATATCTGTGCAATATGACTTCATGGTGAAATATAGCATTTATGAATTGATAATAAAATGAAGATATGATATTTTACAAATTAAATAAACTACATGACTTCAAGTTCGAATGACGAATGGATCGGACACCAAGTCCGGCCATCGCGAAAGAAACTCTAAAAACTCCGGTCGAACAAACGACCTACTCTGAACTCTACAATCACTAGAACTGAAATTGAACAGCGCGCGACCATGGCGAGCGTGCGTAAAAGCACGTCTCAAAAACTCGCCGCGCGGAGATGAATGCGCCAAACTGGTAGACTCAATGAAGAGTTTACGCACGAAGGAGAAACAGCGAAACGCTGCCGTTCCGCGGCCGTACGCACATGCGCAAAGAGTGCCGGCTGCCTAGCCGTAAAAGCTCGTGTTCCGAGGAGGAAGGCTACGAAACAAGCTGGCACGCGGCCAAGGGCGAAACGGGATGGAGATGAATGGAAAAAGAGAGACTTTACGAAATAAATGAGATATGAAAGATGATCGCTTGATTAAACTTAAAATAATGAACGTAAAAAAAGGAAAAACTTAAGATAAATTAAATATAATATGTTACAATTAAAGATTGAATAATTAAGAATATGGATTTAAAATATTGAAATACAGATGTGAATTAGGGAAATTCAAAACAAAATATATCAACACGATATATTACTCCACCACAAATAGGGGAAAAAACTGAAAGATCCACATGAAAAAGGAAATTCACAACTTACCGCTGAATCAGATAAGCTGGAATGCAAAAATGGATTACAAGGAACATTACAAAAGGACATGAACAATCAATCGAAAACATTAAATATCAATAAAACACTCATTACTATTAGAGAACTCCAAATGTCGATTGAGAACATGTAAAATGTCAGTTAAAATGCAAAAAATTAGAAAGTGTGAAAAAAAGCAAAAATTGCATAAGAATATCAAATATTAATTGGAAAAACAAAAAAACTCACAAAATTTATGAAAAGCTCTAAAGAATAACCTAGCAATAAAATGAACTCTATTGAGAGTGTAAATAACCTATAAGGAATATCCAAATACCAAGAGCAAAAACTGATCCAAGAATGACCACTACTTACCAAGAGCATCAACAACCGATCAAGACAGCACGGGAATACACGGGATTACATACTATACCCAACAGACGGGTATCTGAGATTATATCAACAATCAATATAAAATTTCAGTACAGCATCATGTATCATGATGGTACAAGACATATATATATATATATATATAAAGAAATATTAAATTTAAACAGACAAATAAAAGGGTAAGAAAAAAATTACGAGGAAATGAGTGGCGCCACAAAAAAAATAGGGACAAAAAAATAAAAATATATATACATTGCAATCTTGTAACACTTGATATTATACACTGCATGCTGAAAGAAAACTTTCAAGTAAACCTTGCATTACTTTATATGCAAAAATGAACATGATCATGAAAAAAATTATGTATACGTATACTGTTAAATAATGTTTACATATCCATGGAATAAAAAATTTTACGTGAGTATTCATAAAAGATTGTATTAAAAAATGTATTCTAATTACACAAGGTATATCAAATTTTAGCATAAATTGAAAAATTAATACAACACACCCTTGAATTTTTTAGAATGGTGTATTACTGAAAAATTTGTCAACATCAACATTGACCACAAAAAAATTATAAGTAAAGTATTTACACAGGATACCTTTATTTTATTGAATGAAATTGCAAATGCTTGCACTGTGAATATGAAGATTCAAAACTAAACAAAATGAAGGAAGAGCCTATCATACTATAAAAAAACATCATTTTAAGTCTGAAAAGACTGATATGTGAACTGAATCACAAAATTGAATTTTTATCCACTTGCCAAAATTTTAAAGTTGAATTAAAAAAATTAGAGTTAGATTAAAATGTTTAGAAAAACAAAAGATAATTATATGTACATTAAATGCAAAAAAATTATATACCACAACATAACTAACACATACATATCTGAAAATGGTACTATGTAAACATATTACATATAATTTCAAAAGGATTTTCGAAAAAAAGGTTTTTTTTTTTATATATAAATTAAATATTAATTCTAAAAGTAAGAGGCATATCTTTGTATGCATTTGCCTAAACACTGAAAGACTATCTTGAAATTATGCTACAATACTTTCGAAAATGCCAAAAAATTTAAAATATTAGTTGTAAATAATTACTGAAGCATAAATTACATGTACACAACAGATTATGAAAAGTATTAAAAAAACATTAAACTTGAAAAGAAATTTCTCTAAAATTTTGTTATCTCATGAACAAAATTATGCTAAAAAGAAATTATTTTGAAAAATGAGTTTAAACAGTCAACTGAACACAATTACCTGTAAAGCTGAAAAAACTTATATAAAAACCAACTTGAAAAAGGAAAAAAATCAGGTAAGATATGAAAAAAAATCATTATTGTTATTATTGTAAAAGTTAAAAATATTATGAACATATGTATCTGCCGGGTTAGGGTTAAAGAAGTGTCAAGAAAATATCTTGACAGTACCACTCCATTGGGTACTGAAATCTTATTTTCCTCCGACAAGACACAAAAAAACTTACAAAATTAATATATATAATGCATGAAAAGAAATTAAAATACAGACGTATCAGTTATGTTTGATGTGGCACAAAAATTTATGTAACTCGATTATTGAGTTTAAGTCTTTTTTTTATATAAGCACAGTCTGTATGATTGACAGTCTCTAGAAAAGGCTGGATGATCTGTTCGAAAGTTGTGTCCATTTTGATTATTATGAACACAGTTTCTGCAATTGGCAGGTTTCTCACAAAAGCCTGGTGCATGATGCTCACCGCACCATACACAACATCTTGATTTTTTGCACTGATTTGCTGCGTGATGGAAAGCTTGACAGTTGAAACATCTTTTGATTTTTATGAATTTTTTTGCTGTAAAGAGTTGATCCTTGATCTGGAGTTTACGCCGCATTAGGCAGTAGGCAATGTTGCTTGGAAGTTCTAAAATGTGGTTGAGGTTATTGCTGAATTTATTTTTATATGTTTTTACTACAGTTATATGGGATGTTTCCTTGAATTTATTGATTGCTTCAATTATTTCGTGAGTGCCAAAATATTGCGGTACATCATAAATTATTATCTTGCTTAAGTGAGTTGAGGATGATTGTGAATTTAATGTGGAGTTGAAAAAGGATTGATTTACGGTGTCGTCTATATGACTTGATGAGAGAATTGTGATGAGAGACTGTGTATAAGAATCAGATATTGAGATGTTATTAGTAGATGGAATGCTCTGCTCTTCCGTTTGTGTGAATGAATCTCTAGTTGTAATGCTTTGTACTTTGGTTGATTCTTTTACTTTCACCAACAGTTTCTGATTAAGCTCTTTAAGGTTGGAGATATCTTTGATTGTATTACTGAACGTATCCTTAATAAAACATTTGTGCATCTCAATCATGTTGTTTCCTGTAAACTGTAGTGTTTTAGTTATAATGGAAAATATGTCAGAGTCAAATGTGGTATCACCACCACTGCTTTCAACGAGATACTTAATTGTATCTGGAATACTCTGTACAAAATCTGAGAGTGCCTCAGTAAATATATTTATACGATTCATTACTTGAGTATTTTGATCCATGATTATAATAGAAATTGATGAAATAGAAATTAAAATGTGTAAATTTATTGATTAGAAATTTAAAAAAATTTATTGATTATTCACAATTATATCTTCCAGAAATATCTTCAAAAATATATCTCTTCACACAAAATATCTTCAAAAATTTTCAAAAAAAACATCTTCAAAAAAATATTCTTCTTCATACACTTATTTAAATATCATATGCAGTAAAAATGATATACAAACACTATAGATAAACTTCAGAAATTTGAAAAGAAAATGAATTTTATATATGTACACCAAAAAAACAAGCTTCCATGTGTTTAAAAGAATCTTCTATGTATATTTTTCAATCTTCTAACATCCTTTATAATTTTTATGCAAAATTGATAAAAACTGCACTATATATTTTAATCTTGCATATTTCTAAAAAGGATTGCTTATTTTATAAAATTAATATTAAGGTGAAAAAAAAAACACATGTCTGCAAATATCACTTGAAAAACGACGTATTACGCATTTACTGTGCCCTGGCATGAAGCACCATATTTGTTAAGATGGAAACTGCTTCACTAAATGTTTAGAGGATCTTGTATGTGAATTTAAATGATGACTATTGTTCTTTTAAAATTACTTGGTTGATTATACTTTGAAGGTGAAGCAAAGAAGAAACGTGATCGTATATATATTATCAGGTTCAATACGTCGTCGGAATATTAATTATAAAAGGGTTTACCTTTGAATCCCAGAGTGAGGAATTGAGACAAACAGAGAGAAAGAATCTTGTTAATACTTCCATGAATTTTATTCTTGAAAAACTTCCGTGAACTTGGGAAAAGGTGCTGTTCTTTTTAGGTGTTGAATGCTCATAAAAGGTAAAGACTTTAAATATCTGTGCAATATGACTTCATGGTGAAATATAGCATTTATGAATTGATAATAAAATGAAGATATGATATTTTACAAATTAAATAAACTACATGACTTCAAGTTCGAATGACGAATGGATCGGACACCAAGTCCGGCCATCGCAAAAGAAACTCTAAAAACTCCGGTCGAACAAACGACCTACTCTGAACTCTACAATCACTAGAACTGAAATTGAACAGCGCGCGACCATGGCGAGCGTGCGTAAAAGCACGTCTCAAAAACTCGCCGCGCGGAGATGAATGCGCCAAACTGGTAGACTCAATGAAGAGTTTACGCACGAAGGAGAAACAGCGAAACGCTGCCGTTCCGCGGCCGTACGCACATGCGCAAAGAGTGCCGGCTGCCTAGCCGTAAAAGCTCGTGTTCCGAGGAGGAAGGCTACGAAACAAGCTGGCACGCGGCCAAGGGCGAAACGGGATGGAGATGAATGGAAAAAGAGAGACTTTACGAAATAAATGAGATATGAAAGATGATCGCTTGATTAAACTTAAAAAAATGAACGTAAAAAAGGGAAAACTTAAGATAAATTAAATATAATATGTTACAATTAAAGATTGAATAATTAAGAATATGGATTTAAAATATTGAAATACAGATGTGAATTAGGGAAATTCAAAACAAAATATATCAACACGATACTTTTATTTACCAAAAATGCAGTTTTTATGTGAAACTTTAATTCACGAAATAAATTTTTTTAATAGAATTTCTAATAGAAATTGGATTGAAATACTTTTTCATTTTGTAATAATACACATAGAAAAAAATAACACCTAAAACGGGTAAAAAAAAAACCCGATTTGTGTTGAAAGATTCTTAGGTATGAGGTTAACCAATTTGGGTTCATGTCATGACCCATGCCGGTTTTTTGTTACCAGTGTGTATCCATTTTGGGACTGTTAAATACCCATTTTGGGTGGTGTCCAGAATGGGTCTGTAAATATCCAAAATGGATACATAGTGGTAACCCAAACAGGCATGCGTTATTACATGAACCCAAATTGGGTAGGCTAATACCTAAGAATCTTTCAACACAAATCGTTTTCTTTTTACCCGTTTTAGGTGTTATTTTTTTCCGTGCATGAAGCTTGTATAATGACAGTGTTGCTAGCCCGCTACTTAAAAAAAAATCAAATTGCTTGATTTCCGCCACATTTTTTAATAGTGATACTCGCTTTTTTTTGCCCTATTTTATCTGTCTTTAAACGAGAGAAATATTTTTATTTAAAAAACCTAATAGAAATGAAGCACTCTGAATTTTGACAAAAAAGTAACAGTCTGGCAAGACAAGAATTCAACTTGAAAATTGACACAAAACATATGATTAACACAAAAAAACCTGTTCAACTTTAATCATATTAGAAATATATTAAGTATAAAATAACAAAAAATCGCACGTTAAATATAATTTGTTTTTGCATTATACTAAAACTATTGCATGAATAATCTTTACTTCAATAATTTACAGATCTCATAAGACTTAAATGGTGTCAAAAAGAACATAGTGAATGCATTAAAACGTGTAATGAAGGCTTTCTGGATAAACGCACATATTTTCTGGGATTTTATTTAGTAGTTAATGTCAGGTTAAACCCAAGCGAGCATATTTATGATTCCTTTGCTTGCCAAAAATGTGATCAGCATGTTAAATGCGTTCCTTCACAAAATAATATTATGAAAAAACTATCTAGAATATATTACAATGAAGATATTTTACGTGTTGTACTATTACATTAAAATTGTTAAAAAGTAATATTTCAACGTGAAAATTAGTGAATATTCTAACAATCGTATTTTATTAATATAATAGTGTACCGTTACCGCTATTACAAAAATAGAGGATGCTCCCACATTTTTTAGACGATTTCCATGACATTTACAGAACTATTTTAATACAATACAGTGATACCTCGATTTTGGTCGATAATCCGTCCGAAAACAATCGGCGAAATCCTAAACCGATGAAAACCGAGTCAATTATATCCATATGAGTCTATGTAAATCCATTTAATTCATTCTAAACACTCCTCAATATGTATCAAAAACACTCAAAAATACTTATCAAAAGTATATTTTATGCAAAATAAGTATAGAATTTAATACTAAAAACAGTAAGAAATTAATATAGTGTTCTTAGCGTATGGTATCACGGCACTGTATCTGCAGTCACTTCCCTTTTTGGCCACTTGGCAGTAGGACTAGCTTCATAGTCAGAGGACCTATGTCACACAAAAAAGCTGTCCAAAGTGGTCGGCCTCTTTAAGATTAGCTTAAAATGGGGTAAGCCATTAATATTTAAACAAGTTGCTTACAGCAAACTTTCTTTGGACTTTAAGGGAACTTTTTTTGCTTCCATGATGGAGCACTCACAATCAATAAACAAAGCACGAAAATACACAGTAAATAAACGAAATTCGAGACAACCAAGGAAAACCATAACAATTTTTTCGCAGAAAACATCAACGAAAACCAAAACCAACGAAAACCGAAATTCAACAAAAACGAAGGTATTACTGTATATGTGTTTCAAATGTTGAGTTTGATCATTCTTATTCTGAACTACCTTTCTACACCACAATTTGAATGATAATAATGCCTTTAGCAGTTTTTGGAGAGGTATTTTGACCGATTTCTCTTAAATAACTTTCCAATGTCCATGAAGAATTGTAGGTCGATGTTTGGATAGCGCGCATTTGAAATACACATCGAGAAATTTAGCAGGTATATCAGTGAAGGGTATAGCCCAGATACCCGTTTTTCGTTCCGTGTTTTCCAGAAAATTAACAGTGGATTGTGATGTGTGGCTGCTTGTTTTATCTTGATGTAGTTAAACAGATTGGTGGCACTTTGGGGAAAGAGATGGTATTTTATGTTTGATGATTTGCAGTAAAATATGTTTCTAATAGTATGTGAAGTTGATCTTAACATTTTTCTCCGATTTCTTTATTTCTAATTTGATGTTTGCAAAGTTATTCATTACTAAATCTTTATTTATATACATTAAACCATGTTTTATGATTTTTGTCTCCTATTGGATGTTAGAAAATAGATCTCTCAATCATTAAAATAGACCCAAGCTTCATCTTTGTAACAAAATTTTTCTATTTTTCTCCGGATAAATATCTCATAAAGAATTCTGCATCGTGTTCTGCGGTCAGCGATATGTCATGGGGAACTACTACGGGCATTGTGTTTTTTGGCCTTTTAACCCTACAGCGCATAGTGTAGCCATTTGGCAACACTTTCTGTTTAACTTTTAATAAATAAATGAAATATTAATCCTATAAAAACAACAAAATTATGCTACTAAATATAGTTAAAAATCTATCTTAAAATTTCTGGTGTCAAATTCTTAATATAAGTATTAAAACACACAATTCTAAAAGAATAATTCATGCACTGTAGGGTTAACCCATTCGCTGCCAACCGAGCATACTCGTGGATTTTCAATCTAAAATTATGGTTTCGTACCGGAAATTTCGAAAGATTTTTTTTTTATTTTATGTAATCGTGAAATATCTGTAATTAAATAAAGTAAATATTGCTATTAGTATTTTCTGGTATGAATTCGAACTTTCTAATTAAAATAAAATTCAAGTAATTTTTACCCTTCAGTGAACGTATTAAAAATTCAAATGAGTATTAATGATTTTGTTAACATTTGACACTGAGCATTTCAGCGATATAGCAACAGTCCTTTGACATGGAAGATTTTATTTTACCATATTTTTTTTTTTACCTTTGCAATATTCTAAGAATTCTTTCTTTTGTTCTTGAGTATATATTTTGAAAAACTTCTTCACTTAAAGCCAGATATTCCCGTTTTCCCTTGTCTTATTGACGGTGTTACATACTGTGTTTTATATATAGAAAAATCATGCATTTCACAGCATTTTATAATAACCGAATACGAATAATGTTCTTCTGAAAATGCAGAAATGTAGCCTTCCATCTATCGGTTCTTTAAAAGCGCCATTTTGCTTATAAACAGAAATGTCAGTTGCCAGACGATGATTTATACTTTCAAAAACAGATAATCTGTGAAAAAGAATTTACCTATGCAGACGATATACTTTTTACAGCAAAACAAACTCGTCTAAAAAATTTGCGCGCAGCCCCTGTATAATAAGTATAAATTTAAAAATTTATAGCCACATTGCTTGTATTTTGCTTTACTAACTAAAACTATTTCATGAATAAAAATCACTAGATGTGTAATGGTGGCATTTTCTGCAAATATATACTTTTTTTGCAATTGTATTCAGCAGTTAATGTCAGGATAAATGTACGCAAAAAGATTCATGATTGCCTTTATTTACCACTAAAGTGGATTGCATGTGCAATACTTTCATTTACAATTAATATAGAAAATAGCGCATGTCAAATTAAAGAAAGTTTCAGTGTTGTAATATTACATTAAAATAAATAAAATGTTGTAAGGCAAAATGAAAATCATAAAAAAGGGCTAACAGCAGCATTTTATCAAGACAAAAATGCTAATATAACTTAACCAAGACTACAAATACAAGACGTATATTGCAACAATACAATTCCACGCTGCATATAAAATGTTTGTCTTATAATAACTGAAACTACTTCCTGAATAGAATTTTCTCTAATAATATACTGGCCTCAAAAGACTGAATCGTGTTAAAAAGAAAATAACTAAACCCGTTTAGCTATGTAATGGTGACATTCTACGTAAATGTACGTTTTTGCTAAAAATTTATTGAGCAGTTAATGCCAGGTTAAACGCAGACAAGAAAATTTATGATTGTCTGTGTTTACCACTTATGCCTATACACAATACAGTTATTCAAAAATAATAATTTGAAATAAAAGTCTGAGCACAAGCCATAGTGAGGAATTTTTTTCGTGTGCTAATATTGCAATAAAACATATAATAAAATTCAAACTGAAAATTAGAAAAAAATCTAACAACAGCATTTTATTAACACTTAAAAGACAATATAATTCCGCATTGCATATAAACATTTTGTCTTATAATAAATAAAATTACTCAAGGTATAGAATTTTCTTTAATAACGTTCTGGTCTCACAAGAATTAATCGTATGAAAACAAAGACATACCTAAATCCATTTAGGTTTGTAATGGTGCAATAGTCTGCTTGAATAAACATATTTTTAAGGAAATATTATTATGCAGTTAATGTTAGGCTAAAGATAGTCGAACAGATTTATGAGTGTATGTATTTACCATAAATTTACCTAAATATGAAAGCTGTTCATTGAAAAAAAAATTATCTGAAATAGAATTTTAAGCGGAAGTCATAATAATGAAATTTTGTGTGTAATAACATTACGTTATATTTGTTAAAAGTAGTATTTTATCCTCAAAAGTATATTAATTCCACGCAAAACAAAACACAATATACAAAAACCTAACAGCCGCATTCATTTAAGAATAAGCAATCACGAAACTTTACTGAGATTACAAATATAATTAGCTTAAATTAAAAAATATATTTTCAGACTGCATACATTTTTTAAAAATTTTATAATAACTAAAAATATTCCATGAACGAAAATTACCTAAATAGTTTACTGGCATAATACAAATTATTTACATCTTAAACATCATGATAAAAACCTATTTAGGTGTGTAATAATGGCTTTTTGAGTAAACGTGCAGCTTGTTTTTAAATTTTGCATAGCGGTTAATGTCAGGTTACACTTAGCCAAGCATATTTATGATTGCCTTAGTTTACCATAAATGCAGTCTGCATGTGAAATTAATTTATTCCCAAAATATTATTTTAGCATTAAATTTCTAGTAGATGTTATAATGACGAAATTTTACTTATTGTAATACTACAGAAACATACTTACAAAATATTATTTCAAACTAAAGATTAGACATCTATGTATAACAAAAGCATTTTTATAGGGCTAAGCCGTCGATTTTATTCGATTACAAATATAAAAAAATTATGAATAAACGAAATACCTTCATACTGTATATGACGTTTTTTTTTATTACAACGATTGTTTCATTATGGTGCTTATACAGTCAGTATTAAAAGAAATTTCAAATAATTTTTTGAACGGTAATACACACCCACTTTTGATACAATATTTAAGTTATTTCGATTACGGCAGCCCAATAGAAGGCATAGTTTATATGCTTTTCATTAAATTTCCAGAGAGTTATAAATGGAAATTTATAAATGGCTATTTAGAAATTAAGAAAATATAAATTAGGATTTCAACAAAAATCTTCAAAATTCAAGCCTGTAATATGGTAGAGGCAATTGATACAACAAATTGTAACTTATATCTCTTAATTATCTTTATAATTTTTTTTGTGAATTTTCTGGTAACTAATTTTCATTTTCTTATATGTGATTAAATAGTAACAGAATATGGTCCCTAAGTACATTCGAAAAGTGCAATTTTCTCTATCTTGAAAAGTAATGATTACAATAAACTGTAAACTTACGCACCCATGTTTCTGATGATGCCTGTTTTTAGAAAAAAAATGAGAAAGGTGGTAATTCATAATTTTATCAATATTCATGATTCATTAATAATTCTCATAATTAAAATAATTTCTTTGAGTAGCAAAAAAACCTGAGATTATTTTTTTGGTGGGTGAGATATAAACAAAACTTTGTGACCGGATTTTTACATTGCCATTCTCAAACTTTTAACTCTTGTATATGTATGTAAAATTAACAAACATACATAAAATGTATGCTTTTCGGGGTGATTTGATGCAGTAAACACAAATAAAGTATAAAAAATTTGTGTTACCATTGGAAAAATCGGAGTTCATGCAATTTTATATATGAATCTTACCCCTATTAAATTTCATTTACATCTTGTAAGAAGACAATATTACGAGTCTAATGACATATTTCCTGTAAAAGTATTGTAAACTGTCTTCGAATAAAGGCAGTTGTATCTTTTTTTTTCTTATATTGACTGTACAATAGTTTCACTGTAACTATTGAACGAACACAAGTTAGTTCAATAATTTACTGTCTTCACAATTATTAAACGTGTCTAATAGACAAGATAAATCCCCATTAAGGTATTATAACTATAAGATTATGCTTCAATGTACACTTTTTTACATTTTTTTCCCCTTTTTTTTACTAGATAATGTGAGGACATAAAACAAGCAAGCAGTTTCATGATTGACTTTGTTTATCACAAGTAGTGTCTTTATGTTTGAAATGTTATGTTCTGAAAAATAATATATTAGGGAAAAAAAGTTTATTATAAGTAATAATGGAAAAAATGTATGGTTTAGAATAATACATAAATTAGTTAAACGTTACATTCCAACATGAAATTTACCAAAAATATCAAACAACGGCAATTCATGAGATACGGAATAATATTACCAATGTTAATATATATATATATAATTTAACAATACAACTCTACACTGCATTCGGAATTTATTTTTTAAAAATACTGGTCTTACAAGACTTAATCGTGTCTAAAAGAACTCAGTAAAAGTCATTTTGTTGTGTAATGGAGACATTATGCATAAACGTGCACTTATTAGGAAATTTTATTCAGCATTTAATGTCACGTTAAACATAGGCAAGGAGATTTATGATTGTCTTTGGTTACCACAAATTCTTCCTTTATGTGCAATACGATCGTTCAAAAAATAATATAATAAAATAAAATTTGTAACAGAAGTTAGAATGAAAGAATTTTAAATATGGTAATATTACTAAAATAATTAACATTTTGTATTTCAGTCTGCAAAATAGAGCAACAATCAAATGTATTTTATTTAGAATACAAAATGTTGTACCTTAATTAAGATTACAAATATAAACACTATAAATTAACGAAACAACTTCCAACTGAATATGACATTGTTGCTTTACAATATATGCATGAGTATTATTTATATTTGTTTTAAATGCTAAAAGGTGTAAACTAAAAACATAATATACAGTAAAATAACTTTTATTAGATTGTTGACAAGTTTCGGCTCACTGCGATCCATTATCAAAAACAAATGAGAATATTCTATAATTGCACGGTCTTTGCAGTTATTATTTGAAATGATATCATTTAATTATCATGTACTTTTTTAAATTGCGCACGTTATTTTTTATTTTTACTTAGTTGTTTATTTCTATATTTGTAACTATGGAGTAACTCAAGCCACAGTTTCAACCAAGTAAAAATAAAAAATAACATGCGTAATTTTAAAAGGTAGATGAAAATTAAATGATAGCGTTTCAAATAATAACTTCAAAGACCGTGCAATTATAGAATATCCTCATTTGTTTTTGATAATGGCTCGGAATGAGCCTAACCATGTCAACAATCTAATAAAAGTTGTTTTACTGTTAAAAATATTAAAAATAAATGGAAATAGCACAAATAAAAGTATATAAAAGGGCGAACAGCTGTTTCAGAGCCCTTAAAGCTCCATCATCTGTGCCAAATTCAAAAGATTAAAATCGAATCAAATGTTTAACCATGTAAATATGCTTGCATCTCTAGCACGCGCCCACAATTGAATGGCGGTTTTCAAAACAACAGCGGAGTCAGGAAACACATGTGACAGAGGAAAGCAATAAAAGCGCCGGGTCAGACCGGGCGAGTTTAAGTACAGATTAGGAAAAGAGCGGGGGGGTGGGGAAAGAGAATGAATTAAATGAGAGGTAGCCAGACATTTGAAAAATTTGGTGTACTGGACATATCATTAACTGAGTTGCCTGAATTCTTCCATATATGATAAGCTTCCCAAAAATCAAGGCCGTAAATAGATGAGCATTTCTGAATTATTGAACCCTCTGACAAATTAAAACTGTGATTGTCAGACCAACAATGGTTAGCAATCGCAGAACGTTTAGTGTCACAATTTTTAACAAAGCTTTTATGTTCCCCCAAACGGACCTTAAGGGGTCGCTAGGTTTGACCTATGTACATTCTATCATACTCGCAAGATATCTTATAAATCCCCCAATGTAAAAATCTGTCAATTGGATATTTGGTATCTGTAAATTTGAATTTGTTAACCCCTTGAAGGGCACCGGTATATTATATATACCACTTAATTTTAATCCCAAAATGTCACAATGACACCAGAATTTTATAATCAAATTTTGAATTTATAAGGTACGTGAGGAAAAGCTTTTACTTATTTTGGTGCGATCCAAGAATCCACCACTGCTTGGCGCGTTTTCAAAAAATTGCCAAACTTGTGCGTTTCTGCCTGTTGTCTCCCGGAGTGGCAACCTCCAGAAGACAACAGGCAAAAGCGTGCAAATTGGAATGGCGATAATCAAAATAAAGCAAAAATACATATTTTAAAACATTTAAAAGCAAAATAACGTTTTTAAAAACACAGATTTTGTGTTTTAAAAAAAATCCACTTTTTGGAATGGCTAGGTAAGAATTAAACTCACCTGCTTTTGTGCGGAGTGTTCCTAAAACCACGCAAATTGAAATCGCGAGAATCAAAATAAAAGCAAAAATAATTAATTTAAACCTTTAAACAGCAAAATAACATCAAAATACATTTATGAAAAATAAAAGAGAACCAATGATCTGGACCTAATCCTTACTCAACAAGCCACCATTTAGCTCTTTTAAAAAATGATGCCACATTGGTGATTTCTAAATTGCTTACTTACATTTATCGTATTGTAACCCACAATAAGCAAGTGGTAAAATGTTGCCATTCTTAATTTTTAAATAGTTACACATAGGAAAAGTAATGGATTTAGCAATAAAAAGGTCCCTGAAAAATTGCATTTATACGAGAGTAAAATTTTATTCGTTCAAAACAATTTGGACAAAAGACATAATTTAAATACAGAATTATTAAATTAAACCCTACAGAGTTGATTTTTTTAGATACTGCATTTATGAGTGAAATAAAATATTTTATTTGACAAATTTAATAAGATACATATAAAAAAGATAATACGAGCAGTAAAAAACAACGTTTTCATCGATATTACATAAAAGTTAACGATTAATGTGAAGTTGAAAAAACGAAAATACACGAAATTCCTTAATGCCGCAATCACTGTACCGCACGTATGATCGCTTCGCGAACATGAAACCGAAAAAAAAAACATCACTGGATACAGCAACCTCGTCGTATCGGAATCCCAAGAAAAACACGAAATTCGTTAATGCCGCGATCACTGTACCGCACGTATGATCGCTTCGCGAACATGAAACCGAAAAAAAACATCACTGGATACAGCAACCTCGTCGTATCGGAATCCCAAGAAAAACACGAAATTCGTTAATGCCGCGATCACTGTACCGCACGTATGATCGCTTCGCGAACATGAAACCGAAAAAAAAACATCACTGGATACAGCAACCTCGTCGTATCGGAATCCCACAAAATACACGAAATTCGTTAATGCCGCGATCACTGTGCTGCACGTATGATCGCTTCGCGAACATGAAACCGAAAAAAAACATCACTGGATACAGCAACCTCGTCGTATCGGAATCCCAAGAAAAACACGAAATTCGTTAATGCCGCGATCACTGTACCGCACGTATGATCGCTTCGCGAACATGAAACCGAAAAAAAAACATCACTGGATACAGCAACCTCGTCGTATCGGAATCCCACAAAATACACGAAATTCGTTAATGCCGCGATCACTGTGCTGCACGTATGATCGCTTCGCGAACATGAAACCGAAAAAAAAACATCACTGGATACAGCAACCTCGTCGTATCGGAATCCCAAGAAAAACACGAAATTCGTTAATGCCGCGATCACTGTACCGCACGTATGATCGCTTCGCGAACATGAAACCGAAAAAAAACATCACTGGATACAGCAACCTCGTCGTATCGGAATCCCAAGAAAAACACGAAATTCGTTAATGCCGCGATCACTGTACCGCACGTATGATCGCTTCGCGAACATGAAACCGAAAAAAAACATCACTGGATACAGCAACCTCGTCGTATCGGAATCCCAAGAAAAACACGAAATTCGTTAATGCCGCGATCACTGTACCGCACGTATGATCGCTTCGCGAACATGAAACCGAAAAAAAACATCACTGGATACAGCAACCTGGTCGTATCGGAATCTCAAGAAAATCACGAAATTCGTTAATGCCGCGATCACTGTACCGCACGTATGATCGCTTCGCGAACATGAAACCGAAAAAAAACATCACTGGATACAGCAACCTCGTCGAATCGGAATCCCACGAAATACACGAAATTCGTTAATGCCGCGATCACTGTACCGCACGTATGTTCACTTCGCGAACACGAAACAAAAAAAAAACATCATTGGATACAGCAACCTCGTTGTATAGAGATCACAAAAATACACGAAATTTGTAAATGCGGCGATCACTATACCGCATGTATGATCGCTTCGCGAACATGAGACTTCCAGGAAAACTGCAATCAATTAATTCACACTGTTCTAAAGTAACAAGAGTAGCCACTCACATACATAAATTTAAAAAAAAAAAATCAAGATTTAAATAAAGAAGCAGATGATGAATATCATGACATAACCATTTAATGACATAGGTGTTATTTAATTGTATTAAAAAAAAACATGTTTTAAATAACTAATAAATCATTAAATATCATTAAAATACAAATAAAAGTCGAATAATCATTTGATGACGTAACAAATACGTCATACGTAACAAACGCGTCATCACAAAAATTATTGCTCAGCCTTTCCAACAATAAAAGAGCTACATCTGGCTAACTATCGCCGATTTGGCACGATTGAGAAATGATGAGGGTTGCAAGAGTCAGTCCGCTATCGCGCCAATACAAACGGACGCCAAGCAGGAGTCGATTCTTGGATTCACCCCTTATTTTAAAATAAATTCGTTCGTGAATCCTGGTGTCAATCAATCATTTCAATGTTTTAGCTACAAGAGTGCTTTGCCCCTGAAGGGGTTAAATGGTGCATAAATTACTTTAAAATCGAATCTTTTTAAAATTATAGAAATTTGATGGCTTATTCTCGGAAAATATGGAAGTATAATTAAATTTTCATTGTAAACATTGTTACGTTGGAATGCGTACGTTTAATTAGTTTATTATGAATTGAATCAACGATTTCAACAGGATAACCTCGGTCACTGGCTATTGATTTAATGTGGTCTCACTCCGCGTTGAGTAAATTCCCAGATGAACAAATTTGTAAGGCGCAGGGAACATAGGTATTAAAAGCAGCCAATTTTTGATGAGGGGGGTGAGATGAAAGACGATGTGGCGGTAAAGAAACTGTGAATGGTTTACGATAAACAGTGGTTTGGAATGAGTCATTGTTGCGGTAAACCGCGAAAATGAACAACAGAAAAAAAACTTTATTGTTGACAGCATACAACAATGAAAATGCTTAGCTACACACTAATGCGTTCGTTATTTTTTACAACAAGAAAATAAATAAACTAATAATTAACTCTCTTTTTGATCGCTTGCCCACTAGACCCTTATAAAATGTTAGTTTTATGAAGAAAGAAACATGCTCACTTTTTGGACGTCCATCATGAACGGATTTAATTACCAATTTTTTGTCATCAACAGAGAGCTTTTTAGTGCTCTTTATTCTACATGGACAAGACACGTGTGATACAGATTGATATGGTCCATAAGCATCAGTACAGGTACTTACGTATCATCGACCATGAAGCAGTTTCGTCTTCTGAACAACTTATTTGTAACGATAGCGATTGCGAATTTTTTTTCTGCTTTTGGAGTCTATCTACTTCTTTGGCCTATTTGCCAAAATCGGACGATGGCAGTGCTGTATTACACAGATGTGACTATTAATACACACTTAAAACACTGCAGCACTGAGATCAACATTGCAGATCACTCTGCAGACCATAGAAATCGATGAACATGAAAGATAAGTGATTCAACAGGCTATCTATTAATGTGCATCAAATAAAAACGGAAAAGGAAACACAGGATGCAGTGACATAGTTTATTCGAAACAAAATTTCCAAAGCTACACTAGCACTTGTTCCACTGTTTCACAAAAGGTGGAATACATTGCTTATGAAAATCCTTCGGCTGAAGATGAAAATAGTTTCGGAAAATATGCATGACTTCGCTGTCCGAGTAAAAACGACGACCTTTCAATGCGTTTTTTTAGCGTTCAACGATGGGAGAAGTCATATGGCGAAATATCCGTGCTATACGGTGGGTATTTCAACACTGTCCACCGATACTTCACCAGATTCTCTCGTAGAAGATCTTGTGTCCTTAATGCGCACGACTCAATGACACAGCATGTTCTCCATACACTGCCTTCATTCGCCGATGCTTTACGCTGAATCAAACTCCTTCTACCAACAAAACACGAATAACATTATATTACTCTTTTTTACTTACAACATTCCACAGGCGAACACCAAATGAATTCCTGCCAGACGCTATTGTAGACCGACCGTACGTGCATATCGCGTTATTCTGCGTGACTACCTAGGGAAAGTCCTTCTTTCCTTCTCGCTCTACCTCATGAAAAAGTTTTCAAAAACACTCATGAGAAATAAACCCAATTATAACAACTGTTCTGTTTTCATTTGATCCATCCTTAGACTTTTTTTACTGTCCATGATCTTCGACTACAGGTCGAACTGCCACACAGCGAAATACTTATATGGTTGAAGAATATATTAAATATGGGTTTAGTTTCCTTCTTAAAATTTACGCTGGATTCAGTTTTCTATATATTCTTAGGAGACTTATTTTTGTTTCCTTCTTCCCAGTCAATTGTTGAGTTGCTTGAGGATCCTTTAAAATATACAAAAGCTATTTTACCATTTTTTTCTTAGTTCTTTTCTTCAATATGGCGATTCAATTATTGTCTGTATTGCTTATTTATCGCTAATTAAGACTGTATAAGAATATAAAATAAAGCATGATAACCGTATTGTATAAAATATTAACTTATTTTATAAGTTATTTATTAAATAACCGCCATCTTTAGATAAATAAACAGTTAAATTATCTTGAATAATGAATTTTGGAATCATACACGAGACATTTACAATTATTTAAAGCGAAAACCAATGAACGGTTTTATTCTGACAGTAGGTATGAAATCTGTAAATATGCAGAAATTTCTGAAAATGTATATATTTTTTTATAAACTGACTAAAATTTTTCCGTGAACGCAAATTATTTCTTTAATTTACTGTCTCAGATAATTTAAACCCGTCCAAAAGAACATGGGAAAATATATTAAGGAGGCGTAACAATGGCATTTGGCCAAAGCGTGTACTATTTTCAAAATTTTATTTAGCAGTTAAAGTCAGAATACAAACAAGGAAGCAGATATATAAATGTTTATGTTTGCAATAAATACATTCTTGCTTGGTATGTGTTCCTTTATTAAATAAAACTGTGAGGTAAATTCTTAAAGCAAGAAAAAAAGGAAATGAATGTTATTTGCTATATTGTACTGATACACTTATTGTGAATATTCATTTTGTGAGAATTTAAAAAAATGTATTATAAGCAGTGACCGCTCGTGAATGTCTTTTTTGGGACGCAAAATGCATGCCTGAAATAGATATTATTTTCATAGTATTATTTTTTACAAGAAATATTTTTCTTGTTTAATGTCTGAACTTTCTGACAGTAAATAAAATTAAGTATTCCTTTTTAATAATAGTGGTAAGAATAAAGTTAGCAGACATGCATTTAGTTAGCCAAATAAAGCCAGTCACGAACCATAACTGATTATAAGTATATTTGGTGAAATAGAAACAACTATATTTAAATTTCCTACCGATAGAAATATTTAATTAATACATTATATGTATATATATATATGTTTATTACGTATCAAGTGTTTTCAACGATATGTGATTTCGAATATATTTTTAAATGGTTTAAAAAAACAAAAAAAGGATAAAAAAAAACTAAAAATATTTTTTTTTAAACATTCTTTATACGTTTTCAATATTTATCTTAAAAATCACGCTCAATTTCATGAATGCAACAATTTTTTCCGCCTGACACTTCAACCATGTACGGACGCCTGCATGCAGTTAGTTCCTCGTCATCGTCGAAGTGTTGCGTTGCGAGTCAGGTCTTTATTTGCGGGAAAAAGTGAAAGTCGAATCTTGCAATTGATTTTCTCCCACAACAGTTTTGAATTCAGGGGGTGGCCCGGTGGTGGGACATTTCCCCCTTAGCATTGAATGTCTCCCCCAGAAAATTTGAGATTTTCTCTTTTAAATGGTCAAAAAGTGCCATTTCCCCCCGGAACTGTATAATGCCCCCCCCCCCAGAACCCCAGAAATTCCTCCCGGGGAAAAGTGTCTGAATTCAACACTGCTCCCGTAGTTAATCATTAACAATGCTCGGTCGACCGCTTCATGGGGAACATTTGTGAGGCCATTTTCAAACATGCTGCACCACTGTCTCCCTTCTGCTTTACTCATTATGTCGTTTCCATACACTGCACAAAGTTCCCAATGAATTCCAATTGATCTCAGTTTTGATGGCATCTCACAACTGGCGGGATTTTCTACTGCAGCACACATTTTAAATATTCACAGTGAACAAAGCAGAGGCAACACGCAACGCAAACAATTATAGAACAATATGGGTAATGATTCAGTGGTTGCTCCTACACAAATATAAGGGCACTAGCGCCAACTCTTGCTGCACAACGGGGAAACGTATGTTACTTTCCGAATAACTTTCGTAGAATACGCGAACTAATCAGTTTACTAGAATATCATTTTTGCACTATTTCTTTTTTAAGATATGGTAACAGGAAAGAAATAAAAGCATAATTTACTCAACCTACTCAGGATTTATAAATTGTCTTTTCAACGTATAATCACAATTTAATAAATATTAAAAAAATAAATTATGAAAGAGTATTTAATGTGTATATATATATATATATATTACACTTATGATTTTATATTTATATTTATTGATTTTTACTGTTTAAAATACATTTTTGCAGCAGTTTGCAGCTGATTGCTCTATTATTGCGAAAGTGGTTTTAGCGCATCATTAATAGGATTGTTTTTTTGTAACTCGTAGGAAAATTAACCATAAAGTATATTTGGGGATTTCTCACTTGAGACTGATTAAAAGAAAAATGCCTCAATATTATTTTATTAATTTATATTTGAGTTTTAAAAATATTAAAATATTACATTGGCATCGGGTAAAAACTTGTGTATATAATTGCCGAAACGTCAGTTGAGGCTTATTGTTGAGCCACGAAAAGTTTTGTTGTCTGTTTGTTTATTTGTTTGTATGTCTTACGATAACTGCCGAAAAAAGGCATTATGTTAGTTTGTAATTAGGTAGGTATGTTTACGAAGCACCCGGAATTATCTATACTTTTACAAAATTTGGTTCATTAAATTTGGTTAAAAAAATAAGAACATTTTCTTTAAATTGGCTAAGATATTTGTTAGAATTTCGAAAATAATTGTATAAATAATTGGGAAATTTTACGCATCAATTTGAGAGATATAAAACATTTTAATTTATCATTTTTTACAAATATTTCAACTGCATTTCTTTTTTTCTCTCTTTCATTAAATATTTGTCAAGCAACTGTATTTCAAAGAGTATATATATATATATATATATATATATATATATATATATATATATATATATAAAGAAAGTTCTAGTAAATCGCATTATTTTGACGCGAAAATTTATTAACAATAACCCAATTGGTTTTCCAAATGAAAATTATAAAAACGCTGAATGTGTAAATTGAATATAAGTGTCATAATAGGAATTTACGTTTGTGTAAGTATATTTATTACACGAAATTTTATTCAATTTCAGCAACATATGATGATATTTAGTGACTGGAGCTTACTGTTGAGCCACGAAAAGTTTTGTTGTCTGTAATTTGTTTGTTTGTATGTCTCGCGATAACTGCCGAAAAATAAATATTTTTTTAAGGGTAGGCTAAAATCTTCTATACAAGGGGATGGATAATCTAATGAAATTACAATACTAAATGCATTCAGACATATATTCGAATAATGTAACAGCACAATTACTGGAAATTGAGAATATGAAATCAAAGTGACAGCCGGGAGATCAGGGGGTCTCTGCCCTACTGAATAATGTATTCTTGATCTGAAAAATACAAGAATAAGTAGTTTAAATTAAAGTCCAATAATGCTTAAAGTGATAAAAACATAACACGGATATATTTAAAATACCTTTTTAATGTAGATAACATATGTTTCGTTCACAACTATCGGTGACATCTTCAGATCTTAATGATAAATACAATATTCTCGCATATTTTTAAACATAGTAAACATATTACCACGAGATCATCACAAACAGTAGCTCCAAAAATTACTATTTTCAAAAATATGCGAGAATATTGTATTTATCATTAAGATCCGAAGATGTCACCGATAGTTGTGAACGAAACATATGTTATCTACATTAAAATGGTATTTTAAATATATCCGTGTTATGTTTTTATCACTTTAAGCGTTATCGGACTTTACTTTAAAGTTAACAAGTGATTGTATTATACTATTTAATAAGTAGCTTATCACATCATTGGATAAAATTGCGTTTTATGTGACACTTTAAAAATTTCCGGAAGCTTCCATAAATCTCATATGCTTATAAATGTACATATAACTTAAAAAATCAAATTGTAGGATATTAAATATTATGCAGTTTTTATTAAAAATTAGTGAGATTAATAAGCAATAGTTTGTGGAGCGGACGTTGAGGCCTTACTAGTTTTTATAAATCTAGCATATCAAGAAGAGGGTGAAACATCGATAATTATAAAATTCCTTCTTTACATACAAAAACCAAGTAAAATTAAATTTAAAGATTGTAAAAAAATAAAAATAAATAAATTAATTAATTAAAAATGAAAGTGGGCTACTTTGACTGCTAGACGATTGATTGAATTTGAATCTGAATATTTCTTACCATCTTAGTTTTCAGTATGTTTTATGCTGTAAATATTGAATTTGCTTTTAATTTTAAAGGCAAGGCTGAACAAATACGGTCACCAGGTTGCCATTGGCAACCAAAAATCTTTAACTAGCGACTGAAAGCATCAACATTGAATGATCTTATGATTATTCACTTGTGTGGTATATTTAATGGATATAAATCAGAGAAAGCTATAGCTAGGTGATATTCTGGATTTAAAGAAAATATAGGCATGCAGAAGGACATTCGTCGCTACCATGCCAAACTATCGAATGTGAAAAAATGCATTTCTCATTACTTGTAAAAATGAGCCGATTTTCACCGCTAAATTTTAATAGGGTTTCAGGGTTGCAATATCACCAGGGTTGTGAGTTTGGCCTCCTTTTCTATTCACAAATTTTGAATCCATACCAGAAATTTAAAATAGAAATTTTTGCTTTATATAATGACAGAATATTTCGCGATTACATAAAATAAAAGCTTTTCTCTCAAAATTTCCAGTATGAATTCGGCATCTCTGACAATAAAGTGTGGCCAAACTGGTAACCCTGGTTCTTCACAGGAATTTTATTAGTATTTTTATTAGGCGAAGAATTCTAATAAAATTTAGTGGTGACAAACGGCCCATTTTTAAAAGTAATGAAACATACATATTTTCATATTCGATAGTTTGACATGGTAGCGACGAATGACATCTGGGTGAAAAAGCAAAAGTTCAGATTTTGCAGATACATGGCAAAAATGTGTTAGTAAAATTCTTATGTAATGTAAAAGGCCCTAAAGATTTCTGATTTTAGAAAATATTACGGACGATTAGGGAAAAAAAATAAAATTATTATTTCGGTTTACCATCTATTTCTGAATACTTTATTTTCAATTCTGAATATTACCATGATTACTTGATACCCATTCACAAATTTATGATTTTAGTAACTTTTATTTTCAACCACTCAAAATATAAATTAAATTTACTTTAAATAAAAACATTAATTTGTGTTTAATTGACCTACTTTAATTCCTGTATGAATATACAAATATGCAATATGTATAGATAAACGATTAGAACATAATTTTACATTTCTTGTTAAATATGTATAAATGATCTCGCTTTTTAAATATTAACAGTGAAAGTAATAGAAAATGTTAGAAGCATTTATTGGTATAAATTGTATTACGACTATAAAGTTTCTAAAAAGCATGAATAAAGCATTTATTCTTAAAATAAAAGTTTGGCTTTTCTATATGCGCTGAAATTATTTTCATATTCTGTTTTCATTTTTAAAAAAATTAAGAAAAAATTGAAATATAAGAATAAAAATTGAAATACAAAATATATTGCAATTAATGTACTTAATTCAAAAATTTTAAATACAAACTGTAGACATTTAACGGACATTCGTAAACATCTGAACCTCTTAACAGTTTTGTCCGAACGCCACTCCGTGAAGAATAGTTTGCTTGCTTCATTTCTAAAAACTTTGTATACCACTGATATTTAACTGTAATCTTCGTTTTATGAATTTGTCGGAAATTTTTCTATATGATGCGATATCTTAGTGCGAAAAAAGGGGTGTTCAGTCCTTTAGTTTATTGTTATAAAAATCGAAACTGTTAATGGGTTAATACAGATTAGGGCTCGCGAATATACGTTTAATACGTTTAAACGTATACGTAGTTGAGCCTGTTTAGGGTTTCGTTCACCTCTTGAAACCCTATTACTCCCGCTCCGTTGTCTGTCCGTCACAGAGCCATTCTCAAAAACTATATAACTTATAGAGTTGAACTTTTGTGTATATAGATAGATGCCAAAAATTTAAAATCCACAATGAAATTCTTTTTACAATAATTAATTTTCTATCAGACGATTTCCACGTGAAAAATGAAAATGAAATAAAGCGTTTCACCAATTGGAAAAAAGATAAATATGAAATAAAATTGATTGACGTCATAGTGGTAATAAAACGGAAAATGTCTAAGATTTCTCAATAATATAAGGAGTATGAGTATATGTACGTACACAAAGCAGATTAATATCACGTCATTAGAGAATTAAAAATAAAATCTGACATCCTCTTGGAAGTTTAGAGAATTTTTCAGATGTTTGAGAATAATACAAAGCGAGTATCAATATGAGTAATAGAGAACAGTAAATATATGAGTTTGAGAAACATATTGCATCGTGATAAAAATCCGATTATGGAAATATTCGCATATTTTAACATTTTTAAGGTGTACAATTTGTTTAATTTTGAAATTATTTTTTAAATATCGCTTTTAGTCCGCATGACGGCTATTATTATGACAGAATATAATAGCGGGCAGGTTTAGATATTCGAAAAAACGAAAGAATAGACTGGTAAATTTTTACTTTAGAAAAAACATGACTTTTTCTTTTGTTGTTGCTAAATGATATTTATTTGGATTTATTAAAGAAAGGATAAAGTGTTTTGAAATGAATATTAAACGAAAACCTTTGAGCAATCTTCGATCACACTTACCCAATTGTTTCCATATTATACCTATCCAAAATCGTTACCGGTTACAATACGTTTTAAACGTATTAAACGTATATTCGCGATCACTAATACAGATTGAAACTATAATAAATAACAGATTCGAAAATTTAAATAAAATTGTTTAATGTTAGTGGCATAAATAAATTTCATTTCGCTATTAAACAACTGTAGAATACTGATATTGTGATAGAAATTGCTATTCAGTTACAAAGAGTTTTGAATTTTGCATATTTCCGAAGAAAATTATTTAAATTTTGTCGTATTATTTATAAACTGTTTGCATAGTGTTATAATTTGTGAAAAGTTATATAGTTAAAATAGCATTAAATTCAGAAATGCTAAATCAAAATGTTTCATGCCAGGTGTGTATATAAATTATATGTATTTACATACCCACATTTGTTGTAATAAAAGTACTTATATTCCGGCTCCAAAACTTAATAGTGTACGAAAATGTTTTGAATTGTTTACATTTGAAATGAAGTACATTTAATTTAAAAATTAGATTGAATTGAATCACGCTATATATAAAATGATATCATTGTAAAATATTTTCTTTTGAAAATCCAAGAAGTAATATTGTATATTTGTATCTATACTGATTTCTTAATTAACTTAAGAAATTGATATAACTTTAAAAGTCGACACATATTTCTCTATGTAAAAATATCTAAACTTTAATTTAAAAAAAATCTAAAATACAATTTTTTACCGTAGACAATTGACACAAGAAGAATACAGTTATAAAGCTGATGTATAAATAAAATTATCAATAAAAAAGTCAGTTGCATGCGCCATGTTGATAAGAATGAAAATAATTTTTGAAAAAACAAATCATTAAATGTATTTTTAGGATCTTCAAAACGTTAGCAGATATGTGAAATAATGAATAATAATTTTTTGTTTCTCATCTTTTTACAACTTTATCAGCAGATAAAATTAATTTTATTAGATTTTATTGAATTACAGATGAAGGTACTTTTTCTCTTCAACATAATTTTTGTATTTATATAGAGTAAAAATCATATTTATCGTACACATGAATGTTAAAGATTAGACATATTTTCTTAAATATGAGTCTACTTATTTCTAAAAGTAAATTAGTAAAGCTTATTATCATTTTTAATAGAGGACAAAGCGACTTTTAGACCACGTAAACAAAATCATCGTATGAAAAAACTTGTTTTTTAAAAACATTTTTTTAAATATTCACTATTTCTTCATTCACGATCTATGGAAAGATACTAATTAACTAACACATACCAAAAACCTAAAAACTATTGAAAGTACTGTACTCAGAAATTTTATTCAATAATTGAACTGTAACCTTTTCAGCGATCTAGAAAATTACATTTTATAAAATAAAATTTCTGGGTCGAAACATGATTGTTTGATCCACGGATAATACGATGGAAAATACGGTATTTCTAATTGTATTTATTAAATATTTAAAAAATAATAAAATTAAAACATTAAAAAAATTATTAAACATATTTTTAGGGTCTTCAAAACGTTAGCAGATATGTGAAATAATGAATAATATTTTTTTGTTTAGCATCTTTTCATAGTTTTCTGAGTAGATAACATTAATTTTATTAGATTTTATTGAATTACAGATGAAGGTACTTTTCTCTTCACCATGATGTTTAAATTTATCTAGAGTAAAAATAATATTTATTGTGCGCACGAATGTTAAAGATTAGACATATTTTTTTAAGAGCCTACATCAGTCAAAAGCGAAAAAGCGAAAAAACGCTCAAGCAAATGTTAAGTCTATGGGAAGGTTCTTGCACGATTTCTCGGTCGCATTTTAATATTTTTAAATGATTTTTTTGCATAGGATAGCTGAGGTCGACCTCTAACGTTATTAGTTTTTACTTTTTTCGATTTTGGTTCCAGTTTTTTTTTTATATAAGGGTATTTTAACTTTCAGAATTGGTTCAAACCGGTTCCAAAATTGAAATTGTCCGCTTATAAAAAAAAAACTGTAACCAAAATCAAAAAATTAAAAACTAACAACGTTAGAGATCGACCTCAACTATCCTCTGCAAAAAAATCATTTAAAAATATTAAAATGCGAGCGGGAAATCGCGCACGAACCTTCCCATAGCCTTAGCATTTGCTTGAGCGTTTCTTAGCGTGACTAGCGTAGCCTTTTAAATATGAGTCTTTTATTTCTAAAAGTAAATTAAAGCTTTTTTTCCTTTTTAATGGACGATAAAGCTAAATTTTAGACAACGTTAAACAAAATAACTGCATGAAAATCTTGCTGTTTCAGTAAATTTTATTTTTTTAAATATTCACTATTTCTTCATTCACGAACTATTAAAACGCATACCGTAATTTCCGGTGTATAAGCCGCGGCTAAAAAAATTCTGTTACGAACCAGAAATTTTATTTTTTAAAAAAGGTCAAATAAGTTCCATGCACAGACAGCTTATATTTTATTAAATAAACTTTCTGGTCGGAAATAGATTTATTTGAGCCCCGGTTTATACACCGGAAATTACGGTGTACCAAATACCTAACACATACCAAAAACACTAAAAACTACTGAAAGTGTTTCTAATTGCATTTACTAAATATTTAAAAAATAATAAAATTAAAACATTGTTTATTACTTTTAATAACGTCAATAAAATTTCCCCAAAATATCTTATTAATGGCGTAATATTTTCCAGTGTCGACTATCGTTTAAATTTTTAGTATGCTACCATTTCTTTGTTTAAAGCTATTGCATTTTTTTATATTTTCTTTCAATAAATATAAAAACAGTATAAAATATCTTCTTCTTCCTTTATCCTACTAAGGAAGATAAAAAAGAAAGTCGTCCAGAAAAGGATTTTCCTAAGAAAGCCGAAAACCTTCATTAATTCCTGTACTTTATATACATTGTAACTTCTTTCATATGAACCTCATTTATAATATTTATTTTTTTCATTTATTCAGCACTTTACCTTGATCGCATGTTTTATATTACAGAATTGGATGTCATTTGTTCATTCGTATTTATATGATAATAGATAAAATATTCTAAAATTGGAATAAAATTCACCTTTGTGTATTAATTAAAATGTGAAAACACTAAATGGATCACAATTTGTGTAATTACTAAAATAGGTGTAAAAATAAAAAGGTTCTAAAACATTAATACCATTTTAAGAGAATTTTTTCTCATTTCCACCCTTTGATGATGGCCAGGTTCTGGTTGAAAGCGCTCGGGACTCCGATGAATGTTTTTAACATCTTAAAATGGTTGTAATGTTTTAGAACCTTTTTATTTTTACACCTATTTTAGTAATTACACAGATTGTGATCCATTTTAATGGTTTCACATTTTAAATGATAATAGATAACTGTGAAATTTTACATGATCTTACTTAACGTTAGATGTTGATAATTGTCTTAATACAATATATATGAATATACAGTTTTATTTTCTTTTTTCTTTCTTTTTTATCGAAAATAGAAAAAAAATTGGATGCAACAAAATCTAATGTAACTGTGGCAACTCCGACTGCCTATATTAAAATGCAGTTTAAGCTGCTGACATTTAAATAATCAATTTTAATCTTAATTGATTTCTAAATAAAATTGGTAAGATACAACTTTTTTTACCTCTAAATTCCAATCGGGACATCGGTGCTCCGCGGTCTTCAATAGAGCATATCTTTCAGTAAACAAAAGTTTTATTCCGAACGAATCCACTAGACATTCACGAAAGACTTCTTGACACGAAATAAATTCAAGGAAATTATTAAACACAGCACTATTTAATTAACAAATCACATCTCGACGAACAAATGATTATATACAGCTATTTAACTGAGCGAAAAACGCTCTCAAAACAATCATAATCATAAAAACTAAAACTAAACGTTAGAGTTCAAAACTAAAGTTCTAATAAAAATGTTCTTGACAGTTACAAAAGAAAAAAGAAAACATAATGTTGCGCGCATGCGCCTATTCATTGTCTCTTTTCAGATAATCAGAGCACATTCCTACCTCTACATTGCGTAGATGCTTTTTATGTTTCAAAACTTTGAGAAGAAAAGGGGGGTTTGGATGGTGCAACAGGAAATGAAATCACAATTACAACATCCTCCCACCTTTGAGTTTCGGGATCTGAAACTCAAATCCAATTCGTTCGATGTTTTATGATACGCCCGTATCTGGAGCGACGAACCGAAACGTCCGATGTACTGTCGCTGACCGAACCACTATGAGGATTACTAGCACCTTTATGTTCATTAAAATCTTGTTTCTTTTTAATGTCTTTGAAATGGTTTCTCATACTGTCGTTATCTTGTGATACTTCTAAGGGTATTAACCTGCTTGTAGGTCTTAAATATTCCCCAGTTTTCATTCTTATTTTCACTAAGCGGATGTGTCCATCCTTAGATGGAAAAATTTCAGTCACTTTGGCCAGAGGCCAATCAATTCTTTTATTATTGTCACTGGAAACAATCACAACATCACCTATTGCTAAAGGTTTCTGTATTTTCTTCCATCTACTAGGTTGTCGCAATTGGCCTAAATATTCTGATCTAAATCGTTTACGAAGGTCTTGTCTTATTTTCTGTTGATAAACAAGCTTTTTGTTCAATGATTTGGCATCTAGAATATCAATATCGGGTGTACCACAACCTTTCACTTCTAGCAAGAACATGGACGGAGTGAGAGGTACGAGATCATTTAAATCTTCTGACACATAAGTAAGGGGGCGACTGTTGATAACACTTTCTAGGTCACATATAATGGTTTGTATTTCTTCATAATTCAGGGAACTTTTTCCTAAAACCTTTCTGAGTATTCTCTTGGTTAGGCCAATCAATCGCTCTCATCACCCTCCCCACCACGGAGATGAAGGAGGTATACATTTCCAAATAATTTTCCTTGATATACTATCATTTTGTACTGAATTCCAGTTTATTTCTTTCAACAAATTTTCCGCTCCTACAAAATTTTTACCATTATCTGTATAGATAATAGAAGGTCTGCCTCTACGGGCTATGAATCTTCTCAACGTCAGTAAAAATACTTCAGTTGATAATGAGGTAGCTAATTCAAAATGAACTGCTCGAAAAACAGCACAAGTGTATATTACTAGCCAGATTTTCCTATTTTCTTTAAGAATAAGCTGACCGGCATAATCCAGACCAACAATTTGGAAAATGGCAGCTTCTCTTACTCTATCTTCAGGTAAGGGAGGAGTGGAAATTTCTACTGGTTTAAAATCGTGTCGTCTACATCTTACACAGGTTCTAATAATTTTCCTGACAGTTTTTCGGAATTTTAAGATCCAAAAATCTTCCCTTAAATTAGACATCATAATTTGTACCCCGGCATGACCTAGTTTCAAGTGTCTAAATGTAATTAATTTTTCAACTGCGGGATGGTCATGAGGAAGGATAATAGGAAATCTGAAATTCATAAGATCCTCTCTTAAATGTATCCGTGATTTCAGCCGCAGAACTCCAGCCGAATCTGTCATGGTCTGAAATGCCTTTAGTCGTTTATCTTGAGGACCAGTAAACGATTTTTGAACTAATTTCAATAATACGTTTTCAGCTTCATTCTGCTCATCTACAGTTAAAATTTTAAATTCTCTCTCTTCAGCTTTCTTACAATTTTTGTAAAATCTGTATATCCACGCGATTACTTTTACTAATTTATCGTAGGAAGAAATTGTAGTGTAAAATTGTTCACTGTGAACATCTACATTTGTAGTACTAATAATTGTTTTTCTTCTTTCTGCATCGATAGTTTCGAAGTCAGGAAACATTTCTGATTTTGGCCACTCGTCCATTGGTTTTCTCAACCACTGCGGTCCCTCCCACCATTTATTTCGGGCTAAAACCTCAGCGGTACAACTCCTTGAATTCAGGTCAGCAGGATTCAATTGGCCAGGAATAAAGTGCCATTTTGAAGGATCACTTAATGAGCGAATTTCGGTCACTCGGTTGTAAACAAAAGGTGCCCAATTTTCATTTCTTTTTATCCAGTAAAGCGCATTGGCCGAATCAGTCCAATAAAAAATGGCAATGTTATCTAATTTCAAATCAGTTTTAACACTACTTGCTAATCTAGCCTCAATATTACAAGCCAATAATTCTAACCGCGGGATAGAAATTGTTTTCATAGGAGCAACTCGGCTTCTTGCTTGAACCAACTGACAGAAACCACCGTTCTCATTTTCGGTCCGTATAAATATACACGTAGCATACGCTACTTTACTAGCGTCGCAAAAAACGTGCAAGGAATGCAACTTATCTGCATCTCGAGAAAAACCCCTAGGTATTTCAATAGTGCCTAATTTTCCTAATTGTTTTTTCCATTTTTCCATTTTTTTCTTGATAGAAACAGGTAATTCCGTGTCCCATGTCACTTTAGCTTTCCAAGACTCCTGTAATAATATTTTAGGTTCTAATGTTACAGGATATGTGTATCCGATAGGATCAAAAATTCTGTGTACAGACGATAAAATGTTTCTTTTAGTTACTAGGCGATCATCCTCTGAAATTTCTTTTAAATCAGCTGCTAGTGTATCCCTTCTAAAATCCCACATTAGCCCTAAAACAGGGACATTTTCCCTGTAAAAACTTCTCGAAAACTATGCTCCCACCCGCGAAGCTCGAATTTAGCATTGTTAAGAAGAGTTTTTGACTCTTCGATAAATCTGTTTAGCTGTTCCTTATTATCAACACTCGTAACACAGTTGTCTACATAAAATGACTCTAACAATTTTAACGCAGTGTTTTTAAATTTTTCAGGCGCATTTTTAAAATGATATTCTAACGTGGCACCTAGAAGGTAGGGGCTACATGAAATGCCAAATACTACTCTTCTATGTTGAAGCGTTATCAACTTTTGAGGGTCCCCTTCTTCATACCATAGAAATTTAAAGTATGACCGATCTTTTTCTGTAATGCCAATCTGTAAAAAAGCCTTTTTTATGTCAGCAATTACCCCTATTTTCCCCAATCTAAATCTGTTTAAAACAGAAGGAATCAGTTCTACGAGGTTAGGCCCTTTTTCAATACAATCATTTATCGATGGTGAGTCCTTTTCCCGAGCTGAACCATCAAAAACTGGCCGCACCTTTGTAGTGGAGTTTTCTTTAAACACTGCTCTATGAGGAAGGAAATGCTCACTACCTAACGTTTTCCTCTGATCAACCTTTTCAATTATTTTCTCGTCTAATCATTCATTCAATATTTGATTATAATCACCTAATTTTCCTATCTTTTTTAATGAATCGACACATGTTTTTAATCTACGTCGAGCGATATTTTCGTAACTGGGTAGTCTAGGGTGGCCCTGTATCCATGGAAGACTAACTTCATATCTACCCTCGTCATCTACTCTTATATTACTAAGAAAATGTTCTTTAGTGGTTAACTCTATCTCGTCTCTACCCTTTTTCTCCCCAGGATCTCGAATTCCTAAAGTGTCAAGGTGCCATAAATCGGAAATTTTTGCCTCTTTGACATGCAGCGAAAAAACTAAATTGTTCATATTTTTATTTTCATAACCTTCAGTTTTCCCGAGAACTGTCCAACCTAAACGAGTTCCCATGGAAATTAATCCGCCCTGTAATTGTTTTAAATTTCCGGTAAATAATTTTCCGGCGACATCTGCACCAATTAACACATGAATTTCATCAGGAGAAAATTCGTATAGTAAATCATTAGTTTTAGTGACTCTATCAGTCAATAAAATTCCGTACCGTTTTATTTCTTTAATAAAGGATCCTTCCGGTATAGGTGAAATTTCAGAGCAAATCTTTTGTTGGTCTAATACCTCAAGTTTACATCGATAACTATTATCCATATTTCCCAAATTAATTAAATATCTATCGTGTAGTTCTTCACATTGTCGACCCCCAAATAAACTATGCACTATTCTTTCTTTACTTATACTATTATATCTTAAAATGTTAGCAGCAAATTTTGATATATACGACCGTTGCGACCCCGTGTCATATAAAATTCTAACATTTCGTACGATATCCCCATTGTATATGCGTACAACCAATGTTTGGAGCAAAACACTTTTTCTAGAAGTTGTATTCGCAAGCATACAATCTTTATTAGGAGTAGAATCCTCTTTAGAATTATCGCCTAAATTAATTTTATTCTTTTCTATGCACATGAGCTGGTGGTGATTTTTTCCACAATGAGTACAATTAGTTTTAATTTTACAAGCTTTAGCCAAGTGGTTGGCATTGAAGCATCGAAAGCAAGCTCCTTTTTTTAATAAAGCATCTTTTCTCTTCGCGAGTGTCATTTTCCATACCGCTTTACAATTTTGACTACGGTGTTTATTTTCGCAAAAGACACACTGTTCTTCCAATTTTTTATCATCTGCATTGTACAGTTCGGCCGCCGTAGGAAGGGAAAAATTTTTACCCTTACGATCGAATCTAAGTTCTCTGTTTACTGAGACATCTTTATCGAAAGAAAACCCACTCTTAGCCAATTTGAACTTTTGCTCCATTTCAACTTCAATTTGTAAAAAATTCATTAAAGTATCTAATTTATTAATTCCCTGATCTTTATCTTTATCATTAACAGATAAAGTGCCAAGATGTCTTTCCCATAATTTAAGAATATCTGAAGCGCGGGCGAGAGATGGCAGGCAAGCTGTCATGGCTTAGGAGTTTTTAATACGTTTTTACCTTTTGAATTGGCACTGAAGATAGATCTTAAGGGCTTTGAAACAACTGTTTGCCAGTATAAATTATTTTCATTTGTGCTAATTTAACGTTGTACATTTATTTTTAAAATCAAATCAACTTAACATTTGAGTTGTAATTTTCCCAACTGGCCGGAAAAGCCCGGACAAGGATTCGAACCATGGATGCAAACTCTTGGCTGAAGCTGTCAATGGTCTACCAACTGAGCAATCTTGGACAAATCTTGGGGATCTAATTCACCCAGTTAACCTTATTAATAATAGCATTTGGTCTGATATCTGAATCAGCTCAACGGAATCCATTGCCAAGGGATCTCTGGTTCGAATAATGGCCCGGACATTTTCGCCCAGTTGAGAAAATTACAAATCATATGATTTCTTTATCAATTTGAATAATTCTGTCAAAATTAATCCAATGTAACATTAACTATAACAGAGTGAGGTGAAAAAGCATAATGGATGATTTTCTGATTTTTGTTTATGGTTTGACATTTAAAATAACTTTGTTTAAACACAAGTTTTAAACAAAAAGTCTTGTTAAATCCACGAAGTATAGTACAGTTAGTCATTTAAAAATGTATTTTTTCATTCATTGGAGTAAAGACAAAAATTACACGATATGGAGGAGTGAATAAATGTGTGATAAGTACCATAGCATAGGTTGAGACGGCAAAATAGTGGCAATTAGCTTAGAGTTATTCATAAAAGGACTGTTAAGCATATTAATTACGTATTATGTTTTATATTTTATCTTTTCATAAAAACATTAATAAAATTGATTATATATTTTGTTTTATAAATGTAATAAAATATCCTTCTCAAAAATATACAGGGTGGTAAGAAATAAAAGTGACAATACTTAGCGTGCTCTGTAGTGCGATCTAACTCCGAGAACTGATCCAATTTTTGTAGGAAGATTAAACGAGGCGGGGGACGCAGGATTCCGCGAAAAATAAAATTAGTTCTAAAAGTAACTGCTAGGTGGAAATGTGGCGCTGTGTAATAGAAAAGAGAGTTTGAAAAATGCAGAATCAATACTGAAATAAAATTAACTTTTATTTAGCACATTCAATTTTATTTGAGTTTTGATTATGTATTTTTTAAACTATCTTTTCTATTACACAGCGCCACATTTCCACCTAGAGGTAACTTTTTGAACTAACTTACTTCAAGTTAATCTTAATACAAAATTTAGTTACATTCCCGCAATTAGATAGCGCTACAGAGCACACTGAGTACTGTCACTTTAATTATGGCCAACCTGTACATATTTTAAAGTATTCTCAATTTGAAAGTAGAGGGATACTCATTTTTTGTTTTGTTTTTTTATTACCGAAAATAAAAACTGAAATTCTGCCAAAAAAAGAAAAAAAATTCTAAAACGTTAGTCAGATAATTTTGCATTATATTCCTTTTATATATAAATGAAGTATAAAGCATGATATGCCAGGTTTTTAACCGGCTTCCATAACGATGGTGTTAAAAAATTCATTTTTATCCTTCTTTTTCTATGTATATACATGCATAATTTTTCAAGAGATGGTCCGATTATCAAACTCATTTTTGTTGGTCTGCAGATGGCAATTTTTCAACATCATTGAGGTCTAAAAATAATTATATTTGAGTATCTGTCTATTTTTATGTCCTTCCTTCGACATTCTAGGCTTTAAATTTCATACAAATTGACCAAAGTCACAAACATTTACTATGGTGTTAAAGTACACAGAACCACTCCACGTTATTAAAATTTGTATTGTGTATTCATTATACAGGTAAACCACAAAAAATTTAATATATCATCGTCTATTTGTATAATTTTTCTTTAACCCGGGAAACCGTAGCAAAACTGAATGCTAAAATAAAAAAAAAACAATTGTTTACATTATTCTTTATATCTAGTCAATTTTATAGAAGGAAAAATTTTAAAGAATTATTAAGTTATATTTGTAAAAACTACAATAATATGGATTAATTATCGTTATTTCATATTTTGAAATTGAAAAGTAAAATAAAATTCATTTACAATAATTACGTGGGAATTAAGAAATGTTTTAAAAAACGCGATATATAAACAATGCGTGGATACAGATTGACCAAAGTCACAAACATTTACTATGGTGTTAAAGTACACAGAACCACTCCACGTTATTAAAATTTGTATTGTGTATTCATTATACAGGTAAACCACAAAAATTTTAATATATCATCGTCTATTTATATACTTTTTCTTTAAACCGGGAAACCGTAGCAAAACTGAATGCTAAAATTAAAAAAACATTTCTTTACATTATTCTTTATATCTAGTCAATTTTATAGAAGGAAAAATTTTAAAGAATTATTATGTTATATTTGTAAAAACTACAATAATATGGATTAATTATCGTTATTTCATATTTTGAAATTAAAAAGTAAAATAAAATTCATTTACAATAATTACGTGGGAATTAAAAAATGTTTTAAAAAACGCGATATATAAGCAATGCGTGGATACAAATTGACCAAAGTCACAAACATTTACTATGGTGTTAAAGTACACAGAACCACTCCACGTTATTAAAATTTGTATTGTGTATTCATTATACAGGTAAGCTACAAAAATGTTAATATATCATCGTCTATTTATATATTTTTTCTTTAAACCGGGAAACCGTAGCAAAATTGGATGCTAAAATTAAAAAGCAATGGTTTACATTATTCTTTATATCTAGTTAAATTTATAGAAGGAAAAATTGTAAAGAATTATTAAGTTATATTTGTAAAAACTACAATAATATGGATTAATCATCGTTATTTCATATTTTGAAATTGAAAAGTAAAATAAAATTCATTTACAATAATTACGTGTAATTTAAGAAATGTTAACAAAAAACGCGATACATAAGCAATGTGGATAAAATGTAAGAAAAATTGTTTTATCGACACTATATGCGAAGAATAAATTTTAAAATAACCTTCAATTGAAAATATGTCCAAGTACATTTTTTCAGCTTAACATTTTTTTTTTTTAAATTTCAGATGATAGTTTTTACCTCAATGCTTTTAAACACTGGAGAGATTTTTCATCAGAACCAGTCGTAAAACAATGTGAAACGAATTTTCGATATCAAGCGCTTTAAAATGTATTAAATGTAATTGAGTGGATATATAAAATAATAAAATAACAAATCTCCGTGTTTCACGATACGAATATAAATTAACCTTCTGAAATGTATGATTGTTCTGGTATAAAGGAGAACACTGGAGTTAATATTAAATCTTTTAAAAGTTTTATTCTGCAGGTTTATATAAGATTTCATAAAGTTTGAACTTTTTGAAAAATTCTCTAATTTATAGTCTGTTTAAAATGATATTGTTATTGTATCAGATTTAAATTATTAAATGTATGTAATTAGCTCTGCACTGCACAAATTTTTCTTTGGGAAGTATGTTTTTTATATACATATTAAAGGTTAGATACCTGAAATTTTAAAGTGTATTATCTCGTCTTACTTAATAGAAGACTTTTGTTATTACATACGACGAATATTTTTATTTAAATATGATGTTTGCATGGATCTGAATGTATTTATGAAATATTTAACTTTAAATGATTCATATATAAGGTAAAGCTAGAAGAGTCTGCGCACAATTCAAAAGAATAGCAATAAAAAATTTTCAATATTAATTTTTTGCTAAACTTTCCATGAATAATTCTTACTTCATTTGTCTTTTATGCATTTCCATTGCTATTTTGTTGTTATGTTGCAATTTAATAGAACAGTTGTAATAAAACCAAGAAAGTTATTCTGCGCAATCTCTCCTCACAGGGTTGGTGTGATTGCGCACATGGGTAGGAGAGATTGTTACTAATAATAACTACAATTAAATTGTTAACAATAATAATTACACTTAAATGACATTGCTGTAAGGTTTTTGTGAACAAATTTTATTGTATAGGGAGTGAATATTTCAACTTAATGCTTAAAGAATCGGAAAAAGGAAATAATTTTTAAAACGATTAAAAAATTGTAATTAAAGGAAAAAGAAAATTAAAGAATCAGAAAAAGCAAGTCCAGATAAGATTACAAAATAAAATTATGTAACTTAATAACATGTTTAACTTAAAATTAGTCCATTTTCATTTTTTATTTTTTTGTGCAAATTTACCAATAAGCTGAGTAATCTCTCTTAGCATTGAAACTAATGGGAACATGCGCCATCTCTCTTAAGTAGCAGATGCGCAAACTCTCCAATTTTGGTAGGAGAATTTGCGTGCGCGGCCTTTTATTTAAACATGGCCGTTAATAAAACGAATCGTTGATGTTCACATTGTTAATCTAGATTAGTAGCTTATGAGAAATCATTTAAGTTAAAAATATTTTGTACTATTGACATTGTATAGAAATTCTGATGAATAGCTATGAAAATTCAAGCACTTACTTTGGGAAAACAAAACAAAATAGCAATACTTTATCTTAGACGCTCAAAGCAATCAACGTGCACTTTCAAGTAGACACTCCACTACTGTTGTTGTACAACTACCTGGAGTCGCTGCGCTTTCACTCTACTCCTTCCCCCCGCACCTCTATGTGCGCATCTCTCCTGGCTTTACCTTACGTCGATGCTCAGAGTTGGTAGGGTTAAGATCGGTTATTAATGAATAAAAATAATTACAGGATGTCCCATAAATAGTAAAAAGCGTTTTCCAAACTCTAACTAGTCGGATGTGCCATTCCCAAAACTTTCTTCTATCTCAAATAGGTTTCGCATACACTGAAAATAATCAGCACCAATTTATATGAAGGTTTAACTGAATCTAAAGTTTCATTGAATTCCGTGCATTAGTTCTTGTAATATGACTATTGTTAAAATCGTTTAAATCCTGCCAAATGTAGCATAGCAGCGCCACCTGCGTGGAGATTATGCCAAAACCTAATCTACAACAATATATGTCAGCGTCTAACCGAATCTGAAGTTTGATGAAAATCCGTGCATTAGTTATCGTGATAATGATAAAAAAAGTAGCATAGCAGCGCCACCTGTTGGGCTAATTACACCTAAAAGTAAGCAACATATATTTATCAAGGTCTAGCAGAATCTGATGTTTGATCAAATTCCTTGCATTAGTTCTTGAGATATAGCTATCGTAAAAATCATTCAAAAATTTGTATAGCAGCTCCACCTGTTGGGATATCTACATCAAAACGTAATCAGTGACGGAGACTAACTGAATCTGAAGTTTGATGAAAATTAGTGCATTAGTTCTTGAGATAGAGCTATTGCGGATATCGCGAAAAAGGGAGTATAGCAGCGCCAGCTATTGGGCGATTTTCACCAAAAAGCTAATCAGCACCAATTTATATCAGGGACTAACTGAATATGAAGTTTTATTAAATTTCGTGCATTAGTTCTTGAGATAGAGCGCCCACAAAAGTTTTGTTACATACAGAGAGAGTCAAAGACTCACAGACAAACATTTTCTAAAAACAGTCAAATCGTGTTCAGGACCTTCTAAAACGTATAAATCCGTCGATAACCGGAAGTCGAAAATTATCATGAATCCAATACTTTCTTCTTGTAAAAATAGAAGAAAGTAAAAATTCATCAAAATGTCGCATTTTGTTAGTTTTGCTCAATAATGTTTTTGAAAGTTTCGGAGTTTTCGTGAAAAAAAAAAAAAAAAAAAAAAAACATTTTAAAGATTTCAATAATCAAAATAAAAACAAAATTGTGGTATTGGAGTGCAGTTAGCCCTACTATAATGCTTGTCAAACAATGAAATTGTTCGTGTCATATGAAAACGAATAGTTGAAATTATTCTATAAATTTTTCACATTTCAAAAATTCGTAAAAAATAAATAAATAAATAAATAAATAAACTATTAAATTGTCGAATTAGAGTGCGTTCACCGTAAAACTTGGGAAATAGCGATAATTTTTGTACAAACAATACTTGAATGTACTGTTTTTGTTGTTGTTTGTTTACAACAATACTTCGGACACTTTCACAAGTTTATGGAGCAACCCACACTTAAATATGAACATTTAAGATTTTTATGGATTTTTTAAATGTTTACAAACTCAATGTGCACACTGTTTCTGAACCTGCTTCATTATGTAAAGGCCCACCTACTTGTCTATTAGTTAGGGTGCTTGTAACTAGACAAAAGGTGTCGGATTTCAATCCCAACTCCGGCATGGTTGTTTGTAATAGGTCGAAATCCCTTTAATACGAGGTCTCGGGAACTCGGCTAATAAATGGACACTATACCAAATAGTCCAAAAAGCAGAATAATTTTGAAAAATCTTCTGTTGTGCAAAATAGAAAACATTTTTTCAAAAGCGGATTTACAAACTTAATATTGAAACAAGAAAGAAAAATCATGCGTAATGTTTTTGTTGTTGTTTGTTTACAACAATACTTCGGACACTTTCACAAGTTTATGGAGCAACCCACACTTAAATATGAACATTTAAGATTTTTATGGATTTTTTAAATGTTTACAAACTCAATGTGCACACTGTTTCTGAACCTGCTTCATTATGTAAAGGCCCACCTACTTGTCTATTAGTTAGGGTGCTTGTAACTAGACAAAAGGTGTCGGATTTCAATCCCAACTCCGGCATGGTTGTTTGTAATAGGTCGAAATCCCTTTAATACGAGGTCTCGGGAACTCGGCTAATAAATGGACACTATACCAAATAGTCCAAAAAGCAGAATAATTTTGAAAAATCTTCTGTTGTGCAAAATAGGAAACATTTTTTCAAAAGCGGATTTACAAACTTAATATTGAAACAAGAAAGAAAAATCATGCGTACTGTTTTTGTTGTTGTTTGTTTACAACAATACTTCGGACACTTTCACAAGTTTATGGAGCAACCCACACTTAAATATGAACATTTAAGATTTTTATGAATTTTTTAAATGTTTACAAACTCAATGTGCACACTGTATGCACATTGCATAGATTATGAAGCACCTTCTATCACAACCAGTATACTATAAAAGAATTTTCCATATTTTTATAAATTGGAGAAGACTATCTAAATAAACAATTCAGAAAATATATAATACATTTTAAAATCATATTTTAGTATTTACCCTCCATAATTAGAAAAAAGTATTAGAATTATTTTGTGCAGGCCTGTATATCATACTTAGATTTGTATATATACCGCACAGTAGGTTAAATTTTTTTTTATTCACCTGCAATGGAAGTGTACTGTAATTCTTTTGTACAGCTCTGTATATTATATGCAGATTTTTTTATACATACCACGTATTAAGCTAAAATTGAATTAGGGTAAATAACGCTTACCACATCAAAAACTCACCATCCGTTACTTTTCATAGACAACAATTTATCCAGATCTTTGTGTAGCTTCGTATATGATTTTTTTATGCTCTACAAACATTATTATATCAAATGTCTTATTATATCAAATATAGTTCATATGAAAAAAAACATAACACAATTAAAGACAACTTTTAAACAATTCACCCCCATAGATAGTAATGTTTACAAATTGTGTTGTGCAGTTCTGTATACGATTTATACAATTTATACATACCACATAATAAGCAAAAGTTTTGTTAAGCTTAAAAACGCATACCACAACTGAAAATGCGTTTCCAACAATTTTGACTCTTAGTATCTATATAAGCGAATTATTTTGCGTATGCCTGTAAATGAACGATAAATGTCATGCGCACCTTGTGCTACAATGAGCATCTTGTAGTGCACCTCAGTGAGTCATAACTATCGTCTTATGTTTGAAATAGTGTAGCATTATTAAAATACGCTGCAAGACATTTCCTACTACAGGCTATAATGTAACGGAATTATTTTGAGTGACCTATTTTGAGTGACCCTGTAAATAAACAAAAAATGTTACGTACTTCAATTTCAATAGAGAACATACCATAGTTTACCTTAATAACATGTATCAGTTACATGGCAATCCGAGTGTATTTATGAGATTTAGAGCACAGACTGTAGGCAGACGGAAGGCAAACGGTGGACAGAAAAACTTCAGTCATAAACACTTTTCAGCTAAGTTGGAAAGTGTTAAATAAAAATGTATCTTTTATCTAATGCTTTCTTTTTAAATTATTACTATTAGCTCACACTTTCTCTATATATATCTTGTTAAATTCCTACTATTAGCTCACACTCTCTCTATATATATCTTGTTCAAATTTTCAATCGTTAATAAAATATTTTCTATTCATCCACTCAAGTTCAAATTTTTTTTTTAACTTGTAGTGGATGACATTTTATGTTAATACAGTTTTTTTCAAATATTAATTCATTAATTAAATTTGATTAATTAATTTTAGTTTTAAATGGGAGAAAAAAATTTCTCCCATTGTTTTCATAAATGAAATGAAAGATTTATCTCAAACTAGTGATGCCACAGAAATAAAAGACCACAACGATGATAATAAAATAATGTTCAATAAAGATAACGTGGGAGATTAATTCTGCACGGGTTTATTTCATATATATTTATGATTAAAAAGTAGGAATTGACTTAATTTTTTTTTATATTACTTGTTTAAGCGTTATTAAATTTCATATGATGATTCTGTGTAATACAGGAACGAAAATAATTTATACAGAGTTCGCTAGAGCTTATTTTTCAATGTAACCTCATATGAGATGGCGATGCATGATAGGGTGAGTTTTTAAAAATATTACGAAAGGTTTTTAAACATTAATAAAACGTTTTAAAAATTTACAAAAAATTACAAATTAATGGAAAATTTAACATTTTCTGAAAAAAGTTTTAAAAAATCTACAAATTTAACTACTGCCATAACCACTATCACTTCTCAAATATAATAATATACTGTTTACTGTCGGAAAATTTTAGCTGAAACTGTAACAGACAGTATCATTAACAAAACTTAAAATATAAGAATCCATACACACCTTTGGATTTTCAATGATCGCATGCACTAAATTGTATACTAGTACGTTTATTGAATTTATAAATAAAATCTGTCGTGTGAAGTAAAATTTATATATATATATCAATAGTAAAATATATAGTATATATCAACTGTGAATATTATCTTCTGTAATTCTTTCTGAATGATGCAAATTTTGATTACCGTCTTCAGATCCAAATATAGCCAAACTGAAAATTTGCCAACAACACAGAGTGCATACAATTTACCACAATTTTTTAAAAGATTATTTCGCCTTATTTAACCTTTTGGCTACGTTTCGGCCCGTATACCTCCCCCAGTAGACTATTTTACTATTCCATTTCCACCCTTTAAAAAAAATACTTTCTGCCACACACGTATATTGGGATATTTTCAAGAGATAGCTACCACAAAAAAACGTTTTTGTAAATTATGTTACGATTGAATATAAAAATAATCGCTTTTTATGTTGTCTCTTAATTAAAGGATTAATCGTAAGAAAATGTTACAAATTCTACGATTAAATGTGGTTGCTACGATTTTTGTGATTGATTTATTAAATAAAAATTTTGTATTCTAATATAGTTCCGGCAGCCTCCTTGGGAGTTACGAGAAGTGTACGCAACTTGATAGCAATATCTGAAATGATACATTTTAAGTAATTTCTTTATGAAAATTTCAGGATCTAGAGGGGTGTTTGGTGCCACAATTAAATGTTATTTTTGAAAATTTCAATTTTTATTTCAATATAATATGTAGATAAATTTTTTAAGTTATTTTGATTATGTAGATTTCTATGAAGTATAGCATAATCCTAAAATAAATGTTATTACCTTTCAGATTGTTTTAAAATGAATGCAGACAATCTATACAATGAAAGTATAAATTAACTAATTATTTTTGACATTTACTTATACACTAATGTGTAAAACTTAAGCAAAAAACAGAAAATACCAATGTCTGAACACGCGAGTACTCAAAAGGAATTTCTATAAACAGCAAGTGTAGAAAATAGGTACTGCCTTAACAGCACAGCCAGTCGATGTGATATCTTCTTGACATCACAATCAATGGTCACAATTGTCACAGTCACTACAATGAACTGAAATCTGATGTCAATCATTTGTGTCATTTATACTCTCATTTGGTGACTCTACTGAAAAATCACCATGACTGATGCTTTGTGACGAGTCACCAGGTGACTTTACAATGAAGTCACCTTGCGATTCTCATGAGATTGTGATTTGAAGATTCCATTGTAAAGTCATTCTGATAGCTGTTTTGTGACGATTTTCCAAGTGACAGAAAATGAAATCATCTGGTGACGTTTCACAAAGGAGTGCAATAGTGATTTCACAATAGAGTCTCGGTCACCTGAAAGTCACCGTGTGACTTCAATGCGACATTATTTGGTGACGCATCACAATGCAATGCTCACAATGACTTCAAAGTTGAGTCTTCAAATGACAGTCACGTGAGAATCACAAGGTGACTTTCATTGTCATGTCACCTGGTGACCCATCACAAAGCACAATCACAGAGTTTTTTCATTGGAATCATACCATAACGATAATTTCAAAGTAACAATGAGACGAGTGAAAGTTCCCATAGTTTGATTCATCGTAGTAACTGTGACATTTTTAACCATGTGTGACGTCAAGGAGAATTCACATCAACTGGTTGTTCTGATAGGGTGGTACCTATTTTCTACAATTGCTCTTTATAGAACTTCCTTTTGTGTATTCACGGGTTCAAAAATTAGCATTTTGAGTTGTTGCTTAAGTTTTGCACACTAGTGTATAATACGACCTGGATTAGTAAAATTAACGTACATTGGTCCACTACTTTGATGCATATGCTCTACATCAACAAATTGTATCAATGCTTCGTTATCTAAATTTTTGATTTTTTTTTTTTTTTTTTTTTTTTTTTTTTTAATGAAAGAGTGTAGATTGTTGTCATAAAGCGGTTTCGTGATATTCCTTTACATTTCGTTTTTGCTCGTTGAACATAATACCGCCGAGTAGCCAGAAAACTGCTTAACAGCACATCTCGAAACATGTCAAATAAATCATCTGGAAGCCATGTCGAAACCATGCCGAAAAATACCCCGCTCGAAACCATGACAAAAACATGTCGACAAAAAACATCTTGAAGCAATGTCTAAATAGTCTCGATACGATGTTTTTCAAACTGGAAGACCCTTTTACTCGAGAACTATTCGACAGATTTCCCTCATTTTATTTACAAAAAAAGGTAATCGATTTTGCTGGAGCTTATACCATGGAAAAGTAATTTTTTCATTCGTAATTATTTTTTTGAGCTCGAACAAATGCAAAAAGAAAATGTCATTTTTGTACAAGTGACGGCCATTTTGTCAAAAATCAACTTGTGAAATTAAATGTTGGCATAGAGTCGAGAAAATTTCATTGCCTTTCATAATTTGACTACTAAATGAGTTTCAGAATTTAATTTTTGTTGCTTTCGACTGGAGTAAAACGATCGCCCGATTGGAAGTCACGGCGCGCACCTGCAGGCACTCTTCGTCACACAAGGCGTAATATTAATTTTGTTAATACAAAAAGTTAAATATAAAATGGAAATGGAAATAAATATAATCCAAAAATTCCAAAGGTGATTTCTTCTTTTCTTTGTAAGCGAAAATGAATCGTAAAAATAACATGAATTTTATGATAGAGAAGTAGAACTTACCTTTAAACGCATATTTGATGGTATTATATTTTGGTTGTGAAATATATATATATATATATATATATATAGATATATTATATGATATATATATATATTTAATAAAAACTAAAATAAAACAAGTTTATCTTAAAAAATCAACTGCAAACTTTATATCACAATGGTTGGTGGTGATAAACTCTAGACATTTTTCTTTCATCTGTAGAAAACTTCCAATTATATGATATCTCGGAAAATCGATACTGCAACGCAATATCTGTTTCAAACATACTTTAAAAAAGAAACTCTCACAAAATGTTCAAGCATGAAAAGATCATTTTATAACCTTACAGTAGAAATATTTTCAACAATTGAATGTTAACTGAAGTATTATCTCTTACAGTAAAACAAACTTTTGTATCATATTAATTTAAAGTTTTATATCTTGAAATCTAAAGAATTTTGATATTTTTATTTCATATATCCACTCAATTACATTTAATATTTTCAAAGGGAAAGATAGATGAAAATTGCTTTTCTTTTCTTTTATGCTATTGGTTTGATGGAATAGCTCTCTAGTGGTTAAACGTATCTGAGGCAAAAATTACATTTCATTCTGAGAGGATTAAACATTATTTTGAGGATTTTTTTTTTCTTAATAGATTAATTTTAAAAGTTCGTACGAAGTAAGCATAGATACCAATATCTCTTAAGTATTTCGGATATTGATCCCAGACAAAGATGTTTAAAATCGAAAACTGCATATAAGGAAATGTATCTTCTTTCTATCATACATATTATTTCTGTCGTCAACATCTCTTTTCTATGAATTTACGGAACGCACAACAACGAAAGAGGTGTCATTCAAAAGATTTTTGAAGCGGCTTCTGACATAGTACACTCACATTTCGTTAAAACATGTTTTTGGATTAAAAATTGCTGTAATTAAAAAATAAATCGGCATTATTTTCATAAATGAAATGATTGGTTTTCCAGACCTGCCAAGTCTCCTGCTTTTTGGATACCAGTAATTTAGTACAGAAAATGCTCTTTTATGTAATCAGAGCATTTTGCGATTTAACAGAACATCATTTTCTCTAAAAAAATACTTGTGTGCAAAAATCTGAAGACTTGGTAACTCTGGGTTTTCGAATATTAGTGTTGTTACATAAATAAAATACCGCATTATATGTTGCTCAACAATGATTATTAAAAACGTAAATAGCCCAAAAAGATAATTATGACTATATCCGTGGGGGTTAAACCTTTTTAAACAATGTATCTTATAACAGCTCGAACTTCAATTTCTTCCATTTTTAGAAAATGACAAAACTTGTTTACTTTACTTTATCGCCCAGCAATTACCAATAAACTCACGCGTCTGAAACTCGGCAGCATGTCTTTTAATAGATCATACTTTACAAACATCATTGTCAATTGGTCATACTTGTTCTATCTCTGTGTCAGGCCGAGAACGTATCAAGCTAGCCTCGTACTTTTACTTTGTTTGAAGTATTCATGGCATTATGGATTGGCTTCACTAGAAAAGAATCCAATCATAAACGAAATACATAGCAGACGGACAACTTATATCTCTTGTTTTTTTGTGTTGCCATTTAAAACAAGTGTGCCACGAAAAATTACAGCATAATTGGCAATACTATTACAGAAATACTTTATTACAACATTTGGGCGATCAACATTTTGTTAGAAATTCTAAAAACATTTTAATTAACATAATGTTAACAAATTTAACTTCTTTGAAAATGATTATAATTTATAAATATTATAATTATAATTATTATAATTATAATTATTATAATTTATTATGTACATCAATTACAATATTAGTTCATGCTAAAAATCGCATGACTAATAAATTATGAATTGAATTTAAAAATTAATTTCGCATATGTGATGCGAAAAACTCTATGCATTAAGTTGCACAACACAAAAATATATTTTATACACTTTCAAAATAAATGTTAAGTAAAACCTTACATAAGCTGCAAACATAAACAAGATTCTGTTTGTTAATTTTGTTATTTATTATTTAGTGTATTTTGAACTTTAGCTAAACAAAAACTTTTAAAGCTTAAACAATTGTATGCTTTTAAGCAGAGAGTTCTCTGATTTACTGATTTAATTAACATACAGAATGTCCAAATTAACAACGGAATGACTTGATTTACTTCTACACAAAATCTCAATAGTTCACTTTATTGAAAGTTTAAATTATAAAGCGTGTAAAATTTAGAAAAAAAAATTATACACAGCACAAATCAGTTTATTTGTAGTCTAAACTTTTAAGTGAATGGTTCATTTATGAAATATATTAGCTCACAAAACTGTTATATGTTCTTAAGAATATAGTAAATCACATTTACGTTGCATAATGATGGCGTTTGGCCAAATCATGTACTTTTGTAAAATTAATTTAAACCATACTGTCAGGGAAAATAAAAGAAGAAGATATATGGATGCCTGTGAACAGGATTTAACTTCACATATTCCATTTTCATAAAATTCATTCCCCCCAACACCTTACTTTTTCTAAAATTTCTTTTTTTTTTTCAATTATTTTATTTTTCGTGTTATAAAATCTAGCTACTCTCTGTATTTCTCTTTTATGAAGCTTTCTTTAATTCATTCGGAATTCTTTCTCCACCGCATAAATCATATCGTTATAAAATAAAGAAAAATAATTTATTCCCATTGTAATTCGCTCTTTTCGATCGGCGTTCAAACTTTATTTAGATTTTTACGCCTACACTTTTGTTCGTCAAGGTTTCATTTCTTTTAACTTATTTCATTATTTTCTCAACTGTTCAGATGTCTTTTCATACATAATATCTGTAACGTACCTATTCTATTTTTAACGCCAATTCTCAATTATTTAAGCTAACCTCATGAGAAATACACCATGATGTTTAACTGGTTTACCAAAATTCCATATCTCCACTGTGGTGCATAAATTCATAATTTTCCTTCATCTCTCCGCCATACGTTTATCATTAACGGACAATCGCCACCTGTCTCTCGTCACATTGTTCCCGCTAAAACAGTACGTTATCTGGCTAATTGGCGTGTGTAATTATCGCCTTGTCTTTACAGTAATCACAAAAACAATTGTGTAATAACTCACTCTCTCGCCTCCTGCCTTTGGTAACTCTGCGTGAAAACTTAAGCCTTCTCCTCATATTGTATATTTGCAGTCCGGCGACTAGTGTGTAACAGAACATGGTCTCAACTGCATTTAAATAAATAATATTCATATGTGAATACGATGTCTTAGTCCTTTCAACATTCTGGGATTTCTTATTTTACTACAGAACTTTTTGGATACCTGCAAATTACTTATTTGATTATGGCCAAACACTATCCGTCATAATGCCCATGTTTAAAATTAATATAATCTACATTTCAATAGTGTTCCTTCGTGAAATAACATTATGACAGAAACATTTGAAGAAAACTGTGTGTTCATCCGGGCTGTTCTCTTGTAAGAAGATCATGACATAGATCTAACAAAAACACAAAAAATATTTATAGCAGTAGTAAGAAGATTGACAGTTCAGTGGATGGATTTAATGCATACGAAGAAGAATATGCTCAATGTTATAAAATACTGAGAGGAGACGTGTAAATACTTTCTACAAAAAATTTTGAATTCAACGCACTTAACTAGGCTCAAAAGAGCCTAAGTCTTCGTTCTTCAAGAACAAAAAAAAGGTGACTTGAACAGATAATAACTATATAAAACGGAACCCCGTAGGATTCCAATGTCTCCTTATTCGTAATCGGAAGCTGAACGTTTTACCAAACTGGCAAAAACGCAAAACCAGGCACTCTATCAAAAAAAAAATCCCTTGAATTTAACATGGGAAGAAATCGAATACCCGAAGGCTGGATGCATTCAAAATCTATCGATTCAATCTGCTATCACTCTATATGTAGCTTCTACACAACCACAATTATATAATTAAGATATCATTGTTAAAATAACCATGAAATCGTATTCCCGGAGATTCATGCATACTTTGCGAAACTTAAAGAAATGACACAAAAGGTATCATTTAAGCACAAATGTTAGAATTTAGGTTCCCACGTTTGCACGCAAAATCTGAAAACTCAAATGACCACAAAAGTACCCTTATAAAAGAGTAGCTAGGCGCCCTGCCATAACTACTTAAATACTTTTTTGAATTACTATTGAAGTATTTATAAATGTTCTTTCCTTCGTATGAAAATTGAAATATCATTTTGTGTTCGAGTATGCCACGTCTTCGTAAAAGACGCTTCCAAATTTTTAATATCTGATTTGGGGAATAAATTTCAGGTAAAATAAAAATAAATAAAAGTAATTAAAAAGACATTTGTTACATTAAAATCGAATAATTAATAAATTTGCATAGTATTCACAAATGTAATAGGATAAACTTTGATCAAATAAAAACGGAACAGAAGCCGCAGAATGAAATGAGACAGATTACTTCAAACATAATCTCCGAAGCTACGCAAGCACTTGTCTCACTGTTTCACCAAGTGGTCAATACCTTGCTCATTGAAGTCCTTTGGCTGAAATCGGAACTAGGTTCGGACATTTTCCATGACTTCGCTGTCCGAGTGAAACCGGCGAGCCTTCAATGGCTTTTTAACCCAATTGCCTTTTTCATAGACCAAAACTGGGAAATTATATGACGAAAGATCCTAGTTATACAGTTGGTATTCCACACTGTCCACCGAAATTTCACCAGATTCTCTTCTCGGAAGTTCTTGTGTCCGTCCTGCACACGAGACAATGACAGTGCATTTTCTACGTACACTTCCTTCATTCGCATATGCACTTCGCGAGATCCAAGTCTTTCTGCCACTAAATATCGAATAGCATTACGTTGCTCTTTTTTACTCGCAAACATTCCTTAGATGCAGAGAAATAACAACAACAAGCAGCGCTGGCTGACCGCCAGCGCATATGACGTCCTTCTGCGTGACTGCCTAAGGCAAGTTCATTTCCTCAGTAAGGGTTGCCTTTCTTATACCAACCACTCTACCTTTTCACAGAGTTTCATCACATTCATACAAAAGTAAACCAAATTATAAACACTGTTCTGTTTTCATTTGATCAGTCCTTATATTACTTCATGCTTTCGGAAATTTAAATACTACTTCTCCTTAACGATTTTATGCACAGACTCATTTATAGATGCCAATAAAATTTCAAATACTCATGTAAAACAGCGAAACAGTGGATTGTTTCGAGGGGATTCCCAGTTGAAAGCAACTCCACTTCCTGTCTATGAGCGGTTGTATACCACATCTTACAGGAGCCATGTGAAAAAAGTGTAAAAATAGCGAAAAATGCATTTAAAACATTAATAGAAGCAAAGGAACGGACTATCAACTTCAACAGCCAATCCAAAATTGGAATCTAACCAATAAGAAAATGGCTTGCGTAGAGCAGCTAATCTGAATTTATGTGAAAGTTAACATTTTAAAATGGTGATTATTATTATTATTATATAATAGACTAAAAAAGGATAATTTTGATAAGAGACAAGTGAGAAATTGAAGAGAAAGTTATTTTTGACTGTTATAGGCACGAAAATTGATGTACCTTCATCTATAAAGTAAATTTTGAGATAAAATAACCGAGCGGATTAGAATAAAATTGCAAAACATATTTACGTAAAGTGTAATGTAAGTGTTTTTCAGCTAATCTTACGTCACATGGGCCAAAAAGAAAACAACTAAGGTTCTATAATCAGATATGAGGACAAGTTCCCAAGTATTTAAAAGTGACATTAGGAACAACGATGATTCAAGAGTATGAGAGCAGTTAAGAAAACTTTCAGACAAATGTTTAAATTACATTTCAAATGTTTATGTTAAATTATATAAACGTGGCTCTACATCTTATCGACTACATTTTCCATTTATTATTTGGCATAATCGCTTGAATCTTTTTAACATTTCATAAAATGATAGTGATTACAGTACGAATATGCATAATGGTATTTCAATAAGTTATATATTTATTTGCATTATAGAATTAACACCGATATCAAAATTTGGCTGCACCAGCCTTTTAATTTATGAAATTAATGACGTGAAAAGAAGTACCAAACGATTATAGGTATACAGTTATCAAAATGGATTTCAAAATGTATTATGTATTTGATCAAAAGGTTCTACTTGTCTATTTTTAACATTGAAAAAGCATATTGTAATACATCAAATAATTTTTGCAGTGATTTAAAGAAAGAAATAGACGTTAATATACAGATTGCCGTATCTGTTTTCTTTATTATTAATACTAGCTAAACCCGCGGTTTTGCACGCGTGGTTGTTGAAATATTTTCAGTTGTATTTGTGGGTCTACTTATGTTAAGGTTAATTATACTGCGACGGATAATATAAATATTAATAATTAAGTCATACCCAGGTAGTACATGGAATTGTTACAACGTTGAAAATAAGTCTGAATTGTTGAAAATTGGTTACGTTGTTTTATGTTCGACGAAAAATATATTTTGTTTCACAATATTTTTGGCTAAACAATTTAGAAAAAAAACAAAGATTTTTTTTTATTAGTCGTACTATTGAGTTTTATGTCTGACTGATTTCCAACGATTAAAAGACACTTTCCCACAAATACAATTCGACCAATTAAAATTTCTATTTCAGTCAAGTCAATATCTTAATTAAACAAATAGACAATATTGGTAATCTTAAAATACAGCTTCCAGAAAAAATATTTATTGAAAAAAAATGCAAAGTTCAGTTATGAAAACTTAATTAGAATATCCAAATATTATATGCTATTAATAGTCATGTGAACAACACAAAGAAAAATACACCTGCTACCGTCAAAATGCCGCCATGCCATGTTTATTTTAGTAGATACTCAAGACTGTGGAAATGTCAACCGGTTCGATTTTTCGCTAACGTCTTTTGCTTTAATTAAAGATGTGCTATATGTTTATTATTTTTAATCTAATTAAACTGTAATCCAAATATACGCTGGATAACTTTGACAAGGTGATTTTGCTATCCTACAATGATAACCATCCACTTTTTAGAGACCCCCCCCCCCGCTTTAATCATATGCTCTTCCTGATATTTTATTCTGCCTACAATAACTCGATTTTATTGGGGGAGGGGGGGGGAGAGGTTGGATATACCTTAATAAAGGTATGTAAGCATTTTAATATAATAAGAAAAATATATTAACAATTGTTATAAAAATTTTCACAAATTCAGTTTTTCTTGTTTGAGCTATAAGCTTTCAAACATTTGCAATTTAAAATTACAGAATTTTCGTATAGGAACAATCGTATGGGAAAAATTATTAATAAAAAATAATTAGTATGTTTTTCAAGTATGACATACAAAATGGAAATAAAGAAAATTTACTGGAAAAGATACTATACGAGACACGATAGTTAAGAAGAATACATAAAGTATTAATTCACTTTAAGAAATATTCATTTCCATAATTTAAAGTAAACATTTTTTTTCTGTATAAGATATTCCTATTTTTAATTTTCTGAGGTTTTCAAACATGTGTTTTTAAAAAGATATATATGTAAAAAGACATTTACTACCATTTCATTTCTACCTTATTTATACATTAATAATTAAAAAATATTATATTTATTTATGAAATTAAAATTTGTTACAGATTTACAATTTTCTGTAATTAATCTTTCACCTTTTATGTTATATCAACTAAAAGAAGAAAACAAATTGCACAACAAACTCGAAATAATTTCAGAAAAATTCCAAAGTACGAAATTAGAATTGCGATTAAAATTAGAACATCTAATACTTCAGTTTCTTTTAATTAAAATATAAGTATGTAATATCTTGGTGGTAGTATACAAGATATATTTAACGTCGAATTACATACGAAATAAGACTTTTCTGTGTTTTCCGCGAGAGCTATCGAAACATAAAAATTATTTGCCCTGTTTTAATTTGTAAGTACTAATAACATTTAAAAAATATCTTTTGTAGATAAATGATCAGAATACATGTATTCAAAATATGAATAACATGAAAGTTAAATTAATTGAATATTGTAGCTAGGAAATTATGGAATCAGTTAAATTTTAGAGCATTTATTTAGTTTTTCAATATAAGTTGGAACTTTGGTTAACAATGAATATAAAATCTTATGAAATGTGTTAAAATCTAGTTCATTTATTTATTTTTACGGTGTGTTTTGATCATAAAATAAATCTTCTAAAAATTAGTTTAATCACTTCACTTAAAAAAAATTCTATATTGTTCATAAATAACGTGTTAAAATTTAATGAGAGTTAAAATTGGAATATATTTGAAAATCGAAAGAAAAAGCCCAAGATGGTAATATATTGGATTAAATTAATTTGTTTAATTTGTTAAATGACACGCAAGATTCTATCGTCTTACGTATTAAGGTCTAGAAAAGATAATTGTTTTTATAATATACAGTAAACAGAATACACGTAAATTTAAATTAAATGTTACTTAAAAACATTGCAAGTACATTTAATATACCTAAGCAAGAGATGTATAATTAATTACTTAACAGCATGTTAAAATTATATATTGCAGTAATTATTAATGGCATAGTCAAATAAAAATGTCAACTATAATTTTATATGGGCGTTTTTATTAATTCTGTATTATAGAAAATGCTAGAAGAAATTTATTCTACAAATTTGAAATCATAAAAGAGGTTATTAGAAAAAAAAAATCCGTATTAAAAGCATTTCAGTAACTAAAAGGAATATTTTTTAATTATCAGAAAAACGCAGTTGTTCCGATTATATTGGAGGTCATAAAGAGAAATAGATAAAAGTTTGAAAAAAACAAAACAGTGGCATATTCAGGGAATTTAAAATTTTCAACGAGTTATATTAAAAAAATTAAGATTTATTCTTTTTATGCTTTCAATGACCTGAAGTAAAGTTTTATTATTTATTTGAAAATAGGGAAATAAATGTTCAGTATTGTGATTTTCAACAAAAATATAGATGATCATACTTATTCATTACATTCAAAACAGCGAAAAATTGCAAGGAAACATTTAAATGATATTTCTATTCCCTTTTTATGAATTTTCAATGATGTTCGATAAAGTTTACCATTTATTTTATTTCAACATAAAGATAGATTAAATTGCATGGATCAAAACAAACTTTGAATAGTGTTTTCAGAAAAAAATCCAAAATTAACAAGTGAAATTTCCATTGAAATTTCAAAATGTAAAACATTTGTTTATCAGAATTCGAAAGGAAGCTTTTTCTATGAATTGTTTGAATTAAATTTAAATTTGAGTTACACAAGAATTTAATATATTGTGTGGTTTTGCGAACGATATCGAAATGCGAGAGGGATTTGTTGTATTTTTATTTAAAGTTCATGAGAAAAAAATAATTGTCTTTATTACAATGAAATTTGAAAAAAAAAAAAGCATATTATATATGCATGATATTAAAATATATTTTCTACCACGTACAAAAGTTAGAGTCATTCTTTAAATTTTTATGCATATTCTCTGAATGTTTTAATACTTAAGGCTGGTACCGGGAGGAAAAAGTAGCTTTTCTATATCTTCGTTTTATAATTTTAGCTAATGTTACTCAAAAGCTAAAATTCAAAGAATCCGATTACCGAAGATTCGTTAATACTGAATTTGAATAAGAAATTCAACAAATTAGTCAACTGCAGCAAAGTTGGTTTCATTTATAAAGACTTATTTTTGTTCGCCAGGTATCGTCAAGTTTGGCAGGAATTTGACGTTAACGGATATGATTATAGTCTTATGTGTATGATTGGGAAAATGATTAAATCAATGAAATATAATAATTTGCGAGAAATCTCGTTCATTAAAACTCATAAATTAATAAATTAATAATCACATACGGAGTTTTAAACTTTAATAAAATATTTTTAAAAGAATTTCTATGTTCTTGAAATATTCTATGGAACTAAGAAATCTCAGGTGCTAATTTTTAATATAGATATTTTAACCACTAGAGAGGTTTTTATCCAAACCAGTGATAAAATAAAGTGAAACGAATTTTCGGTATCATACGCTTTAAAATGTATTAAATGTAACTGAGTGGAAATATAAAATAAAATATCAAATCTCCGCATTTCAGGATAAGAATCTAAATTAGCCTTCTGAAATATAGGATGGTTCTGGTAGTAGGGATAATACTGGAGTTAAGATTAAATCATTGAAAATCTTTCTTCTGTAAGTTTTTACAAGATCTCATAATGTTTGAACCTTTGGAAAATTTCTCTATTTTTACATGTATTTAAAAAGATAGTTCTGTATTATCAAATCTAAGTTATGACATGTAATTATTTAAATGCAATTTTCGTCGCACTGAATGATTTTTTCTTTTGTAAGTATGATTTTTTATTAAAGAATTAGATATTAAATAATAAAATAACAGAAATTTTAATTAATATTACTTCGCATCATTTAATAGCAGTTGTGATTACATTAGGGGACTATTTTATTTTAATATAGTAGTTGCAATGAAATGAATTTATTTATTAAATTAAAAACTGTTACACTAATACAGACAATTAAACTATAAAATGAAAAAGAACAATTATTTATTAAAAACATACATTTCTGGCTTTCCAGAAGCCCCTCATCAGTAATCTAAAAAACACAAAAACGCGAGAGATGATAAAAAAAACTTACAGAAGAGAGCATGCGTCAAAACCAGTTAAAAAAACGGGAGAAGAAGTGGCGGACGCCTGAATCAAAATAAATTAGCTTATTCAGATGGAACTGATTTCGTGAACCAAGCCTCTAAGAAAACATTGCTCCGATAAAGGCTCTTAGAGGCTTGATTCACGAAATCAGCGAAATATCCACTTTATGAAGCAGCTATTTTGATTCATGCTTCAGCCACTCCTTCCCCCGTTCTTTGAATTGGTTTTGATTGGCACATGCTCTCTTCTGTAAGTTGTTTTATCATGTCTTGTGTTTTTGTGTTTCTTACATTACTGATGAGGGGCTCGTGGAAAGCCCGAAACGTATAATGTTTTTAATGAATGATTGTGCTTTTTAATTTTATAGTTTAACTGTCTATAAACTGTTTTTAATTGTTTATGAACAGACGTAATATCTTTGTGGACTTTAAATATTTATTAAATGTTTAATTTTAATTGAATCACATACATGCATTAATGCAGGTTAAGTTCGGTTATTAAATCAAACAATGTACAGGTTGTCCTATAAATAGTACAGAATGTTTCCCAAACTTTAAAAATTCATGAAAAACTAACAAAGTAGCGTATTTAGTTCGGTTTGCTCTATAAGACTGGTCAAAGTGTCGTAGTTTTCGTGGAAAATAGATTAACATTTTAAAGAGATCCAAAAATAAGTTCATATTCCATTAATGAAAATTTTTACAAATTGTCTTATTGAATGCAGTTTGAACTATAAGACTTGCCAAATAGTGAAACGAAATTTTTCATAACATATAGAAACAAACAGTTGAAAGAATCCCATAAGTCCGATCACATTTCGAAAATTAGTAAAAAAAAAAAAAAAAAAAAAAAAAACTATCAAATTGTCGTAAGGACCATAAGACTTAAAAAATGGTCAGAATTTTTATTCAAACAAATACTCCAAACACTTTTTTTTAACGTTTACAAAAATACTTCGGACACTTTAACAACCGCAACTCCATACCATGACAACCGCAACTCCATACCATGACAACCGCAACTGTTTTGTGCACCCAACACATCGGTAAGAAATTTTTTAACGTTTATAAAAATACTTCGGACACTTTAACAACCACAACTCAATACCATGACAACCGCAACCGTTTTGTGCACCCAACACATCGGTAAGAAATGTTTTAACGTTTATAAAAATACTTCGGACACTTTAACAACCACAACTCCATACCATGACAAACGCAACTGTTTTGTGCACCCAACACATCGGTAAGAAATTTTTTAGTTTTTATGAATTTTTGAAACGTGAATTGACTTAATAGACATCCTGTTTATGTATCTGTTTCTATACTGTAAAGGCCACGTGCTTTTCTGTTGGCTAGAGCAACTGTTACTAGCAAAAATTGCCGGTTTCAAATCTCGACTCAGGCATGGATGTTTGTAGTGGGTCGGGTTTCACTTTAAATGTAGGTTCCGGTCTGTTTAGAACTCGTGTTCAAAAGATGACAATAGCACCCGCAACTAACCAAGAAACCTAATGAAAAAAAATAAAGAACAATGTATTAGCTAATATTTTGAACATTCATTTAATAATAATTTTGATAGAAATGATGAGTAACGTAAAATTTATTTAAATGAATTGAAAAGCTGTTTTACCACAAATAAAAGTAAAGTGTATACAGATAATATTTTGATAAACACTTTGTTGGTAATAATGAATTTGAAAATAGCCTATTACGAACAAAAATCACCACAATATAACTTTCATCGTAATAACATTTTTCATCTCAGATGAAAATGTTATTTTTGCCTCAAAAATTTTTAACCACTGGAGAGTTTTACCATTAAACCTATAACATAAAATAAAATAAAAATAAATTTCACCTATATGTGTCTTTGAAGATATTAAATGTAATTGAGGGGATATATGAAATAGAAATATCAAATCTCTTTAGATTTCAAGATACACAACTTTAAATTAGCCACATGAAATATGGTACAAAATTTTGTTATCGTGTAAGAGATAATGCTTTAGTGAACATTCAGTTGTTGAAAATATTTTTTCTGTAAGTTTCTAAAATGATCTTTTCATGCTTGAACATTTTTTGATATTTTCTTCTTTAAAGTTTGTTGGAAATAAATATTGCGTTGCAGCATCAGAATTCCAAAACATCATATAATTGGAAGTTTTCTATTGAAGGAAAAAAAGAAATATGTAGAAATTGACGACACCGACCATTATGACGAAATGTTTGCATCCGTTCGAATACCGGCTCGGGCATTTTTTTAGCCCAGTTGAAAAAATTCAATTCTTATGATATCTTTACCAATCAGTATGATTGAGAAAAAAATAGTGTATCTGCGTTACCATCATTTAATGCCAATCCATTATCTGTAATATTCTGCTGAGGTATCTATATGACGTACCACATGCTATTTCCATTAAGGTTATCTGAGAGAAATATACCCGCCGGTTGTCTGCCAAGGTAGCTCAATAGGTAGCATACTGGCGATTTAAGTCAAAGATTCGGGTTTCAAATTCCGGCATGGGCATTTATTTTCAGAGTTGGAAAATTAACTTCGATTGATTGGGTAAGCTTATTACTTTCGGTAATTCTTATTTATCCTATTTTGAAAGATTTTAGCTAAACGAAAAAATCAGTAGCTTTAAAAATCTGTTTACTTTCAGATAAAGGGACTTGTGATTTAATTAACAGGCAAAATTTTAGAATCGACAATTTCTTTGTTTACTTCTATTCAAAACCTCCAAGTTCTCTACATCAAAAGTTTTAATTATGTATGTATTTTAATTATGTATGTATGTATGTATTATATGTGTAAATTTAGAAAATTTCAGAAAATTATTCACAGCACGAAGCAGGTTATTAGTAGGCTAAACTTTGAAGTTAAAACTTCTATTAGCGAAATTTATTGGCTTACAAAACTTATATATGTCGAAAAGAATATAGTAAATCACATTTACGTTCCGTAATGATGGCAATAAGCCAAATAGTGTACTTTTAAGAAAATTAATTTAGATTACATTAGTCAGAAGAAATAAAAAGTCGAAGATGCATGGATGGCCATGTTTATAATAAATATAATCCACATATGAATAGTGTTCGTACATAAAATAACACTATGAAGAAACATTTTTGGAAAGCTAAAACTTAAATAATTGTTCATATATTTACTGAAGTAAATATAATTGTTATTTCTTTTGTATGAAAATTGAATTTCTTTTGGGCATTTGTGTAAAATGCGTCTCCGTGAAACCCGTTCTAGAATTTTTAATACGTCATTTGGAGAACATATTTCAGGTAAAAAAAAATAGGCAAACATTTAAAAAACATTATATTATATCAAAATCGAAGAATTACTAAAATTGCATAGTATTCACAAATATATTACTCCATGTTTTCGAAAATTTAAATACTACTTACACATAAAAAAATGTGTGCACTGACTAAAGGTCATGTATAGACGTCATTCAAATTTTATATACTCCTGTATCACGCGCACATTCATTTTTAAAGTAAATTTTGAGATAAATTATCGCTTGGCTACAAGAAAAGTACTGTAAAAGATATTTACGTACAGGATAATGTAAGATTTTTCCAGCATACTTTTACGTCTTCTGAGCATAAAAATATCGTCTAAGGTTCCATAATCAGATATGAGGGCAAGTTGGCTTATGTTTACAAGCGATTCTAGCAACAACGCTGATTCAGGAGCATGGGAGCGGTTAATTAAACGTGCAGCAGACAAATGTTTGAATTAAATTACAAACGTTTAAGTTATAAAAACATTTCTCAGCAACTTATCAACTACATATCACTTTGATTGATCGGCGTAATCTTTTTTATCTATTTAATTTAATACTTCAAAAAATGGTACTTGATTTATATACAAATGTGCACTCTCAGAAATTAAACACTCAATTTTGACGAATCGGCAATCCTTAAGCTATATTTCGTTATTTTTGACAATCATTTCGTCACAAAGTCACTTGGTTTTTAACGAAACGCGAAACCGCAAATAGCTGACGAAACTGCTTCCTCACTGTTAAAAATAAAACTCTCAGATTTAAGGATTCAGCAATCTTTGAGCTATTTCGTTATTTTTGACAATCATTTCGTTTTAAAATCACGCATTTTTAATGAAATGGAAACTCTCAAATATTTGACGAAACTGTTTCCACATGCACGGCCAGACTCAATGCGTATTAAGGAAAAGCATTTTAAGCTGTTTACAGAGGGACTCGTTGTACCTCCTCAAATCCCGTGATTTTAGTAAGCAGATATAGGTTTATGTTATTCCTGTCACAATTTATTTTTAGAAAAGTCCTTTCAGTAAATACTGAATGTACGTAGTTATTGATTTTGAATTAGTTATTTTTTTATCTGTTAAAATTTTCAGGGATGTTTATTATTATTTTTGTTATTACAAAATCGTTCAAAAAAATAAATAAAATAATAAATAAATAAAATTTCAGGAGCTTTTTTTCATTTAAGAATATAACATCAATTCATATTACAGTCAAATTTAAAATATGCATAACTGATCTCTTTCCCCTCTATAAACAGTAACGTGTTAAAATCTTAACCATCATCTAAAATTGATAAAATCTCCTCCAATATGCACTTCAAAATTTACTTTTTCTGACCAACAAATTAACTAGACCTTATTCTAATCATTCATTAAACGAAGGAAATTTCATACATTATATTAATCAAGCCATATTCTAATTATTTATTAACCATAGAAAAACCATAATAATAATCTGGCCTTATTAATTAAAACATGCAGAAATTATAACAGCACAGATAAAAATACAATTTACCTTCTAAAAATTTAAACACACAGCGAAAACCCGTAGATACATTTAAAATAACATTTACAAAAGGTCCCGTTGGCGAGGTAGGTATCGCATTCCTCTCCCACACCCAAGGCCAAGCGTTCGAATCCCTTGTGAACTTGAGATAAGAGACCTAACATTTTCCACTGTCAATAAGTACAGATGCTTCTAAAATTGTCAATAGATGGGACCATCGACTTTTTTTTACACTTTCGAATACGCAATTAGACGAAATGTGTAACATAAAAAAAGTGAAGAAATTAATTTACTCAATTTAAAGAAATATTCACTCGGATCATTTCCCAAGAAAAGGTTTCGTCAAAAAAGAAGAAAATTTCGTGAAATTTGAGTATCCATTTCTGACAGTCTGCAGATTGGTATTTGAATATATTTTCACGTGCGCGTTAAGGCTGTTACCGGCGAGCTTAGTCATGACGAGAATTTAAGGTATAAACTATATTTAATAAAACTATTTAATTAGATATGTGACAGAGACTCTTCACAAGTTTTTGCCTATACTTAATGGCGATCCACAAAGTTCACGCACTAACTCGCTCTTCTCTAGAAATAACTAAAAATTTTTACTAAACAAAGTTCCCCTTACGTAAATAACACTGATAAGATAACCCACTACCAACTCCAGCGGACACTCGATGCTTTCCGATGAAACACAGAAGCACTAACAAAAATCGATAATATAATCTTAACTTTTCAAAACACTAGCAACTCGTGGCTCCTGAATAGCTTTATTTGAACTATAACTCAAAATAACTTACCGACGGCGATTCCTTGATTCAGTTAAACTTACGGAATGCTGATAACAGAAGGCCATAATTCACCATGCGAAGAGAGATCCAACTTACGTCCGCAGATACCAACTTCCGTTACAGCTTTTATACTTTGCTGGTTGACCAACGAAGCTAAAATTTGTATAAACACGCAGAGAAACACAGAAACCGCAAACTCTAAACGCTACATGTTATTTCGAAAATTATAGTAAAATATAATACAGAGGTCGCTGTTGGGCACACATATTAGATGATGACATCAAGTTCTCATTTAAAACACTAAAATATATTTATAAGACAGTTGCTAGTCCACTACAATGTTATATATTTATTTGCATTATACAATCAACGTCAATTTCAAGTTTTGCTGCAATAGACTTTTAATTTATGAGACTTATGATAAGAATAGACGGTTTAAACGCTTATAGAGACATAGTTATCATAAGGGATCTCGAAATGTATAATGTATCAGTTCTCACGGTTCTGCTTGTTTTTCTTCACATTTGAAAAAAGAAAATATATCACATCGACAACATTTATTTGCAGTGATTTTGAGAAAAAAATAGAGGTTTACTTGTAGCTTGTCTTATCTGTTTTTTTTAAATTATTATTGATACTTGGAAAACCAGCGGCTGTGGACGCGTGTTTTTTTAAATATGCCAAGTGGCATTTTTGTACCTTCTTATATTAAGAGAAACTGTACTGCTACGTTTAATTTAAATGTTACTAATTACACCATATTTTGAGGAATTGTTATTTTTTTACTGCGTTAGGTAAACATATAACTTGAGTTAATGAGAAAAAATCTATATTTCAACCTATTTGACACTAATTTCTACCAAAAAAAAATACAATACAGTGTACTTTCAAACCCTGTCTATCATCTATCGTACACTAAAATAATTTTTTAAACGATTTCGTAGTCTCAAAGTCCATTTCCTACAGACAAACAATTGGTTCATTAAATCCGTATTAGTATAGCTTGAATCAACATAAAAATTAAATTACCGTTAAGTAATACGTAATATGCAGTACTTCCTTAATTAGTTTCCAATCATATTTCTCTATTACTGTCGTTTTAACTCATCATAAGGTAAAGCCAGGAGAGATGACGCAGTTGGAGAGATTGCGCACATAGAGGTTAGGAAGGAAAGAGTAGAGTGAGAGCGCAGCGACTCCAGGTAGTTGTACAACAACAGTAGTGGAGTGTCTACTTAAAAATGCACATTGATTGCTTTGAGCGTCTAAGATAAAGTATTGCTATTTTGATTTGTTTCTCCAAAGTAAGTGCTTGAATTTTCCTAGCTATTCATCAGAATTTCTATACAATGTCAATAGTACAAAATATTTTAAACTTAAACGATTTCTCATAAGCTACTAATCTAGACTAACAATGTGAACATCAACGGTTCGTATTAGTAGCGGCCATGTTTAAATAAAAAGCCGCGCAATCTCTCCTACCCAAATTGTAGAGTTTGCGCATCTGCTACTTAGGAGAGATGGCGCATTATTCTCATTAGTTTCCATGCTAGGAGAGATTACGCAGCCTATTGGTAAATTTGTATAAAAAAATTAAAAATTAAAATGGACTAATTTTAAATTAAACGTGTTATTAAGTTACATAATTTTATTTTGTAATCTTATCTTTACTGGCTTTTTTTGATTCTTTATTTTTTTCCTTAATTAAAAATTTTTAATCATTTTAAAAATTATTTCCTTTTTTCTATTCTTTAAGCATTAGGTTGAAATATTCACACCCAATACAATAAAATTTGTTCACAAAAACCTTACAGCAATATCATTTATGTGTAATTATTATTGTTAAAAATTTAATTGTTGTTATTATTAGTAACAATCTCTCCTACCCACGTGCGTAATCACACCAACCCTGTTAGGAGTGATTGCGCAAAATAACTTTCTTGGTTTTATTACAATTGTTCTTTTAAATTACAACATAACAACAAAATGGCAATGGAAATGCATAAAAAACAAATGAAGTAAAAATTATTAATGGATAGTTTAGCAAAAAATTAATATTTAGATTTTTTATTGCTATTCTTTTGAATTGTGCGCAGACTATCCTAGCTTTACCTTAGTAGTTACTGGTACATTCGTTTTCTCTTATTGCTCAGAAACGTTGTATCTATAATACGGACACGCCAATTAATTGATTATTATTCTCTTTACATCTTTATAAAGTTTACATAAAAATATATATTGTTTGTGAACATTTGCGTCTTGTATTTTTTTTAATATGCCAGATTTAGTGTACACAGAGTGGTTCACAAGGTTATGTCTAAGCGGCACGTGTGGGTGTGTCAGGACATGATAAGAAAAAATGACATAAGAACTGGGGGTCGGAAACAGAATTGCGACGGTGCAATTTCATCGTGACCTTAACGCAAAGAAAAGATAAAAAACGATGTAAAAACGACCTTTATTTTTCAAAAAACGTAATCGATGGTGCAATGGTGTACGAGACACCCGTTCCATTGGCGATGGACCTTATGGCACGATCGCTGAAGCGGCGGCACGTGTTCGGGAGTCTCCTCATCAATTGGAACCTGTTCGCGATTCCATGCGGCGCCGATGTGAAGCATACATTACGGCTAATGGAGCATATTTTGAGCACTTGTTATGAGTCAATAGCGATAAATCTAATTTTGTTTAATTCACCCCCGAAATTTTCTGCAGAAGAAACCCTGAATGCTCTGTTAATTAGGAACCTGAAGGTAGATAACTTGTAAGAATATGGAGTGCACGCATCAAAAGGTATGATATTTAAATTAGCTATTGGTTTCCTGTAAACAGAACGAACCAACACTTTTCCCCCTCTCTTTAACTCTACATCTAAAAAAGGCAATCTCCCATCTTTCTCAAGTTCAAACGTAAATTTAATATTATCATCAATAGCATTTAACTTCTGAACGAATGCCGATAAACTAACACCTCCTCCTCTCCAAACAATAAAAATATCATCTACATATCGAATCCATATTAAAGGTAATAATTTAAATGTGCTAAAAATCTTAGATTCAAGGGGGCGTAATTTGAACTCGCCAAGAAGGCCCGACACTGGGGACCCCATTGGTGCACCGCATGACTGTTCATAAAAAATATTGTCAAAAATAAAAAAGTTACTGTTAATCATTAAGTTCAGACCACTCTTCAAGGTGTTCTTCATGGGTACATCAAAATCTTCTACACTGTCAATAAAACCCTCGATTCTCTTAGCCACTTCACCTGTATCAATTAAGACATTGAATTGCTTTATCCGTCGATTGATACAGGTGAAGTGGCTAAGAGAATTGAGGGTTTTATTGACAATGTAGAAGAATTTGATGTACCCATGAAGAACACCTTGAAGAGTTTAATAATAATATTGAAACTGACAGATATGGAGTACGAGGATGGTGTTTACTGGGTATAATTTTTGTTAATACGATAGATGAAGAAGTGGAAGTAAATGATAATAATGACTCCCAAAAGTTGGTAGTGGCCAGAAGGATAAGGTAAAATATTTTATGAACTGGATATTATTAAAAATGTCTATTACATTTCCACAATTGGTAAATTCCGAAACCAACTACAATAATCCAGAAATCACTTTTTTGTAAAACATAGTGTAAAACGTCCAATAATCGGCATTGTTTTGGTAAAATAAATGTTGTACATTTCATTCATTAGTTTCTTCTAATTTCATAATTGGTCTGAATGATAAAGTATTAAAATGAATGATTTATTGTTTAGTTATAATTCAGTGTTATGTAAATAAATATTAAATAAAAAGTAAATTCATAAAAGTTAGATGAACTAACATGAATAATATACCTTGTAATATTTAGATATTTTGAACATCTTATTTACGTTTTAACTACTTTAAATGTGACTTAAATGTAACAATTTTGTATTTTGTTTCGATTGCAGATAATGATTCAAGTTCTTCAAAAGAAATTAGTTTAGCAAAAATAGCATAATAATCGATTCTTTTTCTGCTCTAATTTGGCATTGTGAATTTAATAAAATGCTAAATATATTCTAAATGTGAAAAAGTTATCAGAAATCGCATTACGTTTAACAATACTTCTCGCTCAATCAACAATTTAAATCTAAATTTCAAAGCAATGCTTTATTCATTAATAAGTATTTCGAACAATAACAATAAATCGTGTTGCATGAATCTTTATATGATATACATTAAATTAAAATAGCAATACACGGAAATATCGTATTAGTGAATGTCTTTCTTAATAAAGAAAATTTTTCTTTTTTCATAATTTGGGGCATAACTCTTTGAACATATTGTACAAGATTTTATAATTTGTTTTATGGTTCTTTTATCAAAATTACACGTGCCAATGCAAAGATTACATTTTCAAAGTGCTAGTTCTAACAAACAAGTATGGTATGTACATTTTGAAACCTCATATATACAATGGTAGTCACGAAGGGATTTACATTTACAAATGAGTTAGACAATAATTTTTTCGATAGATAACCTCTTAATAATTTTTCTAGAGTTTCGTTTCTTTTCGTTGACGTAATTTGAATGTTTTCCCTTTGTTCATAGCTAGCTGTTATTTCCAGTGTTTGATGTTGCATGCAAAATATAACTTTTAAAATAGAAATAAACATAAACAAGAACTGAAAATCATGCATCAGACATATATTATTAAACACTTTCCGATATTAAAGGAATATTATTATGAAACTTCTTTTTTTTCTCGAATGAAATAAAATATCTAAATAAGTAACTTAAAAAAACCCATAACTCAGTAAAAATACATTTTAAGTCATTTTTGTCCATATCCGGTAACGTGTGCAAATTCTTTCGTTTAGTCCCATATATGATCTATAGAATTTATACACCGCACGTTTATACACTCAAAATTAGATAAGTTTAAAATGCGTACCACAGAGGAATACGCACTTTCATCAATTATCTATCATAGTCAATAATGTAACCAAGTTGTTTTGGACTTAACTGTAAAAGAAAGATAAATTATATGCTCGTCTTAATCTATAGAACACATGTTTTAGTACACTTCAGTGATTTCATTATGTTTGAAGTATTATAACATCACTAAAAAGGACCAGAAACGATTTCTCCCCATATACTATAATGCAATGGAATTATTTTGTGCATTAAACGAACTGCAAATGCCACTTATTCTATTGCCCTGATAAGGCATCTTCTTGTCCATGTCAGTAATCAATATCAATTTCATTATATTTGACATATCATAACATCAATAAAATGCACGACAAACGATTTTTTCCCCATTGACCATAATTTAACAAAATTATTCTGAGTGTCCCTGTAAACGAAATATAAACGCTACACACTTCATTTTTAATATCTATCATTCTATAGAAAACGTCAATAACATATAACATTTTCAGGGCAATCCGATTATATTTTCGCGAGTTATTATAGCATGGGCAGTTGACAGGCGGTAGACCAATCGAATTCACAAATACTTTCAAACATGTTGGAACGTGTTAACAAACCAAATTCTTAAACACTTTTCAACTATGTTAGAAAGTGTTAAAAATATTAATATGTATTTACAAAAAAAAAAAAAAAAGAAAGAAAGAAAGAAAAAAAAGAAAAAGAAAAGAATGATACATGCGTAACAGACATTGCTGCTAGTGAGAGTGAACTAGGCTGTTCAGTCGTAAAAAATACCATAAAATCTAAAGTTTACAAGTCAAGTTTATTAAAACTTAGGCAGGGATTTGAGAAAGGACACCACTATATTTTCCTTATTCCAAAATAATTCAGTTTTCCCGAAACTGGACTCAGCAAAATAAAATTTCAATATATTAAATATAAAGATTCAAAACGAACTTACAACTTTTAGGATAATAACAAGTCAGGATGCCTTCAGCAAGAAACCAACATCACGCTGCAAACTAGTCGAACACTGATCTCAATATGTCAGCCTAGAGTATTGCAGCTGCTTATGCCCTTTTCAGCTTTGGATTGATTACTCAATAGCAAGATCTAAATGAACTCTCATAGAGGAAGGACTCGACCCAAGTTCCGACTTCCAAACGCATTCCGAAGATTATATACTCAAATATCGACTGACCAGCTATAACAGTTTGCATAAATATCGATGAAAAGCAGAAACTCACAAGTTCCGAGGTTTTCACAGTCATCCGAAAAAAGTTAAAGAGAGATAGCTCAACTTGTACGCACATGGACAATTCGTGGACAAAAACTACATTCTCATTCAAAACATCGCCTACTCACATGATCAGAGTAGTCTATCCGTCACACATGTACAATGAAATTATTCCAGTTAAAAGGTTAATTAATTGTTCATGTATTGGTTTGGTTTTTAATGCTTAAAAAAGGGTGAATAAAACTGCGATATTTAATTTAATAACAATACTATTTCAACATACAAAACTAATAGCTTAATTCAGTTCCAAATATGTATTCCGAAATGTCTCGAGAATGAAAATGAAACTGTCGATTTCAAACTGAGAAAAAAAGGCGTTGAGTATTATTTATGCTGATGCTTTAAAGGATACGACAGTAAAGAAGAATAGATTAAGTATCATTGTTAATTCACTTTAAGAAATATACATTTGCATAATTTAAAATAATTTTTTGTGTAAAATATTCAGATTTTTATTTTTCTGAGGTTGTTTAGCGTGTCTTTTCAAAATGCTATATGTGCATAAAATATTTATTATTATTTATTTTCTATCGCATTTCTAGAATAATAATAATAAGCGTAAACATATTTATTCATGAAATTAAAATTTTGGTACATATTTACAATTTACTTTAATTAAAATTTCCCCTTTTAGGTTATTTCTACGATAGGTAGAAAATAAATTGCATGATAAACTCGAAATACTTTCAGTAAAAATCCCAAACTGCGAAATTGGAATTGCGATTAAAATTACAACATCTAAAACTTTTGTTTCTAGTAATTAAAATTATCCTTGAATTACATACGAAATAAAACTCTTTTCGTGTTTTCTGTGGGGGGGGGGGGGGGGGGGCTCTCGAAATAGAAAAGTAATTTGAATCTGTTTTAATCTATAAGTACTAATAATTTTTGAGAAATATTTTGTAGAGAAATGTTCATTTATTCAAAAGATGAATATCATGAAAGGTTAATTAATTCAATTTTGTAACGAGAGAATTAAAAATGAAATAGTTATGGAAGCAACTGGATATTAGAGCATTTATATGATTTCTTAACCCGTCAGCACACGCGCCCCTTTCCATTACGTTACTACACGCGCGGGATAAATTTTACCCCAATGGGTTTTCTTGTGTCAATTTCCCCTCAGTTTGATTATAACCAAAAATTTATGTTTTCAAATAAACTGATAACCAATATAGAACATAATTTAACTTAAAATAAGAGTTTTTTATATTTAAAGCAAAAAAAAAAAAAAAAAAAAAAAAAAAAAAAAAAAAAAAAAAAAAACATAAAATCTAGCACTAAGATTTTTTCTGCATATCATTATATACAAAGCTTTTACATTCCGAATTCAGCCATGAAAATACAAAAAAGTATAAAACTGATATATAGAAACTGTATGTGCAAGAGTTGTTAACGTTTAAAAGAAAAATTATATTATTATTTGCACACTATATTTTTTACATAAACATTTGCATTAACATTTACCTATCATTATGGGTTGCGTTATAACACGCGTGTGGTAAATTTACTCCCACGTGACATTTTTATAACAAAAGAATGGAAAATCTCACAACCGAAGGTAAATTCTTTTTGGCCACATCTTGATATCTTTCAGCTTGAAATGTACTATAAAGCTCAGAATGATCACGAACGATTCTCGCACATTTAAAAGTAATAGTTGTGAGCTGGGGCAGATTTTATTCCAGCGCGTGTGCTGACGGGTTAAAACAAGTTGAAATTCTAGTAACAAGAAAAATAATTTTTTTTCAATTACCGTATATACTCGTGTATAAGTCGAAGAATTTTAGACAAAATGTGGGAGCTGAAAATGGGGGGTCGACTTATACACGAGTAAGTAAAAAAAAAAAAAAAAAAAAAAAAAAAATAGCGGAGTATAATACCGGAGTCATATATTTTTCACAGATAATTGGTGAATGTGCATGTGCAAGTCTTTTAATTATAATCACATATGGGTCTAGGTTGAAGAGACAGATAAAAGCGGACAATGGTGATTTATATTAAAAAAAAAAAAAAACTCAACAAAAATGTCTCTGTAATTGTTCTGCACCCATTTTCTCTTGGGATAGAATTCCTTTCAATACAGGGGCATTCCTTTCAACATTTTAATCCCCATTTTAAAAAGAGTTTCATCTTGTGAATGCTTCTAGATATCTCTCCTAAAAGTCCTACCATACAAAGAAGTACTCTATTTTAGCAGTTTAAGAAGATGTCTACCCTTGTAAATAAAGCTTGAATAGATTTTTCAAAAAAAAAAAAAAAAAAAAAAAAAAGGAAGTAATCATTAAATGGATATGAATAGCTTTCAAAATAGTTTAAGCTTCTCCAGTTTTACATAATTATGCAATTTTAAAATGTTGAATTAAAGAGACTGATTAGAAACTTAAAAAAAAATGTTTACTAATTTAATGAAAATTTATTATTATTTTTTTATCCTCGATTACAAATCATTTTTCAACATACTACCAGAAATGTGGTTCGACTTATACACGAAAATTCAATTTTTCCCAAACTTTTGCGTAAGAATTGGGGGGGGGGGGGGTTGACTTATACACGAGTCGACTTATACACGCGTATATACGGTATTTAAAAATTCCTTTATTGATTTTTTTTACATTTTTTCGTCAATAAAATAAATCTTCTAGAAATGAAATTAATCACTTCAAAATATCCTGATAAAACATATTAAATAAAAAGTGTTTTATAATTGTACTAGAGTTAAAATGAAGAGTAATTCTTAAAAAACGGAGTATTTTCGAATCTGGAATTGTTAATTAATTCGATTAAATTCATTTGTTTGATTTGTTAAGTGACACAAAATATTCTACTGCCCTACTCAATAAGGATTAGAAAATGTTGTAGTTTGAAGAATACACAGTGAAATATAGATGTAAATTTAAATTAAATGTTACTTTAATAAAGGATCAGGGTCCATATGCCGTGTTTTTGACCCATGAAATAAGACAAACTCGATTTTGTTATATTGACTTAATTATTTCACTTTTTGATATTAGAAGGTTTATTCTATACGATTTCAACAATAGTTTTTGCATTTTGTTCGGTTTGATATGACTTACACAAGCTCAAAGTTCGTATTATTCGTAGTTTTTGATGAAAAATACGTAATTTCTCCTAATTTTACCTGAATTATTTGTATGAGCGCAATCGTGCAACTCTTTCTTCTTTACATATATTATAAAATACATCAAAATGTACTATATGTAAAATTAAAAGTGTGGCAAAGCTGCGATCGTAGTAAAATATTAAAAAATATTTTTGAAATTCAGTTAAAATTAGGAGAAATTGCGTATTTTTCATCAAAAACTACGAATAATACGAATTTTGATCTTGTTGTAAGTTATATAAATCCGAACAAAATGCGAAATATATTGTTAAAATCGTACAGGATAAACCTTCTAATATAAAAAAGTGAAATAATTAAGTCAGTATAACAAATTAGATATTTTGTCTTATTTTATGGGCCATAAACACAGCTTATGGACCCTGATCCTTTCAAGTAAAATAATACCTATGTTATCAATTTATAATTACATAACACAGAATTCCTGCCTCGGGAATTTAAGAGTTTTGGATAACAGAATTTTCGCATAGCAATGTTCGCCAATACAGAATTTTTGTTGGGTTGGGTTGGGTTGATTATTGACGGCCAATTATCTACACTAGGGATATAGGCCCGGGGGAGTGCCCTTCTTGGGGGTCTTTCTAAGGGAACCTAATCCGTATTTACGCATGGATAAATCCACGGCTCGAAGAAAACCACGAAAACTCCGAACGATTAGGCCGACGGGCGCGATTGGGATCGAACCCAGCACCTCCCGTCTACCAGCTTCGAGGGCAGAACCTCTCAGCCACGAATTTTTGTTGGTTAAATAATGCAAATATTACTTTACGAAAACTCAAGTACTTTTACCCTGATACGTACGAACCCTCTAGCAGCACATTACAATTAAATTGTGCGAATTATTAACAAAATAATAAAATAAAAATATATATTGTGTATTTATACTATTAAAATACATTTATATTACAGTATTAGTATAATCATTTTCCTCTATTATTTTTTTTCATTTTCTGCGGAAGTTTTTTAAAGTTTTGTGAGAAATAATGCTAGCTTTAAATTTATTGCACAATTTTATTTGTGCTAAAGTAGTTAATAAAAAGGTAAGAACTTCAGTATTAAATGTTTTATAAGAGCACACTGTGCACGAAGATAGCATCTTTAAAGTATATGAAATGTGCTATTGTCTTCGAGGCCTTATTCTATTTATTTATCTTATTATTACATTCGAGGCTTTAAAGAGAAATAGCTAAACATTTGAAAAAGACAGTGAAATATATATGCAATTTTAAATTTTCGCCGAGTTATATTAAAAATTTAATTCTAAATTTGTTTGTGTTTTTAAAGAAATTTGAAGTTAGGTTTTCTTATTTATCTGAAATTGTGAAATAAATATTCAGTATTGTGATTTTCAACAAAACTATAGCTGATCATACTTATCCATTTTATACAAAATAACGAAAACTGCAGCAGAAAACATTTTAATGATGTTAAATTATATTTTTATTTGATGTGAAATTTTACCGATCTTCAAAAATTTTTACAATTTATAGCATTTTACATAAAGAGGAATTAAATTGGATGGATCAAAATAAACTTTGAATAGTGTTTTCAGAACAGATCTAAAAATACCAATTACACATTCCATTCAAATTGCGAAATGTAAAATTTCTGCTTGCCAAAATTCAAAAGGAAGCATTTTTTATGATTTTTGCAATAACAAATTAAACTTAGATTTGAATTACACAAGGACTTAAAAAAAAAATCTGTGCTTTTTGTGAAATGTATTGAAATACAAGATTAATTTGTTGTATTTTTATATAAATTTAATACGATAGCTGATAAATTATTTGGCTCAAAAATGTTGAGTAATATCAATAGCATGATCATTTTAAACTTGTGCAATGCTGAATTTATTTATTTTCATTGATTGTGCACTATGTTGTTTTTAAAACATAAGAATAAATCATATATATATATATATATATATATCAGATGAATAATTATAAAAAAAAAATATTTTGAAAGTTTACGGAAATAATATACGACAGTAATGTAAATGTTAAAAATTATGATGTTAACATTGATAAAACTTCAGACATTTAATAAAATACTGAAATACAATGTAAATACAATAAAAATTAGTAGTTTCGGGTTCAATTCTGAATTTCATCAGTATACAATACAGTTCATCAGTATACAATATTACAGATGCACAAACAATCACAATGAGAAACAAAGCGAATCAGTTAAATTGGTAATCAGGGTAAAACACAGAACGTTGCAAGTAACGTACGTGGAATGTCTTAAAAAACATAAACACTCATTTAAGACAAATACTCTTAGCTCAAATAAAAAAAAAAAAAACCCGCATTGCAGAATGTTCATATTCCACATTTTACGAATGCACATACAATTAAATCAAATTGCAACATTTACAACATCCGCAATTTTCTAGTTGGTTGGTTGATTTTATGACGGCTGATTATGTACACGAAGGATATAGGCCCTAGGGGGGAGTACCCTCCGCGGGGGTCTTTCTAAGGGATCCTAATTCGTATTTACGGCAAGGTTAGAAGAAAAACACGGAAAACTCCGAACTGTTAGGTCGACGAGCGCGACAGGGCTTTGAACCCAGCACCTCTTGTCTACCAGCTTTGAGAGCAGACCCTCTCGGCCACTGGTGGGGCCGCAATTTTCTAGAGAGGCGATTCACATAAATGGGTAATTCGCCTATGAACGAAGTACTTTCCACCTACACTGTTTTGTTCTGATTATAACTTTAACTGATTGACTTTAGTTCTCTTTCTTATTGTTAGTGTATCTGTAATGTTTTATACAGATGAGAAATTCAGAATTGAATCTGAAACGTCTGATGAATTTTGAATGTAGGGGAAATGCGGAATGAATGGGACAAGGGATGGATGGGGCGTTCTCAATATTTCAGGAAATAAACTTTTTTTTTAGTTGCTTCCTATCCTCCTAGATTTCACTAACATAGTGTGCTTCAGAACCAAAAGCAAGACCACATGGCTGTTTTCAGTTTCCTTCAAATTATCATTTCCTGAAAACTCTGCTTAAAAGTAAATTTTTTACACTTGAAGTTACTTAAATATCTTATGCAATATAAACAATTAAGATATGTTGTAGTTTTTTATTTAAATGCTCAATATTGGTAATTAAATTGAATGCATATTAACCATTGTGACAGAATAATTTTTGAGACAAAATGGCTGACAGTTGAATGTATGCATCATGGGGGTGATTGGGACATTTCAAATGGGGATGAATGGGATTGTCTCATTCATCCCTAGAGGATGCTGAAAAATATATTTATTAGCTAAATAATATTATGTAGTTTGATAAATTAATAATTTATGGTAATTATTCTTTTAACATTTCATCCTCATTGTAGTTATCGTCTTCATCCATTGAATGCTTCCGTTTATGGGCCTTTTAAGGTAAAGCTGAGATGAGTCCAATATGATTGACTAACAAATAATTCTGGAGATCATATTGCAATTTACAATCTCTCAGCTTTTGCCCAGGAGGCATTTTTTTCAGCTTTTAGTCCTTAATATTGGATAAAGGGAGGAAAATATTTGTGTCCCATTCATCCCTGCTGTGGGGATGATTGGGACATAGAAGAATTGTTTTTTAATTTCATAATATATTTCTGTATAATAATAATCTTGAATAAATATTATACATAAGCTGTAGTCAAACACTTAATGTATGAAATGAGATATATAATATTGATAATAACTTAAATAAAATATTTAAAATAAACATTTTTGTGAAAATGTCCCATTCATCCCCTATCTCCCCTACAATATATCATTAATTGTGAGTGATTTTCATAAAAGTTAAAGCTTATGCTACTTATTATTTACATGACAGTAACATAAAAAGTAGAAAAAGATATAAATATAAATAACACGCTAAAAGATGTACATGTAATTTAAAATATTCCCATAATTGTTTTAAAAATACGATTTTAAATTTTCATTGATATGAAACTTCAATAAATCTTTAATAAATTTTATCATTTATAAAGTAGGAAGAATTTAACCCAAACAAATCTCAAATAATATTTGTAGTTCGAGACCCAATCTACTAACTTACAATTCCTGTTAAAGTTTTAAATCTCTCGTCTATCATAATTCAAAAGAAAACATTTGAAATCATTGTTGTCATAAATTACATGTAAATAAAGGATTACACCAGAAATGTTTTTGTTTTCTCTTCAACATTTATTGAAATGCATCAGTGATTTGCCAGCTTCCATATAAAGGTAATAAAACTCTCTTGCCCAATATGGTTTAGAATATAAATAAAATGAAAGAAAAAATTGTGGATGTTTCCGATTCCTCTTTTCATAATAAAACTAGTCGTTGGGGGCCATCATAATACTTAACCATCATGGACATGCATAATATGAAATATGAAAATAAAACATGCATAAACTATTTATAAAATGCAGTGCAATTCGAAAAAAATCCTGGCTTGATGACATCACAACTTTAAATGCTCCATTACTGAATTGCGTAAAAGAAACATCCTTATAACTCCAAAATTGATAATCATATTAACTAACGGTTTACTGCGTCGGTTTAACCGTCTCATTTCCAATTAAAATATACCTTTGAATTGAAATTTGAATGAAATAGAGAGTCATGAAAAATCGAAGAGCGTGTAAAATATGATTACAAATATCTCGGTAACTAATTATCCGATCAACTTCATTCTTTATGCAAAATTTATGTTTATATATATATATATATATATATATATTGATACTCCTTAAAATAAATAATTTCGAAAATTTTTACATACCTTTTATCAGAAAAAATTCCAAAAATAATAATTCTGGATAATCGAGGTTACTGAAATTCAATAAGCTTCTTACCATTATTACATACCAAGTACGAGGGGCAGTCGGAAAAATAAGTTTCCCCTGGCGACTGTGGACAGAGATGTGTATGAAAGACAAAAAATGGAATGAGACATTAAAGATAAAACATAACTTTATTTTTCCACATAAGTACCAAGTACATTGAGACATTTGTCATACCGCTTTATAAGTTTCAAAAAACCCTCCAGGAAAAAATCAGGGCTTTGGATACGGACAAAGCGTTGGCGCCATCTGCGCAGGCACTGCAACAGCGCAATCAGCTTGATCGCGGTCGACCTCTACCCAATGGTGTATCAGTGTCTTGCACCTTCGCGTTCACCTGCTGTGTCGTCTTTCGCCCATAGCTGTTCAAAGGTTCGTCCGTATGCAAAGCCCTGATTTCTTCCTGGAGGGCTTTTTGAAGCTTATAAAGCGATATGACAAATGTCTCAATGTACTTATGTGGTACTTATGTGGAAAAATAAAGTTATGTTTTATCTTTAATGTCTCATTACATTTTTTGTCTTTCATACACACCTCTATCCACAGTCGCCAGGGGAAACTTATTTTCCGACTGCCCCTCGTACATACCAAATTTCAAGTCTCTATTTCATTTTGTTCGGGAGATAGAGCGTTTACATACTTCGTTTTTCGGATATGTTTTTTGGAATTTTCAGTATCTGAAACGGTAAATCCGTCAAAAAATGTTTTTCGATTTTCAAAACGATTATAAGACTTACACTATACTACATATGATGGGTAAGTAAAAGCAGTTTTCTCGATAAATTTTTAAATGCACTGAAACTTCTGAGACGCTGGAAAAAAATTCAATTAAACCGATTTCTAACGTTTACCTAGAAAATGGTATTAAATTTTTAAATTTTTTTAAATTATAATTATTTTTTTTCTTTCAACGAAAAGGAGTTTTGTATTAACAGAACTTTTAAATCCTACTTTGTAATGAGGAAAAACGAAACCTTACTTATAATATTAAAATACAGAATCCACAAAAATGTTACTGCGATGCTAAGAATAAATATTTTCATTTTACTCTAAATTTTTAATTATTTTCGGAGAAAACTGTTGTAGTTCTATGTTAGCTATAGCGTTGGATGAAAATTTATTCTTCAATTTTGTCTGCGTAAAAGCTTTATTAGAATGATAGGAATTTCAGTATTAAAAGCATTATAATAATCCAGAATATCCGAAGAAAGAGTTTTTGTATTAAAACTGTAATATTACTACTTAATATGGAGACTTTGAATGGAAGATATAGGTGTTGAAGTATTTACATTATTTATAATAACATCGCTTTAATAACCCACTTTGTAACGAAGGAAAAATAAATCTTACTAATAATGTTAGCACTAGAACGTCCGGAAATTTTACTTAAGTTTTATAAAATTATTTCGCACCAAAATTTTATTTAAAACTAATTAACTTATTCGATTAATATATTTCTGTGAGTTTTCTATTTAATTTATTTTTAAAAAATAGTTCTGGTTCGAATCGGAATGTATTCCTTTGGTAGCCGTCAAAATGACGGCTCATGGTCGTTCTAGTGTTACAAATAGAACCCACTAGGGCAGCGCTTCCCAACCTTTTTTCTTTCACGTACCCCTTGCTTAAGCTTTTGATTTCGTAGTACCCCCTGTTTATCATTAACACCCACCACCCCTCTCTCCCCCCACATATTATTAAAATCTTCATCTCCCTTGAATGGAAACCCACATATCAAGAACTATGCATTATTATATTTTCTATTCATTAAGGGACCGCTGGTGTTTTCAGTTTTATTTAAAGTATTAGGTTTATCAGATATCAGAACAAGCCTATTAACAGCCAGGCTCAGGTTATCTCGCAAGTCTAAATAATCAGATTGTTTCGAAGAACTATTAAGAATTCCGAATTTCAACGAGTTATCCATTTTAAACATAAAACCAAATCATTCAAATAATCTGTAAACAATTAAAATTCAATTCTCATTAAAGGGAAGGAGGCTTTGCAGTTATTATTAAAAAGGAACAATAAGAAAAAGGAGGTGAAAAGGACATTCCTTGTATGATGATCAATGGAAGTTTTCGCGAAGATTGGGGAAAATATACATGTACAGGTGCAATATTAATAGCAGTGGCCGGAGCTAATGACATTGAATTATCAATGAATTATTCGGCCTAGTGGGCCTTTACCCTAATTGTGAGAGCAACATTTTGAAGTTACACACATTTTGAAGTTAGACTAACTTTGTAATCCAAAACTATCAACTTTCTTTATATGTTTACAGTTGAACCATTTTTGTGATTCCGCCATTACTGATACTATTTTCACGTACCCTCGGTAGGCTAGCCAGGTTGGGAACCGCTGCACTAGGGTATTATTGTGATGATTAGAATAGTTCTTTACATTTTACACCAATTTTTTATTGTAACAGATGCAATAATTAAATTTTATCTCAGTAGGTGGTAGCAACACACAATATCTCTTTCGTGCCTGCTCAGCGATAGTTTTTTCCCATCATCCTTTGCGATGTAGTCTACGCTGGCTGAGACATGAGATGCGATGGTTATAAAATATGACTGTCAGAAACGGCGTATTTTTCTTTCATGTGCAAAACAACTAATTATGTGGAAGAGGATGTCTTCTAAACTTAACAATGCTGTAAATAGTAATTAGTTCAAAATGTAAATAGTTTTATATTGTATAGTCCATGCTATAACTCTAAAACAAAGATTAACTTTCTTTCTTAAGAATCCTCGAGTGAATTCTGAGATGTCAAAAATGTGTTCATGATTTATTTCCTAAGTTCTGTAAGTAAATAACTTCTATTCTATGTATTATTTTTGGAGAAAACTATTATTGTTCTTTTAATAGCCGTAATTTTATTCCTCAATTTTGCCTGTTTAAAAGGCGATTGTAGAAAGATAAGAATTTCTGTATTAAAAGCAATATAATAGCACTGCGTATACGAAGGAAGGACTATTAAATTTAATGAAAACTGATTTTTACTACTTATTATGGAGTCTTTGAATGGAAGATATAGTTGTTCACCAATTAACATCATTTGTGATAACATCACTTTAATAGATAAGAATTTCTGTATTAAAAGCAATATAATAACACTGCGTATACGAAGGAAGGGTCATTAAATTTAACGAAACTGTTTTATTATTACTTGTTACGGAAGCTTTGAATAAAAGATATAGTTATTGAACAATTAACACCATTTATATTAACATAACTTTAATAATCCACCTTGTAATGAAGAAAAATGAAATCTTACTGATGCAAAAAAATATATAATCAACTAGAGAATTATCGAGGTGCTTAGAATAGTTTTCTACAATTTATTTCAAATTACTATTATAGTTCTCTGTTAGCAATAATACTAGTTGTAATTTTTTCCCTAATTTACGTCTGTGTAAAAGGCGTTATTATAAAGATAATAGTTTCATTATCAAAACATTATAATAACGTTGCTTATACGAACAGAAAGTTACTAAACTGTATAAAAATTGTTATTTGCTATTTAATATGGATGCTTGGAATGGAATATAGTTGCTGAAAAATTAATATCATTGTATTAACACCAGTTTAATAACCTACTTTTTAATAAAGAAATAATTAAATCTCACTCATACTATTTTAATATACAGGGTATCCGAAACGGTCTCGAAACGGTCAAATAACTCGATAAATATACATCGGATTGAAAAACGGCAAAATGCATGTTCAATATTTTTTAAAAATCTATTTAGGGATATGAAAGTTCCCCCCCCCGGGGTGTAAAGGGGGGGGCAACTTTGAAATCTTAAGTGATGACCCCCATTTTTTATTGCAGATTTGGATTCTACGGAAAAAAATACGTAACTTTTGTATTGAACATTTTCTTCGAAACATTGTAGATGGCGCTGTAATCGAGTGCAATGCTGTGAGAATCGTTACCATAGCAATATCTGGAAACGCTAGAATAACTCGAGAAATATACATCAGATTGAAAAACGGAAAAATACGTGTTTAATATTTTAGAAAAATGGCAATTTTGATATCCTTAAATAGATTTTTCAAAACTATTGAAACTATTTTTCCGTTTTTCAATACGATGTATATTTCTCGAGTGATTCTAGCGTTTGGAAGACATTGGAATGGTAACGATTCTCACAGCATTGCACTCGATTACAGTGCCATCTACAATGTTTCGAAGAAAATGTTCAATACAAAAGTTACATAGTTTTTCCCGTAGAATCCGAATCTGCAATAAAAAATGGGGGTCATCATTTAAGATTTCAAAGTTGCCCCCCTTCTCCCCCGGCGGGAAAAGTTGGGGGGGGGGGGGAACTTTCATATCCCTAGGTAGATTTTTCAAAAATATTGAACATGCATTTTGATAACTGATAAATTCTCTTGCCTAGAATGTTCTAGAATATAAATTAAATGAATGAAAATGTAAAGCAAGTTTACGATATCTCTTTTTAATTAAAAAACAGTTCTTATCATCGAGACATTTCTCGTTGAATTTGAAACATCCGAAACACTAAAAAATAAAAAAAATTTAAATCACATGAATTCGGTTAACATTTATATATGTTAACTATGTGAAATATGTTAACTAACATAATGTTAACTATGTTATTTTTCATGCATAAAATTAATCTCACTTTTAGTAACATAATAATTTCAATTAGCAATTTGTTTGTTCGTACTTGATTAACTTACTAAAACTTTTTGAAGGTTAAAATTTGCAGTTCTTGTTAATTTAATATAAAGATTTGCACCTTTTTATTAATATGACTTTAATAACGCACGTTGTAATGTAAAAACAAGTGGGTAAGTGTGTGATCCAAGTTCGCACAAAGGGTTTCGTTTAATATTCCTTTCAAAACACTTTATCCTTTCTTTAATAAATCCAAATAAATTTCATTTTCAGAAAAAAAAAACTGTCTATTTTACTCGGTTTTTCTATTATCTGAACCGGCCCGATAGCTTGTGAAGCTCACTATTATATTCTGTCATAAGAATATCTGTCATGTGGACTAAATGCGATATTTAAAAAAAAAATAATTTCAAAATTAAATATGTTCTACACCTTCAAAATGTTAAAATATGCGAATTTTTCCATAATCGGGTTTTTATCATGATTCAATACGTTCCTCAAACTGATATATTTACTATTCTCTATTACTCATATTCATACTCGCTTTGTATTATACTGAAACATTTGAAAAATCCGTAAAACTTGCGATATGACGCCAGATTTTCTTTTTAATTCTCTAATGACGTGTAATTAATCTGCTTTGTGTACATGCACACATACTCATACTCCTTGTATTATTGAGAAATCTTTCTGTTTTATTACCACTATGACGTCAATCATTTTTATTTCATATTAATCTTTTTTTTTCAATTGGTAAAACTTTTTATTTCATTTTTATTTTTCACGTGGAAATCGTCTGATGGAAAATTAATTATTGTAGATAGAATTTCATCATGGATTTTTAATTTTTGGCATCTGCAATAAGGAAAAATGTTCAAATTTAATAAGAAAAGGCTGTTAGAATTTTGGTTTTTTATCTCTATTTATTAAAATAATACGAATTTTTCAAATTTTAATATTTTCAGCTCTTCACAGCTGATATTCTGATTTACACACAAAGTTTCAACTCTGTAAGTTACACAGTTTTCGAGAATGGCTCTGTGACAGACAGACAACGCAGCGGGAGCAATAGGGTTTCGTGAGATGAACGAAACCCTAAAAATAATGTTTCTTACTCATAATACTAAAATATTGAATCCATTTCGGTATTATTCGGGTGGTTAGAATAACTAAAAAAAAAATACTGCAATTTTTTTTCGGAAGAAATTATTATCATATATTGGAATACGAGCAAATCTTGTGTGTGGTTATATATATATGCAAATTTTATCTTGAAAACGGCTCTAACGATTTTGACGAAATTTTCTATCCGTTTTGGGGCACCAGAAAACCATTGGGCCAGGTCACATGGTCGAGAAAATTCGATTAGTGGGTCATTTTGGATCATTTTGAGTCATGGTCTAGCTAATTGTATCTAAAAAACGGTTCAAACGATTTTGACGAAATTTTGTATCCGACCATTGTCGGGCACGAGAAGACTATTGGCTTTGGTCACATGTTCGAGAACTTTCGATTAGTAGGTCATTTTTGGGTCAACGCGGGTCAAATTAATTTTATCTAAAAAAACGGCTTTAACGATTTTGATTAAATTTTGTGTCCTACGAGTTTCGAGCATGATAAAATCATTGAGCTAGGTCACATGTCCAAGAAAATTCGATTAGTGGGTCATTTCTGGGTCATTGTGGGTCAAGATCTAAAAAGCGACTCAATTTACACTAAATTTAGCATTCTATGGTTTTCGGGCACGAGAAAACTGTTGGGCTAGGTCACACGTTCGATAAAATTCAATTAGTGGGTCATTTTGGGTCATGGTCAAGCTAATTGTATCTAAAAAACGGTTCAAATGATTTTGACGAAATTTTGTATCCGACTATTTTCGGGCACGAGAAGACTATTGGGCTGGGTCACATGTTCGAGAACTTTCGATTCGTGGGTCATTTTTGGGTCAAATAGGGTCAAATTAATTTTATCTAAAAAGCGGCTCTAACGATTTTGATTAAATTTTGTATCCTACGACTTTCGGGCACTCGAAAAACATTGGGCTAGGTCCCATGTTCGAGAAAATTCGATTAGTGGTTCATTTCTGGGTCTTTGTGGGAAAAGATCTAAAAAGCGGCTCAATTTACACAAAATTTTGCATCCAATGGTTTTCGGGTACGAGAAGACTGTTGGGCTAGGTCACATGTTCGAGAAAATTCAATTAGTTGGTCATTTTGGGTCATGGTCTAGCTAATTGTATCTAAAAAACTGTTCAAACGATTTTGACGAAATTTTGTATCCGACCATTTTCGGGCACGAGAAGACTATTGGGCTGGGTCATATGTTCGAGAACTTTCGATTAGTGGGTCATTTTGGGGTCAACGCGGGTCAAATTACTTTTATCTAAAAAACGGCTCTAACGATTTTGATTAAATTTTGTGTCCTACGAGTTTCGAGCACGATAAAATCATTGGGCTAGATCACATGTCCGAGAAAATTCGATTATTGGGTCATTTCTGGGTCATTGAGGTCAAGATCTAAAAAGCGGCTCAATTTACACTAAATTTAGCATTCAATGGTTTTCTAGCACGAGAAGACTGTTGGGCTATGTCACAGGTTCGAGAAAATTCAATTAGTGTGTCATTTTGGTCAGAATCATTATGGGTCAAGCTATTTTATTTTAAAAACGGTTCAGAGGATTTGAAATAAATTTAGCACCCTACAGGTTTAGGGAACAAGAAGACTATTAGGCTAGGTCATATGTTCGAGAAATTTCAATTAGTGGGTCATTTTGGTCATGGGTCATTATGGGTCAAGCTATTTTATCTTAAAAACGGCTCAGACTATTTACACTAAATTTTGCATCTTATGATTTTCGGGCACGAGAAGACTGTTGGGCTAAGTCACATGTTCGAGAAAATTCAATTAGTGGGTCATTTTGGTCATGGGTCATGATATTTGAACTCAAATTTAATTTTGACCGAGCATAGCTCGGTCTTCCCTTCTCGTAGACTGTTATCAATACACTCTAAAATTGACATTTTCAAAACTGAGCAAAAATACTCAAATCTGAATATGTCGCTTGGTCAAAATGGATCGAATTAAAATTACTCAAGTTTGAAACATTTATATACGCATTTCTGAAAATATGCACATACTCAAGAATAAAACATCATGTGTTCATATTTGAGTGCGTCCATTTTTCAAAAATAAGTATGAACTAACTTCTATATGTTCATTTTTGAGTATGTCCATGTTTCAAAAATGAGTATGAACTGAATTCTATGTCCTCAGTTTTGAGTATGACCATGTTTCAATATTCTGAGTATTTCAGGTATTTCAGAATTGAAAGCTTTGGGCCACCCAAGGCTTGGCTGGGCCTGGGAGCCGCACCCCACAGACTGCTGCAAGGAATGCAAACTCATCACTTTTAAAACTTAAAGAGATGTCGAAATTGATAGATGAAAGTAATATTTGTGAGGCTGAGAAACAAAGATCACGGGAGCAGATTAGATTTAAGCATTAGATTTATAAGTTAGAAAAAATGTTTTGGAATTATAAATTTAAATTTTGCATTTTAAAAAGAGTTTTTTTTGTATCCTTTCATATATATATATATATATACGAAAAACAACGGATCAATTTTTGAAAAGTTATAACTGATGCAGTTCAAATTTCTTAATATAAGAGAAAATTAAATAACAGAGTAGAGATTCAGTTAATAGCATACATTTAAAAAAAATTCTTTGTCTGTACGAAGATATGATAACAATTAAATATAAATCTGAAATTATAACATTTCAAAAATTATCCATTTCATCATTATAATATCGGAGTATTTCAGATAATAATTAATTTCTATAGTAGAAAAAGTCATGGTTGATAACTTTTGAAGTTTTTCTTTCAAGCATGTATTATTACAATTTTGCATGCATGCAAGAACATTTGCCACTGTATTTGAATATTTTCATGTTATTTACTCATTGTTGTGCAAATGTATTTCGTTGTGAAATTATAAATTACTTATTTACATTTCTACCACTTACCTTAATTAAAATTTGCTATTTATTTTAATGCACAGAGAAATGAAATTACATAACAAACTTCAAATATTTTCATTGAAAATCCCAAAATACTAAATTAGAATTGCTTTTGAAATTGGAACAGCTAAAACTTTAGTTTATCCTAATTAAATATCAAATATTTAATACATGGTTGTAGTAAACAAGTTAAATTTACATTTGAATTTCATACGAATTCAAATTAGTCTCGTATTTATACGAAATCTATGCGGAAATATAAGATTGCTTTGTCAATCTTTAATGTAAAATTAATATCTTTTAAGTTTTCTTCCATAAATGCGTCTAAAATGTCGGCATTCAATGCATAAATATCCGTAAAGTTAAATAATTCCTATTTTATGGGGTGGCATTTTAAATTAAATATTTTTTGAAACAATTGTAAGTTTATGGAATTTTGTTGGTAAAATTTAAAATGTAAAAATCTTAAAAATAAATTAAATTAGATTATTTTATTCATTATGTATACGCAATTTTTTGGGGTTAAAATGAAATCCGGTAATTTGTATAAAGGAAAAAATATTTAAAACTTAATATTTAAAGAAAATTATAAAATTATCGAAATCGTAATATATATATTTTTAAAGGCTCGTTATTCACGGATAAATATGTGCAGTAAACCGTCCAATCATTCAATCTTTTTGGTAAATAAAGGTTACTTGACAATATTAAGAACCCTACTCATTGGTCATCATAGATATACTTTACGATTATGCAAAGGTTTCTATAAAAGTCGTTAAATGGCTAAACAGTTTGCAACAGATTTTTAACAATGTAGTTAAATTACTATAAAATATGCATTAATCTGATTTTAATACATCGCTCATTATAAATATTTACAGAAGAAGTTGGAATATTATATTCCGTGAAGCAGCGTCACATTTAGGAACCAACATCAGCACCGAACATTTTAGTGCACTGTTAAAAATCATTCAGCCGTTTTTATAAAAAACGGTTGCATAACCATAATTTATTTCTATTCTGGTCACTATATTCAAGTAATCGTAATCTATAAAAACTTTGAACAACTGGACAACCTGCTGGAGATTTTTAACAGTACTGCACTTTCCGGAGAATGATACGCGGATCAAACACATGTTTCGACCCAGAAATTTCATTTTATAAAATGTAACTTACTAGATCGCTGTAAATATTTGACTTCAATTATTGAATAAAATACATGGGTTGAAACATAATTATTTTGTCTGCGGATTATACGCCGGAAATTACGGTATATATAATAGATTAGATCAGGGGTTCCCAAACTTTTAGACAGGCGTACCACTAATACTTCCGCGTACCACCAAGTAACAAATATAAAGATAATATAAAAAAAACACTGAAAAAAACAGAATCTGCCAAAAAAGAATATTCCCTAGGTCTTTTATGCTTCCGTCTTAGCAAGTTTTACTGTACTTCAAAATACATGATTACATTACTAAATTGGTACTTAGATTGACTGTTTTATATTAACATTCAAATAAAGAGTATTATCATCATTACATTTTAATAATACATACGACATCAAAATACAGTGTTTTGGTTGAAAAACAACTACAATACTTATGACATATTGGCCTATTGATTTATACATCATAGTAGTTTTATTGCAGTAATTCCCTAGTATCGTTAATGAGAAAGATAAGCTTGCTCTGTCAAGCGCAGCTTCCTCATGTCTGGTTCAATATTAGTTAGCTTTAGTGGTAAGTCAGATACAATGTTTAGTTATTTCCTGTATTTTTTTTCAAATGAAGAATTGAAGAAAAAATACATTCACATGGATTGGCCTACTGATTCATACATAGTAGCTTTATTGCAGTAATTCCCAAGTATCGTTAATGAGAACGATAGATAAGCTTGCTCTATCAAGCACAGCTTCCGCATGTGTAGTTCAATATTAGCTTAAAACTGCCTTTTGATGTAGAATGAAAATAAGATTACATTTATATGTGTTATACAAGAAAACAAATTCGAAATTCTTTACTATCGTGATATGGCAAAAAATGCTTGGAAAATAGGAAGTAGTGAATTTTTATTGGGTGAATTCATTGTTGAGAAAAATTTTTGTTAGGGTATTTTAGGTAAGGACAGTTTTTACACAGTGAGAGACCTTGTGAATTACATATACAAGCTAATCCATAAGCAATAAATAAAAATTTTCAGTAAAATGTGCTTTTTTATCCAAGATACTTTTCGCATAATGTTATATCATATATATATTTTTTTTCTTTTTTTTTTTTCAAATAAAAGTTTGAAAAACTTTTTCACACACCGAAACTTTAAAAGTATTTGAATATTATGTATTATTAAATATTAAGTTGCGATGGAGATATTTGTATAATGTTATATGAAATATTCATGATATTTTGGTCAGAGTAAGATCTCTCGGCTAAATCATATTCTAAAAAAATCCCTGACGGCTCGACTTACAGGCAGAGGTAGATTTCGAAGACGCAGACCGCGGGGCGCCTGTTTGTTGGGAATTGTGGAAGAAATGACCTTTTTGCCATGATGCAGCATTTGGAAACGCCCACTTCGAAACCTAACTTGTTTGCAGGCGGAGCCGGCAGGGATTTTTTTTTCTATAAGGGTTGGTCCTATAAAAAACTTGTCACTATAAAAGTTTTAGATAATATTAAGAGGATTTATAATAAATTTAAGCGGATTTGATATCTTCTGAATTGATGAAGTTATGAATTTTTTTCTTCTAAACCCCCCCCCCTACTCTTTCCCCTCCCCCTTGGGGCCATTTTTAATGGTATCAAAAATCTGTCATACAAAAATTTTCGGCCTTTTTCCTAGAAGTATTAATAACTTTAAACGAATTCGATACGTATCATAATTAAGACGTTATGGGTTTTTTTTCGGTTTTCGCCAAAAGCCCCCTCCCCATCCCCCCCCCCTTGGTTCGATTTTGCCCATTAACGATCTTGGCCGAGATTTCATGCCCCTTGATTTTATGTATCAGTTTGGAAGAGATTTGTGCAGAATTATGGGAGTTATCGTGTCCATAAAAAAGTGACATAGATAGATAGATATATAGATAGATAAAGTTTTAAACTGGGGTGGTTTTGGGTTCTGGGAGTCATGATCGGCGTAGATCTGCAAAAATTTTTCAAAAATTCCAACATAGGTGAAAATGTAATAGGTAGTATTTCTTACGAAATCTATCTAAAAAATTGTTTTTATAAATTATTTTCTCAGAATATTTTAACTAGATTTTATATACACTTATATTAAAATACAAAAATGCGATACATGAAAACATTGCCCCACCAGTGGCTGAGAGGTTCTACTCTCAAAGCTGGTAGATAGGAGGTGCTGCGTTCAAACACCTGTCGCGCTCGTCGGCCTAACCGTTTGGAGTTTTCCGTAGTTTTCTTCGAACCTTGCGTAAATATGGGTTAGGATCCCTTAGAAAGACCTCCACGGAGGGCATGCTCCTCACCGGCTTACACCCCTAGCGCAGATAATCGGCCGTAACAAATAACCAACCAATCAACCTAGAAACATTCTCAAAACGAGTATTTCAATATAATTTAAATTGATTTTGCATAAACCATATAGGTTCTGGGATCGATGCAGAGTTTTTTTTGTGGGGGCGGAGGGGGGGGGGGGTGTTGTGAAAAGGAAGTTATTTTTGTGATATATTTTGTGAAATTTGTTATATCTTTGTGGAAAATAACATCCAGCTACTCAAATTCAAACCAAGCATTCTTTAATAATAACTTCTTTAAATCCTTCTGCCAGTGTTGAATCCAGGCACTTTTTTCCGGGAGGGATTTCTGTGGCTCCGGGGGGACATTGTAGAGTTCCGAGGAAGGACGTTTCAATGTTCCGGGGGACAATGCCACCCCCTGAATTCAACACTGCCTTCTGCTAAAGTTTTCCTTTCTGGTGATTCTTTTTTTTTTTTTTTTTTTTTTTTTTTTTTTTTTGCAAGTTACACATTTTAAAACCTAATAATTAATGAAGAGTATGTTTTTAGGAAATGGAATTTTGTGAAAAGACCTATTTTATCAAGAGGAATTTTGTGAAGGGCCCTGTTTTATTAAATGGAATTTTGTTAATTAACTGTTGTAGAATGTTAATTAAAACTATAAATTAAAAATATTAGTGAAGGGTGTTTGAAATTTTACGAGATTTTTCTTTTCAGCGAATTGGAGTAGGATGTGCATTTTTTTTTAATGGATGGGGTATTTTTCTGATATGTTAGAGAAGGGATATTTTTCAGTTATGTTAGAGAAGGGTTTATTTATTTATTTTTAGGTATGTTGGAGATTTTTTTTTTCTTTTTTTTTTAAGATTAAACGGATTTTGCATAAAAAAGAATTTGACTGAACTTAAGTAAAACCATTTACTAAATTATTTTTTAGAGAAATTATTTTTTTGTTGTTAATTGTGGACCCACCATGACCAACCCGCTATGACAATTTAACTTTCACGATATTTTTTTTATGTCTCTCAAGTACCGGCATCTCCAAGAAATTATGTCGGGTCGTTCGATCAGCAATTTCCTTTTATTTTGGCATCGTTTCCAACGAAATCCAATTTGATGCAAGATTTTTCTTAGAGTTTCTCTTTTCCAGGAAAAATTTATCTTACTTTTCAAAACTGGCAACAATAATGAAATAGTTGGAACTTTTTTATTTGCGTAAAATTCATTTACTGCATTCCGAACGACGCATAAATCAAAAGTATCCAAAACTGCTTTCCGTTTTGCAGGGCAACTGCGATTTTTTCCTGGCGTTGAAAGCCTTCCATCAGGAGCAGATTTCGACTCACGTTTAATTCTTTGGATAGTTCGAAGAGGACCGCCAGTAGCAGCAGACGTACACTCCTGTGCTTTCTGAATCGGAATGGAAAGAGACGAAGATTTTGCTTTATTTTCAAAAAATTTAAGCACATTATTAACAATGTTACATTCATCAGAACGCAAAGTTTTCCCTTTACGAGACATTTTGTGTTGTTCTGAGAAGAACAGTTTAAATAGAGAATAATGATAATAATAATCAAGAGCGCTGAGAATATAACAACCTTCTAGGACAAAAGAAATTATATCAGTGAGAGGAGAGGGCAGACGAGAAACAGAGAGGGGAATGTATATCGCCAAAGGCAGGAACGCTCGAATATGTTACAACTCTAAATACTTGCTCTTCCACTGTCCTAACCTTTGAGAAAATGAACTCTTCTTCCAAGCGGCGATCTCACCCGCCTTCTTGTTGCGGTCGCATTATATCTGCCTAGCACAGGTTAATTTTGTATCTGGATAAATACCTAGATATTTATAATTGGTGACCCAGGGTATGAATTCACCATTAAGAGAAAGTTTAGCAATTGGGGAGATAGTTTTATTGGAGAAAATCATGGCGGCACTTTTAGTAGCATTGACTTTAATGCGCCAATGTCTTAACCAGATCTGAAGGGCCAAAATGTAAGCTTGGAGTTTAGTTAACACAATGTCGAGTGACAATGAGTGTGTTTCTTGTCATGATGGCAGTGTCGTCAGCATAAACTGCTAAGTGGACGTCGGGAATTCAACGAGGAATATCATTTGTGTAGAGGTTGAACAGCCAAGGACTTAAGATACCCCCTGAGGTACGCCAGCCTCGATAATTCGTGAAGAGGAGATAGAATTATTAATTTTAACAGAGTATGATCTATTTCTAAGATAGTTCAAGAATATGAGGATTAGTTGAGGCGGAGTCTTGAGCAAAATTAACTTATCTATAAGTCCATAATGCCAGACCCGATCGAAGGCTTTAGCAATATCTATGAATACAACGCCAGTTTTTTGCCTGCGATATAAACCCTCATGAACGACTTCAGTTACTCTCCAAAGCTGGTGCTGGCTCGAGTGTTTGGGTCTGAACCCAAACTGCTCGGGTATGATAATCGAATTGGTGGAAATGGACTCTTTCAGACGGGTTGTGAGAATGTATTCATCGAAAGCTAGAGGTCGCATGTCTGTCTTGGGATCGGGACAACCAACGCCTTATTCCATGCGTCCGGGAACATACGAATAAGCATGCAGTTAATTAGGATAGTAATAAAGAAAATGAAGTTAAGAGGGAGATGGAGGAGCATATTGGTAGAGATATTATCAAGACCGGGCGTTTTGTTCTTTTTGATGTTCCCGAGATAAGTAATTACCTCAGAGGGTAGGGCAGGTTTAAGAGTGTTATTGTGGGGTGAGTTTATGAAATGTTCAACCTCTGTGTTGACAATGTCAACCATTTGTGGGTTTACGACATCGTGGCTTAGTGTAAACTGACTTCTAACAATGAGCTCAGGCTTGTCTCTGTTTAAGTATGCCATACCATTAGGGCCATTTAAGGCCGTAATGTGTGTTCGTGTCCTACGAATGCGGGTCGTTGCCGACCAAATTGTGTTGTCAGACGTCGAAGGAGACTCAATGTAAGTGTTCCAGCGTACATTACTAAACTCCTTGATTGCAGCCTTAACCTAGTGGTTTTTTCTATTGAGTGCAGTTTTTAGGCTAGGGTCCCTAGTCGTCTGCCAGTCCCTCCTTAAATTGTTTCTCTCTCTTTTCAAATCCCTGATGTGCTCAGGTAGTCGAAACTTGTCAACCACCCTCTGCCTAGGTTTCGCGACTTCTTGAAACGCATTGTGGAGTGAGTCTCCAAATGCCTTAATAGAAGAAGTTACGGCTTCTGCAGAGTGAATCGCAGTGGGCGGGGGGTCCTTGTTGCTAAGGACGTGACCGTAGTCTTCCCAATTGACCGAGAATGCTTGAGGGAGGTCAAGCTTGTAGGATTTAATTTTTTAACTGCAGTGTATGCCATTTTCTGATGAAAGGATCATCGGTCGCCAATTCCTACCACATGAGATGCAAGATACCCTGATTTGTATGCATGTAATTTTTTATCATGGTGATGTCAAAGACTTGATGTACCGTGATCCTATTGGATCTTTGTCCCCTTTTAAACACAGCATAGCACACCATGCGCACAAAATTCCGACACATGCACTTTAAGCAACACACTATGTTACGATTCCAGATGGTAGCAGATTAGCATCATATCAAACAAGTTTTGTCATCATTAGACGGATAAATTGTGTAATTGCTGTTATACATTCAGGATAAAAATATTATAAGCCCTCTATTTGTGGATTTTAAAACTAACTATTTTTTATGCTCTAGATAAAATTTTAATCATCTCCTTAGTGCATCTCCCAATTCGCCTGCCATTTTGAGGAATTGTTTAGTGTTTTCTCAGAAATGTATACTTTATTTTGGGTAACATTATATTTTACTAGGATGTGAATATAATTATTAAAAGTTTTTAATTTAATTTCCCTCCTGATTTTATTAATTTTTAAAGAAAGCTTTAATAGATCCCTGTAAGTGATACTGTTAGTCGGAAATTTATTCCCAAATTTTGCCTGAGGAATTGTGTTATTAGGAAGACAAAACTTTCAGTATTGACGGTAAAAAAATGGTAGATTTTGGCGTTTTGAATTCTGCGCTTCGGAATTAATAAGGCGAATATTGCTATTCCAAAACAGTAGTAATAAAAAAAATAAAGACCTCTCCGATTCATGTACATCTGCATATAAATTGAGTAATTTTCCAGACTAATTATTTCCCCTAATTTTCGTAAAAATACATTTTTTTTAAATAGCTAATAAAGATTATGCCATGAAAACCTATCTCATAAATGGCTACGTAACTGTCTTTTATAAATGCAGCAAGACACATATTTCTCTTATAATTCTATATAGTTAGATAGAAATCTAAATAGAAATCTAGGTAGTTAAAGGATATTATAATTACCAAGAATAGATAATGTTTTGAAATATTTTAGGAAGCACGTTTTTGAATATTAAAATAACTTGTTTTTAGGAATTTTTTTATTTCCTATTACAATATTTCGATTTTTGAAATTTTGATATTTTGATATTTTTCAAGAGTTTATTTTTAAAATACATATTTATTACATATAATTTATTACAAAGATCATGAAGGTAAGAATGTTTGCCATTGTTTAATTACTTGTACTTTGTTCATAATTTTCTACCTTATTTTCTGGAATAATGTAAAGCAAATATATTTTTTGTGGAATTTGAAATATTCGTACGCAAAGTTTTAAAACTTATCACAATTAAAATTTTATCATCAAAATAAAGTTAAGTTAAATTTACACTGAACTTGTAATATTTTCAATGTAAATACCAAACTACTAAAATAGAATTCAGATTAAAACTAGAACATCTATAACTTCTGTTTGTGTTATAATTAAAAATAAAATGTTTAATGCATTGGGTTACATTAAATAAGTTAAGTGTAGATTTGAATTACATAAGAAATTAAAATGTGTTTCCGTTATCTTAGAGAAATATCGAAATATAAAAGTAATTAACTAATGTTGGTTTGCAGGTAATACGATAGATATTAATAGAACATTGTTCAAAAGCCATGAATTCGGAACAGAAAAACCATAAAAGTAAAATAATCCATTTTTGTTGCTACACTTTTTTAACTAAAACTTTCATAGAAACAGCTTGACTCTAAAGACACGAAATTGAAAATTGAAACTCTAAAGACACGAAATATATCTGCGGATATTCGTCTAATTATTTTTATTAATTCATGTTTTACATCTTTTTACAGCATAGGATGAATTTTATATGAAATTATAGAAATATTTATATTAAGGGTGTCTTTAAATCCAAAGGGACCACTTTCACACACATTTTTTAATTAATTTTATTCAGAAATGCAATCGAAACACGTTTTCCATTTTTTCATAAAGGCAGAAGATATTTCAGAAAACACTGTCAAAGTCAGCGTTTTGAACCGCATGCCCGATTCTTCAGCGTCAGAAAGGAGAAAAACGTATTGTCACGTGACCCGAATCGCTTATAACTCGATAAGTAATTTATTTATCAAATGAAAAACTCATTTCGATTCCAAATCGCATCAACAGTCAGGTCTGCCAATCTTATGCCTTTGCATTTAAAAATGAGTCAGAAATTGTGTCAGAAAGTTTCACGTTGTTCAGCAGATTATTTGAGAACTACCTTAAAAGATTGAAAGTATGCCATTAAAATTTTATGAAAGTCTAAAATTGTAATGGTTTTGAAAATGCAAAATGAAAAAGGCAAAAATGGCAATGCATCTGATACAATCAATGATGAAGCGTCAACCCACGAGAAAGATGTTATTGATCTATTTGATATTTATTGGGTAGTTTGTAGAATATACAATATAAATACACATAAACGTAAATTAAATATTAGTTAAATACATTGCGTGGCAATTTATACATAATTAATTATGATAAATTTTGGATTAATAACATTCAAATGCCGATAGAATACTTAAATTCTTAACGTGATAAAGAATTTGAGCATATGTATTTGGCATTCCTGTTAATAAAATACAATCTCTTCTCTATTATTACAACGATGTTGAGATAGATTCTTTACATTTTCCTCCAATTTGTATTAATTTTAGGAGAATGTATTAATGGTTCACTGATAGTCATTGTGTCAGTCGTAAATTTATTCAGCAATTTTACACGTGCAAAAAGGCTTAGGTACTAAAGGTATTTGAATAAGGATGGGTGTACAAAGAGAGCATTATTAAATTATAATAAAGTTCCTATTGTTCGGATTATAATACAGGCTTCAAACAGAACGAAATAACCTTAGAAGAATACACAGCAACATATACATGTAATTCGAAATTTTCAATAAAATATATTACAAATATTACGTTTTGCTTTAATCGCGTTTTCAAACAAACATCAAAGTTTGTTTGAAAAGTTTAGTACTCATTTGAAAACATTTTAAAAAACTCTGTATTATAATTTTCAACAAAATCAGAGATATTCATCATAGATATCATATTTATTTAAATGGCAACAACAATAAAAAAAAAGGTAGAAATTTCAAGAAAACATTGTAAATATACGTCTAATTTTAATTTTTAAAGGAATTATATTAAAAATGGTACTTTAGATATCTTTCGTATGAAACATTACCTGTCTTTGGTAAATTTTATTATTTACTTTATTTCAACGCAAAGCGATATTAAATTGCATAGATCATAACAAACAGGAAAAAGAATTTTCAATATAAATCTCACTAAATGTAAAATTAGAATTTGATTAAATTTACTAAATCTAAAATTCTACTTTATTTAAATTCAAAAGATATATTGATTATTGTAGCTGTAGAATTAATTTAAATTTATATTTGTTTTGCATAGACATTTGAATTGTGCTTTCTGTAGGAGTTATTGAAATGAAAGAGTAATTGTTTTCTGTTTAATCATATATGTACACTGTAAAACAATAGAAATGTTTAATAATGTAGATATTAGTATTCTTAATTTTTACGAAAATACAATATACTTACTTCCGAGTTCACAAAAGCATTCTTTTATCTTTAAAAACTCCTTATATCAATAGATTTCCAACTTTAAAGAAACATTTCCATAACAAAAGTTTCTTTTTCTGGCCGAAAGTTTTGGAAATGTTTCAAAGTAGTTTTTACAATGTGTTAAACTGTTTTCTGTACTCAGAATATCGGTTTTCCGTATGTTATAAATTTTCAAGTAAGCGTTTTTAAATGTGTAACAGAATTTATACTTGCAAAATAATGTTCGTTTTAATGTTAATGTTATTTCTGTTAATTTTAATGTTATTGTTATTTCTGTTAATTTTAATGTTAATGTTAATACTGATAATTTACTATGTACAAGTAAATGTATGTGTACAAGCGAACGCTTACGGAAAGATAAAAAATATTTGGACATATTTTAAAACGTTGTAAGTTTTACATATCAATAAATTAGGTTACATCGCTGCAGGTAATTTGAACTAACTTTATATCTAACAACATAAAATAAAACAATGGGATCGTGTACTTCAAAATATATTGAACTTAACAGAAAAAGTGGATAAAAATTAAAGGTATTATATTCCTCTAGATTGCAATGTACAAGAGGTTAAATCAACTGCCTGAAGATGTCGTACATTGTTTGTTTCACTGGTGGGAGATAATGGTACAGCCAATATTATTAAATCGAAAATATATGTTCTTTAGAATTAAAAAAAAATTTTTTTCTCATGCTGCTGTATTTTGCTACAGATATTTTTTCTTCGGAAATATTTGGGGGGAAAAAAGAGTCAGAATTACGAACGATTACAGAAAGATAACAAGTATTTGGACATATTTTAAAACGTTGTAACTTTTACATATCAATAAATTAGATTACTTCGCCGCAGATAATTTGAACTAACTTTATATCTAACAACATAAATTAAAACAATGGGATCATGTACTTCAAAATATATTGAATTTAGCAGAAAAAGCAGATAAAAATTAAAGGTATTATATTTCTCTAGATTGAAATATACAAGAGGTTAAATCAACTGCCTGAAGATGTCGTACATTGTTTGTTTCACTGGTGGGAAATAATGGTACAGCCAATATTATTAAATCGAAAATATCTGTTCTTTAGAATTTGTTTAAAAGTTCTTTTTCTCATACTGCTGTATTTTGCTACAGATATATTTCTTCGGAAACAATCGAAAAAAAAATAGGACTCAGAATTACAAACGATTACAGAAAGCTAAAAAATACTTGTACAAATCTGCCGTTAAATCCCAGATAGAGTAATGTTAAAAATGGGTTAGTCTAGAATATTGTTTGAAAGAAGTTGATTTAATGTTTACGCTATCCATTTTAAAGTTTTTTTTGTCAAGTTTTTGCGTATTTTAAAATATGGATGAAAAGTATATATTTTACTGAAAATGCAAGTTTCTCTATTAAAATCAGCATAATTCATAAAAATTTTTATAATAGTGCAGAATAAAAAAGTTAAAAAAATATAAAAGTTTATAAATAGTCACAGTATATTGTAAAATGCGCTTATAATAAAAAGTTGAAAAATTACAAAAAACATGGCCAAATGGATTATAACGTCATTAAAAAATTATAATCAGTGCAAGCTCTAATAAGATGTTTCCTGCCTTCTATGAAAGTCGTTTTTATTCAAAATATCAGATTGATCATCTTAAACATATAAAAATAGTAAACAAAATGATTTTAATATCGTTCTTCGATTCTTAAAACAAGAAGAGTGTGTACTTTAAGGTCGAGTAAGATAACAAATGCCGTCCTCCAAGAAATATTTTCTAATGATATCTATTTTAACTGACATATATTGATAGCTTAATTCTGACATACCCTTTGGGGTTGTCAACTTAAAAGGAGACCTCGACACAGATTTAATCAAGTGCGGCAATTTATTTATAACACTAAGCAGGGAATTAGCAGATGGATTTAATGCAAATGATCAGACATATAAGCTCACTTTTAAAAAGATAGAGGGGGGTGGGGTGAAGGATGCTTGCGAAAAACTTATTAAATTTAACTCGCTTATCTCGGAACCAAATCACCTCACCGTTCATTCTGCAGGAAATTAAAAAACTCACTTTGGCACACTGGCGAAAACTCACAGCCGAAAACTCTATCAATACTGCTACTCGGAAACTTAATCGGAAACTTTCAAGAGAAAGTAAACGAATCCGAGGGTGAGTTTCGCTTCCAATCTATTGATTCCAGCTACTATCACTCTATATATAGATACTATACAACCACAGTTACCTATTTACAATATTATTGAAGAAATATGCAAGACAACCAAATTCTTGGAAATACCTATGTACTTTGCAAAACTTAGAAATGGCGGAATAATTTTACTTCACGCACAAATGTTAGGATTCAGGATACCCGATCGCACGTAAAATGTCAAAACTCAATCGCGCACTAGAGTAGTCTTTTAAAAGTCTATCTAGGCATTCTATCACAAAATGTATACATTGTATAATTTTAATTGACTCAAAAATGATTCTTCTGTTTTTATGTATATATGTATGCATGTATGTATAAGTATATCCGGAATTTCGCAATAACTACCGAACTATAACTTTTTTGTACACTGCTGGGTAGGTTTGAAACTAAACGTTGTCATTGTATCATCATTGTACTGTATTGTTTCATAACTGTGATCAAATATTTAAATTGCATATCATTCTCACGTGTTCACTTACATTATGTTTTTATGACAGGGATATTTAAATTTGAAATAATGTTTATAGAAGTAAATACAGAAAATATTTTAAGCGCAAAAGTTATTTTTTGCATTTACTATTGTAAACATTATGTGAAAAACAAATATCTGTATGAAGAAAACGTGATGTGTGAAGATGTGAGAATGATAATTGTGCAATATTTTCGTTTTATAGATTAATTGTCAAAAAGTGTTTAAAATTTTAGCAGAATATTTTCTAAAGAACTGAAAAACTAGAATTTCCTTTTCCTTCAAATTTTTCTCGAAAAGTGTATATTGTAGATACATGGGAGTTTTATTTAGGAATTTTTATGCACTCCGTCAAAGAATTCAGACTTTCCCAGATTTCAAGAGGCATGAAGTAAAAGAAACATGTATTCATTTTCAGTGTTCAACTGTTTAAAATACTTTAGTAAATCTGTTTTTATTGATACAAACAAATGCTAAAATAAATTATTAATTTTAGAATCTTTCGGCAAATAGTAATAACTATTGCACCGGTAATATACACTCAGTGCTATAATAACATTGATGCCTCATAAAAAGAAAATTTGTATTTCAATTATTTTCTTTCAGTATATTTCGCTAAAACGTTTATCCTACTGAAAAAATACAGTTATGCATTTTGTGTTCCATTTTAAATTAGATTACTAAACTATATTTTTATTACGTTTGACACACATCTTATATTTCAGTTCAATATATGTAAATAATCTAGTACGTAGGAAATATATACAAATATTTATTGCCCTTTAATAAGTTTAGTTTTCTCTTTAAACTTCTACTTTATTTTTCTAATTATCATATATACTCTCCGTAATTTCAAATTACCTTAGATGCAGTTCTAATAGTTTCTTGTATTAAAATTAAATTATTGCTAAATTTCGAAATAGATATTCCAACGTATGGTTGACAACAAATAGGTCAATTTATCATAAAAAGGTCCTGATAAGTGAATTAGAATCAATATTAAATATGAAAATCCAAAACGTTAGCTTACGATTAGTTTGTGTTAAATAAAGTACTTAAAACCGCTGTTGTAAATAAATCCAATTTATCAAATATACTCTCCGTAATTTCAACTTACCTTAGGTGCAGTTCTGATAGTTTCTTGTATTAAAATTAAATTGTTGCTAAATGTCAAAATAAATAGATATTGCAATGTATGGTTGGTAACAAAAATGTCAATTTATCATAAAAATTCTTGATAAGTGAATTAGAATGAATATTAAATATGAAAATCCAAAACTTTAGTTTACGATTATTTTGTTTTGTACTAAATAAAGTGCTTAAAATCGCTGTTGTAAATAAGTCCAATTTATCAAATATACTCTCCGTAATTTCAACTTACCTTAAGTGCAGTTCTAATAGTTTCTTGTATTAAAATGAAATTGTTGCTAAATTTCGAAATAAATAGATATTGTAATAGATGGTTGGTAACAAAAATGTCAATTTATCATAAAACATTCGTGATAGGTGAATTAGAATGAATATTAAATATGAAAATCCAAAACTTTAGTTTACGATTAGTTTGTGTTAATAAAGTACTTAAAACCGCCGTTGTAAATAAGTCCAATTTATCAAATATACTCTCCGTAATTTCAAGTTACCTTAGGTGCAGTTCTAATAGTTTCTTGTATTAAAATTAAATTGTTGCTAAATTTCGAAATAAATAGATATTGCAATGTATGGTTGGTAACAAAAATGTCAATTTATCATAAAAACTTTTTGATAAGTGAATTAGAATAAATATTAAACATGAAAATCCAAAAATTTTGTTTACGATTATTTTGTGTTAAATAAAGTACTTAAAACCGCTGTTGTAATCAAGTCCAATTTAGTTTGAAATAAATATATGCGATTTACAAAACTTTATGTACTTCCAAACACGAATGTAGAATTCCAGGAGTATTTTAATTTGTTTGAACTAAAACTAATACAGTTGCTTTCAGATATGTAATACTAGAAGTGTACTTTTGAAAACGTCACGTTATATTTCGAATACTATTGACAAAATCCATTTATATAATTATTTCTTCCAACTTTTAAAAAGTCGTATTAGATTTCACAATTTGATTGATTTTATCTTAAAGATTAAAGAGTTAAATTTCCATTCTTTTATATGTATTTTAAATATGTATATATTCGTGGAATAATTACTCAAATGTAACAGTAGATTGTTTTGTTTTGATCAAACATTAGTAAACCGATGACTCAATTGTGCTGCACTAGGAGTATCTTTAAACAAATTAATGATACTTTTTTTAATGTCGATAAATTTCACAAATATAATTGTCTTTCAAGACAGAAGACTTCGTATAAGCATTGATTTCTCGAAAGATATAAAATTAAAAGATTTTTGTGCCTATTTCTGTAAATAAGCTCTGTTAACATTGGCATTAGAGTCCTGCATCGTCTAACCCAATTTTATCCGAACCCGACCAGATCAGTGGTTTGAGTCAGGTCAGGCTGGCTGTAATTTTCGTTCCGAGTCGGATAATGTTTGGGATGACTAATTCATTCCGGATCGAGTCGGATTCGGGTTGAATTTAAATTTTTGCTGGTCGGTGACATCATTCTGCCCTCAACGGAATAAGACGACTCGGAACCAAACGTGTTTGTAATTCATAACGAGATTCAACAATTTGCAATTCTGCCCTACCTTTGTAATTTCCGAGGCTAACGAAAAAGAAAGGCTACCGCGGTGCTTTGCGCGTATCTTTTTTTTACAGACCGCCGGAGTCACGTGATGCTCGAATGCACCAATGCAGGTATTCGAAAAGAGCATCACGTCACTCTAGCGGTCTGTAAAAAAAGATAAGTGAAATGCCTGGCAGTATCCTGCCTTTTTCATTAGGCCTCGTGGAATTTCCGAGTGACGTTCAAACCCACTGCTTTCGAGTTAACCGGTTTCGACCAATCATTTTCAAAATTACGCGTGGTTTGTTTATTTACGTCAGACGTGAGTTTGCGACGTCATTAAAAAGAAAAAAAATTGTTTCGTTTTAGCTCGATTATTTAATTTGACAAAAAAAAGAAAAATGCCTGGTTCAGCAGATAATAAATAGATCTAAAAAACCACGCAACGAAAATTTGAAATCATGGTTTATTTTATCACCAAACATAAGCAGGTGGAAAATAAAAAATGTACGCCTAGTCATACTGTATTTTAAGTTTTTGCATTTTTTTCGGGAGATTGATTTTTTTTTTTTTTTTTTTTTTTTTTTTAGCCTGGTGAATTTATTTTTTTAAGTTAGGTTTTCCGGAATTATTTAGAAGTCAATGACAATTATTATTTATAAATATTAACTAAGAAATAATTTTAAAATATTAATAATTGATGGGACTTAGGAAATTTGGGGAAAGGATTTAAATTATTTGATGAAATAAAGGAGAATACACCAAATTTAATAAACAAAGTATGAGGTATTTATCTATATTCTCTAAATATACATTATTGTTTAAATATAGACTATATTTTCTTATGACATGCAGCGAAGATTTTATTACTAATTTATAAATTATGTTAATTATGTAAATTATATATATCTGTTTACTGTTCGGGTAATTTGAATTTTTCTAAAGTATTTTCTATTGTGATTTGGACTTGAAATTAAATAAATATTTTCTATTGAAATTAAATATTCCTAGTCATGTGACACTTCCCTCCTTCCTCTTTTTAGGTGCGTTCGTAATTATATAAATACGTAGCACCTATAGTCGTCGTTTGGTCCGTCCGTCTGTCCGTCCGTCTGTCTGTCTGTCTGTCCGTCTGTCTGTCCGTCCGTCTGTCTGTCTGTCCGCATATAACAACGCAAAAACTACCCAACCAAATGGTTTGCAGTTTAAAATATATTATCTTTGCAGAATTTTGTCGAGACATTTCAAATTTTATTAAAATCGAATCAAAACTTTAGGAGATATTAATAAGAATATTTATTAAGAAATTTGAATTTTTTTTTTTTTAAATCGGTGCTTTTTTGTTATAGGAGCTTCCGAGGTTGAATCGTCAAGCGACCGAGATGCTTATTTTATGACAGAAATTAATCTGCAGACGATAAAATTCATTTCACAGAATTAAAAATCATCAAGATCTGAATATTTATATAACTAGCTGATACATATATATCTGAATATTTATATAACTAGTTAAGATATTTGTATGAACAGTGTCATAAAATATATACTTAACTAGCTGTTTAACCCGTTCTACGCACGGGAGATCATGAATTTAATTCTAAAACGTGCGTACGAACGCACCTCGTTTGTAACGTTTGACGTACAATTTCCAACTTGTTTTTTCTTTTTACTATTCAGTGAATATGAATTGTTCTAACGAATTTTTACTGTAATTTAGACTTAAAATTAAATAAATATTTTCTATTGAAATAAAATATTCGTAGTCATATGACACCTTCCCCCACCCACCCCTTTTTTGCTCATGTAATATACATTTTAGATTTCATTTTAAAACTAGAATTATGAAAACTGCATATAATGTATATCATTTCAACAATTTTATTACATTCCGCATAAGTATGAATGCAGCAAATATATTTCAAACTTAATAAAATTTTTATAAGGTGTTTATCTAAATTCTATAGACATACATTGTTGTTTAAATATTTACTATGAATAAATATAATACTATTTTCTTATGACATGCAGCAAAACATTCGGAGCGATATTTTTTTTTTTTTTTTTTTAATGGGTGATTAATAATGATGAGGATTTTAATTATGGTTTAATACGTTTTAAATCTATTACATGTGTCCCGGTTGCATTAATTTATCGCCCACTCCCCTCCTTTTTTATCATGTTTAATAGTAAATTATCAAGGATCTGTTTAGGAACAAACTAGGTCCTTTAAAGAACCCTTCACAAAATTTTTCATCTGAAAACAGGAACCTTCACAAAACTTTTTACCTTTAAAAAGGACCTTGACAAAATTCTTTGTCCTAAAAAACTTTTTCACAAAACTTTCCCTCTACAAACTTAACCTTTTACAAATTTAATCATTTAAAAGTACAATCTGGCTGTCACTTTTACATAAAGTGACACATATCTTCTTAAAAAGGTATAAACAAGAACCCGAATATGACGAACATTTCAAATTCATAAAATTATGACTAGGTTTTTCACAAATGTATAAAGCTCTTCAAAATTTACAAAGATAGGACACTGGAATAAAAGTCTGGACAAACCCCTGATTATGCTAATTATGGTATGAGAGGTTCGGAAATTTTAATGCTGTTAGCAAAATATATTAATTAAACTATATACATTTTTAATGTTGTTTGTGAAATATATGAATTAAACTAAATAAATTATGAATGTTGGCGAAATTTTTCATTAAGTTATCATTTTTAAACGAATTAAATTTTTAACGAAATACGTTAAGTACATTTTGGAAACTGTTAACGAAATAAGAAATAATGTTTTCTCTTATTAGTTTTCAATAAAGTACAGAATATGTTTCAATCTTTATATTATGATTCAGACACTGTATTTCAGGACAGTGCAAAAGAATTCAGGAAAATTTCTTTAGTATATATAAATTCTATCGATGGCGTAAAACTGTGTTCTTGTAACATGCAACTATAATTTCGCAAGCAAGATTTTTTTTTCACTCTAGTGAACTGTTTTCATTGCGAATTTAAATAGTACTATTGGGTAGCACTATCGGGCTTTTATTTTTATTTTTTCTAACTTGTGTATAATGTTTTATTAATTACAATTCAAAATATTATTAAATTAAATTTTAACTTAAAAATAGAATTTATGTTTAAAAATTTCGTGTAAACTATATAAATTAGAAATTGTACCTGTTCCAAAACACTCTCTTCTGGCCCTCTATCTTCATATACAAGAACTACATATTTGCGCGCCATCTTTACACGATAAAAGGAAGGCTTTCCGGCTACCTAAACCGCTCGGATGAATCACGACAAAACAACCCCGGAATATCGGAACGAATTCCGAAACGGATGGGGTATAATGCGAAATTATCACATTGTCGGCGTATTACGAGAAAGTCTTCCGATCCGATGAGGGCAGAATTCCGTCACGTGTTGTTAAAACGATTTTTTAAAAGAAAGTCCTGAATATTGTTTCAAATGAAAAACTATATCTTTCAATATCAATTGAGTTTTATATGCTCATTTTTCTACAAAAAAACTAAAAACTGGCATGATGATAAACTATTTGTTAGTAATTGCATTAAATTGGGGATTTATTTTCTTTTATTTATGTGTTTAAGACGTGTTTGGGTTGCAATATTTTGTGTTACGATCAGTTTGCGTATTGACGGCAAAAATATTGTCCATTTGAGTCAGGTTTCGGGTCAACAAAATCTTTTTGTCGGGTTCAGGTCTAATTGTGGGTTGAATTTAAATATAATTTGCAGGTTCAGGTCACAGGTCTATTTCGTCCCGAATAATTTATATAAACTTAAAGGAGTTCAAAAAATTTATATTACTCAGGAAGCGTTATAGAAATGTAATTGTCCATGTGATCCTGTTGAAGACTACCATCCGAGAAATATGTGTCTAACCTCCGTAGCAACTTTTACTTTAATAAAAAAAACTGACGGCTCGGCCTACAGGCACAGGTAGATTTCGAAGACGCAGACCGTGGGGCGTCTGTTTATTGGGAATTGCAGAAGAAATACCTATTTCCCATGATGCGATAGTTGGGACCCCCCACTTCGAAATTTACCTCCGCCTGTAGGCGGAGCCAGCAGGGATTTTCTTGTTTTTAATTTTTTTTTTTGCTTTAAGAGTTGGTACTATAAAAAACTTTTCAATATAAAAGTTGTAGATAATATTAAGAAGATATATAATAAATTTAGGCAGATTTGATATGTTGTGAATTGACGAAGTTATGAATTTTTTTCTTCTGACACACCAATTTTCCACCTTTGGGGGCATTTTTAATGAAACCAAATATCTGCCATGCATAAATGTTTGGCCCTTTTCCTAGAAATAATAATAACTTTAAACGGATTCGATTTTGTATCAAACATGGGTTTTTTTCTGTTTTCACGAAAAGTTCACCCCCCCCCCCCTTGGTTAGATTTTGCCCATTAAGAAACTTGACCGAGATTGTATACCGCTTGATTTTATGTATCAGTTTGGAACAGATTTGTGCAAAATTGTGGAAGTTATCGTGTCCATAAAAAAGTGATATAGATAGATAGATAGATAGGTAGATATGTAGGTAAAGTTTTGAACTGTAGGTTTTTTGGGGTTCTAGGAGTGATGATCGGTGTAGATCTGCAAAAGTTTTTCAGGTATTCCAACTTAGGGGAGAATGTAATAGGTAGTATTTCTTACGAAATCAATTATTTATTTAAACAAAAATTCGCGAATTGTAGCAACTATTTTAAAAGTATCTAAATCATTATATTTAAGGAGATTCTTTAAGCACACTTTTTTGTAATTATTAAACTTTCTTTAAACTTTAAGTGAATATTATATAATTTTATTTATTTGGATTCTCTCTTTTAGACATTTTCACCATTTTTATGTTAGGTATAGATTTGCATCGCATTTCCCCTACAATCTGACCTTTAGAAAATATTATTAGTTTAAATAAGAAGGGAACCACTTTTGGTACAGTTCGCACCTAGCATTGTAATTAGGTGCATTTTAAAGCCCTATATTATGAAGTTTGAGAATCGGTGAAATTTTTCTGTTAAAATCATATTATTTGATTTTACAGCAGCATAACTTTCTGAAAATGCAGTTTTCGAGACCACTTATCGGACAATTAACATGTTTTTTTAAAAAACAAAACAGTTAAAAATACAGATTATTCAATAATAGGTAAAAATATTGAAAAAACTTTACAAATTTGATTTTGAAAAAATACAACATTATAATTCCATTTTTGGCGGCACGAAATGGACTTCATTTGGTACCGTAGAATTTTTCTCGCCAATCGTGCACAAATATCATAAGCGTCAACTGTATGTAAGTTGTAGATTCGTAGCACCATATCTAGCTACTTAACTCGCTTTTGGCGTAAAATTAACAATTAAAAATAAAATAATAAAAAAATTAAAGTATAAAAAATACATAAAATATGATTTTAACTGAGAAATTTTTTCGGTTTTCTAACTTTTATGTATAGGACTACAACATGCACCAGGTCTCGATGCTAGGTGCGAGCTGTACCAAAAGCGGTACCCTTGTAAGAAAGTCTTAAATTAACATTCCTTGTATCTGTAAAGTGCAAAGTGAAATATTGGTATATAAGTATACATTTATAAAGCTGTAAATGTACTTTTATGTATGTTAAATTTAATCGCTATATAAATATAACATAAGTTTCTAGTTAGTTATTACCTTTTCCCAAAATATCACTGTATAAATTGCATAAATATTGAAATTACGTCACATTTTCCCAAACATTTGACGATTGAAATAACATAAGATTTTTAAGGATAGTAATCAAGAGCTAAAAGGAATACTTTTCGAATTGCATCTTCGAAAAAATTTCGTTAAATTGCTTAATGGTGCTGGAAAGTATGAAGGGCTTTCAAACTAAGCAGATCATTAATACAATCTAAAATTTTATTTTAATAACGATAATATAATATGTAATGATGTTACTCTGAAAGAATATTTCAGCTATATAATGTATCACATTTCATAGCTTTTCCTAAAAATATCCGTGTCACTTAACGCAAATTTATTTTCATTAAAAAGGAAAAATTATGCTACAAAATTGCGGTTTGTAGGAATGGAATTAGAAGGAGATCGGATTTTTTTAAATTAAAAAAATGGTTCAAAAATTACCGATAGATGGTGCTACATGCATAAAACGAAGCGGATTTATGCAAATCAGGCTGTCAATAAAACCATTCAATGCATACAGATTCTTCATTCCATGCCAGCAGTATACTATCGTTACCAGATGAAGTGCTGTTGGTTAAACACTTTTACAAGTACGAGGAAACAAGTACTGGCGGATTGCAAAAATTCTGCACGGCAAAATGACAAAAGATGAGAAAACGGCATGTTTCATCAGCTGGGATACTGACGATTGTCAGATGCTTCGCTTAATTTTTTTTTTACTATAAGCCTAATTTTCATACATCTGCTTCATATTATGTATTCCAGCTCCATCTATCGTAATTTTTTAACCACAACTTTTATTTGTTATTAAAAAAATGCAATCTCCCTCTAAACCCGTGTTGCAAACCTAATATTTTAGCATCATTTGTTTCTTTTTAATGAATTTAAAAAATGTTAACGAATTTTTAGCGCACCCGGTATATGATGCATATATAAGCTTTGTGATGATCTTGGCGAATTTATAGCTGCAACCTTGGCATAATCGTAATTGTGTTTCCGCTATAACACGAAAGTACCCAAATTTGTAACAATTGACAGTGACTAAATAATATGACGATCATTATTTGTATTTTTTTGGTGACAATGTAAAAACCATTGATTCCCTGGGTATGCGCAATTTCCCCCGTGTTAATATATCCCAAAATATTGACATAGAAATACTTTATTTATTCGCATATCTCTGTGAACAAATAACAAGAAAATTTCTATCTCAAAATAGTGGTATCTAGAAACCAGCATTCCATCTGGGTAATCCAGTGGTAACAAACAAACCACATATACACAATGTGAAAAAATAAGACGAAAGTACCCAAATTTGTAACATTTGTCAGTGACTAAATAATATGGCGATCATTATTTGTATTTTTTTGGTGACAATGTAAAAACCGTTGATTCCCTGGGTATGCGCAATTTCCCCCGGTTTAATATGTCCAAAAATATTGACATAGAAATACTTTATTTATTCGAATATCTCTGTGAATAAATAACAAGAAAATTTCTATCTCAAAATAGTGGTCTCTAGAAACCAGCATTCCATCTGTGTAATCCACTGATAACAAACAAACCACATGTACACAATGTAAGAAATTAAGACGTAAATATTAAACATTTACCCTAGAGTTATATTTGAATCCAAATTTTATTTAATAATTTTTAAACGTTTTTAAAATCTTTTCAATATTTTTTACGTATGGGAAAATTTAAAGATTTTAAAGCTAATAAATTTATCAACGAAGATCTACAAATGGAAAAATATATCGCTTGCAAATGTTGCACAGTTCTTTTAGAAATCTTGTGTTTATTGCTCAATTTAACCAATTATTTCTCTCAAAACTAATTTTCAAATCCTTTTTTGTTATTTTGTAAAAGCATATTTTAAAGACATACAAATATGATTATAGAAATACAACAGATAGTATCTTTGATCGCTTAAAAAACCACAGCAACTATCTAGATAATGTTTATAAATGCAAAATACAATTACTTTTAATAATTGGGTGAAATGAAGATAAAATAGATTACACATAGTTTCATTACCTATATTTCGTGTAAGATAGCAAATGAATGACAATTTCTATAAATCTATCAAATTTTTGTCATTGGCTTAGTTGTCATATTATCAGAAATCATAACTCTATGACTCTATGACGTATTAGGTTAACGAGCAAGGAAGACCGAGCTCTGCTCGGTCAAAATTAGCTTTGAGTTCAAATATCCTGACGCATGACCAAAATGACCGACTAATCAAATTTTCTCAAACATGTGACCTAGCCCAACAGTCTTCTCGTGCCCAAAGACCATAGGAGGCAAAATTTAGTCTAAATAGTCTGAGCCGTTTTTAAGATAAAATAGCTTGACCCATAATGACCCATGACCAAAGTGACCCACTAACACGTGACCTAGCCCAATGGTTTTCTGGTGCCCCAAAACAGTAGGATACAAAATTTCGTCAAAATCGTTAGAGCCGTTTTTAAGATAAAATTTGCATATATATATATATATATATATTACCAAACACAAGATTTGCTCGTATTAGAATATATGATAGGCAATTTCTTAAAAAAGATAGACAAACAAAGAATAACATAACAACAACATTTAGAAACTATTATACTTCTAATATCAATTTATTAGTAAATAATGTGGCATGTTTTATTTTCTCGGGTACGGCATCCTATAATTATGTCATGGCATTTCATTTAGTATTATTTTGCCTTAAAAATTATTTTTGTTTTTTTATGCATGTAATGATAGTACAGGGTTATTACAAATGAATCATCAGGTTTTGATACGTTATTATGTGCGAACTAGGAAACGTATATGTTTCCATGACAACTCAAACGAGAGGGCGTTAACTACAGTTTCGCGCTGTGCTGTCATGCGCATGTGGTTGTCATGGTTGCTGCGCGAACGTCATATTCGAAATGGTGACTAGACAGCAGAAAGCGTTTTGTGTACTAGAATTTTCAAAGCGTGATTCGCTTATAACTGTTCAGAGAGAATTCCTGAAGGCATACAAATGCAAACCACCAACCCAACAAAGCATTCTGCGCTGGTATCGACAGTTCAAAGAAACCGGTTGTTTATGTAAAGGCAAAAGTTCCGGCCGACCAAGCGTTACTGAAGAAACAGTGAACCGAGTTAGAGAGAGTTTCATCCGTAGTCCTAAGAAATCAACAAATCGCGTTAGCCGCGAACTTTCCATTCCAAAGCCAACTGTGTGGAAATTAACTGAAACTATCGCCTTGACATCTGCTGTATCACTCAAGGAACACATATTGAACATCTATAGTATGGATGTCAATCTTGTATACTTTCGGTTTATTTTCATGTATAACTCATTGTTGTAACCCGATTATGTTCCGAAATAAACGCTTCGGAAACCCGATTATTGTTTTGTAAGAACCCTGTATATGCCTATATATTTTGTATTATGTCTACATTTATGTTTCGGCCTTTATTAATACTACTTCTAATAATAACAATTAAACTTTTCTCAACTATCTTTACAGCCGTTGGGTTTCTTTAATTTTAAAAATTTGTTCCACTCTGTAAATTTAGAAAAGGAGGTAATTTTCCGAAGTCATAATTTGTGATAAAACATTAAAAGTTCTAGAAAATTTCTATCTGTTTAATTCTGTTGTAATACGATATTTTCCATACGTATTCAATACATTTCCTTTTGCCCACTGTCATATGAATTGTAAGCAAAATAACTATATTCCTTATATTTCAGTAAATGACATATTTGTTAAATTTTAGTAAAACTTAACATTTGGGATTTGGTTAATTATTACCGTTTAAGTAAATTGTTACCCAAACTCTGAAACAAAATGTGGACCCGAAAATGTTAAGTAAAATATACTTCACAAATTTTATTATTATTTTCTATTACAAAGAAAATTTCTTTCAAAGCTGTCAAAAATAAATTTTAATTTTAACGTATAGATTATAAGCAAAAAGAAAATAAAAGTGTTATTACCAACATTACTAAACATATATATATATTTTAAAAGATATTAATGTTCTTTGTCAAGATAACAACTTTAAAAACATTTTGCTATGAAAAAATCACATATTCTAGAATTTTGTTTTATCCATCATTAAAATCTGCTTTTTTTAATCTATATATATATTTTAATCTTTTGATTATAAGATAATAAAAGGTATTAGTTTGTAAAAAAAAAACTACTAATTTAACAAAAAAGAAAATATTAGAATAACAATTATCTGTTTTCCAAAACATGAAAAACTTGTCTTTAAGATAATGAATTTTTTTCTTGTTGTTAACTTTAGGTAGCACCATGTACTTTAAATAAAAATTCTGACCCTGTAAAATAATTTACAGAAAAACAACAATGATTTAAATAAATTTTCTGTGTAATACATTTTTACGTAAGAGGAAAATAACCAAATATTAAATTAAATTAAATTATGGGATTCGAAGCATAATCCGTTTCAAACATGGAACTATCAATAAATTGAAATTGGCATACCCTCAAAGTTTCAACTGTAACCGGTTCGCAAGTGCTGATTGCCGCTGGGACAAACTTCCTCCAGTACATTTGAATAGAAATTGTCTCCTTATTTAAACACATTGCTCATGTAGCATTTCTGTTATAACTAGTAAATCTATAGATCAGTGGCCTCAACGTCAGCTCTACGAATTATTGTTCATTAATCTCACTAATTTTTAACTTTATCTGCATAATATTTGATATCCTAAAATTCAATCTTTTAAAGTTATTTATACATTTATAAGAAAATAGTATTTATCGAAAGTTCTAGAAACTTTAGAAGCATCGCATTAAACACAATGTTATGCAATGATAGGATAAACTACTTATTACTGTATTTTTTCAGAATAACAATACATTACTTCAGGGAGATGCGCCCCCCTGAACCCCCCCCCCCCAGTTGTCGCTTTAATTTTATATTCTCAATTTCCAGTAATTGTGCTATTGAGTATATGTTTGATTGTATTTACTATTTTAATTTCTTTAGAATAACCATCTCTTTGTACAAGAGATTTTATGTTATTCTTAAAAGAATACTTATATTTCAAACACTAAACATCATATGTTGCTGAAATTGAATAAAATTTTGTGTATAAAATATACTTATACAAATGTAAATTCCCCTTATGTGACCTATATTCAATTTACATATTCAACGTTTTTATTTGGAAAACCGATTTGGTAATCATTTTTTAGTAGTTAAAATAAATTCTCATCTATTTCATTAAAAAAAGCATAATAAAAACTTAAGTCACCCGAAAATTAGCTATTTTTAACACTTTCCAACCTAATTGAAAAGTGTTTATGACTTCGGTTTGTCTGGCCGTCTGCCGTCTGGCCGTCTGCCGTCTGCCGTCTGTCCGTGCTCTAACTCCCGCAAATATGCTCGGATTGCTCTGCAATTTTTATATGTTATAGTCGTTATCTATAGCATGTTCCCTATTTCAACGGAAGTGTGTAGCACTTATACTTTTTTTACAGGGATACTCAAAAGAATTTCATTACATTGCGGTCTATGGGGAAAAATCACTTGAGGTTTATTTAAATAATGTTTCACTATTTTAAACGCATTGAAATTTATATACAATAGAGTCTCGATAATTCGACTCTCGATTGTTCGAGTTTCCCGTAAATCCGAGTTAGTGAAAAAAATCAGTTTAGCTTCCAAATAATGACGAACATATACGCAACACATGAAAGAATTATTTCGCACCACAAACTTCAAGTATCTGGTTTTTATTGTTGTTCGACGGGTCATATGTCAACTGCGCACCCCGAAGCCACTCTCTTAAAAAAACGGGTGTATTCTTCCTATAAGTGCAAGGGATCCCGCCGGGTGAAATTGGAGAGAATCAGAGAATAGTTGTTCGACGAGCTTCCGCCCCACTCACTCTTTATGTCTACTGCGAACGTATCAGAACAAAAGTAAACTAGAAGCTTTTTCTACTAACAACTGCTCTGATTTATCCTTGGACAGAAAATCCTTAACAAAGTGTGAGTATGAAAAAACTGGTGAGCCACTTTGTATGTGGATTACACAGCAAAGTATAATAGTATGCCCTCTTTCAGGTCCGATTCTTCAAGAAAAAGCTTTGCTGTTTCGAAAAGAATTTGAAGAAAGTGATGAAAACTTCACTGCTAGTGTAGGCTGGTTTGAAAAGTTGAAAAAATATATCGTATCCGGCAACTAGACATCTGTCGAGAGAAGCTATCTGAAGATTCTGAGGTCGTCGCCGTGCAATTTTGCAAGAAATTGCAGGAAGCCATGACAAATGAAAACCTTACGAACGACCAGCTTTATAATTTCAATGAAGCTGGCCTTAATTTCAAAATGCTACCATCTAAAACAATCGCGTCAAGCTAAGAGAAAAGTACTCCGGGTCTCACATAAAAGCAAAGATACACTGTAAAAAATATTCGTGTTACTTTACACCAAAAATGGTGGCAACAAAGTTGCCACCAATAATGGTGTAAGGAAACACCACTTGTAAATTGGTGTAATGAAACACCAAAAATTAATTAGTGTAAAGAAACACCACTTTTGGTGGCAACAAAGTTGCCACCAAAAGTGGTGTAATAAAACACCGTCATTGATTTGGTGTGCTTTAACACCAAATTGGGTGTTCTACTAACTAATTTAGAATATGCCACTTAGATGCAGCATCACACCAAATTTGGTGTTTCAAATCTGCTTAATAAATTCATAGTCCCGGCTATGCTGATGGAGAAAAAAATTTGCACTGTTTATACATTTACATAAAACTTAAACATTTTCTCTTTGATTCAGAAAAGGGTAAGTTAAAAGTCAATTCGCAAATCTGTAATTGAAATCTTCACTATATTTTTTTTTAAATTTTCAAGTATAAAAGTTTACTGATGTTTCAAAATATGTTATCTTTTAATCAAGAGGGGAAAAATACAGTAAAAATGCCTGTACTTTTACGTAAATATCCATTACTTTTCAATCACTTTTTCTCTTAGTATAATTTGGGACGACAGATTTCCGGTCAAAGACTTGAAAAGAGTTTTAAAAAATAATTTGGTGCTGTAAGGTTTATCTGGTGTTTAATTACAACAATTATGATAGCAACTTTGCTGCCACCATTAATAAAGCTTTATTCAATTACAGTTATAATTTTAAAAAAATTCTATAGAAATTGAACAATATAAAGGTTATGATTACATAAATGTTAAAATAAACTTAGTCAGGAAATTCTGTTAGACTTTGTATTTTTTCATATCAAAATACTTACATATTTAACAATGGAGCCACATGGAACTATTTGCACTTATTTTTAGTAGTTAAAAGGTTTAAACTATAGTTTAATTGAATGTATACATTCAATACAGCATTGTAGAAGTTTTAGCCATCCCCCACTCTTATTAACACATAAGATTTTATTATCCCAGTAATGAATGTTTTGTTTTGGCTTAATTTCTAAAATTTTTCTCAAAAAATACCCCAAGTACTAATGTTACTCACTTTAAATAAAAATCAATTTTCTAATATCACTCTTAACAGGATAAAATGCACTGAATTAAATTACAGTATTACTTGTTAATGATATTTAACTATGGCACTCTAACACATCTTACATTGCCGGTTATAACTTACTTGGCCAATAGAATAATCAGGTAACCATGTATGCAGAATTTATTCGAAATTTTAATAGCAAGAATTAAGAACAAAATAACTTTTATGTTATTTATTTAACTAATAGTGAATTGGAAAGTATAATACACATTTGTCAATACTAAAAGTATTATATGAAAATAATCATATAATAATAATCAGAGAATGTAATAACTAAGTAAGAAATAATGAAATACTGTGAAGAAAAAAAAGTTAAATTCAAAATATCTCAAAGAAATTTGAATGCATTAATAATCAAAATAACATAACTTAATTTGGATAGGCAAGCAATGCTTATAATAATTCTTAACGGTTTGTAGACCAATGGGTAGACACATACTTTTTTGAGATAAAGTTAGAATAAAAATTATAGAATTTTCTCTGAAGACGTTTACATACTCATGTCTTAGGTAGGCGGTCCTGACAGCAAGTCTTTAGTTTAATCAGTATATTTGCAATTTCACAATAAAAAGGAGATTTTTATGAGCACTTAAAAGAGCATAAGTCAAGGTTTAAAGTAAAGAACTGTTTTAATTAATCATAATAGTAAAAAAAAAATAATAAAAAACTGCATATCTCAGTACAACAAACCAAACAGCATACAATTATTACTTAACATTATCAAAACACATTTCATGGTTAAATGCATCGATATTAACCAAAATAGTCTATACAAAATTAAACATACAACAGGCTTACACAAATTTTTCACTGTCTTCTAAAATTGTAATTTTGGACTTGTACTGTTAAAAATGCCTAGCTAAGATATATTACACACAATGTTACAATTTTTATATGTAACTAAAAATTCTTAAGTATCATGTATGTATGCGTGATATGCATTCCATGTATGAAACATCATTTAATGTTATCAAAATATGCTTTAAAACAATGTACCAGTCTCCGTTTGTGTAGTAGCTGAAAAATGGATTTCTAAATTGCAAGAGACTTGCATCCACCCCAAAAAAAAAAAAAAAAAAAAAAAAATCTTGAATTGTCCTTATTAGACAATTTTTTAATTTTATATGCACCAAAATGATCATTTAACCCCCCCCCCCCCAAAAAAAAAAAAAAAAAAAAAAAAAAAAAAAGTAATCTTCTAAAAAAAAAAAATCACTATCTGTTATAATGAGTAAAATGTTTGAAAAAAAAAGATTCTTCTTCAGCTAATTTCCTATCAATGAATAATCTCCTCCTTTTTATTTTTGATTTACTTTTTAAAATAATTCACAAACTTTTTGTTTAGAAAATCATACGAAATGTTGATAACAAATGTTTTTTACTTTTCAAATTTTCTTTACACATGTTGCATTTTTATAGAACTTCATATCTTGTGTGTGATAAAAACTAACATTGCTGCTATAGGGTACTGATCAAGTAAATTGTCCCCCACTTCCCATCTGAAGATGGTGTTACATTCTTTTCAGATTGCTACCAAATTCATAAGAAATTTCGGCTTAGACGTGTTTCTGGTCTGCAATCAAAAAGGGGAAAATAAAATTTTTTTACTGTAATAAAAATAGTAATTTTATTAAATTATACTGTCATGAGCTCTTCCTTATAAAGAAAATAGTATTTATCACAATTATCATACAATGGATATGATTACAAATAAAATGCGTAAAAAGCTGAACATCGAAAAAATAAATACAGTTATCTAAGTGCTTTATGGTTGTGAGTCTGAGCATTAATACAAGTGACCATTGACTTATAATCGCAGGTAAAATAGGCACAGGAAGAATAATTTGAAATAAAATCAAACTATACGACTGTTTAACTACTTATAGTCCTCCTGTCAGTCTTACTGTTTTTCAAACAAAACAATTTTGAGAACGTCAGCAGAATTAAATTTCGTTTAAGATATAAATAAATAACAGAACAATGGAAATTGGGTAAGCTGGGATAGCAAATTATTGGGTGGGCTTAGGCCTCACCGGCCCATATAAGTTGGTGCCACTGCTATTTAGTACTCCTAAGTAAATAAGGAATAATTACATTACTTACCTTGCGTTTTCAAAATCAAATAAGAAGTTTTAAGATGAAAGCAAAATGGCGATTGTTCCGTTACCGTGTCTCTGTTGTCGTCTGCTGACGCAACACTCTGACGTCATCGTGTATCCGAACACCAAAAGCTGGATAGCGAGACACCTATATTGGAGTTTTGGTTTCCCGAATTAATTTGAAAGCGTCCTTCTGGGTGTATGATAACACCGATTCTTTTTGAAAGAGTAAAGATAAACTATTTTAAGTGTATTATAACACTTAATTCAGTGTTGACACCAAGATTAGTGCATATTTAAACCTTATTTGGCATTTCATAAACCCAAATTAAGCGTAATAGTACTCCCCCTTTTTTACAGTGTAGGTTAACACTTCTTGCTGCATCAAATGCTTTAGGAAATCACAAGATTAAACTTGTTGTTATCAGAAAAGCTGCAAAGCCAAAAAAGAGCATTTAAGCATGTCTCGATATCTTCACTGTCGGTTACTTATATGAACCAAAAAGTGCTTGGATGACTCAAGAAATATTAAATTTTTTTTTACGATTTTGTGCCAGAAGTTATAGAGGAATGGATAAATAGTCACGAACAACTAGAATTTACGGATTCTGCCAGAATCAGACAGATTCCACACCACTAATGAGTCACAGCAAGGGGCTGTCTGCTGCGCTAGATACCGCCATGCTATACGTAGAGCAAAGACTGAGTCGACTCCAGCCGACAATATGCTGCTTTGACGATGGCGTGATATTGCTGCACGGAAACGAGACAATGTGTCAAAAAAAAAAAACAATTGACAATTATTTTAAGATATAATTAACCTGTTGCTATATGCAGTAATGTAATAATTTGTAAGTACATTTTTCATTTAAATATACACTGAAATTTAAAAATTGCTTTATCTTCATTTATTTATAAATTAAATTTTATGATTTCGATAATTCGAGTTTTCGATAGTTCGAGGTAAGCCCGGTCCCATCCACCTCGAATTATCAAGACTCTACTGTATATCACTAAGGTGCATTAGAAGAAGCTTAATATGGAATAGTGTGTGCATAGCACTTATAGTTACTTTACAGGGACAGTCAAAAGAATTCCGTTACATGACGTCTATGGAGAAAAATCGTCTGCGGTGTATTTAAATAATGTTTCCCTATTTTAAACGCATTGAAATTTATATAAGGTGCATTACAAGAGGCTTACTACAGAATATTGTGTGTATAGCAGTCATCGTTCATTTACAGGGACACACAAGAGAATTCTCTACTGTCTGTTAACAATAATTCCTGGAAGTGAGTTTTAAGTTACTGAACGCGATTTTAATTTTAACTCGCTTTTTGTCTATTACGTGGTGTGTATAAATTCTGTAGATCCTATACAGGGAAGCACAAAAGTTCGCGAACACATTTCCGTATTATTTAACTCCAGACGGAGAATTTTAAATTGTGCTACGGGTTTCCTAACTGAACTAAAATTTAGCATCCTATGTAGTATATATACAAATCTATAGATCCTATACAGGGCTGAGGAAAAGTATTCGGATTACTTAGATATTATCTTTTAGCTTATTAAACGGTATGATTTGTAAAATTATTTTGGAAGCGTTGGAAAGTGTTACATAATCTATGCTTGACGCATGATTTTTCGTTCTTGTTTAATAAAATTTCGCGTCAAAATAATGCGATTCACTTGATTGTTCCTTTGTTGATAATCTTTGAAATATAGTTGCTTAGCAACCATTTAATGAAAGAGAAAAAAAAACTGTATTGGAAATTTTTGTAAAAAATGAAAAATTATAATTTTTTATATCTTTAAAACTAATGCATAACATTTCCCAATAATTGTTGCAATTAATTTCGGAACTCTAATAAATATATTGGCAAATTTTAAAAGCGATTGAATTAAATTAAGATGTCCATTTCGTAAATTTAGGATACATGATTTAGCATTTACAATTATCGCAATGCGACAGTTTATTTTCGGGGAATGTTAAAATTTAAAAAATCGTCTGGCTTCCCATTTAAAAGCATTGTGACCTAAAAAGAAATGTTCTATATTTTTCGAACAAATGAACCAAATGTAACTAAAAACTGTACAGCTGATTCCGGGTACCTCACCAACATACCTACCAAAAATCAACCTAGTCGGATCATTTTTGCGGCAGTTATCACGGAACAGACAGACAGACAGACAAACAAACAAACAGACAGACGGAAATCAAAAACTTTTCGCGTCTCAACAGTGAGCCTTCACTGACGCAATTAAAGCAAAATATCTATTTGTTTTTACTGGCGGAAGTTTGTCGGTGGTTGTCAGGCTATGCGGTTCCTCCATATTGTGACTACTCCTACTGTCATCCTCTTGTCAATGTCAGTTAAAAAGATTATAATACCAACGGGACAAACTTACACCAGTAAAAACGAATATAAATTCTTACTTTATTTATGACAGAAAGTTTGCCGGAATAGAGCGTTTAAATAAGACTTAATTTTTTATTAAAATTTACTGGTGGTTTGTACTGTGTTTATTAAAGCCTTGTTAATCTGATGAAAACAAACAACAGCTGCCTTCTTGTGACTACATCTACTGTTACTACACGTGCAACTTGTAGACACTACACTAAATGTTTCGTCTCTGTATTCATAGCTCAATTGTTCAAAGCTCATGCATGGCCATATGAAAAATTATATGTATAAAAGTAAAGATAATTTGTATAGCAGATGAAAATACACATCCGTGCGTATTTGAATACAAAATATATTTTAACCAATTGAATATTTTATTTTTCACATTTTATTATTTCACATTTAGGTCACATTTTTCAAATTTTACATGACAGATAAAAGAAAAATATTTATATGACAGGATTTTTTGTTTTTTGCAATTCTTTGGATTTCTCGTTAGGAAGGATTGTAAAATGCACTTTGCACATGCTTTTTAGATTATTTGAATATAAAGGGTGGTTTCTGCGATTTGTTTTTAGTATTGGACATGTGCCCTTTCTAAATTTAACACTGAAACAAACAGTGAACAAACAGTTCAAACAGTGAATATATGAAAAAACAATACCTTAATAAACAAAAAGTGCACAAAATAGTGGAAAACATTGAAATATGCTTCTTTGTCACTTTTGCAATTGAAAGCTTTACTCTGCACTGTCTAGTGTTGTAGTCGGTCAATTTACAATGCTGCCGTAGAAGGACTTTACCCAGGGCCGTAACCAGTTGGCAAAGTCAGCAGGGTCTTTGAAATGTTTCGATGCGGCTAGTTCACAGTTTGTTTTTTCCCTCTATTTTTAGCACTTTACAACCTAGTTGAAAAGTGCTTATGACTTCGGTTAGTCTGGCCGTCTGTCCGTGCTCTAACTCCCGTAAATATGCTCGGATTGCTCTGCAATTTTTATATGTTATTGTCGTTATCTATAGCATGTTCCCTATTTCAACGAAAGTGTGTAGCACTTATAGTTTTATTACAGGGACACTCAAATGAATTCCGTTACATTGCGGTCTATGGGGAAAAATCATTTGCGGTTTATTTAAATAATGTTTCAGTATTTTAAACGCATTGAAATTTATATATATCACTAAGGTGCATTAGAAGAAGCTTAATATGGAATAGGGTGTGCATAGCACTTATAGTTACTTTACAGGGACAGTCAAAAGAATTCCGTTACATGACGTCTATGGAGAAAAATCGTCTGCGGTTTATTTAAATAATGTTTCACTATTTTAAACGCATTGAAATTTATATATATATATATCTAAGGTGCATTACAAGAGGCTTACTACAGAATAGTGTGTGTATAGCAGTCATCGTTCATTTACAGGGACACACAAAAGAATTCTCTACTGTCTGTTAACACTAATTCCTGGAAGTGCGTTTTAAGTTACTAAACGCGATGTTAATTTTAACTCGCTTTTTGTCTATTACGTGGTGTGTATAAATTCTGTAGATCCTATACAGGGCAGCACAAAAGTTCGCGAACACATTTCCGTTTATTGACAGAAACTCCAGAAAGATAATTTTAAACTGTGCTACGCGTTTCCTAACTAAACTAAAATTTAGCATCCTAGCATATACAAATCTATAGATCATATACAGGGCTGAATAAAAGTATTCGGATATTTTTCCGAATATTGTATCTGTTGGAAATTCCTGAAATTATGTTTTTAAATATGTTATGCGTTTTCCAAATTGTTTACTTAGATGTTATCTTTTAGCTTATTAAACGGTATGTATTGTAAAATTATTTTGGAAGAGTTGGAAAGTGCTACATAATCTATGCTTGACGCATGATTTTTCGTTCTTGTTTATATATATAAAGACAAGAAAGCAAGTCTCCAGTGTCATAAAACTTTTGATTATGAAGTTTTACAATTCTTAAATGTAATAAATTACATTATTCGTATTGAAAGATTATGAAGTCTAGTGGGAGCTCAAGATGTTGCTAGGGGGGGGGGGGGTCTCAGCCCACCCTGCCCACATCTGGTTACGGCCCTGACTTTACCTCTTCACTTACATATTTCAGAACTTTTTTGATATCTTCAGGAATTTTTTCGTTAATAGGGTTTTTGTCTTCAAAGGCTCGTTCATTTTGAAAAATGATTCAAAGGGAACATATACAGATTATGTGCTCTTTCTTAAATAAATGTGCTTTTCTAAAGTCCATAACAATGAATGGAGTCGATAATTTTATGTTAACATGAAATGAAAATGTATCTTTCCGTCGACAAGTTTTAGTTTAGCGCCAACGTGCGATATGCGATGGTTCATCTGTTATTATGATTAATCTGCTTTTTTATTTTTAATTTGCTCTGACCAGTCAATTTCAAGTTGCGTTAACCCTGCCATAAGTTACACCACATTTTCGTAGCTAATAAATGTTCAATGCTAAGATAGATTGTAAAAATTTCATGTTTGAAAAAATGTTAAAAAAGTCACAAAAAAATCACTAAATTAAAATAATTCGAACGTAGATTCTTTTTCATCTTTGATGATGTAGAAATTTAAAATTTGAGATAATGAGATGTGATGTAAGAGCAGTAAAAGCGAAAGCGATGGCGTTGGTATTTTCACTGTTTTATAACAAAAATTAGAAACATTTCTAACAATTCCAATTATTTTTTGCCAGGCATCCAAAAGTGGACTACAGATTTCTGGGCAGAAGAATCCCAGTGAAAAAAATCGTATTTGCTCGAAAACTAATGTTACAGAATATGAAAACAGATAACGGTTATATGAAATAAGCCTAACATATGATGTACGTCTTTCACTTTAAAAAGGACATAAATTTGCAATACAATATTTAATAAAAACACACCAATCAAAGGACGAGATCATAGTCCGGTACTACATATCAAACGCGGGCCTTTTTCTATAAAACAATATGCAACTGTGAATAAATTTTTAAGAATTAAAATGAGTTTTACTTTTTATTTCTTGCACCAATTATAACTAAAATTATCAGTAACCCACCGCCAAATTTTACTCATTGTACATAACTATACACAAACACACATTCAACATATTTTCGTGCGCTATTTTAGCAATCAATAAACTTTTCCAATTCATTCGTATAAAAGTCTGTCGAAAAATATTCTAAAAACCACTGTATTATTTTTAAGTAATTTATAGATCTGTTTTGCTGATTCTACATCATTATTCTAAAGGTTATATGCAAAATAATAATTCCACTATTAGCAATTCTACTCTAGTTATCGCTGAATATCCTGATCTTTACCGCGGATCAATTTTTTCATTTTACTTGCCCTTACCTTTACGTCAATAAATTTTAATTTCTTTCTACATCTATAACTTACAGAATCTAATTGAATTTGTTATAAAAAGTTTCTAAAAGAAACTTTCAAAGTTTTTTTTTCTTATGTACAGGTTTTATTATCTCTGATAACACATTTTCGCTTAATGATTGTAGAATCTAGTTTAAATCATGTAATGAATAATGCTACATTATTCCACATTCTTTAAAAAAAAAAGTGTCATTAAAAAGTGAAAAGTAATCCATTTTCTAGCAAAACTAAAATGAAACTATAGTACAATAACTGAAAACTTCTATTTATAAGTGCTTTTCATGTTAATCTTAAATGTGTACCGAAATAAGAATAATGCTATTAAGTTTCGAATTTTGGAATAGTTTAATTTTACTATATAAATAAAATAAATAATTTATATCCTTAAAAATTCCTGTTCAAGGTGAAACGGAGCTTTCCTTGCATGTGTTAGAACTAATAAGTACGTACTCTCGCTTTTTTTGCACTCTACATATATATGTAAAAAAAAGTTATATTCAATGTTGGAGTAGCACAGTTGAGGTTTATTCCAACAGTTTGAAAAATGTTCAGGCCCGGACTCGAACCGGGGTATCTTGACTTGACGTGGCAATGCTGTACTTTCTGAGTTATCAATACGGTACCAGGCTCTTATTTGTTGGACATGGCTGCGAACTGCAATGCTAGTTTCGTTCATCCGAACTATAACTATACTACACTGTTCAAAAAATTTCTGTGAAATTACAGAGAATCTACTGGTAACCTGTCATCTTAAGTCTTGTGTAAAACTACAGAGATTAGACAAACAGATATTCTGTGTAATTACAGAGAAATTGTTCCTTAAATTATCAGAGTCTATTGTAAATTTTTCTGTTAAAAAATATTTATTATTATATATAAGAATTGCCAGAAAACGCCGATTCTACGCCAGCTGTAAGAATTACATGAATTAATTCTAATCATTGAAACGCAGCACTTAATTTTTACAAGAATCTCTTCGACCACAGCCGTGATTCAAACCCGCGTCGTCTGGGTGGAAGGAAAGCATCATAACCAGTAACCATTTGGGCAGTTGCTGTTTTGTGGCAAGTATGTCTTTTATGATTTAGTAGGAAAAAAATTATTGTACTCCCAAATTTTACCGGCGCTTTTCAAAGATTTTGTTTAATGTGATGATCAGTCATAAGTATCATATATTATAATACGAGCAAATCTTTTGTGTGGTTATATATATATGCAAATTTTATCTCAAAAACGGCTCTAACGATTTTGACGAAATTTTGTATCCTACCGGGGCACCAGAAAACCATTGGGGTAGGTCACGTGTTCGAAAAAATTCAATTAGTAGGTCATCAAGGGTCATCAAGGGTCAGGGTCAAGCTAATTCTATCTAAAAAACGGTTCAAACGATTTTGACTAAATTTTGTATCTTACCATTTTCGGGCACGAGAAGACTATTGGGCTGGGTCACATGTTCGAGAACTTTCGATTAGTGGGTCATTTTTGGGTCAACGCGGGTCAAATTAATTTTATTTAAAAAACGGCTCTAACGATTTTGATTAAATTCTGTGTCCTACGAGTTTCGAGCACGATAAAATAATTGGGCTAGGTCACATGTCCGAGAAAATTCGATTAGTGGGTCATTTCTGGGTCATTGTGGGTCAAGATCTAAAAAGCGGCTCAATTTACTCTAAATTTTGCATCCAACGGTTTTCGGGCACGAGAAGACTGTTGGGCTCGGCCGCATGTTCGAGAAAATTCAATTAGTGTGTCATTTTGGGTCATTTTGGGTCATGGTCAAGCTAATTGTATCTAAAAAACGGTTCAAACGATTTTGACGAAATTTTGTATCCGACTATTTTCGGGCACGAGAAGACTATTGGGCTGGGTCACATGTTCGAGAACTTTCGATTAGTGGGTCATTTTTGGGTCAACGCGGGTCAAATTAATTTTATCTAAAAAACGGCTCTAACGATTTTGATTAAATTTTGTATCCTACGAGTTTCGGGCACGCGACAATCATTGGGCTAGGTCACATGTTCAAGAAAAATCGATTAGTGGGTCATTATGGGTCATTGTGGGTCAAGATCTAAAAAGCGGCTCAATTTACACTAAATTTTGCATCCAATGGTCATGGGTCATGGGTCATTTGGTCATGGGTCTATTTTATCTTAAAAACGGCTCAGGCTATTTACATTAACTTTTGCATCCTATGTTTTTCGGGCACGAGAAGACTATTGGGCTAAGTCACATGTTCGAGAAAATTCAATTAGTGGGTCATTTTAGTCATGGGTCATGATATTTGAACTCAAATTTAATTTTGACCGAGCATAGCTCGGTCTTTCCTGCTCGTGAAGACTTAAAAGAGTTTTTTTTTTCTAGTCTTTAACACTAGAACGACGGAAATTTTGCACAAGTTTCATAAAAATATTTCATACCAGAATTTTTATTTAGGACTTTTAACTTATTTATTTAATTAATTTTTGTGCGGTGTATATTTAACTTATTGTATGAAGAAATATCCGGTTCGAATTGATATTTTTTATTTTGGTAGGGGCCAAAATGGCCCCTCGTCGTTCTAGTGTTGAATAAATTTAACTAAGATTTGATGCTGCCATACTTCGGATTAATGTACGTCTAACTTAAGGTATGTTTTTCTTTTCATACCATATGAAAATACTTAGCGAACTACGCTTTGTAAAAATTGTACTTTAAAATATTTTCATTTTTGTTTGTTTGTTTTCTCGTGTGATATATCATTTAGAATTCTTTTTAAAACCTAGAATAACAACTTTTTTTTTAATAATATACTTTTAATTTAATTGTTTTTTTGCAACAAATTTAATAATGTTTTCGAGAATTATATATATATATATTTTCTCATAATGCCCGAATATTTTTTAAAAAGGAATTTTTGTTTGGTAATAAATAAAAGAAAAATAAATTTAAAAAATCTAAGTTATTTTAAAAAAAATTACTTTTAACGTTTTCTTATATTTAAATTTAGAAGATTAAACCAGTATTGTTATTATTATTTTTATTATTATTACTGGTAATATTTATGTATAATAATGTTGATATTTTTGTCAAGCATATATACTTAAAATTCTACAATTCCTAATAATAATATATTATAATTTTTTATAAATATTAACACAAATTATAAAATAGACTAAAATAATATTTCAAAATTATCTTACCTAAATTGTAAATCCAGATTGAAATAAAAATTCATTCTTTAAATAACAACACTCTCTTCCTATCTTTTCATGAAAGTGATAGTCGCTACAAATCCCCGCTAACTCCGTAGAGATGAATTTTCCCTTTCTAAAATGTTCTAATTTTTATTAAAACAATTTTTATACCCAATTTCTTCTTTAATAATTCTAGTAAAATTGTAAACGAATTTTAAATGTGTGTATTTTGAATTACAGGTTATAACAAATATAAAAATATCTTTAAATAAAGACACGGAAATCCCTACAGGGGATTTGATATAAGAAAAGAAAAAAGTCTGTAAACTGATGACCGAGAAACTCGATCGGCTGCATTTAACGGAGAGCTAGTGTAAATTTACAGAGAGTCTTGGTTTTTTTCTGTGTTTTTACAAAAAAAAAAAAAAAAAAAAAAAAAAAAAAAAAACAATGTACTTACATGATGAAAGTATGTGATAACACGGAAACTTCTGTATACCATATAACTAGGTGACAATGAAGAGAAGAAAATTTTTCAACTAGATAAATTTTATTCAAGGTACCCAGGTTAATGTCTTGCCTAGACATTTTTTACTCTGTTTAAATAAACCACCGCTATGCTACTCGAACTTTAAATATAATTTATCTAGTTGAAAAATTTCTTTGTCTTCATTAAGAAAAAAAATATTTCTTAATTTATGAAAATATAACATAACTGCGAATGATAATAAGGTAAAGCTAGGAAAGTCTGCGCACAATTCAAAAGAATAACAATAAAAAATCTAAATATTATTTTTTTGCTAAACTATCCAGGAATAATTTTTACTTCATTTGTTTTTTATGAATTTCCATTGCTATTTTGTTGTTATGTTGTTATTTAATAGAACAGTTGTAATAAAACCAAGAAAGTTATTTTGCGCAATCTGTCCTTACAGAGTTGGTGTGATTGCGCACATGGGTAAGAGAGATTGTTGCTAATAATAACTACAATTAAATTGTTAACAATAATAATTACACTTAAATGACATTGTTGTAAGGTTTTTGTGAACAAATATTATTGTATTAGGAGTGAATACTTCAACCTAATGATTAAAGAATCAGAAAAAGGAAATAATTTTAAAAACGATTAAAAAAATTTTATTAAAGGGGGAAAAAATCAAAGAATCAGAAAAAGCAAGTCCAGATAAGATTACAAAATAACATTAAGCTACTTGATAACATGTTTAAGTTAAAATGAGTCCATTTTAATTTTTCATTCTTTTATGCAAATTTACCAATAAGCTGCGTAATCTCTCCTAGCATGGAAACTAATGAAAACAATGCGTCATCTCTTCTAAGTAGCAGATGCGCAAACTCTCCAATTTCGGTAGGAGAGATTGCGCGGCCTTTTATATAAACATGGGCGCTACTAAAACGGACCGTTGATGTTCATATTGTTAGTCTAGATTAGTAACTTAGGGGAAATCGTTTAAGTTTAAAATATTTTGTACTTCTGACATTATATCTAAATTCTGATGAATAGCTATGAAAATTTAAGCACTTACTTTGGGAAAACAAAACAAAATACAATGCTTTATCTTAGAAACTCAAAACAATCAACGTGCACTATCATGTAGACACTTCACTACTGCTGTTGTACAACTACCTGGAGTCACTGCGAGTTCACTCTACTCCTTCCCCCCGAACCTCTAAGTGCGCAATCTCTCCGACCGCGCTATCTCTCCTGTCTTTACCTTATACAATGACCTCTTCCGAGATACCCATGATTCAGAAAACTGTTCTTTAAGATGAGAAACTATTTTATTTTTGAAATTAAAAAAATCATTTAGAAAAACAAGGTTTCTTTTGCTGCCACTGATTTACTTTATGTTTCCGAGTAATTGGTATAGTGCATTAATCAGTTTCCGCAAACCAGACTCTAGATCTTTAGAATGCAATTTATTCTCATTCAAACATTTTCAATTGCTTAATTGAATTTATACTTGCAAGTGTAACAAAATAGTATTAATTTTAATGTGAATGTAATGTTGTTAATTTATCGTGTTTTTTTTGTAAAATATATTTGTCAAAAATGAAAATTTTTGCTTGAGAATTGGTAGCATCCGAAACACTAATATTCTGGGTGGAGAAAACTTCCTAATTCATTATAAAAAATAATTGGGGAAAGTTTTCGAAACTCAATGGTAGAAAAAGACACTTTGTAAATAAATGATTCTTATCTTTAAAACTTATTGGTTTCTGAGGTTTCTAATGATAAGGACACTTTTAGGAATCATGTGTAACTGAGAAGAGGTTATTGTACATATTTGTTCCTGGTTATATTTTCTTGATTACGAAACAGCTTTTTCTGTCTATTTTCCAGTGTACGTATATACAGATGTGTACAAACAAATTTGCATACGCTATATGAACATTAAAAGAAACTTTTAATTTGCTGATATACCTATACCGTCGAAGAAATATTCTAAGAATATAGTTTTTTTTAATAAGTAATTTATGCTTTTATTTTTATGACCAAAATTATTATTGTAAATTAATATAAACATAATAATTCTACTTTTAACTAACTTAATTTTAAATAATCTGAACTTTGAAGTATTTTATATTATATCCCTTAAAATTTCTGTAAGGTAAAGCTAGGATAGTCTGCGCACAATTCAAAAGAATAGCAATAAAAAATCTAAATATTAATTCTTTGCTAAACTATTCATGAATAACATTTACTTAATTTGTTTTTTATGCATTTCCATTGCTATTTTGCTGTTATCTTGCAATTTAATAGAACAATTGTAATAAAACCAAGAAAGTTATTTTGCGCAATCTCTCCTTATAGGGTTGGTGTGATTGCGCACATGGGTAGGAGAGATTGTTACTTATATTAACTACAATTAAATTGTTAACAGTAATAATTACACTTAAATGACATTGCTGTAAGGTTTTTGTGAACAAATATTATTGTATTAGGAGTGAATATTTCAACCGAATGATTAAAGAATCAGAAAAAGGAAATAATTTTAAAAACGATTAAAAAATTTTAATTAAAGGAAAAAAAAATAAAGAATCAGAAAAAGCAATTCCAGATAAGATTAAAAAATAAAATAATGTTACTTAATAACGCGTTTAACTTAAAATTAGTCCATTTTCATTTTTAATTTTTTTTATGCAAATTTACCAATAAGCTGCGTAATCTCTCCTACCATAGAAACGAATGGGAACACTGCGCCATCTCTCCTAAGTAGCAAATGCGCAAACTCTCCAATTTCGGTAGGAGAGATTGCGCGGCCTTTTATTTAAACATGACCTCTTCTAAAACGAACCGTTGATGTTCACATTGTTAGTCTAGATTAGTAGCTTATGAGAAATCGTTTAAGTTTAAAATATTTTGTACTATTGACATTGTATAGAAATTCTGATGAAGAGCTATGAAAATTCAAGCACTTACTTTGGGAAAACAAAACAAAATAGCAATACTTTATCTTAAACACTCAAAGCAATCAACGTGCACTTTTAAGTAGAAACTCCACTACTGTTGTTGCACAACTACCTGGAGTCGCTGCACGCTCACTCTACTCCTTCCCTCCAAACCTCTATGTGCGTAATCTCTCCGACTGCGTCATCTCTCCTGGCTTTACCTTATGTTCACAAACTCCAATTTGCTTATTTAACTGCAATTTACAGCAGTTAATTGAATTTGTTACTTAAACTTAAAAAAAACAAACTTTTGGGAGATTTTTCGTCTACTTTGTTGTTTTATTATCCTTAATAAGTGAAATCCAATTTACACCAAATTAAAAACATAGCTACATGAGTGTCTGATCTGATTAGACAATCTCTTTTCGTTAAAGAAATTATTCTTTGAATTATCTCTTAAAACTGTACATTAAAACAAACGTTGTTTAAATTAAAAAGCGTTTGGTGTTCCATTTTCAAGCAAAACTAAAACGAAGAAATTATATTGATAGATGTAAAATCAACTTGATAACAAAATTTGCATTTTTTATTTAAAATGGGATCTTTCGTAAATTTTTTCGTTTACTTTCAAGTTTCATTATGTCTATAGGTGGTAATCTAATTTACACAGATTTAAAAACAATGCTACATGAGTCCTTTTTCTGATTCGACAATCTCTTTTCGTGAAAGAAAACATTCTTCGGAATATCTCTTAAAACTGTACTTTGAATGAAAAGCAGTTTAAATTAAATGTGTTTGGGGTTCTATTTTGAAACAGAACTAAAACGAAGTAATTGTATTCATAGATGTAAAATCTACTTGATGACTAAATTTGCATTTTTTATTTAAATATAGGTCTTTTGATAGTTCTTTTGTTAGTTCTTTCGTTTAATTTCAGGTTTCATTATCCCTTATGAGTAAAATCGAGTATAAATACACCGAGTTATAAACAATACTGCGTTACTGATTGATCTGATTCGACAATCTCTTTTCGTGAAAGAAAACATTCTTCGAGATATATCTTAAAACTGTACATTAAATCAAAAATAGTTTTAACTAAAAAGTGTTTGGGATTCTATTTTGAAGAAACTAAACGAAGAAATTGTTTCAGATCTGTAAAATGTACTTGATAACGAAAGTTGCATTTTGAATTTAAAATTATGTATTTCGTTAGTTTTTTTTCGCTTAACTTCAGATTTCATTATTTCTGATAACTAAAATCTAATTTACACCGAATACAAAACAATGCTACATGAGTCGTTGATATGATTCGACAATCTCTTTTCGTGAAAGTAAACATTCTTCGCTCTATCTCTTTAAACTGTACACTAAATGAAAAACAGTTTAAGTTAAATGCGTTGGAGTTTCCATTTTGAAAAAAAAAAAAAAAAAAAAAAAAAAAAAACTAAAACTAAAACTGAGTAACTGTATTCATAGATGTAAAATCTACATGATAACAAAATTTGTATTTTCAATTTAAAATTACACCTTTCAGTATCAGATATTTTATTAAATAGTATAAGTGACTTAAAAGAGCGAACACATAACAATTTGAAAGTCATACTTATTTTCATCATATGATATTTAATATATTTTTTTAGAATTTGAATACGTTTCTAGAAGAATATATATTGATTGAAGTAAACTATTCAGAGATATTTGAGAGAAAAATCATAAAAAAAAACTAAGAAAGCAATATAATTTCAAAATTTACAGGAGGAAAATAGCATTTTTATATGAGAAATGTTTTCGTAAATCTTAAAACCGTATTATTTTCTAAGATATATTTTTGTTCTTTCTACAAATGATTTATGATGATATGGGAAAGTTTTCCGAAATCACGGAAAATAATGCAGTTCCTCAATGAGAATTCCTCAAACATTCCTTTTTTATCAAGAAATCATTTTACAGAGTTTATGTACACGAGATAATTGATGTCTATTAAAAACGTTAAATATTAAAATACTATTAAATATTAAATATTAAAATACTATTAAATATTAAATATTAAAATACTATTAAATATTAAATATTAAAATACTATTAAATATTAAATATTAAAATACTATTAAATATTAAATATTAAAATACTATTAAATATTAAATATTAAAATACTATTAAATATTAAATATTAAAATACTATTAAATACTATTAAAATATTAAAGGTAATAGATAAAACATCAATTTACAGATAAATTTAAATTTTTTATTGATAAAAAATACGTAGCGATTGCTTAAAAAAAGATTTTTCTCAATACCAAAGTAAATATGATACTTTTTATCTTTTCAATAAAATCTATGAAATAAAAAAGCAGTTGTATTTTTTACGTCAAACATCGACCATGCAAAATAATCTTTAAACTTTCTACTTAGAAATGTTAAATTACATTTAATATATTTAGACACAAATGTTTCAAAATATATAATGAAAAAAGATGAAAATGCGACATATTTTAACAGATTATATAAAATATAGTAAGATGAAAAATATGTTATTTTCTATAAAATGTTCATTTTTTGCAAAGACATTAATATTTTCCAAAAAAAATTAATTAATTAAAATTCTTCAATTTTTCTGATACTTTAACAAAATATTATTTCGATAAATAGCAGTTTATTAGTTTTCATAATAAAACGTACTGATCAAAGAGAATATTACTGTATTATCGGCAAATCAAAGGGGGATAAAAAATAAATAGCATAAAATGGTAAAAATTTACGTGTAAAAATAACAAATTTTGAAATTAATAACCAATGGAAATTTCTGGCACAATGAGCCTTTACATGTATATTAAAATCTTTCTTAGAAAATATTTTTATATTTATTTTCTAAATAAATATTGCTTCAGATAGTTTCAACTTCCTTGAGTATATGAAAAAAAAAACAGTTTGGAAAAAAAGTAAAATGAATCTCGCTATGAATGGTCTGTGTTACACAGAAAACGAATAAAAAGAGTTACCTGAATATTTATTTTCTGCACTCAAAGTAGGTAATAGCATTTTTATAAAGGTTTTCTGTATTTCTGATTATTATAAGCTTTTAAAAATTAACTGAAGTAATTAATATGTCTGCAGATATAAATTTGGTATAATTTTTAGTTTTTGATGTAACTGCTTTGAAGTTATTCGATGTCGAGATTTGATTAAAAATATGGATTAAACATAAATTTGTAAGAACTTTTACTTTAATATTATATGACCAGTATCACAATCTGATTAAGAAAATGTATGCAACTAAAAAGAAAAAAAAAATATATATATAGTTGATCTTTTAACCCTCCATTGCCCAGGGTAGAATGCATTCTACAAATTCTGAAATTAAGAGAATCTGAATTCGTATCAGAAATTATAAATAAATTTTTTCTTTTGTTTTTTAATCACGGAATGCCTGTTATTAAATAAAACAATGTTTTTCACTCCGATTTTCTTTTTTTTTCCAGCGTGTGTGTTGAAAAGTTCATCGGATATTCTATAAATTCTGAAATTAACAGCATCCGAATTCATACCAGAAATTACAAATAACCTATTTTATTTTCAATGACGGAATATCTGTTATTAAATAAAACTAAGATTTTCATTCTGATTTTCTGGTATGAATTCGGAATATCTGAAAAAAGGAAGATACGCGACACACCAGGAATCTTCCAGAACGTAACACATGGGCTGATAAGTTCCCGGTCTAATAAAGAAAACACAACTTTTTAATATAGCTTTATAACTTTTTAACTTTATAACTTTATAACTTTAATAATTAACATAACTTTAATAATAAATAATAATAATTTAATAATAATAATAATAATTTAATAAATACATAATAATAATAATTTAATAATGAATAACATACTTTTATAACGAAAAAGCTATAAACAGTGCTCAGGATAATCGATTCGTTGTTGTTTTTGGTCAAAAGTCAACATGCGCGGCACCCACTTTGACAACAGCTTTTTCATAGACAAAATAAAACCTACACATTCAAAATAAAACCTACACATTCCTTGGATATCTTCAGAGTCTGAGCTATCTCCTGAAACTTCACTTTACGGTTCCCCAAAACGATTTTGTGGACTTTTTTTATGTTTTCCGGAGTAACAATCTCTTTTGCGTGGTGCATCACTGGTGTCCGTACGACCACGTTTAAATTGAACAAACCAGTCAATAATGGTTGATTTACCTGGTGCAGTGTCTGCATAACGCTTATCAAGCCAAGCTTTTGTTTGAACGGTGTTTTTTCCCATTAAGTAACAATTCTTGAAATTCTTGTTTATCCATCTTTTTGTTTATCAACAAAGTCGTTCAACTGAAACCACTCTAACGTTTTATCCACACGGCGAATCATCATTAGATTTTTTGCTACCTTTTAAAGATTAGTATTTACTAAAAAAGGCATCGGTTGGGCGATTGCAACGCCATCTGTGTGCAAGACAGGGAACTTATCAGCCGATGTGTTAAATGAATCCATGCGACACCGCTGTCAAGCCTTCCCGACGACTTTTGGTAGTGATTTCGAACACCTTCTGTAGTACAACCTTTCAATAAAATGTTTTCTGTCCCATTAATGTGTTGCTGTTTCTGTTATTTTTCTCCGTTTCTTTGAACCATAGCTCACAACTATGTCATCTTCGACCCTGCATTCCTATGCGAGTCCGTGTCGTCTCTGTGCCCTCTACATCTCCTGCAAAGTTTCTCGGTCTGGTAGTGAAACACCCTGTATATGCTACTTAGGCAATAGAGGGTTAATTAACAAAAATTACGATCGTAAATCTGTTTTTATTTTCGTGCGTGTGTGTGTTGAAACGTTGCTTGAATACTTACAGAAGAAGAAAGCAATTTTTAAATAAGAAATAACTTCTTTTGGTTGCATTTCTGATTTCTGATAACATTTTTAAATACCATAAAAGTCCTTTATCAAATAATACGAATAAATTAGGTATTCTAATTGATTATTTGTGTAAATACTTTTCAAATATTTAGAAATTGTAAATTCTTTACAAGTAACAACTATTAAATGTCTCTTTACAAGCAGCCTTTTAAAAATTAATATGGCCGTTTCTCAAATTAACAAACAACATTAATGAAACGAATATGTTTAACTTAATTACATTTAATTTTTTTAATTGTATTTCCTTCAACAAATTTAGTTTTTGCATATATGGTATGTTAATATTTCATCACATTATTTCAGAGAAATGTGAAAGCATTCTTCCAAATATTTAGTCTTCGTTATACGCAAAAAATAATACAAATTCATATTTTATTTTATTTCGCTTTCAAAGAACTCATAGTCGGCTATTTAAAGTTGATTTATTTTATATTTCTGATTTTCTAGGCTTTTAAGAAGATACTGAAGCCATTACTATGCTTTCAGAAACATCATACTCTGAGAAAAATGACACTATGAAATCTGAGTAAATCGATGTTTTCATTTTGTTATGAAACTTTTTGTTTCAAAAATGACGACACAATGCTTTCAATTCTGAAATACCAGAAATACCCAGAATCTTGAAACATGGACATACTCAAAAATGAGCATATAGAAGTCAGTTCATACTCATTTTTGAAACATGAACACACTCAAATATGAGCACATGATGTTTTATTCTTAAGTGTGCGCATGTTTTCAGAAATGAGTATATATACATGTTTCAAACTTGAGTAATTTTGATTAGGAGCCATTTTAACTATGCAGATTTGAGTATTTTTTGCTCAGTTTTGAAAAAGTCGTTTTTAGAGTGTAAAAAATATTTCAGTTAAAATACAAATACAAATTACTAAAAATGGATGTTTCGAGTTCCATTCCAGAACCCTTCATCAGTACCCACATAAAAGACATGAAAACTGACGATATATATATTTTTTTACATTGTTTTTTTTCTTCTTTTTTTGAACTAGTATGAACTCTATTACAAGTTGACTAGCTAAAAGAATGAAACAACTTTGTAAAACAATTGCAGTATATTTTAAGTTACAACACGTTTTTGTGTCCAATTTCCGCAGCATCACTTTCGAATCAATATAAGAACAATATTACAGTTAATGCCCTGTGATAAACGCTAAACGATAAGAAACTTCTATTCATTTTAATACTTTTTCTACATTAAAAGAGTGGAAAGCAGTATTTTCATGAAGTATATTTTTGCTTAATTTCTGATGTTTAAGTTTTTAAAATTGTCTCACCTCATTATTAAAACAGCAAAAAATTCAATTGTATTTTTTATTGCTGGCTTAAATGTGTTGAAAAAGCTGTAGAGCATTTTATTTGAGCTAACAACAATTAATTACACTTTTATTTAAATTAACTCTTTTTATTGCTCAGTTTGTTTTCTTGGATTAAATTCCAGAACGTTATTCAAGTTTAATAAGATCATTTTTACAATTAATCGTGGAAGTTAAGCGAATGGAAAACTAAAATTGTATTCTAAAACCACAAAATGTTGATTATAATTAATATAAGGTAAAAGAAAATGTAGATAACAGTTTTGTGAAAGTTGCATATCGCATTTGAGGCCATCAAAATCAGAGGGACCCCAAGACCATGGCTCAGATAGTCCATGCATTTATCAGTCGCCGGAAGGGTAGCTCTTCTCTTGCCTATGGCATTAATTAAGCGGATGGAACTGATAAAAATCTGGGTATTTTTATCTCTACAAATTATTATTTTTTCTGTAAAGTTTGGTCGACCGCAAAAATATTCTATATGTAAATGATATTGAAGATGAAAAAAGAACTATATGAGGGGGCAGGGAGTACACGCCCTTCCCCTTCTTGCGCAAGGTCTTGATTGGTGTTTTTGCAAAGAGTTCTTGTTTTGGAATTGGAAGAACCTTGCATGCTTCATATTCTTGAATGCAACGCATTTGTCGATTAGTGCAAGAAATTTTGTTTTTGATACGACAATTTCCAAAGCGATGCATTCAGTATTAAATAACTGAATACTTCCTATAGCACATAACTGAAGACTTCCATAAAAATACAAGCCATATTTTTAGTGAAGATGAGTTACTCATACATGGACGTCGCGATAGAAACCCTCAGTCTTTCACCAGAAATTTCATACCAAAACATTTTAAATTTCTATTCTAATATATTTTGTTCGGAAGAAATATCGGATAATGAAATTATGAGGAACATTTTCGACGAGAATGAGATTCAGCCTTTAGATCCAGATGCAGAAGAAAATGAGACAGCCTCAATAAGGAACGGGATTCAAGTTGCTGAATGCCTGTGCGGAATTAGCACAGCTCCCAACTTTTAAACTTTTTTGTTACCACTTTCTTCGTTCAAAAACCTCTGCCGTATTTAATCGAAAAAGAAATCTGCGCTTAAATAATGCTAAAATCTCAGCACGAAACAAATGTTAACAAAAAAGTCGGAAAAGTTGGCAGCTATGATGTAGGCCTTTTCTTCAGTTTAGAAATAAATTTGGAATTATTGCAAACATAGAGAAGATCGCCTCACGTCTTGTTCTACATGTTGTTTTAGAACACATAAAAATGAGTGATTACTTTGAGGCTTAAAGTCTTAATAAATGTGAATGCATTTTGAAGATATTTTAAATTTTTTCCAGGTTTACCACGGATATAATTTATTAGGCAGTAATAATGATTCTAGAAAAATCTACTATTGTAGCATAGTGCCTAGGTGATCTCCTAAAATAGTAGTCTAGGATCAAGAGATTTCTGTGAATCTTCTGTTCGGTTTCTAACATTTTGTGCCTAGTAGAGCCTATTCTGTCATTTCTTTTACTATCGCAAGTATGATTGAATCTTTCTGAATATGATCGTCTTGGTTGTTCTACGCGGTCATGTGCTAATGTTGTTTCTGCGGTCGAATGGTGTGCATAAATATGCTTGTAGGTGTTTGACCGATTGGATTTTGCGGAGTCTCACCCTAGTGGTTCAAAAATCCAGATTTCAGACGGTAATTCAAACTTCGTATTTTTTTTTATGTGACGGTTGATGTAGTTTAAGAGTGAAACAGGATTTCTGCGGTGTAGAAGCGTGCGTTTTGTTAAAGTATTAATTTCTATATTCAGAATAAAATGAATTTGGATTTCATAAGATATCATCTATTTAGTGACAAAGACGTATTTCAAGGTGTATTTATTTATAGCGTTTCTCAGTGCATATAGATATTCTACGTAGAAGTATTTCTAAATACGATTAGAATAGCCATCTTGTTGGAGTAAATTGAGGACTTAGAGAATTTGTTGATTTAACATCCCGACTTCCCTGTTAGTTTTGTGTAGCTCGTTGAAGCTGTTCACCGCTAACGTATTGTTCCAGTTCCACTGCGTTGACTTTTTTAATATTGACTTTTAACAAATTTGTTTTTTATCATAATCATTGTCTCAATGGCTAATCATTTAGGTGACATGCCCAACAGTTACGTCACAATATACACTGCTCAAAACAATTAAAGGATATTGCAGTTTTAGGTGGATTTTGTATCTGGGAAACTCTTTAGCTGATTGATACATGGTCGACAGACATAGTAGGTTATATGAGAATAAATTACACATGTTTGGCAGAAAAAAATGCATTTTATTGCGCATTTGTGTACAAAAGGAAAAAAACACAATTTGTGCATATGAGAAAAAAAGAATAAGAAAAGGTGTTTTCTTCAAAGAAAATCATTTTCAGTAGGGGGTATGGTTTCCACGGGCGGCCAGAAACGTTGAACACCTTTGAGGCATGGACTCAATGAGGCTATTAATGACGAGTTGGGGTATTCTGCCCCACTTTTCCAGAAGAGCTCTTTCCAGTTCTTGGAGAGTTTGTGGGGGTTGTTGGCGGCCAGAAACTCGTCTTCCTAGAGCGTCCCAAACGTGCTCGATTGGATTCATGTCTGGAGAACACGCTGGCCATTCCATTCGAACGATTCCTGCCTCGAAAAGGAAATCCTCCACCAGGTTTGCACGATGTGGCCTGCAGTTATCGTCCATTAAAATGAAGTTATCTCCGATTGCTGCAGCGTAAGGGACTACAATAGGTCTGAGGATTTCATCCCTATATCGGCGACCAGTCAGAGCTCCATCTCGAATGATGTAGAGGTCAGTGCGCCCGTCAATGGAGATGCCACCATACACCAACACTCTTCCACCGCCAAATCTGACACTTTCGTGCACGAACGCAGGATTATTCCTACTGCCACGGTCCCTCCAGATAAAAATACGCCTATTATCCGGATGCACAGAAAAACGGGACTCGTCAGAAAACAGAATATTGCTCCATTCATTTCTCCTCCAGTTGACATGCTCGGTTGCCCACTCCCTGCGGTCGCGACGATGCCTTGATGTTAATATAACACATACCATCGGTCGGCGAGCATGCAGACCTACAGCATGGAGCCGGTTTCGGACAGTCTGAGTTGAAATCGTGGTGCCTGTAGCCGAGCGAAGGTGTTGTTGGAGAAGAGTAGCGTTCATTTTTCGGTGTCTCCGAGCTGTTAACGATAAATACGGATCTTCATTGGGCGTTGTTGCCCGTCTATGACCTTGCCCTGGTCTTCGGCCTGCACATCCACTCTCCAAAAAACGGTTCCAGATCCTGGAAATGACACTTTGTGACACTCCAATGGCTTGCGCTACTTCGGCTTGAGTTTGGCCCCCTTCTAACCTACCAACAATTCTCCAAGCTTCTGAATCTGTCAAATGACTTCGCTGAGACATCGTACTCATCGAAACAAAGCAATCACTGAATGCCGATCATCCTTGTCTTCATTCTCTTTTATCCAGTTGAAAGTCAAATTTCATTCGCTGCCGCTGAAGCGACGTTTTTGACGTCGAACTCAAAATTTGCATACTCCACAGTTTGAAAACCAGAAAAATTTGCATTTGTGATTCTCTTCTTCTATTTTCGGCAAAAAAAATTTCGTTTATATCTTTATTTTATATAAAACTTCAAATATCCTTTAATTGTTTTGAGCAGTGTATTTAAAAGCACTGAATAGTATTCCTAACCTACATAGAAACCATAACTATATATAATAGTAATAGTTTTTGAGGATTTTCAAAGTTAGGATTTCTCTACTTATCGAACTATTTTCGTAGTATTTGCAAGCTCGTAAAAACAAGCGTCTACTGTATCACGTTTATTGACGTAGAAATATTGGTCATAAATCCCCTGCAATTTTGAAGTAGATAAAAAAAATGCTACAAGAAACAAAAATATATATATACCCATTTGAACAATATCCCATAGCACTAAATTAAAATTTGACTTTAGATTTTATTATAAAATCAAAACTTCTAGAATATATGCGGTTAGACTTATATGAAATCCTATTTCATTAATTCAGAGTATCCTAATCATAATCATCTGAAAATTATACGTAATTGTTTTAATTACACTTTTAAATTTATTTTCACAAGAAAGGGTTGCGAAATTTTTATATATTTTATCAAAATTTTCTTTCAAAAGTATGGGGTGCATAAATTATGCACAGTCACAAATTATGCATGTAAATACAATAGCTAATATTGGTTATTAAATTAAACATAAAACATATCGAGGCATAGAGTATTTAAACATGATTGACTTTGCTAATTATGTTGAATGTATAATTTCAATTTCATAACTCAAAGATAGTGTAAAAAAGAAATGGTTATTAAATCTGATGTATTTAAAAAATAATAACATAATAATAGTAAAATATTTAAAAAAAAAATACTGTATAAATAAATATTTATTAATTTAATTTAAAATAAAATATTTTCTGTAGTAATAACATATTGTTAACGTAATCCAAATGAATACATTTTTTTTTATAATCCGAGAATAATCTGCCATAACATAAATATGTACCTTCTTGTATGTTTCTACGCGTAATATTCTAATATTTTTTTTTCTTACTAGCAACTCAGCCTAAAATCATATAGATATATTGAACAGTTACACAATCATGAAGCTGTAAGACAAAATTAAATTCAGAATACTTGCTATTTCTGATTTTTAAATACCCATAAATAAAATGATACCATTATAGAGCCACACATGTTCATTTATTTCATATTTTTTGCATAAAATCAACTAGTTATCTAAAAGCATTCTGATGTTAAATGAGCAGAATTTAAGTGGTTGCACCATGAATTATTTATGAGGTCTGGAAAATATAGATACAAGCCATATATACAAATATTTGAATTGACTGTTTCGGAGTACCTCAATTTGAATTTTTACAAAAACTTGAATTTCTCTTTTGATAAAAAGCGATGTTCTTTATGCATATTTTGATGCACTTCCATTTTATTCATTTCTAAATATTTTAAATGTATAGACATCAGATAATAAAAGTTTTTAGAGTTTAACTACCTTATTCTGATCAAATAAAATTCAGTCATTAAATAAGAACGTGTGTAAAAAAAAAAAAAAAAAACTTTTCCACATTAAAGAAATACCCTTTACCGTAATCCAGGTGTTTTTCGCGCAATTTTTGATATAGTGCTATTTTTGATCTAAGCTCGTGTAAGAAAATGCATTTGAAAAATAATTTTTGACTTATATTAGAATGTTTTAAAATAATATGAAAAGAAATGTTGTTAAAAAAGAGATATTTTTTGTTATTTTTTTTTAAAGTGGTGAAAAGTGTTACATTAGAGATAATAACTTGGCATTGCCAAGCAGGAGGATGAATTTTTATTTATTAAAGTGAATAAAAATGCATAATATACCATTTATCGTATTATACCGGGTGATCCAAAAGTCAGGACGAACTTTAAAAATGAATAATTGGAAAACGAATCAAGATACAAAGATACGGTTTGCACCAAACGGATGGAAAAGAAACCGGGTTTTGTGTGGCAACGAAATCAAAAATAGTTCTGTTGGCGACCAACAGATGGCGCTGTCGGATTTCTGATGAAGGATTATGAAAAGCAACAAACGATATAAAAAGGAGCAACTGCAGCAGGTAATGGTAGTCGAAGCTTGTATGCATCGAAATGCTGTCCATAATTGAGAAAGCCCTCTTAGTTAAACTGTATTATAATAATTCGGAAAGTGCCATTGCGGCATTGCGAGCATATCGCTACATGAAGAGTATGCGAGATAACAAAGGACCAATAACGTCTTCTGCATTAAACAAAATGATGAAGAAATTTGAAGCTATAGGTTCTTTGGCGTTACGTCAAAGAAGTGGACGTTCCTCAACAGCCTCTGCTGTTGGCACGACAGTGGAGCAGACGGTGCAATCCATGTCGGCGGTTGCTGCACAGGGGGTGCAGTGCTCAAGAAGTTTTGAGGCAGACAGGAGTGTCGTACGGAAGTGTCTGGAGAGCACTGCGAATAACTTTGCAACGGTATCCCTACAAGTTGCAACATAACCAAGAACTGAAACCTCCTGACTTCGACTCTCGTCGGGATTTTGCGAATTTGGTATTCAATGAGATGGAAGAGAAGCGCGATTGGCTTCACACTGTGCTTTGGACAGATGAAGCGCATGTCACACTCTCTGGCGCTGTTAACACCCACAATTGTCGAGTGTGGACCACAGAAAATCCACATGCATTTGTTAAGGTACCCTTGCAACAGCCTAAAATGACAGTCTGGTGTGGCTTCACTGCTGAATTCATAATTGGTCCATTTTTTTCGAGGAAGTCACACAGACGGGTTTCAAAATAGTTTCTGTCACTGGTCAGCGATATGCAGCACTGTTATAGAACAACATTATTCCTGAACTGCAAGAGCGACAGGCACTCCAAACAGTCAGCTTTATGCAAGATGGAGCACCCACTCATATTGCTCTGCCTATGCAACGCCTGCTACGCTCAACATTTGGGGAAGATCGCATTATCAGTCGCTACTTTAATCACGCATGGCCTCCAAGATCTCCCGATCTGACACCCTGCGACTTTTGGCTGTAGGGATTCGTGAAGTCAAAAGTGTACCGCGACCAAGCGGCATCACTAGCAGCAATGAAAGATGCCATCCGCCAAAATGTGTCTGCCACAACGCAAGAAATGCTACTAAGTGCTGTGAACGGTGTGGTGCCCCGTATCACAGCTGTACCTCTGAATGATGGACAGCCCATTGAACATTTACTGTAGTACTAATTAACTGTAATTAAGCTGACTTGTTAGTTGTCAACATTTTTTCATTTGTAAATCATCTTTTGGTACAATAAAACACTATAGCGCCATCTGTTGGTCGCCAACAGAACTATTTTTTATTTCGTTGCCACACAAAACCCGGTTTCTTTTCCATCCGTTTGGTGCAAACCGTATCTTTGTATCTTGATTCGTTTTCGAATTATTCATTTTTAAAGTTCGTCCTGACTTTTGGATCACCCGGTACATAAGCATTTAACAAACAGCATGAAAGAATTTCGAAAAAAAGCTTTCGTAAGTGTTAACTTTGCCTTATTTGCAGCTGTTTTTCAGAGCAGCAATGAAAACTAAGCTCTATAGCTGATGCTATTTGCCCTTGTTAACTTTTCAATACTTTATAAGTGGTGCTAAGTTTGTTAAATTTTGATTAAACTGTTCTTTTTCAATTACTATCATTCTTATAATGATAAATAACTCGTTGCTTAAGCATTTATACACTGAGAAAAGTGACACATTCAAATCTGAGTAAATCGATGTTTTCATTTTATTATGAAGCTTTTTGTTTCAAATAGGAAGACCCCATGCTTTCAATTCGGAAATACCATAAATATTCAGAATATTGAAACTTGGACATACTCAAAACTGAGAACATTGAGGTCAGTTCATACTCATTTTTGAAACATTGACATACTCAAAAATGATTAGGGTCAGTTCATACTTATTCTTGGAACATGGACATACTGAAAAATGAGCACATAGAAGTCAGTTCATAATAATTTTTGAAACATGGACATACTCAAATATGACACATGATCTTTTATTCTTGCGCGTGTGCGTGTTTCCAGAAATGAGTACATACATGTTTCAAACTTGAGTATTTTTTATTCGGAGCAATTTTGGCTATGCGGCATACGAAGATTTGAGTATTTTTTGCTCAGTTTTGAAAATGTCATTTTTAAAGTGTATGTACGATTTAAACATTCATTACTTTCTACACATAAACGATGATTGTCTTCTAATTAACACGTTTTCTAAAGCACAAATAAAACTTTTGATTTTTCACAAAAATTTCAAAAAAAAAAAAAAAAAATGAATAGCACAAATATGTTATTCAAAATGTTAGCTACACCAATAACGCTAATACACATGTTGAGAGTAAGGTCTATCTATCGAGAAGATTAAAGTCTGTTTGGTTTATTAGAATTTCAGTTCAGGACACGTTGATAGCTCCTTTAATGGACCGTACTGAACATTTCCCTACACCCTGAGAAAAATAAAGAGGAATGCCGTTTGAATAGCCTTCAACTTAAGTGATAGTAGATTAATTGCCGCGGAAATTCACTTGTCTATTATCCCAAATCCGACTGAATTCAATATCAGAAATGCCTTTGAATAATATGCCATAGAACTGAATTTAAAGTTGACTTTGGATGTGATTATAAAATCAAAGTTGCTAGAATATATGTAGTTAGACTCATATGAAATTCATTTTTTAATAACTCAGACTATTCCACAAACGATCCTCTGAAAATTTCACGTAATCGTTATAATTACAATTTTCAGAAATTTCCTTTCAAAAGTAAAGGGTGCGAAAACTATGAGAATCCTTAATTTTTTGGACAAAAATGTCGTTGAAATGTGTGGAGGGAGCAAATTAGGCGGAGGCACAAACAATGCGTGTAAGTACTGTTAATATTGGTTATTAAATTAAACTTATAAAACGAATTCAGACATAGACTTTTTAACATTACTGACTTTGCTAATTATGTTGAATGTTTAATTTCTGTTTTATATTTGAAAAATATTTTAAGAAAGAAGTGGTTATTATATCTGCTTAAAAGGATATATTGGAAACAACAATAGCAAATTTGCAAACCATATTACTGTAGAAATATGTATTTATTAAATTAGTTTAAAGTAATGTACTTCTTGTTGTTGTAACATGTTGATAACGTAACCCAAATGAGTAAAAATCTATTTATTGACCGAGAATAATATGTCTTAATATAAATGTAGACCGTCTTGTAATATTTATGCGTAATATTCTAATGTTCTCTTTTCTTATTAGCAACTCAGCATAAAAACATAGACATATTTTGAGCAGTTAAACAATCATGAAGATGTAAGACAAAATTAAATTCAGAATGCTTGCTACAGATGATTTTTAAATGCTCATAAATAAAATGATAACATTTCAGAGCTACACATGTTCATTTATTTCATATTTTTCGTATAAAATCTACTAGTTATCTAAAAGCATTCTGATTTTAAACGAACGGGATTTAAGTGGTTGCATCATGAATTATTTATGAGGTTTGGAAAAAATATAGATACAAGACAGATATACAAATAAAGTGTTTCGGAGTACCTGAATATGAATTTTTATAAAAATTTGAATTTCTCTTTTGATAAAATGCTATGTTCATATTGCATTATGTATATTTTGATGCACTACCATTTTATTTCATTTATAAATATTTTAAATTTACAGATTAGAGAAAATAAAAGCTTTATTATATTTTAACTACTTTATCCTGAGTAAATAAAATTTAATCATTAGATAAAATGTATGTATAAATATGAACAAAGTTTTCTACATTTAAAAAAAACTCTGTATCATAAGCCGGGTGTTTTTCGCGTCATTTTTGAGAAAGTACCATGTTTGACCAAACCTCTTGTAAGCCACAACGCATTTGAAGAATGAGTTTTGAAAATTTTGTTGGTATATTTTTAGACAATATAGACACATTTGAGTCAATCAATTTTTAGAACGTTTCTATAAGTGGTGAAAAGTGGACCATAATAGCGAGTTATCGGTATTGCCTAACAACAGGGAGATTTTTATTTATTAAAAGAGTATTCAAATAATCGTATTGTACACATAAGTTTTACTAATAATACGAACGAAATTTGAAAAATGCTTTCATAAGTTTTAACTTTATCTTCAGCTATTATTCAGTGCATCAATAAAAATTCAGTTAAGAGTTAATGGACTTTCCCCGATTAATTTTGCACTACTTTATTGATAATTGTCATATTTCAAATATGACAAGAAAAAGTGGCACAGTTTATAATAAACAAACAGTATACAATGGTAAAAAAACTGCACACATACTCCCACTAATTGTTCTGCAATTAATGTTACAAAAAAAGTAGATCAAAGCAGCTAGTAATTTAGAAAAAACTGTCGTAAACACATTCACACTAGATTTCTTGTAATTAATGTTACAAAAATATACGAAATTCACTTGTATATAAGAGCGAATTACACAAAATTAATTTCTTTAAACTCCCATTGATTTATTTTTTACTAACTCAAAAGTTACGTATTTCTTTAAACTTCTTCAAACTTAAACAAAAACCTGCTTTTCTAAAGTGTTCTGACATCTGCATATATATTTCAGTAATAATTTTATTATATTCACAAATCTTAGTTTTAAAATCATAACAACACATTTTGGACTATATTTGTGTTTCTCTAAGCAGAAAAACAAAGTTAAAAACTTTAATAAATAATTAGAAGTCGTACTTATACATTGCAGATTTTGTTATAGTAAAACATGTCTCACAGAAACATTTGTAGATCATTCTTGAATATGGTACGCTGCATTTTCGATGATGCCTAAAAATGAAAATTACTTTGAAAACTTTTTCACACTTTTAAAGTACAATTGAATTCAGACAGTTCGCATTTATACTGCTGAGAACTTTCTTCTCTTTTCCTTTTAAACTCTTCATCAGTGATTCATTTCTAACATTTTAACAACATAATACATATTGTTGAAAATCCTAAATGTAGTAACATACAATAACAAAACTGTCAATTATATATGTAAGTACTTTATACTATTCTTAATACTATTTACCTAAAAATATATATTTTATATTCTATTCTTTGAAACTTAAATTTTAATGTTGTGTTATACAATAATAATTTTATTATACATTACACGTTTTGTTATAGTAAAACTTGTCTCACAGAAACATTTTTAGATCATTCTTAAATATAGTAAGCTGCATTTACGATGCTGTCTAAAAATGAAAATTACTTTGAAAACTTTTTCACAGTTTTAAAGTACAATTGAATTCAGACAGTTCACATTTATACTGCTGAGAACTTTCTTCTCTTTTCCTTTTAAACTCTTCATCAGTGATTCATTTCTAACATTTTAACAACAGAATACATATTGTTGAAAATCCTAAATGTAGTAACATGCAATAACAAAACTGTCAAGTATATATGTAAGTACTTTATACTATTCTTAATACTATTTACCTAAAAATATATATTTTATCATATATTCTAATACGAGCAAATCTTGTGTGTGGTTATATACCGGGTGATCATAATTAAAGTTACGATTTCAAAAATCGATAATTTTAAAACTACTGGTCAGAATGACTTGATATTTTAGCAGAACAATCGTGAGGCAATGGAATTTTGTTTGGCGAAGGAAAAAAATAGTTCCAAATTGTGCCGATAGATGGCGTTGTCAGGGTAATGTCAGGGGAAAGACCAAAAATGTATTCTTGAACCCTTTCCGGCGCGGAGTAAATTTGTTTGCAAAATGATGAAATAATAGACTGACACCGGAATTTACAAACGAATCCATTAGTAAAAAGAAACTTGATTATTTTTCTGGTTCTTAATGAAAGGAAAATTTTAATTAAATACCGGGTGATTATAATTAAAGTTACGATTTCAAAAATCGATAATTTTAATTAAAACTACTGGTCAGATTGACTTGATATTTTAGCAGAACAATCGTGAGGCAATGGAATTTTGTTTGGCGAAGGAAAAAAAATGTTTCAAAATGTGCTCATAGATGGCGCTGTCTGGGTTCACATTGTCTGCAGATATGCAAATTACTAATACGTGACATGCGCACCGCAGACATAGCAACCATAAAAATGCAGAGCAGCAGCTCTTTGCCTGAATGCTTCATCATGACTCTGACTATGAAGGATCGCGCTCTGCTCTTGAAGCTTTTTTATAAGAACGATGACTGTGCACTTACAGCTATTAAGAAGTTTCGGACATTAAAATCCATAAAAAAAGGTCCAATAACAACAAATGGTCTGCAAAAAATGATTGCTAAATTCGAAGAGACCGGTTCATTTGACGTTAAACGGGGTAGAGGAAGGAAACCAGTTTCAGCTGCGGCAGTGGAAGATGTGGCTACAGCATTACAGGAACATACTGACAGTGATGCTGGAATCAGCAGTACAAGGGGGATTGGCCGAATGCTGGATATGCCGAACAGCACGGTGCGTAAAGTCCTACGGAACGTCTTACGCTGTTATCCGTACAAGATAACTCATGTGCAGGAGTTGCTACCTGCTGACCTGGAAGCACGTCAATCTTTTGCACTACAATTTCTTGCCCGGATGGAAGTGGACAACGGATGGCCATGGAACATTCTGTGGTCTGACGAAGCCCACTTTCATTTGCAAGGTTCTGTAAATACGCAAAATTGCAGGATATGGTAAACCGAGAATCCGTCCCAGCTACAGCCATTACCTATTCAGTCTGAAAAGGTCACTGTGTGGTGAGGAATAACGGCAGCGTTTATCGTCGGTCCATTTTTCTTCGAGGACATCACACCTGCGGGTCCCGTTACCTGCACAGTTACTGGCAATCGGTATGAAGCACTTTTGCGTAACCATGTTCTTCCGGCACTTCAACAGCGTCAGTGTGTGGATCGCATAATATTCATGCAAGATGGCGCTCCACCGCACATTGCTACTACTGTGAAGCAGCTACTTAGTGATAATTTCGGAGATGATAGGATCATAAGCCGCCATTTTCCAACAACGTGGCCGCCACGTTCCTCCGACTTAAACCCGTGTGATTTCTGGCTTTGGGGGTACCTGAAGAATGTTGTTTATAGCGGGCGGATTCAGGATCTAGCCGACTTGAAGGCAAGCATCACACAACACACCCATTGAATTAGTATAGATACCCTCCGATCTGTTGTGGAGCATGCCGTTTTGCGCTTCCAATTAGTAGCGGAACAAGGCGGAGGGCATATTGAGAAACTTATGCCTTAATAATCAGTAAGGTGTTTGTTCCATGAAGCTCTTTTTTTTCTTTTTTTGTCATTATCGCTGTCGTCGCTTTAAACACGTAGTCTTGTCTTTTCGCTAATAAATTTTTAGTAAATCTCTGAACTCTATTTTTTTTCTTTTGGCAACATCATTCCTATGTTTAACCCTTTAACGGGCGGTGGTCACAAAAAAGGACACCCAATTTTAATTCTAAAACTGACAAACGGCACCAAGAATATTTAATTAAAATTTTCCTTTCATTAAGAACCAGAAAATAAGCAAGTTTCTTTTTACTAATGGATTCGTTTGTAAATTCCGGTGTCAGTCTATTATTTCATCATTTTGCAAACAAATTTACACCGCGCCGGAAAGGGTTCAAGAATACATTTTTGGTCTTTCCCCTGACATTACCCTGACAACGCCATCTATCGGCACAATTTGGAACTATTTTTTTTCCTTCGCCAAACAAAATTCCATTGCCTCACGATTGTTCTGCTAAAATATCAAGTCATTCTGACCAGTAGTTTTAAAATTATCGATTTTTGAAATCGTAACTTTAATTATAATCACCCGGTATATATATATATATATATATATATATATATATATATATGCAAATTTTATCTTAAAAACGGCTCTAACGATTTTGACGAAATTTTGTGTCCTACCGTTTTGGGGAACCAGAAAACAATTGGGATGGGTCACATGTTCGAGAAATTCGATTAGTGGGTCATTTTGGGTCATTTTGGGTCATGGTGAAGCTAATTGTATCTAAAAAAACGGTTTAAACGATTTTAACGAAATTTTGCATCCGACCATTTTCGGGCACGAGAAGACTATTGGGCTGGGTCACATGTTCGAGAACTTTCGATTAGTGGGTCCTTTTTGGGTCAATGCGGGTCAAATTAATTTTATCTAAAAAACGGCTCTAACGATTTTGATTAAATTTTGTATCCTATGAGTTTTGGGCACGCGAAAATCTTTGGGCTAGGTCACATGTTCGAGAAAATTCGATTAGTGGGTCATTTCTTGGTCATAGTGGTTCAAGATCTAAAAAGCGGCCCAATTTACACTAAATATTGCATCCAATGATTTTCGAGCACAAGAAGACTGTTGGGCTAGGTCACATGTTCGAGAAAATTCAATTAGTGGGTCATTTTGATCATGGGTCATTATGGGTCAAGCTATTTTATCTTAAAAACGGTTCAGAAGATTTGAAATAAATTTATCACCCTACAGGTTTAGGGAACAAGAAGACTATTAGGCTAGGTCACATGTTCAAGAAATTTCGATTAGTGGGTCATTTTGGTCATGCGTCATTATGGGTCAAGCTATTTTATCTTAAAAACGGCTGCATCCTATGGTTTTCGGGCACGAGAAGACTGTTGGGCTAAGTCACATGTTCGAGAAAATTCAATTAGTGGGTCATGTTGGTCATGGGTCATGATATTTGAACTCAAATTTAATTTTAACCGAGCATAGCTCTGTCTTCCCTGCTCGTGTTCTATTATATAAAACTAAATTTAAAGTGCAATGTTATACAATAATAATTATATTGTACTTAAATATCGTAAAATAAGGCTGAAAATTTTAACAAAATATTTTGGATTTTATTTCTGCTAATTTACTTCTCAAAGCAAAGAATTTAAATAAATAAATAAATAAATAATCTTAAGAATTTGCTTAAAGGTGATTGTTTTCCCTTTTATTTTAGAAACAAATTAAAGAATTTTAAGTATAAGAAAAGTAAAAAAAAAAAAAAAGAAAGTGCATACATATAAATACCATATCATATTTAATATCAATAGCTCGCAGACAAACACATTTGGTACAGACTTTTCCAATCCAAAAGAATAATTTATTTTAAAGACTAAGCTTTAAAGATTTTACTTTTGATTTTTGTTTGTTTTAAAGATAAGTGCACTGACCTTACGTAAAAGCTTTTGAATGTTTATATGACAAAAGTATATTTAATAGCACTTATTTTTAAGACCTTTTTTATCAATTATTTTCTTAGAGAAGTGCTTTTGAAGCTTTCCTTTTAGAAATATCTAAAAACATTATAACTAATTAAATTGAATAAGTATTTACGAGGACCCTAGAAGCCAAGGGATACAAGTGAAAAAAATTTGATTTGGAGTAAATTGAGTTCAAAGTTTTGAGTCAATAGTAATTGACTGAAATAATTATGAAATTGTTGCTTATTTAATAGCGGCTTTCAAACTCTTATTTCAATAGCTGTGTAAAGAAGGTGGAGTACATTTTTTTAATTTATAGTTATTCAATATTGATAACCATGGATAAAAGTTTCGAATGCTGAAGTAGTTGACCTCCAAAACGCAGAACGTACTTAAAATATCACTTATATTTTTTTGCGTACAAACAAATAGCCTTATATATAGATTTCCTGTGCACTTAGCTCAGTTTTTCCAATTTTGTCAATTATACTCCTTGGCTTTTGGGGAACTCATATACACTTTTTTATTCGAGTTAATTAAATAATTATATTAAATCAGTAAAAACTAAAATAAATATTAAATTTTTCATAATCTTTCTAATGATCCATTTTTATATCAACAAAACAGCATAGTTTATTCAATATATTTATTTCTTGATAGTAACCAATGTATTATACTCAAAATTGTTTAAAATATGCTTATCTATTTGTAATATTGTCTGCCAAACTATTTGATTATATGTCATTATGCATGCCAAAAGTTTTATAATAAATTCTTTCTGTAAAACTTTATTGATGTTTGTGGATATACGTTTATGAATTTTGTTTTGAAAACACATTGCTAAATGTAATAATATTAAAATTAATCAATAATTTTCAAGTACAAAAACTATTTCAAAATACTTCAATGAACTATAATAGAATTATCATATAGAGGAACTTCGGGCATTATGGAATATCATTTACGTTTGATGCAATGTCACAGCTTGATATCGTTTAAATCCCGAAAACTGAATACAATAACAAACTTCAACTATCTGTGATTAGTTGTTTGTATACAAAAACCATTTTACGAAATTTATTCACATACAAACAAATAATAATAATGTAAAACATTTTTGGAAGGTATTGTGAAACAGTCGGGAAATATGGAATAGGGGTTAAAATGCAAAAAACGATCAAAATTTGGTAAGAATAGATGGGATGTTATCAAGAGAGCATGATCAAAATACAGTATCTAGGAATACACAGGGTGATTATAATTAAAGTTCCACTTTCAAAATGCTGTACAAAAGGAACCACTGGGCAGAATTACCTCAAATTTGAACTTAATATACTGGAAAAAGGGAGAAACGGTATGGCATAAGAAAGAAAAAGTTCTAAAGTGTATCAATAGATAGCGCTGCAAGCGGCATAACGAAAGTGTGTTCGGCTACAAATAACATTTTTAATCGAAATACGACGGCTTTGGCATGCGTTGCACAGTAAACCAACCATACTGTTCAATGTGCATGAGTGTTTCGGTTATTTGACGTAAAAAATGACTTCCAAATCAGTCAACAGTAGTGGTGCTGTTAGTGGGAAGACCATCCACGACGGCAAGGTCGTACCACATTGGATGAGAAAAATTGGTTTTTAATTGTCCTGGGGCCAAAAATTGCATAAAAAGCACATAATGATTCGGTTTTTAACTGTGCATAAGTGTCTTTTAATTTGAATATTATTCCGCTTAAAGCGCCATCTATTGATACACTTTGGAACTAACTTTTTTTTTATGCCATACCGTTTTCCCCTTCTTCCAGTATATTCAGTTCAAATTTGAAGTCATTCTGACAAGTGCTTCCTTTTTCACAGCAGTTTGAAAGTGGGAATTTAATTATAATCACACTGTACTTCAATGCATACTTCCAGATTTGCACAAATCACAAATATAAGGGTCATTTTTTGAGCCGCAGGAATCATGGAGTATAATTAATGGAGTTCCATATAACTCTACACCGTTGGTTTGGGAAAAAATGTATATTTATTGGTGTAAATCGCGAGCTAAAAAACGAATATTACAACACAAACTGTTAGTATTTCGGTGTACATTATGCTTAATTTCAATGAGAAAATATTATTTCTATTATTGAATGAAATTATCTCCTGAAACTTTCCAAAGACGAAAAACAAATATTTATTCCCACAACGCGTCCAGATGCCAACCGACAAACTGCGCGTTCTGGGGTGTATTCTGGAAACATTCTTAGGTAGTTTATGATATTGCCGCTTGGTGGCAGCACTTTACCAAACAGAAATCTTGGTATTCCATATTACCTGACTATTCCATAATACCCGAAGTTCCTCTAATGAAGTAGTTTCTAGTGAAATTAATCAGTTATTTGAGAGAAAAATTTTTCTTTTCATAAAAATGCTTGAATTTAGTTTTCAACAATTGCTTTCACTTGAAGTTATATATAAATGTTCATGAATGTTTAACCTGACATTATAAAAATTAATATAAATGGCTTCGTTAACAAACGCTAAATAAAATAAAAAAATATCTTATAAAATAACAGTCATAACGGTTTGAATTGACAAAAATTGAAAAGAGTTTGATGGTGGATTACAAAGACTGTAGTTCGTTTAGACTGTTACTGCTGAGCTAAACTTTAAAGACTGGTCACATGAGTAAGAGGTCTGGGTAAGACGAGTCTATCTTTAATACCAGGAAAGTATGTAATGAAAAGAATCTCCCCTAGCTTTGCTTTTGTGGGGGATGAATGGAAGAATTCCGAAAGTTTCGTATTCCTAATCAAATGCTTCCCTCCCTTTGGAATGGTTTAATTTTTTGGCAACATGCCAAAGTCTGTCTTTTACGACTGGTCTAGCAGTACTTATTTTTGCATTTATGTATTTATGTTTTGGAAAAAAATATATATATATTTGTTAAATAATAGAAAAAAGTAATTAAAGTTTTAATAATGCACGACAAATAAAATTTTGCAAAACTAGTTATAACAGGATTATAAAGTTCTGGTTACATACCCAGAAAAAAGTTTTGTTGAATCAACAAAAATTTGGTTGACCCAACAAAACTTTTTGTTTAAATATAGGTCAATAGAAATTTTGTTTGAATCAACAATTTTTTTTTTCTTTTTGCAATTCCAAAAAAAAAAAAAAAAAAAAAAAAAAATGTATCGTCATCAAAAAATGTTTTGTTAATTCAAGTAAAATGGTTCAATTTTACTTGAATTTTGCTAAAACAACCAAAATGTACTCAACAAAACATGTTTTGTAGTTTTAATCCATTCCTTTTTCTGGCTGCACATTCTGAGTTTTTATTTTTTTCTCTTTATGCTGCTTATTATGTTTTCTCTCGATTATAGTTGGAACAAAACAAAATAAAAATAATGAAAATTATATAATAAACAAATCAAAATCCATAACCAGTGCTCATATTTTTTGTTGTAATGTAAAAAAAAAATATTTTTGTTTCTTTTTCAGGTATGGTTTGTAGAAAATTTAATTTCCTTTATTAAATAAAGAGAAACATGTAAATCCTTTAACTTGTTCAAAAGTTATCGCTGTAAGACCGCTGAAAAAAACTGTATTTCGCGTAACTGTGTAAACTTTTGCTCTTCGCAGATACCGTCGGTTCGCAGTTCAGCATTTACGGCTCGCACGACCGTAATTTTAGTAATACTTTTCTTATACGACCACCTTTGATACATTCTTAAAGCTTCAATCACTACAAAAATAATAATAACAAAGTATATATTTTTTTCATCAAATCAAATCTTCCTGATCCATGTTTAAGTAAAATGTATACGAAAAGTAGAAAATCTACGTATACGCATACATAAAGTGTGTCTCATAAATATAGCATTTGAGTAAGGATACAGTATCTTATAACAAACCATTTTTGGACAGAAAACTAGTATCATAATCCATTTATTTAGTCAAATATTTAGAGCATCACACTCCATTTATTTAGTCAAATATTTAGAGCATCACACTCCATCCCGAAACCAGATGTTTGATCACATCTTGAATAATAATATTTAAATAAACTTGCAAAAGACATAGGTAGCTTTTTGACAAACGCGATGACCTTAAGCAAATGATTGGTAGTATTTAGTAATTCGACCAGTTTCACTGTGTGTTATATGAACTACATTTTAAAATTTCTACTATTTGTTGTGATATCGTTATATTTTATACAAAGGAAAGCGTGTTTGCATCAAATTTCATTAAAGTATATTAATTGTTTATGAAAAAAATCCAGATTAATTTCGGAATGAGAATTCTTATAGTCTGAATAAAACATGATAGAATCCCCCCTCCCCCGAGTAATTACGAGAGCTATAATGATCTCGAAACTGCCACGGTCGTCCGAGTATTAACCACTAGTACTTCACGGAACAGGCGGCGCGCGCTCTCGTCGGGGTCACGAAAACTACGACCTGATCACGGAAAATGCCATCGGAAAAATTTAAAAGCTAAATTCAGTACGTTTAACACATAGACCAGTCGGCCCGTGCGGTTTCGAGATCATTATAGCAAAAAAATGCTTTTGTAGAGTTGAATTTGTTTGTTAAAGTTGAATTTGTTTGTATTGTTTACCTCCCTAAAATTTCGAACCTTTATTTTCGGTGACCTATTTAGGGATATATTACATAGATGCTGATACGAAAACAAAATATATCCCATTTGATGATTACTTTTTTTTATGAAGGCTGAGACACCTTTTAAAAGAAAATTAAGTAAAAATAGTTTTCGAAACATGCAAAAAGTGTTTTGTTCTAACCTTATTAATGTAACTTGTGACAAAGAAATAAAACTGAACTTGTTTAGTAAAATTCATCAACAATCTAAACATATATTTAAAAAAACCAATGTTATATTATATTATTACTTTTCATTTAAGGAAAAATCCAATAAAAATGTTCATTTTATTGATATCATTAATTACAAAAATATAAAATTCCGTCCGGAATTAATCTTAAAAAAAAATCAAAACACATTTTTGGGTTATTTACTTATAATTTTTTAATTGGTGAAATAATGTTTAGAAAGGTTTTTTTTTTTCCTTTGTCTGGATATTAAAATTTGTATTTTCTGAGGTTAGATTAATTTCAATATAAAAAAAAGGAAAAAATAATATAAATGGTATACTAATTGAGTGCCGAGGAAAAAACAATTCAGTCCCCTTTCGCAAAAATTGAATTTTTCAGTGTCACGTTGTTATTGGTAAGCGTAGAAACTTCTTTACAATGACGTAAAGACACATGTGAAGCGAGATGTGGTGAAGAAGAAGCTGTACGTGCGCAGTACAGGATTTTATCTATACAATACGTAATTAGTGAACTTTTATTCTTCGCATCCGTCAGAAACAGAATTTGTTTCGGAAGAACGAGTGAATATCAATCTCTGTCAGCGTTTGGAGAAACTGCCGACAGAAATATTGAGCATATTGTAGCAAGTGTACTGTGGGAGAACAATGTGTCCTGTGAGGATGTTTTCAAAGGACGTTGTTTTAAGAGAGCATTTAAGTAATAGGAATCTTCGTCTGTTACAATGAGGACCATCTCATAAAAACGACTCCAAGGAATATTTTCAACAACTGAATTCACGCTGGCAGATGTGCATATCTGGAGTAAGGGAATACTTTAAGGATGTGATTCTGTATAACACATGATATCAATAATAATTTTCGTTAGGAGAGCCAGTCTCCGACCTATATTTTTTCCGAGTAGTATTAAGGTTTGAATGATAAGTAGAGTCACTAAATTTAGTGCTTCTGCAAATAAAAGCAAATTTCTTATATAAGTTCAAATACAATGCAATTTAACAAATGATCCATTTACAAAACTAAATTTAAACGTAACTCGACTCCTTTATAAGCTATGGAGCAAAGAATTTTATGAGCAAGATCTATCATTTTTTTATGTTTAAGTGCTACCTTACAACTTATTCCTTAACTATATTTGGCTAAATACATTAAGGGTTTTAGGAACTTTTTTCTTTTTGCTATATTCCTTTTTACATAACAGCAAAATTTTTCATCTGTCTAGCCTGGCTAAATTGAACCCATTTTAGATTATTCTATGTATTCTATGTTTTCAAATTTCAGGTAACCAGTTAGGTTTTTGCATGATGTGAAGGAGCCATATATAGCCAAAAAATCATTTTTATAACGTTTCTTAATGAAAGGATTCGAATACTTTTCGATACACAGCTTGTGATAAATTTTAGCATTTAAAAAGCCTTTTCTAACAAACGGATCTGATACATGTCCAGCATCATCTAACTGTTGACCAAATAAACATTAATTGAAAAATATTTGCTTTATTAACTTTATGACTATAATCAACTTCTTTTGGATTAGAAGCATGGGAATAGTTACGTCCTGGTATATGTTTCGAAATATTTAGGCCATAAGTTTCATCATTCAGTATAAAAGTTTTCACAAGCATGTTTTTATAGACGCTCTTCACACAGATGTTGCTTAAATGTTCTGAACCTCCGTGTATTGTGGCGTAATTATTTTTACAAATCCTCTAATTCCCATTTTTTCTATTTAATATACATTAAAGTTGAGTACGTTAATTTAAACTTTTAGCAGCTACATGGGTTGAAATTGAAGGGTTTTTCTTGAAAAGTTTCTATTCTTTATCAATGATTTTTAGTGTAGATTTAGATGGTGTACACCCTGTATGTTTTTTGTATTCTACTGTTTTATTTTCTTCATATTTCCTACCATTTCGATAAATGGTGTGTTTGATCTTTCGTTCATTTTGAAATTATTTAACCGCCGTTGATTTATTTTCCAAGCAACGTTTTCAAAGTGTTGGAAAACACGTTTTGAAAATGTTTCATTTTCATTTCGGCTCATGTTTTAAATAAAAGAGAAAACACAAGCATAATGTTGTATTACGAATCTGTAACGTTCCAATTACCGCTAAAAAAGAATAGAACGTGACAGATATAATTATTTTGATAATTATAAGATTAAAATTTTAGTAACCTTACTTCTTGTTCGAAAGTTTTTTTCTGTCTAAAGCAACATCAGTTCACATAAATGTAACCAGAAATAAAATATTGCCGTTGTAGAACCTGAAGAATTTTAACTATTCTTTGCAATTTTTTTTCTTTTTTGAGTGATTTTTTCCCTAGACACTACAGTAAACAAATAGTCCACGTTTTCAGAAAATATGTTTACAGTAGATATCTAATAACTCACAAAACACTAATTGTAAATTACTTAACATATTCGAATTATTTGTTTATGATATAAAAATTAGTTGCTTTGTTTACGCTAAATATTTTCTTATTTTCTAAAAAGTTTTACAGACTTTCAAATAATACATGTTTCTATGCTACAAAATCAGTATCACAAATCCTATCTCTCTTGAGTTAAACAAAATTTTGTTAATAATACATCATTTTTCTAAACATAATGCTTAAATAAATATTTATACCCCATGCTATCATTATGTTCTAAACAAATCTTGTTTAATACAATTTTAGTGTTATGGGAAACATAATTTTCTCAATTAATTTCCTTTTGAAAGATAAATAAACATTTTCTAAAAGTACAAGAAATATAATGTATTTTATTAATAATAACAATGAACTCATATACTTCATCTTTAAAAATTTCTTATATGTATAGAATTTACGGCTGAATTGCTTTGGAAAAGCACTGTGCTAGTATTTTGTTTTGTAATCTTGGAAACACATTTAATAGGAAACAAATTCTAAAATAAAACAAGTTATTGATATAAAAAATTAATAAATAAATAAATAACGAAAAGCAATAAAAAACAACAGTATTTACCTCAGCAATTTCATTGTTATTTAATTAATGTTTATTTAATATTTATTTAAACTTCTTCATAAAAATATATTTAATATTTATTTAAAGTATCTGCAGTGTTGAGCGAAATAGTATAAATCTTTGTTGACTGTTTCAAATGATGTGAGGCATTAAATTATTATACGTTTCATAAAATAACTTAATATAAACAAACTTCTATAGAACACAACTGAATAAAGTTACCTTGGTAGTCCTGGCAGACTTTGTCACAATGAAATGTTTAGAGACTTTTACTCTCGCATAAAAATTTTAATAGTTTTGTTCATATTATATCTTAAAATTACATATTTTTAACTTTTTGATAATGAAATAAATTTGAGTGTTTGTCAAATATTTACAGTGTTTTAAACCAAAAAAGTACACGAATTAAAAATGTTTTAATTTTTTTTTTCAGAAGAAAAACAGGGGTGCCAAGCTCCTACTAATCTTCCGTAGTATGGAAGTTAATTTGACCCAGGTTTAATACGTTTCGCATCTGAATTGTTTTTAAGAAATAAAATTAAATAAATTGCGCATAGAAACTGGAAAATAAATAAATAAGGATTTAACAAATACATATTCTTGTTCAAAACGTTGTTAAACTTGGTCAAATCAATCCACATATTACGGAAGATTAGTAGGTGCTTAGCATTACTGGAAAAATCATTGATTTTATGAGAAAACCTATAGATAATCGATGTTTAAATTATTGTTGAATGACTGATAAACATTTATAATAAAAATGAACACTTAATGTGAAAATATGTAAAATGGATATATTTTTTAGAATCGAAATTATTGTGAAAATATATTTAAATTATTCTTTTATAAAACATCTTAGAATCCATGAAAAGTAAACTAACAAAAGAAATGAATAATAGATGCATTAGAAAACTTATTGTAAAAATTATTTATTTCATATTATTAGCAGCTTTTCAACAACAAAAATATTAAAATTGAAGAAAATGTTATAATTCATGAAATATATCTGACTTTAATGTATATTCCTTGCCTGATAAAATTATATTTATTTTGCTAATGTCACGTTTTTCTATTTCTTTGCAAGTGAACATATATTAAAGTTAATTTGTTGTTTCAGCAATTTTTGGATTGTAAATATAATTATACTTGTATTATAGAATAGCAAATTATCTTACCTAACTTTTCTTACATCATATTGCATAATGGTATATAAAAATTGAAAATTATATTATAATGCATTTTATACATAACATTTTTAATTAAAATAAATGAAAAAAGTACAAATTTTTCTAAATATATTTTAGAATTATTCATTTTAATAAACAATTAAAATGCTATTTCTATCTACATCATCATGTTTAAAATTAGAAAAGGGATTTCTAAGTAAATACGTTTTAAAAATATTTCAAAAAGCAATTAGTACTTTGGAATATTAAAGTAGTAAAGAGTGGGTCTATAAAAATCAGAGTAACCATTTAAAGATTTTTAATTACGTGTGAGTACCGTTACATTTATATAAAGTTTCAGAAATTGTTAGCAAGGACAAATTTTACGTTTATTTTAGTTAAAGTTTAAATGACTAGAATGAACGTTTCAATTTATTTAAGATTCAAATATGAAAGAATAATACTAAAATAATTTTAATATTTATGAATTAAAAGGTTTATTTTAAAACGTTTACTTTTATAGCATACTATAAAGACAACCCCGTAGTAATTAAAGTAAGTGCAGTTATTTCATTAAGAGTTGGTGAGATCTCGAATTTTTCTCGCTAATGTTAAACCTATAGGCTTGGAAAACAATTGTATTTTTAATATGTCTCCACAGGAAATTGATATTTTAAACTTTGTTCTCTTCTTAAATTACACCTTTTTATTTTTTAGTTGTTAAAATATTTCTAAAATATGGACTCCATTTAAACTTTTCGATACTGATACGACCATGACACCCGGCCAAGCAAACTCCTGGAATATCGCCCGAACACCTTTTCCATTTATCCCCCTCGCTAATATCCAACTATTGTAGCAAAGTTGGGGATTAATGGAATCAATGGGTGGGTGTAGCCTTTTGTATTAGTTATTTAAGGGAGGTTCCACTTTTACCTCTTATTGTCCCCCTGACAAGAAGCAGATATAATAAAGAGGGAGAAATAATTTAACAGCCTGTTTCACGTTCGGACGTTAGCCGTAGTTTGAATGTTATAGTGTTCTTATACTTCAGTATTGGGAATTCAAGAGCTCGAATACGCCATCTGGTGGAGAAAAGATATAACTTCTCGCTTCAGGAAAATCCCTTGCAAGCCCATTGCATTACCTGCATTTTTAATTTGCTCATAATGATTACTTTTTTACACAATTTCAGCTAATTGATATTGATTATTGATTGTGATATTTGTGTTCCATGTTTACATGACAAGGTAAAAATTATCCAAATTTGAATATCTAACAGTTTCAAACGCGCTTATAGTACATAATGCTTTCAATGGTACTTTAACATTAGTTAAAGGGACAATTTTCCTGTACCTACGGCTGCGATCAGCGCCTCTATAGGCCGTTTCAAGTCCCAATTGAAAGGGTTAATAATTTATGTGGTAAAATCTTACCAAAGCTCACAAGCTGTAACTAATAATTTAACATTTATTTTTAGATAGCGTAAAATATACTGATTAGCCAAATCATAATATCGAACCTACAAATTATACTGTGCTACATATTTCTCTCGCAAAAATCCCGCAACTAGTAGTATTATTAACTCCTACCTGTCTTTTATAAGTTTCCAGATGCAGACTATGCCGTATCTGCAAGCAACAAGCATGAGATACTTCTGTATTATGAGTTGGCGGTTAGTAACTTTGGGTGGTTGATCACGAAATATTGTATGTACTCATTAATTTTAATAAAAGATGTAATTGGTAATTCTAATAATAATGTATGACCTAAAATGATGATGTTATAACAAGGAACGTCCCCTTAAAGCGCATACTCGGAAAATATTTTTAAAAAGGCTAATAAAACTGCTCATGTACATTATAAAGAATCATTCAAGTGAACAAGTATCTAATAAGTCAAATTTAGCTGCGAAGTCCCAGTAGAAAATCTGTAAAAAAATAAAATACTTTCGAGTATTTGGCGTAAAAAAACTCGATTTGGCGAGAAACGCTTTTTCCACGCAAAATGAAGCGATTTTAATGCATTTGAAAATTGTTTATTAAATGAGTGTTTAAATGCACATTTTAATAAATTCAAACTTAAACGACGATCGTTTTTTAAATAGTTTTTTATTATTTCAATAAGTTTATACAGGGTGTTTCACAAAGGACCCCTAACTTTAAAAATCAGTAACCCAGAAACGGTGATAGATAGGAGCATGAAACCAGTGGTATGTTTATTTTAAAAAATCGTAAAAAGCTTATACATGAATCTCAAAATTTAGTTAAAAATAGCACTGATAGATGGCGCTGAGAGCGTTAAGAATCCTTCTAAGGCGAGTTCAGAAGCATAAAAAAGTAGCCGTCCAAGATTTTGCCATTGAAATCTGATTGGCGAGCTATTTGCCAAGCTTGTGTGTCGATTTCCGGTAACACATTACAGAGAGTCACTGACAATTTCATTCTGCGTTTGCGACATGTCTGTCGTGTAAAAGGTGCACATATTGAATCACTTTTTATGCGATGCGCCTATTTATCGCAGCGCCATCTATCGGCACTATTTTTAACTAAATTTTGAGATTTATGTATAAGATTCTTACGATTTGTTTAATAAACATACCACTGGTTTCATGTTTCTATCTATCTCCGTTTCCGGGTTGTAGATTTTTAAAGTTAGGGATCATTTGTGAAACACCCTGTATAATATCTATGAGTGGCGTGTTGTTGCAGTTATTAAATTTTAAACGGTTTCACCGTCTGGAAAAAAATTAAGTGTATTTTAAAAGTAACTGCCTCATTAAGAGTTCTGTGATTATAAATTTCGATATGAATAATTTGTTGTTTCCACTGTATCAATACTGTTTTCTTGTCTCCTACACTAACAATATCGAAGCTAAATTAAAATGACTCAGAATAGACCGCTAATGTAAAGCTTGAAACAATTTTAATCCATTTAATTTTTTTTTTCTAAACAGTGTAATACGATAGTTAAATTTCACAGTAGATATATGTAAATGTATATAAGAAAACTGTAGTTTTAAAAGAATATTTATTTAAGTTAAACTTGCTTAAACCAATTCAATATGAAGGGTAGAAAATAACTTCCTTAAAGAGTATTTATCATAAAAGCGTTTTCTTTTTTTCGTTGTGTCAACAACCAACGATAAATCGACAAATAATTATATTTTTATTATTTTTTTACGGACGCTTTATCGAGGTTCCACAAAAAAGTTTTGTTATAGACAAATAAATCCCCATGAGAAGAATATTCTGTATTCTTTTCCAATTTTTCTGTGTATGCGCTTATGGAGACCTTCCTTGTAAGCGCTTTGACCATGATATTTGAGAAAAACGTTATTAAAATTTCATGTCTCTATAAACAGTGCTAGATCGAACATGACATTCTCATAATACTCTTGAAAATGCGTTGGCAGTTGTCAAATTGTAGATAATGCTAAGGACGTACGAAAAATTAAGCCGCCGCATTTTGAGAGTGATAACGAAACAAATAGTGTTATGAGGTATGAACTTTAATTGGATCTGATGAACATGTTCCCTAAAGAACTCTTGTTCAGTTCAGATTGTGTAACAAAAAACGTTTGCATACCATAAATTCGCCGTGGTTGTGTATAGAGATCACGTAAATTTGTACCGGCACAAAAATGATGTTCAGAGATTCCACATAGTTGTTAACGTTTTCATAGTCAACAGTTCCGCAGTGATCGCCCGCAAAAAGCATAATACATTTGCCACCGATTAGTGTGAAACTTGCAGTAAAAAGAGCACTGATTGTTTGTCTCAAAACCAGCAATCTCTGAAACAATCATCGATGTTATGAAAAAGAAATTTGTTGCGTTAAACACTGATCTCGTTCTCATTACCACATGGTCCAGTCACAATGCTTACGAAGACACTTTTTACGTAAACATCGATGATATAAAATAAAAGGACCGTTTCAGTGTAAATTAAAATTAGTATTAAGGTGGTTCTCAAATGATCTGCTGAACAGCGCAAAACTTATTTTTAAACGCAAAGGCATAAAATTGGCAGACCTGACTGTTGAAGCTCTTTGGAATTTGAGTTTTCTATTTTCTGATAAATAAGTTACTTATCGAGTTATAAGCGATTTGTGTCACGTGACAACATATATTTATTTTTTCTGCAGCTGAAGCATCGGGAATTTGGTTCAAAACACCGACTTTGAAAGTGTTTTCTGAACGATCTTCTGCCTTTACCAAAAAATGAAATCTTGTTTCGATTACAAAGCTTCTGAAAAACAACATCTGCCCATTTCATTTAGTTGTCAATATTTCGACTGAAATCAAATGCAGTGGTCAAACATAATCATTTTTCAAGTCTAAATTGGTAGTAGAAATTAAGTAGGTGCTTTTTTTATATACCCACGATTCCATGCTTAAAATTAGAAATCAAATTTTACTATGACTGAATCAAGTAGATAAACGAATGCAAGAAAAATTAGCAGCTTTTGTGAGTAATTTCAAAAACAACTAATGTGACAAGAAGTTCACGATGAAAATTATTTTTTTAAATAATGAAACTTTAATTATATCCTTAATTTTTAAAGACTTAATGTGCAATAACCAATATTATTAAAACTTTATATTTGCTACATTAATTTTATATTTTATTTTTTACAGTGCAAACTAATGATCAAGCTGGCGAAAAGCAAAAGGAAAATACCAAATTTTGTTGCGAAATTTTTCATCATTTTTCAATGTATTTTTTTAATCGCAAATTAAGTAATCTATCAAAATTGTTTCTTGATTAAAAACTTTTATTTCTTTTCTCAGCTTATGATAAAAATATACCTTATCTTTATTTTTGATAACATTATAATGTTTTTGTTGAAGTAAATAATTTTCCTTTCATCAAAATACAGAATGTTAAGAAAAAAGAAATAATTATGTCATGCATAAAAAATGCGAATAAGCTCTTCACATATTAATTTTTTTAAATATAGCACCTTTAAAAAAATCCTTTAAGAAAAATAATTAATAATGATTCTTACTTTAAAATTTATTATTTTTTTCAAAAAATGGTTTCAAATTAATTTTTTTCTTCACAGATTGAAAATAACATGTTAAGAAATAAAATCGATTTACAATTATATCACAAATAACGAAATAACTGTATTATTTGCTTAATTTATATAAAAAAAAATAATTTAAAAAACTCATTTTGTAGTATCCGTTCTATTTTACAAGTCTCCCCGATAAATAAAATTGGAAAATATAATTTTTCATTTCATATTTTAATTTTTTTTTTTATTTTGTTAATTTAAAAAATATATTATTTCTCTATCTTTAGAACCCCTAAATACGAAAAATAATTATAAAAAACGAATTTCCAACTGTACTTCTACATATTAATTCGTTGATTTCTGATCATTTTTGTTGACGTTGACGTTCAATAACATTTCTTTTACAACAAGCATTAGTAACATGACTAATTAATGTTTTGCGACTCGGCTCGGTAATAGTCATGTAAATCCCGTTAAAATACATGTTTGTCAAAAATGATAGAAACACACTTCCAATTGCAAAAATTATATAAATCAAGTACAAATTTTAGATGTGACTTTTTTTTATATATTAGGAGCTGTATACATATTAAAATACTAAATTTAATTTTTATTCGGAATTTGAGTCCTGAAAGTTGCATTTAGAAAAATATCCTTCGTTCAAGAAGGACATAAAAACGTACTGTTTTTTTACAACCGAAACTTACTAAATTATGATACTTATGAAATTTCAGTGTTTCCTGGCACTAAAATCTGGAAAGAAGAACTTTTAATGCAGATAGACATTGAAATTTCTTAAAATGCAAACAGTCATAATAGAAAAGTTTTGGTCGTCACAGAATTGGATTTTTTAAATAATACTCTTCCTAGATATAAAAGACGACATTTAAAAAAAAAAAAAAAAAAATAATAATAATAATAATAAAAAAAAAAAAAAAAACAAGCGGGAAAAATTTTACCTTACGACAGAATATAGATTGGCCACCCACGGCTGTTATCGTCGAGATTTTTTCAGCCAAGTCTAACTCGTCAAAAAAAAAGTGTTTGTTAGCATAAACCAGCTTCTCCACTTTAGAATTTAGTTAGCGCTCTAAGATTTTTTGTGAGGCTGGCGGAACATATTAGGCACGAACACACCCAGTTTTAAAAAGATTCGGTGACTAGAAGTATTTTTAATAAATATAATAGTAAAAAGATGTGGCTCCAATGAGCTGAGACGGGGCGAGGTAGTCGTTGTTTACAAATGTGCTAGCTTAATGACACCCTTTAAACTGTTTTTAATGGTTCAAGGCATTTTAGCACTTAATAGATAACCTAAAAAAGGTAATGAAAAGTTCTATGATAGCAGCTTTTATGATGGATACAGCTAAGAGAAGTTGTTTAACAAATGATGAGTTAGCATTAATTGACGGGATCTTGGAAAGCGGTCGGGGAAGGGAGGGGGAGCTATACAAAACACAAGTGCTCTACGAGACCCGATTTAAAATGAATCCTCACTTGCAATTGAGAGATGGGACTTTAAAAGGGATCCCCCTTTTCGCCCCTCTGACGGTCCCCCCAAGAGAGGTACGTAAAAACCGAGGGCGCCAAAAGAAGCGGGGGGGAGGGAATACCTTTAGCGGTTTACAGCTAATTTTGCTGAAATTTTGGAGCTGTCCGGCCCATAGGAACAGCGAAAAATGGGAAAAACTAAAATAAATATGAGAAATTGAAAAAAATAAATAAGAAAAGTGCTCCTGACAGGAGACGGGAGAAAAGGAGGGGGACAGTAGAACCAGACAAAAGTGCTTGATGAGATCAAACTTTTGATATTGTACATGACGGGGTTTGAACACCTTGAATGTCTTCCCCGTGGGGGGTAACTCCGGTCCTATGGGAGATAGGGCCTCGGGACCCTGTTAGAAATGTCGGCTTCGACGATTTTAACTTCGTTGGATCCTTTAGCCTACGTCCTCTGTGGGGCTTAAAGGGGCTGAGAAAGATGGGAAAAACTAAAATTTAAAAAGAGTTGAAACAGAGAACTATGTTTCTTAAGGGAGGGGGGAGTGAGAGGCGGAGAGTAGGACCAGACCATAGTGCTTGACGAGATCTATCTATTGATGTGTTACATGAAGGGGTTTACATGGGGTTTACATTTGGGGGGAGCACCAAAAAGGTCTTACTGAACCTTTCCCATGATTATGCCAAGGTTGCAGTTATGATTTCGCCAAGATCATCGCAAAGTTTATATAGACATCCTATATGCGCATATGTATATTCCAAACACTCCTATATGTGCTATATACGTCATTATACACATATTATTTATGTTTTATATGTCGTATATACATCATATACACATGTCGTATGTATACATCATACATGGCTATAACTTGGCCACATACGTACAGAAATGTTATATATATATATATATATATATCATATATTATAATAATGTCATACATGCTTTATAATTTGGCGATAAATCTTGGTCGCTTGGCAGTTCATCCTTGGAAGCCGCTATAACACGAAAGTACCAAATTTACAATATATTAATGAAAACAGAAACAAAAATATTTCATGCTTGGTGGCTGCTATAACACGAAAGTACCAAATTTCTTTTTTATTTTTCATATCTGATAATTTGCATCTATCCTTTTTTGTAATTTTAACATTTTTGTAACGATTTTATGCATTTCTATTGCCTATTCAAAGAAAAATCCTTCTAAAGTTACAGAATTTCGTTAAAAATGGTTAAAATAGTAAAATGTGGACATCGTTTGGTCCATTCTCGACCGAAAGCAACAACCGTTATCATTATCGTTTTACGCGTGAAGGTTTCGTTATGGTACTTCATTGTGAAGTTTGGTAATCTTTGAAATTCATTATTTGAAAAACGGCATAATAATTCGATTTAAAATTTATATCAAGAAAAAAACAATTTTTTTCCTTTCTAACGCAGTTTGTCTAATAATTTTGTGACAAATACTTTTTGAGCTATTAATTTTTTTAGTAACTTCAAATGTTTCATTTTCCGAGATTAACCTGTGGCAACGATGGATTGCTGTGACTTTTCATAAACATAAAAAATGATAGAGATTGAAAGAATAAGCCTCCCTGTGGGTGGCTAATAAAAATGTAAAAGTCCACCTAACTCACACATTTTTCTCCTTCAATGTCTGCATTATATTTTCTCAATAAATTGTGAAAACTTTTGCGAAACCAATAATTTTAGAAGAAAATACGACAATTTCACAAACAATAGAGTTACCCTGGTAGAGTCGCCGCATCCGGGATAGATGCCGCACCTTTTGTATTTCGTGTAATTATCCATAGTTGACAATCAGTCTCACAGTATAGGTACGCAATGAGATTACTTTAACCAGTGTATAGCGTGAATCCCATTTCGAAGTTTACTTGTAGCTGTACAATCCTCATTTTGCTGAAAGTGCATGATTTCACTATCCAAACTTTTAAACACGTTATGCGTAAATACTTTTTATACGATAATTTCTAAATACATACATGATTTCGAAGTCAAAACTAAGTGTAACATCAGAGTACTGTGTCTGTGGTTTCGTCATTTTCTTTGCGAGAGCAGGCAACTGTGATGTGCGACGTCTGTACCGTACAAAATGGTATACATGCCACACTGCGATCCGGTATACATGCCGCAGTTTCTTTTGTATGGAATGCCTCGATTAATAAAATTCAGTTCATCAGACATTGATGAATGTTCGAACAGTAGGAATTTTACTTCACCTAAGAAGAAAAAGGGAAAAATAAAAAGTAAGAAGGCGAAGAAAGATGTAAGTCAAGACGATAATAATGAAAAGTTGGATCACACATGTGACGCAGAAGTTCTTTACAAGGAATGTGTAGAAAACTACTCTAAAACTGAAAGAAAGTGTGATTGGCTTCGTTGCATCACGTGTCAAATGTGGTTACGTAAAGACTGTACTATTTTCGACACTTTTTGTGCAGATGGTAAAAAAAAAGGTCTGTTATCAAATAAAACAATGTAAACACTATTTTACATTTTTTATTTCCATCTCTAATGATGTTACGTAGTTGCTGAAATAACAATTAAAATCCAAACTTTACAAAATAAGTTGATAATTTTAGTATTGAACAAAGTAGGCAGACTAATATTGATTTAAACCTACTAATACATTTCATTGTACCCATTTAGTTTTGTTGTTGTTGTTGTTTTTCTTCTTCTTACATAGTTAGTCCAGATATGAATATTTGTTTGAATATTTTTATTTATAATTTCATTCTGTTCTCATGACAAGGACGGCATAACTCCGGCACAAGTGCGGCGTCTCACCCTGAATGTACGGGTGACGCGCCGCAGTTTAATGTTTTAGAAAAAAATTGTTATTAATCATTATTTTTTTTTTTTGTCATGTTGTATATTTAACATTAAATAACACAGCATGATTTTTTTTTTTACTTTATGTGCACCATGGTATTTTATACACAAATTCAAAAACATATGCGGCATCTCACCCGGAATTACTCTATATTTTAAGAAATACTTCCAAAACATGAGAAGAATTTTTTTAAGTTTTAAAATTCTCTTTAATACTCTGAAAAGATTTTGGTCTTGCTAACGTTGCAATATTTTTCTTTTAATAAAATTAAAATTTATTATAGTCTATTTTAATAAGAATTATTAAAACAATAGAGAAATTAACATATGAATGTATAGTGATATAGAACATATCCACATTTAATTGAAATAGAGTGTAGATAAAACAATTGCTATTAATTTATAATCAGAATGATTCATTAATTACTAGATGCAGAGAAATATCTTTTTAATTAAGTTCAACGATTATACAATTAATCTCATATAAAATCTTTTAAATGTTTTAGTACGAAAAATAATGAAGCAAATCAAATTTTTGGTACAAGCCTTTTTTTGGAGAGAGAAATTGTTTATACGATGTTCTTTAAGAAATATATAATTGTACTCTTTTAATTAAATTGAATCAAATTTGATTCATAAAAGCTTTTTTTATGTTAATCAATTTATCTTGTGTTTATTAATTTTAAAATGTGTAATTGATTCGCTATTTGAAATAAAAAGTATACGGTAAATAAAAATTTTAATAGATTTCATTTTGAAATATGTTTTTTAAGTGAGCCATTGATTAGTTATCGGAAATAGCAAGCATTTTAAAATCAGCGTATTTATACATTAATAGCATAAGTAATAGATTAAATGATTTTTTAAATGTTTGCGGCGCCAATTTATAATGTTTAATATCTAATCGCAAGACATTTCAACGATATCATGATTTGTTTTTCTGCCCATCAATGCTGTAATATTCTCAATCATTGATACCAGGATAATTTTTTATGTATTCTTAGCAATATCTCATTAATCATAGAAATATCCGATTTTTTGGTGAGGAGTATAAAGTTACTATAGCGCCGTCAGTACTAAATCGTTTAATAACAGCTCTTTGTTATTCAAATTTTAATAGTATCATAGTAACTTATCGTAGACTGTAGTATAAGGCAATCATTTCATGAAATTAATCGAGATTGTAAACTAAAAATTTCATTGATAAGAAAATTTAAATCTCTCTCTATATATACATATATAGAGAGAGAGACGTGTATGTCCTATATTTCACTTTGCAGCCACAACTACCAAGCGTAGACAACAAGTGTTTTTATGTGGTAGTATAGTCTCTCTCATCGTGCACTATGGTGGTTGCATGTTGATAGCTGTGGGGGTTGTGTGAGAGGTTTATGTATCAGAACGCAAATTTTTCCCCATTCACTCTCCATTCCACCGAATGATTTGAAAAGTCAATGCTGAAAACCGTATCTTAAGTATTTTTCTCTATTTTTCCCATTTATATCTCCCTCTTAGTTGCATTATATACCCGTCACCGTGTGAGATAGGGTGGTTGAAAGTGGTTGACGTAGGGAATTTTAATATTTCTACCAAACTGTTCTAAAAAAGGTTTGAAATCTTCTTCAACGGGAGTTTGTTCATTTGACTTAACTTGACCGCATTAAGATATAGATAACTAAGCACAATGATTTTGCGTTCCCTAGCGGTGGAAATTGAAACTAAACGATATTCCAGCGCGTGCGTAGTACGCCTTCTATACAATGCTGTTGGCAGCGGGGATGAGTGTCGGTGTTTCGTTTCGAAAGAGGTTTGTTTAGAACAGAATGCTCGCCAAAAATAACTATTTTTATCGAAACCATAAAAGAAAGTTACTGATTTCTGGGCAACGCCGAACGGATGAGCTAGTTTTACATAAAATGCAGTTTCCACCATGAATAAACAATATTGAAAAAAAAAATCACATAAGTTATTTTCGTTTTTGAACAGAAAATATTTATTTTTAAATATATATTTGCATGTAAAAGTGTAAAGATGTTTATTAATTAAAACAAATGTATTCAATATGCAGCGTTTAGAAATCCCGAATTCTCAAAAATAATGAATACAATAATTGAGGGATAAAACATATGTGTAATAATCATATGTATAAAAACATTATATGAATAATAACTCCTTTTCCAGTCGGAATATTAACACATTTAAACGCACATAACTATTCATAAGAAAAATGACATATGATCACAGGATTTTGTCCGTTAATCCTATATTATTCTTTAAGTAAGAAATGATGATGAAATTATGCATTATGAAAACGTGATACTACGGCGTTTATAAAGGAAGTCTTGTTTAATTGTGAGCGTTTTGTTCGATGTCTAACATGCGTGCTTTGAAACGACATCTATCTATTGTTTCTCCAGTTTTCACAATCGCGATTGTGCCTTTCTGAATCTGAGTTTTACGTTTATTTTATGTGGTTATATTATAAAAGTGTCGTGGTATTAATATGAGAGTAAACGTTTGATCGGACAGATTAGCCGAATCTGAACCAATCTGGTAGCATTAGACAGTTTTTGGAGATTCTTTTACAGCATCTTATTTTTCCAGCGTGACGGTTGACGTGTTCTTGAGGTTGAAATTTAGTTCTTGAACGTATTTGGTAAGTGTTTGAATTCAAGTAAGAGGGTAACTCCTTACGTAAGTCACAAAAGATAATTAAATGCTAACTTACAATGCTATTCACTTCGAAATTATTTTTATTTCTCAACATATTCTCCACCAATATTTATGCATTTATATCACCGTTTTACCAGTCCCCCAACACCAGCTGCATAACATTATTTGGATTGCTGTCTCAGCCACATTAGGACTTCAAGTTGAACACAGGAGACAATTCAAAAGTTTGGTTGGCAACTTCTTCAACAGCCACCACACAGCTTCGATGTAGCCCCAAACGATTTTCATCTGTTTAGTCTACTAGAAATCCATCTCGGAAACTAGATGATGTTCACAGATGATGAAAAGGTTTTAACTTGAAGTCCTAATGTGGCTGAAACAGCAACCCAAAAAATGTTATGCAGCTGGTGTTGGGGCACTGATAAAACGGCGATATAAGTGCATAAATATTGGTGGAGAATATGTTGAGAAATAAATATAATTTTGAAGTGAATATCATTGTAAGTTATTATTTATCTTTTGTGACTTGCTTATTGACTTACCCTCGTATTTTGAATAAAGTGCAGTTTGGGATCAACGGGATTCTGTCAGTTTGTGACATTTTGCATAGTTTTGAATAACATAACGTTTTACATAGTTACTGAAAATGTATTTCAATGGTTTTCAGCTTTTGTCAGAAACTTGCACGCGTCAGTCTTCGTGAAGTGATACTGAAGAAAACATTTTTCAATACGTAAGTTAATTTTCGAATTTAGTATTGTGGGTTTAAGGTTAATATTTGAGACTTAGAAGAATTCAAGTTTATTCGTCGTAGTTAAGCTCTGTCTGCTTTGCTGCCGCCCACCTTCTTACTGCATTAAATAAAAGTGTGTTTTCCTATAAATACGAAATGATGATGAAATTATGCATTATGAAAACGTAATACTACGGCAGGAGCTATCTGCTCGTTTATAAAGGGAGCCTTATTTATTTGTGAGCGTTTTGTTCGATGTCTAACATCTTCTTGCTTCTTCTTTAAATAGTGTGCCCTTTGGGGACGCTACAATTGTAATATAAATATTTGCATTTTCTAGTGCACATTCGTATTGTAAACACAATGTGTAGATTTATTACAAAACCAATATAACAGACACAATGTTTTATGAGAAAATAAAACGCTTATAAATTAAATATAAATATTCAAAAACTATCGTTATTAAGTAATCGATTATAGATTTTTAAAAAGCAAAACTGGGTTAACTAATTCTTGTACAAATAGAATTACTAAATGGATGCTTTTTATAGACTGTCGATATAAATGCTTTTAAAACAAGGTAATTAAATATGTAGTTTAAACATTCTGCTTGATCTTATCAAAAATATTGTAATTCCCTATTAAAACTAATTTCGATTACACTTTCATCACGTTGTAAATTAAATGAATAAAAAATATATATATAATATTAAATATGTGAAAAAAAATATGTATTTAAATAACACTTCTCTAAAAAATATATGCAGCTGTACTGAGTGTCTTTCTCGGTTTATCACAGGTTTAATAGTAAACATAATAGTTAAATAAATATTTATATTTTAAAATATATTCATATTCTAAGCTACATATTTTAGATTACTACAAAATCAACATCACACAAAAAACCTTTTATTATATAATAACGCTTTGTAGAAAAAAAGTGCAAATATTTTAAAGCCATAATGATTAAATGACTATTTTTTTCTCGTATAATCAAAATCTGTTTCACAAGGGGAATTGGAAAATAAATATTTTACACATAGAAATGATGATAATTTTTTAAAAATATTATGTTGATATAAATTACTTTTATTAGAAAGCAATTAATTGAAATTAATTTTTCATCAAAATAAATTTCAATATAATAACTTTCTAGGGATTTGATATAGAAAAAGCAATTATTTAAAGATATTAAGGTAGTTTAAATATATAAGTATCAACATAATACATTTCTTCCTTTAATTATTATACAAACTATACAATGTATTTAAATTTATTGCTAAAGTATTTTAAAATATGTAGCTCAATTAAGTATAATAAACAGGAATTTTGATAATAAATTAAAAAAAAAATTAATACTTTTTTAAAATTAAATTTAAATTACCAATATTTTTTTTCATAAACAAACCTTAATTTTAATACGTAATATTTTAAGCCATGAATATATTAACAAGCCAATTAATTAAAAAAAATAAAACGTTGTAAAATTCTTCTTAAATACGTTAAAACACAAGTATTCATATTTTGAAATAAACTGATATTGACTATAGTCAGAACTAGGGATTTTACAAATTTGATAAAAATGTGGTATCCAGAAATAAATATTCCTCCCTCCTCCCGTCGTTGTTTTCAAAAAGCACATAGATTTTTTTTTTTTATCAACAAGTAAATCTACAGCTCAGGAACGTCAACATCAGCTCTGAAAATTACAGTTTTTTATTCTCACTTTTCATATATTTAGAATCTGACAATCAGGAATTTAATTTTTGTATATTCACTTTTAAAATATACACTAAAACACTTTTTATTTTGCTTAAGAGACGTCAACATATCAATATAAAAATTAAAGATGTTAAAATTTAAAATTTACATGTTTCGATTTGTTCCACAAATCGTCATCAGAATATACACAAACCACAAATACAATGTACATATAAACCAGATATTAAATTAATTAAAAACCAGAGAGTCTGAACAGTCACTATGTGAAAGAAGGTACAACGCCCTCTATACTTTTAATTGTAACACCGCTCTTAGATCCATCTACAGACCACATCCCGCTATTATTCAAACACTCAACCCAAATCTTCGGAATATTAAATGACAACGTATCATTACATGCTTTCGATCTGCTTAAATAAATTTCAATAGATTCCCTCACAAAAAGTTGTAAATAAAAACTGGAACTATAAATCAATTTAGATTCATTAAATAGGATGTTGATGCTCTCTCTATTATTTAATCTTGATAAGGCAGTATTCCCTCTCCCATACTTAATATCTGCAATATGCTCCTTACATCTAACATTGAATTTCCTCTGTGTTATACCAACATAATAATTCCTAACACCCCCCCCCCTCCCTAATAAATGGAATGACATAAACACCTGAAAGGTCACCCTTACTGACAGGATCAATTCTCGTGCTCAAAACCGTCTTTAACTTCGGGGGAGCCCTCGCGACTAAACTCAAACCAAACGCTTTTAAAGGAAATTTTATAAACTCCAATAAACCTGGATAGTAACTCCAAACCTCTCTTCAACTTAACATCACTATCCGCTTTATTTTTCCCAATACCTTTGTTCCTTTTAGTAATAAAGGTCTGAATTAATTTATTAACCAAATTCACACGATATCCGTTGTCAATAGCGATAAGTCTAATTTTATCTAGCTCACCCCCCAAATTTTCTGCAGAAGAAACCCTGAATGCTCTGTTAATTAGGAACCTGAAGGTAGATAACTTATAAGAATTCAGAGTGCACGCATCAAAAGGTATGATATTTAAATTAGCTATTGGTTTCCTGTAAACAGAACAAACCAACATATTTCCCTATCTCTTTAACTCTACATCTAAAAAAGGCAATCTCCCATCCCTCTCAAGTTCAAACGTAAATTTAATATTATCATCAATAGCATTTAACTTCTGAACGAATGCCGATAAACTAACACATCCTCCTCTCCAAACAATAAAAATATCATCTACATATCGAAGCCATATTAAAGGTAGTAATTCAAATGTGCTAAAAATCTTAGATTCAAGGGGGCGTAAGTTGAACTCGGCAAGACCCCATTGGCGCACCACATGACTGTTCATAAATAATATTGTAAAAAATAAAAAAGTTACTGTTAATCATTAAGTTCATACCACTCTTCAAAGTGTTCTTCATGGGTACATCAAATTCTTCTACATTGTCAATAAAACCCTCGATTCTCTTAGCCACTTCACCTGTATCAATCGACGGATAAAGCGATTCAATGTCTAAACTTCCCATAATGCAATCATCAGTAATTTCAAACTGCTTAATTTTCTCAATAAAATCACTAGTGGAATCCACAATGAATGTAGAGGGAGGTAACAAACTTTTCAGTAATGGTACATACACCCGCTCAGAGTAATAAGTAGGGCTCTGACATTTAATAACTATTGGGTTAAGGGCTAAGAGAGTCGAGGGTTTTATTGACAATGAAGAAGAATTTGATGTATCCATGAAGAACACTTTGAAGAGTGGTATGAACTTAATGATTAACAGTAACTTTTAAAATTTTTACAATATTATTTATGAACAGTCATGTGGTGCGCCAATGGGGTCCCCAGTGTCGGGCCTTCTTGCCGAGTTCAACTTACGCCCCCTTGAATCTAAGATTTTTAGCACATTTGAATTACTACTTTTAATATGGCTTCGATATGTAGATTATAATTTTATTGTTTGGAGAGGAGGATGTGTTAGTTTATCGGCAATCGTTCAGAAGTTAAATGCTGTTGATGATAATATTAAATTTACGTTTGAACTTGAGAGGCATAGGACATTGCCTTTTTTAGATGTAGAGTTAAAGAGAGAGGGAAATATGTTGGTTTGTTCTGTTTACAGGAAACCAATAGCTAATTTAAATATCATACCTTTTGATGCGTGCACTCCATATTCTTATAAGTTATCTACCTTCAGGTTCCTAATTAACAGAACATTCATGGTTTCTTCTGCAGCAAATTTGGGGGGGCGATTTCGATAAAATTAGACTTATCGCTATTGACAACGGATATCGCGTGAATTTGGTTAATAAATTAATTCAGACCTTTATCACTAAAAGAAACAAAGGTATTGGGAAAAATAAAGCGGATAGTGATGTTAAGTTGAAGAGAGTGGTTATGATTTATTATCCGGGTTTATTTGAGTTTATAAAATTTCCTTTAAAAGTTTGGTTTGAGTTTAGTCGCGAGGGCTCCCCCGAAGTTAAAAACGGTTTTGAGCACGAGAATTGATCCTGAGAGTAAGGGTGACCTTCCAGGTGTTTATGTCATTCCATTTATTAGGGAGGGGTTGTTATGAATTATTATGTTGGTATCAGGGCCTGATTACCGACGGGGCATACTTCCACCAGTAAAATTTAATAGACATTTTCGTCTTATTAAAACGCCCTATTCATGCAAAATTACTGCCATGAAAAAGGAAAAAAAATCTGTTCTTTTTTACTGGTGGAAGTGGGCCCCGTTGGTAATCAGGCCCTGGTTGGTATAACACAGAGGAAATTCAATGTTAGATGTAAGGAGCATATTGCAGATATTAAGTATGGGAGAGGGAATACTGCCTTATGATGATTAAATAATAGAGAGAGCATCAACATCCTATTTAATGAAGCAAAATTGATTTATAGATCCAGTTTTTATTTACAACTTTTTGTGAGGGAATACTGCCTTATCAAGATTAAACAAAAGAGAGAGCATCAACATCCTATTTAATGAAGCTAAATTGATTTATAGTTCCAGTTTTTATTTACAAGTTTTTGTGAGGGAATCTATTGAAATTTATTTAAGTAGCTCGAAAGCATGTAATTATACGTTGTCATGTAATATTCCGAAGATTTGGGTTGAGTGGTTGAATAATAGTGGGATGCGGTCTGTAGATGGATCTAAGAGCGGTGTTAAAATTAAAAGTATAGAGAGCTTTGTACCTTCTTTCACATAGTGACTGTTCAGACTCTCTTGTTTTTAATTAATTTAATCTCTGTTTTTTATGTACATTGTATTTGTGTATAATCTGATGACGATTTGATGAACAAATCGAACCATGTAAATTTTAAATTTTAACATCTTTAATGTTTATATTGATATGTTGACGTCTTTTAAGCAAAATAAAAAGTGTTTTAGTGTATATTTTAAAAGTTAATTCTAATGCACGTATTTTGACTGTCCTGTTGAAATATAATAACATTTGAATTTTGTATATTACATACATATTTATAGGCATATAAAACACTTCGAATGTTTTCAGAAATTAGAAGCGTTAAATTAAACACGGTTTATGCCCTGATACTCTGAAATTCTTATATAGTTCTTATTCATGTAATTCTTTAGATAAAAAGTATATATCTTCACAGGGGCTCTGCCACCTGAACCCCTCGTAATCTTATTAAATTTATATGCGTGATTTACAATTGATTGCATGAATGATTATAATATATCTTGGATTTCGTTTTACACTGTGGTTTTATTATATTAATCAACAGTTTGGAAAATGATTTCATGTTATCCTAATACTCAAATAGCAATATTTACTTACCTTCCAAACACGATACACCTGTATCTGACGGATAAGTTGAATAATGTCTCTTGTACAAAAGCAACTTATAGAAATGTAAACTGAATCTACTATATTTCACTTATACCTATTTCAGAAATCTAGTGTTATTAAAATTTTTGTTTCGGAAAAACAGTTTTGATGATTATTCTATAATATTTAGATGTAATATCGTATATAAGTACATACTGATCTACTCGATGGAAATACCGTACTGGGTATTTTTTTTGTAATTGCTTTTTATGATCTCAATTTGTAGTAATTGTGCTGTTTCAGGATGTATGGATGCGTTTTACTACGCTTATTTCTTTAGATTAACCATCTCGCTGTACGAGAGATTTTATCCTATTTGTAAAATAATACTATTTTTCAACCACGAAACATTCACATCTCTTTCAGAAAATGAATGATACCTCTAAATTATCATTTATTTCAATAAAATATTAAATCACTCGAAAATATTTTATTTTGCGAATAAAATATTGCAGCAAAATATTGAGTGTTATTTGAATTTTATTATTTTGATATTCTTTGAAATATATTTGCTAGGTTACGGTTAAATTAAAGAGGAAAATAAAAATGAATGCATTTTAAAATTGGTAAAAAATGATAAAATAAAATGTATTATATTATTCTAACATATGTATAAAATTGCACCAAAAATTATAAAACTAATTTAAAAATATCTGACAAAAGCGTTAACAAAATTTCAAATTAATTTGAATAATTAAAAATTTGACTTGATAAATTTTAGCTTTTAAAACTTACAGTTTAAATACATTAATCAAATGCGCCATTTTATTTTCAACGAGTGGAAAATTTCAAAATCGTCTGAATTCTCATAGGACAGCATTAAGTCCTAAAAAGAAATGTTCTATATTTTTCGAACGAATGAACCACATGTAACAAAAGACTATACAACTAATTCCAGATACCTCACCAACATACCTACCAAAAATCAGTTCAGATCCTTCACCACTTCGTCCCTATCAGACACCAAAAATCCTTCACAGTAAGCTGTCAACTGACGTTTCGGCAATTAATTGGGAAAAAGTAGTAACAAGCGTAGTTTAGAATTATTAACTTCGTAGTTTAGAATAATTTATTTATACCAATAATCAGGGATATAGTTGTGGAGCGGGTACGAAGGTGTCGAAATATGAGGTGATCGTTATAATATGAGATGTTAACGAAGGGGATCGTTTCAGGTGATCTAAAATACAAACGTATTTTAGGAAAGACTGGGAAGGGAAAATCTTTCCCCAAAACTTTCTAAATTTAACTCACTTAGCATTGCTTCAAATGTCAGTTCGTTCTGCAGAAATCGAATTTCCGTAGCAGATATTGTTGCTATGAAATGGAATCCCGTGGATTCCAATTGCTCTTTATTTGTAGTAAGGAAAACTCAACTTCTTTTTAAATTGGTGAAAACACACAACCAATGACTATATCACGCTCTTCGGAAACCTGGCTTGTAGTTACACTCGGCGCAATTTCCCAAGAAAACTCCCAGAACCTGGAACATGATGCATTCAAAATCAAATGAATCAATCTCCTGCCGCTCTATATGTAGCTACTACACAACCACAATTACATAATTAACATATCATAGCAAAAATAATCGCGACAGACATATTTCAGTAGATCCAACGTACTTTGCGAAACTTAAAGAAATGACAAAATAGGTCTCATTCTCACACAAATATCACCACGATTGCAAGGAAAATATCAAAACTTTACTCTTCCACTAGACAACTCACATAAAAGAGTGTGATGCACTATGCCACAGCCTTATCGTTTCAATTGAGCAATATATTGCTTTATTTTGAAAGCCGCCATTGAAGAACAATATTTTTAACGGTCTAATGCTACTTTTTATATGTAACATATTTAACTTTAATGTTCTGTCAAAAGCTAATAACAGTGTAACATATTTTAGAGATTTTATCAAATTTATATCGATGTATAATATTTCTTTTTTTCTAAAAGTCAACTTTCTTTGAAGACACAATTTTCAAATAAATATTCATGATTAAAATTTTTCTATTTTTCTGATACTCCTTATAGAATAATATTTTAATAATAGGTGGCAATTTTCTTTTGTTTATAATAGAAAATTTTATTAAAGAAAATATTGTCCTTTTATCAGTAAATCAAAGAAGAATAAAAGCTCAATAGCAAAACTTGTATAAATAAGAAAATGAGAAATTACCTAACAAAAGAAATTTTATGGCGCTATGAACATTTACATAAAAATTAAAAGTTCGTTAAATAACTACTTTAATATTAATATTTTATGTAAACAATGTTTAAAATTTTTTTAATTTTCATGAGGCATACAATAAAAAATTGAATAAAGCAAAAAAGAATCTGGAAAATCCATAGCATTATTTCCTGGAAATGTGAAAACAGTGCCGTAATTAATGGTTTGTTTGTGTTAAACAATAAAATCAATAAAGAAATTTACTTGAATGCTTAGTTTCTGCATTAAAAGCAGAGAAAATCCTTTCTAGAAATATATTTTATCGGCATTTCAGTCTTTTAAAGCTTTTAAAAATCCATTGAAACGAATAATAAATCTGTGGGTATAAATTTGAGTTTTTTTAACTGTTCCTGTAACTGCTTTAAAGTTATTTTACGCAAATATTTTCTTAAAACAGAGAACAAGTAAACATAAAATTGTCAGAATTATTTTTTTACATTAATATGAGCATTACCTTAATATGTTTAACGAAAATATGGATTTATGGACAAAAAAAACAACAGTATAGTTTATCTTTGAAATAACATCACTTTCACTAAATCCATTTTATTGTGTTAAAAACTCAAATAAATGAAAATTTTATTTGAAAATAAAGTCTCTCTAAAGATGCATAAAAAAAAAAAAAAAAAAAAAAAAAAAAAAAACCTTTATTTCTGATTTTGTCAGCCTTTTAAAATGTTATACTATATCCATTTAATGCTTACACGAGTAAGTTTAAAGGGTTGCAAAAAATAACCTGGATATTTTCCGACTTGGTAATTGTCGAAATCGGGTTTTTCTTATGATTGGAAATTTTGTTTAAGCAATTAAAAAAATTAGTTTCAAAAATTTATCATGGATGGCGCTGTTTCCTGAAAGTTATCGAATAGGTAGAATGACTTTATACACAACATTGTCGAAAGACGCACAATGCGTATGCACAGTTTTTGTCCAAACTGTGGCTACTCACATCCCAGAGCTTGGCAATACTCGCCCTCCTGAGTTCGATTAGATAAGTGAATAAGTTAACAAACATTACTTTGGTGATAATAATTGCTAAATTCTGGAATGTGGTTTGTCATAGTTTGGACAAAAAATGGAATCTCCATCTTTCGCCATTATTATGTATAAAGGCATTCTACATTTTCGATAACTTTTTAGAAGCAGCGCCACCTATAAGAAAATTTTTAATTTATTTGTTTATTTTTTTAAACAAAATTTAAGGTTATAAGAAGCATTTTCGTTCAAACGGCACTCTCGTACGCCAATTCCTTGATCTTTTATTGAATTTTAAAATGTGTCAAGGACTTTTGGGAGGCCCTGTATTTTTTGTTAAACGTATCTGTCTTTGGACTTTCTTTTAGATTAATTTTTGTTCATCATACCAATTTTGTCTGTTAAAGTTCCATACCATAAAGGAAAATTTCGCTAAAAAAACTTATTTGAAAATTGTTTTACTGTTACAACTACAGATGTATACGTAACGCCTTTTAAGTTAAAATCATTTTTGATGGTTTTCTGAAGGGGAATATACAAATTGTTTCAAACAAAACTCTCTTTTAGATTATGTAAACTTTAAACAGCAAGTTTTATAAAATAAAAAAAATCTTATCATCAAGAAATTATTCACAGTCTCCCTTCTCACTGGCTTTCACAAACTTGAAGCGTACTTGTTAGCGATATTTCTGAAAAATACACAAATAAAGGTTTAAGGCTTTTTAACTGAAAGTAGAAACTGACACACCTTTAACTTACATAAATACCGGGTGTCCCATAAATGACTGATGGATTTTAAAATTCAATAACTTGCAAACGGGGACAGGTATTTAAAAAATTCTTGCAGGAGGGTTATATATGATGTCAGGAGTTTTTTAACTGTGATTCTTGATTTAAGTTCCAATTTCAAACAATTGATGGGGCTGACAGCAATTGGCGCTAAGTCGAGGCCAAACCTGTCTTCCCTCAGCATTTATGCACCACACCCTGAATACTAGGCCTGACCGCTGACAAAAAAGGTGGCTGTCGCAGGCGGATTTTTTTTTTCAGCGTTTGTACGATCCCTAGAACTTTAACACCAATAATTTCTAAAATTTTCTTTGACATATTTGATCTCAGAAAAACTAGGTGAAGAAAACTTATAGAAATTACTTGTGTTAAAGTTCGAGGGACCGTTCAAACGCTAAAGAAAAATCCGCCTGAGACAGCCGCCATTTTTATCAGCGTGCAAGCGTAGTATTCAAGGGCGATGCATCAATGCTGATTGACGTCTGTTTCGGCATCGACTGAGTGCCAATCGCTTTCAGCGCCATCTATTTTTTGAAATTCAAACTAAAATCAAGTATCACAGTAAAACCTCCTGACACCATACATAGCCCTTGCAAGTTATTGAATTTTAGAATCCATCAGTCATTTTTGGGACACCCGGTATACATTATTACTGTTTCTTTTAATTCTAGAATGAAATTTTGGTTTTAAAAAAAGGACGATTTCCTTAGAGCAAATGCTTAACAAAAATTGGAGATTATGAAAAGAATATAAAAATAGGAATTATAAATTAGAATTGATTGGTTTACCAGATAAGCACATGCCGCATGTGGCTTTACTTAAGACTGGAATTTGATAGACAATATACGAAATTTGATACAATACCTACCAGTTCAAAAAACTCTTATACGAAAGAAACGCACTTGAATATTGTGGAGTGGTATTTGTAATAAGAACTACAGAAAGCGAATGCTGAACAATACTAGTTGTAAACAGGGAATTAAGAAAAATATTTAGGCTATTTTTTCTGATCTTCTGAATGACCTCTATAAACGAACAGAAACCAGTTTTCTTCTTAACTGCATTTTAGTCTTTACATTTAGTAGTAGTAGTTAGCATTAGTACTGCATTTAGATATCTACAAGTTCAAAAAACTCCTATACGAGAAATAAGCACTTGAAAGTTTTGGAGTGGTATTTGTTATCAGAACTACAGAAATCGAATGCTGAGCAATACTAGTTGTAAACAGGAAATAAAGAAAAGAAAAATATTTAGGCTATTTTTACTGATCTTCTGAATGACCTTCTTAAACGAGCAGAAAACAGTTTTTTCTTAACTGCATTTTAGTATTTACATTTAGTAGTAGTAGTTAGCATTAGTACTGCATTTAGATATCTACCAGTTCAAAAAACTCTTATACGAGAAATACGCACTTGAAAGTTTTGGAGTGGTATTTGCTATAAGAACTACAGAAATCGAATGTTGAACAATACTAGTTGTAAAAAAGCGATAAAGAAAAATATTTAGGCTATTTTTTCTGAACTTTTGAATGATGTCCTTAAACGAGCAGAAAACAATTTTGTTCGTAACTGCATTTTAGATTATTGTAAGCTTTAAAAAATCTTTTTATATCAATAATAAGTCTGAAAAAGTAAGTTTAGTTACTTTTTGGTTGGATGATGTAAATGATAAGAAAATATCAGGAAATTGAAATGTTTCTTAAATGAAAAATTAAACGTCTTCCTTTTTTTTACAAGCGTTGGTTTAATAATAAATTTCTCCTGCAGACTAACAAACAGAATGAAATTATTATTCACCTTAATTACAAATAACTTTTTAAATAAATTGATTCTGTTTTTTTTTCTTATAGGAAAAAAAGATTTATTGAACTTCACTCATTAAGTTTTGACTGAAATATAGCCATTTATATAAAAAAAATACAAAATTATTAAGGAAGCAAAACTTCTTTAAAACTGTGGCATGTATAATATAATTAGCATTAGATTCCCAGATCCATAAATATTTTGAATATTTTTGAAGTTCGTAGTTTAAGGAAACTAAATGGGTAATAATTCTGTAATAAAAAAGCAATAGTGGTTATATTAGTTATAAGTTAATTCGGTATTGCACCAATAAGAAATTAATTGAAAATACTTTTAATGAAATAGAAATATTGATTAAAAATTGGCTTTACATACGAAAATTTGACAACAAAGTAGGAAATTGTTTTGGCAATACTGGTTCAATATTGGCAAATTCCAAGTACTGCAATGTCGGAGCAATAACTATGCAAATCTTGTTATATACATAGGAATTTACTTATAATTAATGGTGGTAATTAAATGTAAGGCGTTAATGTAACGACACCAGTGGCACACTGTAGCAGCAATAGAAACTTTTACTTTTGATCTAACAAAAAGGCCCCTTATTTTAATTACCTTATTTAACTCAAACAAACTAGATATAAACTAGATATATTTATATATATCATTAATATAATTTCAAGATATCAAAAATATCTTAAAATCTCTAAATTTGTAAAATAAAAAAGAGGTAGTTATTATTGTAATTTAAAATAATTTATTTTTATTATTAGTTACTAGAATAGTTAAAAATACACATCTTATAAAAATAATTAGTCATTACCGACTAATTTAAAAGAATGTACTGCTTATAGCATTAAACTGATGTTAACGTATTATAAATAATAGTCCATATTTTTATAAACTTGTAATATTACTTTTAAGTGTGAATGTATACTGTTATATGATAAAGTTTCTAACTTTTTTTTTCATATCAACTCAGCATAAAAAATCTATACATACTTTGAAAAGTTATGTAATAATAAAGACAGCAGTTAAACTTCAGTGAAGAATGCTTGCTACTGATGTTTTTAAAATGCACTTACCCCATAAAGGAAATGATAACATTACAGATCAAGAGTGTTCCAGTTTCTTTATATTTTTCGAATAAAATCGGCTATTTATCTAAAATTATTTTGTTTTTGAAATGAAAAGTGGTTGCATTATGAATTATTTATGAGGTTTGGAAAATATGGATACAAGACAGGTATACAAACATCTGACCTAGCGCATAAAGATAGTCAAATATTTCTAATTTAGAAAAAAAAAATATGCTATACTTAAAAGAAACAAACTATATCACATATTGTTGCATATCATTAGGTCAGTGCATGAGTTCCCAGTCTTACGTTGAAGAAGAAACTCGGAACAAGTGTAGTAAAAGCATTGGTCATTGGCATCTATGAATTTCTCCCATTTATCATGAATTATTAATATGCGTATACTATCCTTGAAAATGACATAACTTTGGATGCTATAAAAATATCAATGCAAGGTCACACCTGGACTTCTGGGCGGAAGAACTGACCAGAGAGGGTGTTTAGGAGGATTGAAAGAAGTGTTCTGTGGAAGCTAAGTCTAGTGAGTAGGTTGGATGTTACAAAACATGAAATCCAAATCTAAAATGCTTTTCCGTGGCTGCTGCGATATGTTGCAGGACGTTTTCGTCCAAGAGAAGGAAAATTTTCTCTCTATGTCTAGCGTATAACCGTACTATGCGTATCTTGGTGTCACTATCTGAAATTGTTTACCTTAACAAATAGCATACACGTTTTATTCAGATTTCATAGCTCATAAAGGAAGATAATATGTGTATTCCATCATACATACGAAAGTACCTTGTTTGCCATGAGTGCTGACCTTCGACGTTAATATAACCAGTTTACCAGGGTCTACATATGGCTGTTTTTTCTTCTGGTTCTCATAGTGTAGTGTACTAAATTTGGTTGAAGACATATCAGCTCACCAGCAAAATACCACAGTGTGTGGTACGTATTGTGGTTTTTGTGCTGCATTAAAGTGGATCAATCTATGGGGAAAACATGGACCTACTTTCGTGATTTTAATATTCTAAATCGTCGTTACACTTTTGATTATTGGACATTTAGACGTTTTGCAAGAATTTGTATGATTAAGTGGTGTTATCTTCTAAAAGCTCTTGCAATTGTTAATTTCCATTGATCTTCCAATTTTAAATGCATCATCAAACTCGAATCAATTTTAATGGAATTTTAAACCCATTTATTGTTGACGCTCCTTTCCATACTGATGTTTCTACCACAGTTGCAGTTTTGTTCAATTTAAAGAAGAATGAAGTACAATGTCTCAGATAGTTTTACTGGGATCAATTTTTCCTGCAAAAGAAACAGAAAAAAATTATTTGAATGTATTCTATTACTGACGAAACTTATGGATATTATAGGGCAAAAACGTATTGATTGATTTAATATATACTACTTAAGTTTATCTATTTAGATTATAAATATAATATCAATTACTAAAATATAATATAGTATATTGTCCAACAGAAAATCAGCAGTAATTCTGCACAGGGCAGTTTTATTGTACTTACAATACAGAATAATCATAAGCATATTTACATTGCATAAAGAGATCATAGACTAATGAACAAGTGTGTCTGTGAGCATTGATTTATAGTAATTCAGAAGTTTGAGTTGGATTTCCGTATTACTTTCAAATCACATGTAGCAAAAGATGTTGAAATACTGATATCGCTCGAAAGATCAAATAATGAATATAGTTGTTAAAATGAGTAACGCAAAGTTTTAACGCATAAAAAATTTTGAAGATCATAAAAAAAAATACTAATCGATATTTTCAATAAGGTAATATTCTTCAGTACTCATTTAAGGAAACACCTATACATTGAGTTTAAAGTTGTAAGATTTTTATTTATATATATATTTTGTCTTCATTATTATTTTTTTTATAAATAATATTCTACAATTATTCTCCGCTCAAATGAAATATGATAATTGTAATAATAAAAAAAAGGTATTATACGCAATCTGTCTAGGCATATCTAAAAATTTTAATCCATCAATATTTATGAAATATAATAGTGAACCTCTCATCGAATCTCCTAAATTTATTTACACATACTTTTTCATGATTTTTTACAGTTTTATTCTGCTATTTAACAAATAATAATTTTACATTTAAGCATTAAATCTTTCCTTTTTGATCTAAGAAGACAGACAAAGGGGAAATAATCGCATTCTAAAATATTCATGTCACAAATAGGATTTGAACTGAAAATAAATCTTTTGGACACGTATATATTCAACATTTATTTATACTAGAACTTCTGACAGAGAAATATTGTCTCATATTAGACCTTAAATGTGGTCAACACTGCATTTACGATAAGATCGAAAAATGTGCTCATAATGTTACGTAGAATGAAATTTAGAAATTTCACGTTTACATATAACAAATATGATATAACATATAATAATATATTTTCCCCACCTTTTTCTGTGTTCTTCATTATTGACAAATTTCTAATATTTTGACAAGAAAATATATATTGATCGAAATACAATATATGGAAACATACAATACATGGCTTAAAAATAGATATGCCATTGCTTCATATTAAATAATAATTTTCATTGTATAAAATTTATCTAATGAAATATGCTAGATAAATATGCTTTGTTTGATAAACATTATAAACTACAACAATTTAAATAGATCATAAAATAGCTACATTTTTACTTGTACGATCACAACGCTTGGAGACTGTCCTAATATCTCTAACCTAGAAATAAGGAGAGTGGAACTACAGGGTAAGTCAAAATAAATATAGCGATTACAAACGGCTATAACTATTTAATGGAAAAGAATTTATCAATACGATTAACACAGAATGTAGACGGAACTTTAAAATTTTGTATACATACGTCATAAATGTTCTATGTGACTTCCCTTGGTCATACGGACAACATCTAGGCAGTAGTCCATTTCGCGCCATACATTCTGAAGCACTTGTTCAATCACCGGCGCAAGCGCCTTACAAATGCATACTTTGAGTTCTTCAAGTGTTTTGGGCATGGGAGGCACATACACCTTGTCTTTCACATAACCCCATAGAAAAAAAAATCACAGGATGTCAAGTCCGGAGATCTCGGTGGCCAAGAGCAGAACACATCGTCGTCTCCACTTCTACCGATCTATGGGGTTATGTGAAAGACATACGTGCCTCCCATGCCCAAAACAATTGAATTACTCAAAGTACGCATTTGTAATGCGCTTGCGTCGGCGACTGAACAAATGCTTCAGAATGTATGGCGTGAAATGGACTGCCGCCTAGATGTTGTCCGTGTGACCAAGGAAAGTCACATAGAACATTTATGACGTATGTATACAAAAATTTGAAGTTCCGTCTACATTCTGTGTTAACCTTATCGATAAATTATTTTCCATTAAATAGTTATAGCCGTTTGTAATCGCTATATTCATTTTGACTTACCCTGTATTTCACCCTGACGTAGAATCACATGGGACGCAAGTTGCGGTGAGGAAGAAGTACGTCTGCAGCACGGAGTGTTTCAAGACAGTGCATATGAGTTAACCGCAATTGTTTGCGGTCGCCGAATGTAGAAATGACATTTAAAGAACAACATGTGAAATCAAATTTTGACAGTGTCTTGAAAAACTGCACACAGAAATATTGCACATGTTGCAGCAGGTGTAATGTGAGAGAGCAATGTGTTCTGCGAAGATGAAGCCCTGGTATGATTTCAGCAACAAAATTCGCCCTGGCAACAGTGCACAGTGACTGATGAGAAGTACTTTGATGGTGCCTGTGTTTTACGCTCTAACTTTTGTATTTTATTTTAAATGCTAAAAAAAATTATTCTTCCAACGCTATGTAAAAAAATAGTTACGTATATGAGTGTAACCCTTGATAGCATTTATCATTACAAAGTGTATTAAAATTGCATTATATCAATAGAATTATATTAATTTAAAAAATGCTTGTATTGCAGTGAAGCCTGGAGCTTCGTGAACGTATTAACATGGTCGTGTCAGTGATAGGGTTAACACATCGTATAAATAAATCGCATCCTTTAATAATTTCATTTCAGACGTTTTCGATTATAGTAGTATACAAAAATATTATGTATCAATAGTATTTTATGATATAGAATTATATATTAATCTCGTTATATAAAGCTGAAATTATAATACTACTGTATATTTAAATTTTTATTACGTTATATTTCAATATATTTTTTAATATTTTAAGATCACATTACCCTGAGATTAATTTCAATGTTTCATTTGTGAAGACAATTAATATATTAATAAAAATATTAATAATCCCAATCAATCTTATTTAGCTTTAATTGCTTCTTTTACATAAAGACTTGAAATATAATAAATATTACAAAAGTTATAATATGAAAGTAAATAAAAATATTTACCAGATCACATTTAATGTCAATGGCTTGGAGGTAAACAGATTTAAATAAGGCTTCTTCAATTTAAATTGGTCATTTAATATGAAAGCAGAGCTTAAAGTACTTGATTTTTTCGTCTTTGTTTGTTCCGATAAGTAAGTACATTGACCTTAAGTAAAAGCTTTTAAGTATTTTTATTCAAACGCAAAGAAACAAAATGAACCTAATATCACAAATGTTTATTTTCCTAAAGAAGTACTTTAACAGCTTTCCTTTTAATAATATGAAAGAAAACAATGAAATAATTTGATTTAATCACCATTAAATTTTGTTGGGTTTTTTAAGATTTAAAAATTATCATACACTTGTGTTTGTGATAGTATCATTTCTGGTTATTTTTTATAAATAACGAGCATTTTTTAAACAATATATATTTGCATCATAATCGTAGTCAATGTATCATTATACAGAATATTCCTTCAAGACCACCTAAACTCCGTACAGCCAGATTCCTAGCTTCGAGTGCATAAAAATTGCTCAAAGAACTATACCTCTACAACACTTAGTTTTTTAGAAAAATGCGAAAGAAAAGTATGACGTCATATCCGTTGCAAAAATATATATATATTGGAAATATGGACATCGGTATCTGCATATGTTTGCAAACGAATATGTGAAAAATAATCACCGCGCATATCTAGTCATGCATGCACGTGCCGCGGAATGATGTGAAACCGTCGTCGTTTGAACTTTGGGCTGAAGCTGCCAATGCACTATCAACTGAGCCATCACGGTCAAATATGGAGGACCTAATTCACTCAGTTAACCTTATTGATTGCAGGTTCTAATCCTGGCTCGGACATTTTTCTCCCAGTTAGAAAATTGCAATTTATACAGGTTTTTTCCATAAGGATACGGCAAAATAGACCCTCAACACCTTATTTCAAAAAGAAGTGCTGCAACTGTCCTATAAAATAACTTCTGTTCACCACTGGCCTCTACCTGCTCTACAACTAAAAATTGCGAAGACATCTGTTTGTCTTAGTGGTGTTATTTCCGCCAATGTAAATCTCTAACTACATGTTTCCATCACTCTCATAAACCAAGCCTTTCCACGCCCGACGTTATGTAGTTTTCCTTATGTCATTTTGAGACCATTAATAAATTAATATTACCATAAGGAATTCTGAATGTTCGCAGATCCGCATATCCAGATGAGTTGTGAAATTCTTGAAAAGTGTCCAGTTTGAATATTTTGAAGCGTATATATACTTATATTCATTAAAAAAAACAATGCCAAAAGCATGTAAAAAATAAAATTAAAAATGAAGATTAAAGAACATTTATGAATATAATTTTTCTGAGATTTAGAAATGTACATTCTGTTTTTTTGTTTTTTGCTTTGTTTTTTTCAGAATCTGTTGCTCTACTCAAAAAGAAAGAAACATTGAATTACTTTTTAAGAACATACCATAAATTTAGGCAAAATCATCCTAAATATTTTCTAAAAGCAAATCCCTTCATCTAAAAAAATTACGGATTGGGATAGATAACAGAATTCTTCTTTTTTTCCTTTAAATGTCTTGAGAAATACATTATGGTATTTCAAAAATCTCAGCCATGCATCTACTAACTGACATGTCTCATCTTTCGCAATTGAAATCTATTTTATAATTACTGCGTGCTTCATTTATCGTTTAAGATTCTTACTTGGAATTTAGTATTAACTTTTAGGTTTTTTTGTACATCAAATCAAACAATTATGATTTTTCTTTCGTTTTTCAATTTTATGTTCGATTACTCATTTAGCATTATTTTTTAGTAACTGTTCATCATAGTGTAACATACAAAACGTGTGACTTGCTAAATTACTAATGAAATGTGACTACTAGCTGGCATTATCTGAAGATAAAAATTAACATCTTCGAGATTGTACTTATAACTGTGTATGTTCGACGCAGTAAAATCATTAATTAAAATGTGTGGTACTAGCATAAAACAGAATTTCTCAAACTATGGTGAGAGTGACAGTTTTAGTACTTAGATCTTCTGATATTGATACGCGAGAATTGTATTCTAAATCGAGTGTAATTCAATTACATATTTCAGGTTCTTCACACAACGTCTTTCTCGACACATGACAAAACGAAATCTACCAGAATAGTGGTAATTTTAGTCTTGTACGAATTTATTGGTGAGAAGGAAATAGTTAAAGTAGATCCTGAATTGATGAGCGAAAAAAAAATTAATAAAGTGAATCCCATGTAGCAAATTTCAATGAAGATCTTTCCAGTAAATTTAACGACTGAAATATTTTATCATACTCTCATATCAATTGAAGATCGTCTGACACCGTCACTGACGAAGGAATTTTTTTTTTTTTTTTTTTTTTTTTTTGTCATCCTATTTTGTATGGAATATTTTGCAAAGGAGGAATTAAAAACAGTATATTGCTTCATAAGACAAGCGGGATATTATCACTGATTTCGGCGAAAGTTGTAAAAAATTGTGTTCAGTATAATTTATTATGTAAAAAACATTTTCTTCCACTTTCTAGATAAAAATAAAATTCAGAAATAAATTTAATCAGACTCGGTTAACAAATATTGGTCCCTGCATGAAAATATTAAGTTTGGTTAAGCAGGCTAACTCAGCGATACAAGTCGTGTATGCAGTACAAATCAACCGATAATACATGTAAGTGTATGCCAATAAGTTGCATAATACGACGACTAAATTTTTTATGATATTTTGCTTATTAATTATATTAGATTGGCCGGAAAATTCGTTCCGTTTTGGAAAATTAATTTGAACCAGAAAATTCTATCATTTAATTATTAGACCATCAATTCCGATAGTTAAAATAGCGGATAGGGACAGCTTAATGCAATAATGTTAAAACTTCGACTGCATTTTGAGAATTGAGTGCGCATGCGTGTACCATAACTATATGGGAAAAAAATAAAAAAAATCCCTAGTCGACTTCGGAACGTTGTTTTGTTGATGTTCGTTTCCTTAGTACTTAACCATAAAATTATTTATATGATTTTGATGTTACTGCCATAAAGAACTATGCACAGTTTTCAGTATACATGTGTGAAATTTTAAACATTATAAAGTACTGTAAAGTAAAATTTTAATCAGAAGATTGCCCCCACTTACAGTATTTAAATGAGTTATTTTACAATAATAGAAATGCATTTGTAATTGTTATTAATATATAAATTTACTTTTATTAAAAATATTCCATTTATCATGAAACACATAAAGCAACCAATAAGCATTTTAAATTTAAAAAAAAATTGAAAAAAAAATCTGAAAAACAATATTTAAATAAGTATTTTTTATTTTAACAATAAGCATTAATCTGAAATTGTTATTAATGTCAAAATTTACAATTTATCATGAAAAACATATTGCAATCTACAAAACATTTTTAAATAAAAAAGCAGAAAAATAAAATCTGATGAAATCGGGGGATTCGAACTCAAACTATCTAGGTGCAAGATCAGCTCCCTAACCATTCACCCACCAAACACAGAACCAAACAGCAACAAAATATTTATAAAAAACAATGTTCCGAATTCGGCTAGGGATTTTTTTTATTTTTTCCCCATATCGTTATGTTACCCTCTAGTTCACGCATTCGCATTGAATTCTCAAAAGGCAGTCGAAGTTTTAACATTATTGCATTAAGCTGTCCCTATCTGCTAGTGATAGTTAATGTCTAATAAATAACGGGCAGAATTTTCCTGTACGATTTAATTGTTCCAAACAGAACGAATTTTCCGGGCAACCCAATAGATAATCATTATACTACTCCATGAATGAATGTCAATAAAAGAAGATAATTTAAACACCCTTATCCAAATATAAGGATGAAGATTTATGTATTAGCATTCAGAGACCGATATTTTAATTTGGAGGAACTGAGAATACAAATTTTTATGAGGTCTCCTATAACTCTGAATATACCTGTTAAACTTTTACTGTGTATATCAGATTTGAGGTTTCCACGGCACTTGCTCCGAATTGCCTGTTGTAAATCAGTCCCCGTTAGTATTAATATCGTTATCGGTACGACAAAATAATAAATTTCTATTTAGTTGTACGGCATGCTATAGGTTTGGAAATCCCCAGCATGAGTGTTTTTCAAGTTTAAAATAATATGTTCTCAAGTAATAATACGACTAGTGGATTAACCACTTTTATTTCATCATAATTTTATGTCTTTATCTACATCACCACCTTCCATATTCTCAAACATGAAGAGTACACTTTTTGCAATTTTTTTGTTTTCTGAAAGACATTTTCAAACACATGAATGGTGTCATTTATTAATATAAAAAATAATGTTTTATAAACACTCAAAATATATCCAGTTTTTTATATTAATTGAATAGTTAATAAAGATTGTAATATTTATATATTCATAGAATAAGTTTAGAAGGTATGTTAGCGTTAAAATAAGAATGCATTTAATCTATAAAAAACAGAAAAGTTTTTGTCTGCAGAAAAAAGAAATGAAATAACATCTATGATGATAAGCCATGATTCTTCCCTTTGTAAAAAATATGAACAGTAAAAATAAAAACTGCTTAAAACATTTGAATATTGAATATAATGTTCTACTAATAAACGTATGATTAGATATTGTTTTTTTTTTTTATTTTACAGGTAAAAAGAGGATCTGTAAATATATTTTTTAATATGACATTTTAAAAAAATGCATTTTTAAGGCCGAAGAATATTAAAATTTTTGAAACATTTTGAAAAAAAAACATGTGTATAGGGGTTAGCAAGAAGAACGTATTCAAACTTTTCAGCGGCATGTTTGGAACCGCTAATCAAATAACTCACATATTAGTCAATTGTAAGCAACTGGACACATTAAATCAATGTCCATATCATATATAAAGTAAATGTTCAGTTTTCACAAAGAGATTACATATTTTCCAACCAACTTGCATCTACATGTTAAAAAATTAATAACAAAATCGTAGGTTTTCTTAGTTAACCTGTTAAACATAACATCGTTTTGTAATGTGATGCTTATCCATTAATTATACTCCATACTATAATTATACTCTAAAGGAAAAGTGCTTATTAAAAGCTAGTATTACAGAAAACTTGTCTCAGTTAATTACATCTTTAAATATAAATATAAATTTGCAATCATTATACCCAATAAGATCATATTAATCACATTGATAAATCATTTTTCTATGTATATAATTTATGGTTCTTTAGTATAAAAATACCCTATTAAATATTTTAAATCAAGTATTTAAATAAAGAAAGAAAGAAAATATTGTTTTCAATAAAAAACTTTTGATGTTTTATAAGAAACAAATTTGTATATAATCACTTCCTGTTTATTTGGAAAATTAATTACTTAAAGGAAAAAAAGTATAAATCCTTAACTAACAACACAGTTTGTCCCCAAAGTTTGATTAAGTTGCATACCATAGTATCTATTTTAATTTATTCATAAAATTATATTTTATTTTTATTTTAAATGTCTCCTAAATAATGAGTAAATATATATAAATCAATGTCAGCTCTTAAAAATAATATGAGGCATAAATTATTTTGAATATTAATATATCAGCTTAAATTTTAATAAAGTTTCTTCGATAAGTCTGTGAGACTGTGTGGCAATTAAATTTACAGAGAATTTAGCTCTTGCATAGTAACTTTATTAATTTTATAATTATCTATATAATAAAATAAAGTAAGAAACATATTGAATTTATCGAGTTTTTTCACTTTCTCGGCTTAAATAGCAAAAAATATTACACATAAAAACTTCAAAACTGGTAGGTTTTAGATAAATGTATCATATAATTAAGCACACAATTTTTAAATCGAAGAATTCTTTTGGACAATATTGAATATTGAAATCAATAAAGATAGTTCAGTTACATATGTTTTATAAAATCAAAGATTAAAGTAGAAATTTCAGAATTTTTTGCAGGCACATACTTGACTAGATTGTAATGTGCATTGTCCAATCATTTTTTAATTTGACTATTATTTTTGAGGCGGAGGGGATCAATTTTGTATTCAAAATTTTAACATCAGAATATAAAATTTATAAAAGAAATACGGATGTTTGTGAGTGTCTGTATGTGTGCTCTTTTCTAAAACGACCGCTTTGCGCAGATATACGAAGCTTGTCTGGAATTTACCCGTAAGACTAACGGCAGACACTTCGAACCCAGTCGAACCCATTAGAAATTTTGTAATTAAATTTAGCGATTTTTCGCATTTTTTCAGTATTTCGTGGCGATTATTTCACATTAGTAAAAGGAATCCGATTTCAATCTTTTAGCCCAAAATAGTAAATTTTATTGTATTTCCAATATCATTTATCTGGAATTCGTACAGTAATTTATGAAATTTTAGGATTTTTTATGCATTTTTGTAACGTTTTCACATTTCGAAGCAATGTTTTTGACATTATTAAAATAAATAAGGTTTCAGCTTTTTAGCTCAATATAATAAATTTCGTATTCTGAGATTTTTGAATTTTTTCCGAAATTTGTATGCGATTGTTAGAATTATTCGCATTCCGTTCCGATTTTTATGTAATGGGAAAGTGAAATCAGTTTCATTATTTTAGTGCAATATAGTAAATTTTGTCCTCTGTGAATTTTGAATTTTTCGAAAATATTTTTAGTTATTTTAAGCGTTTATTGGGGACCCGCGGCGATTTTTGTCACATTTTTCTTCTTAAACAAAACGAACTCATCGATGAATTCTGCTACTGCTGTGATTAAGTTCTGATTGGAAAAATGTCACATTGGTTTCTACAGCAACGCGAACGATTACGTAGAAAATTTTAATTTGATCTTGGTCAAAAAAAAAAAGAAATAATTTAAGATTCGAGGGCAGAGACGGTGTACGCTGACGAAGGCAGTGTTGCTTCCAACCCTAGTTTTGATTAAATCGAGGTTCGTTTAAGCAAAAACCGACCGATGAAGTGATTTTTTAAATAGTAGTTTTTATTTATAGCTGTCACATTTTAAAAAGACGAAATAATAATGTTTTTGAAATATATATTTACACGCTCATAATGAAAAGAAAGACAACTTTAAAACAATTAAAATATCACCTCAGAAAAGCATTTACGTTGGTGAAAACTGTTATTACGATAAAAATTGCATCATAATAAAATAAGTTGTGCATTTCCATGTGTTGTAGAATTTTTAATAATACTTAATAATATATGGAACAATATTTTGGTTGTTATTATTATTTAAAACATTTTTTTTAAAATCTTTAAGTAATTAATTAATATTCTCCTATTGTAGAAATCTAAAAACAAATGAGAAAAATGAGAAAAAAATAGTTATATCAGTAAGTAGAATTTAAACATTTAATATATAGTTTTATATGTTAAACTCATCAGGTTACGCGCATTTACACTTCAATATCACGAACTTTACTGTTTCCGATTTGGAAAATATAGTCATATATAAAATGAAACATCCATTTGTAATCAGAAAAATTTCCCAAATTGGGGTAACTTCCAGAAACTCTTCCGTTCATAGTAATTCTTTCTACTTATTTTTCATTGTGTTTTAGGTAGCTTTCTTTCATTACAAGAAATAACAAGAATGAAAAATCATGCGTCAAGCATAGATTATGTAACACTTTCCAACGCTTCCAAAATAATTTTACAAATCATTACCGTTTAATAAGCTGAAAGATAACATCTAAGTAAACAATTTGGAAAACGCATAACATATTTAAAAACGTAATTTCAGGAAATTTCACCATAAACAATATTCAGAAAAATATCCAAATACTTTTATCCAGCCCTGTATATGACCTATAGATTTGTATATATACTACATAGGATGCTAAATTTTAGTTTAGTTAGGAAACACGTAGCACTGTTTAAAATTCTCCTTCTGGAGTTTCCTGTCAATAAGCGGAAATGTGTTCGCGAACTTTTGTGCTGCCCTGTATATGATCTACAGAATTTATACACACCAAGTAATATACAAAAAGTGAGTTAAATTTAAAATCATGTTCAGCAACTTAAAACGCACTTCCAGGAATTATTGTTAACAGACAGTAGAGAATTCTTTCGTGTGTCCCTGTAAATGAACGATGATTGCTATACACACAATATTCTGTAGTAAGCCTCTTGCAATGCACCTTAGTGAAATATATAAATTTCAATGCGTTTAAAAAAGTGAAACATTATTTAAATAAACCGCAGACGAGTTTTCTCCATAGACGTAATGTAACGGATTTCTTTTGACTGTCCCTGTGAAGTAACTATAAGTGCTATGCACACCATATTCGATATTAAGCTTCTTGTAATGCACCTTAGTGATATATATCAATTACAATGTGTTTGCAATTGTGAAACTTCATTAAAATAAATCGCAAATGATTTTTCCCCATAGACCGTAATGTAACGGAATTATTTTTAGTGTCCCTGTAAAAAAACTATAAGTGCTACACACTTCATTTCAAATAGGAAACATGCTATAGATAACGACAATAACATATAAAAATTGCGGGGAAATCCGAAGATATTTACGGGAGTTAGAGCACGGACAGACGGCAGACGGCCAGACAAAACGAAGTCATAAACACTTTTCAACTAGGTTGGAAAGTGTTAAAAATTGCAGCCGTTCGCAGGAAAGCAATTTCAGAAAATTTAGGTATATTTTCACCTATCATGACCCCCAGACACACAAACCACCCTCCGTTCAAATATCGATTTCTATAGTATATATATATATCAAGTTGTAAATTTCCAACTGGACGAAAAATGGCCGGGCCAGGATTCGAACCTGGGATCGCTTGGCTGAAGCCGCCACGCTCTACCACTGAGCTATCCCGGTCGAATCTGGAGGGCATAATTCATCCAGTTAACCTTATTGATCATATATATATGTCTAGATCATATGTCTAGTATATATATATATATATATATATATATATATTTTCTATGATACAAGGATTCAGATATATATATATATATATATATATATATATCTGATCTATAGGTCATACTACAGCACTCGTATTTATAAACTGATTTGGATGCAACTAAGTGTGTGTATTAGGCTCACTAATATCGCGACCGAGTTCGTTGATCAGCTTGGTCCGCCATCTTGCTTCAAAATGGTGGCCACTAAAAGAATTAAATCTAAAATAAATGCACGAAAAAATTAGAAATACAAATTTATTTTTACTTAAGTATTAGGCCTTGATACAAGGATTCCGGAACATGTTTTGTTCTGCCTCTACCTTAAAAAATGTCTGAGATATAGCAGTTTTAAATTCTAGGGTGGCTGCCATTTTGAAACAAGACAGCAAATTAAAACAAATCCGGGATTAATTTAGGAGTTTAAGTGAACGGGATTTCCCGCAAATTATTCATTTGTATCATTGTTGATACTTCATTGACCTTTCATTATTGTAATCATTTTCCCAATCATACACATAAAAATATATTCATATCCATTAGCATCAAATTCTAGCCAAGCTTGGCAACACTTGGTGAAATATCGCCAAATTTGGCGATTAAAAATAAGTCTCCATAAATAAAGCCAACTTGGCAATAACTGAATAATTTTGCGAATTTCTTATTCAAACTCCGTATTAACGAATATTCTGTAATCGGGTTCTTTGCATTTTAGCCGGCTGCTTTCGAGTATATTTTTTGTGTGGGCAAGGGCCTAACAATGGCATTTTATTAAATTAAAAGTGTTTTAAATCATTCTCTTGCCCAATCAATGCATTTCTTAAGATAATATTTATCTTGAATTTGGTTTTTGTGTTTCTACAATTGCACTTCTTTATTTCGTCTTTTTAAATCGCTTCAAATTAGCGTGTTTTTAGAGACAGTGGAGGCTGAACGGAGGTTAACGAACGTATCTCGTAGGGGGCAATGCCACTTAGTGTTGGATGAAAAAAAATTAATGCATAAACTATTTTCAATGTTTTAAATCAACATGGACGAAAACATTTGAAAAAAAAAAAACTGCATTTAATCTGCGACATTTTATGATAAAACCTACGGATAACCTGTTAACCTTTAACGCCAAGGACGCCGTACTGGGTGTGCAACTCAGTGAAAAAACAGTTGCGAATTCCAAAATAATTAACTGATGAACATTTACGTTTCATTTACCCTGTTTCCAACGACCCTTCAATGTTCAGTCCAAGACTCCCTTATCATAGATCAGACTTGACAATCCGGAGAAAGTCTATGGGAGAAAATGTCCGCGGTAATTGCCAACTTATTAATTGACTTTCTCCGGAAAGTATCGCCGCCTGGTGGATACTACCGCACAGTTGCCATGTTTCGGGCTTTTTGAATACCAGTATATTTTTAGAGAAAATGTTGTTCTTTTAAATCCCAGAATTCTCCGATCAAACAAAACAAAATTGTCTCTACTAAAAAACTGGTATCCAAAAATATAATAGAAAAATCTAGCTGGTCTGCTACCGCATAGCTGCCAACTCTTAGGCTTTTTTCTTACCACTAAAATTTAATAGAATTTTCGTCATGTAATCACACGATCTTGTCAATTTAATAAGATAAAATTTACTATAAAATTTTAGTGGTAGGATAACTACTAGTTCATAAGCAAATGCATAGAACAAATGGAGCTGTGAAAAAATTTCGTGTGATTTCGTGTCGTAAGTACTATTACTGACGATTGATGGCGCTAGTAGCAGGACAAGTATAGCGGTCGAAGGCAACTTGCTGATTGAGAGGTCTGATACTATGATAAGGAGATCTTGGTTCAATCAATGCTTAAAGTTGAAGTACGAATTTCATTCTGCCCTCTTTCATTATTTTTACTGCTAACAAGGAAGTTCTCCTTAAAGCGCATACTCACCCGGAAACCACGCCGTTAGTGGAATAATGAAAAAATCTAAATAAGCAACAATCGATAGAACATAGTGAAATGTGTTTTTGACGCATTAATCATTTGCCCTCGTGTCCCCGTTATCGGGATAGAAAGTCTTAAAATTTGCTGATTTATTGATATAATAGAATGGAATGAGGAGTCAACAGGATGGAAAGAGGAATCGTAACGTTTTCAACTAACAAAGCCATCAAACTCCAGTCATTTGTCCATTTCCTGTTTAGTGCACAGCAGTACTCAGACATGAATCACTATGATTGGTACAAGTGTGTGTTAGTGCAAACTCGGCCACTTCCATTTTAAACGCCTTTGCAATTTTGTTTTTCGCAGGAGGTTGATCATTGTAAACACCGTACTAGATTTAAGTACATGAAATATTCTTCGTGCCCCGATTTTCTATGCTTAAATCTTTTTTTTTTCAGTATCATATATGTCAATAGCATTTTTTTTTTGGCAGGCTTTTGTCATTTTTATATTACTATATATAAATATGTTTTATATTTTATATCAATCTGATTATTAAAATTTCTGAGTCATAACCACGCTTTTTCTCCCTAAATTAAATAAATAAATTTGTAAACTTTAACCCTTTCCGGTACAGACAAATTCTGTTCGTAAAATGAGACATTACTGACTGACACCGGAATTTACAAACGACTTCTTTTAGAAAACAAGAACTCCTTATTTTAGGCTTTCATTATAGAAACAAAATTTTATTAAAATATTCTTGGGGCCGTATGCAATTTTGTAATGAAAATTAAGTGTGCCCGGAGTGGGACCACTGTGCCAGAAAGGTTTAAGTGTTTATATCTGGATAACGGTCAGACGAGAGCAAACGATGTATGCTCGAAAAAGCAGATTTCACTATGCTTTTTCGATTGCTGCTTATTTAGGTTTTTTTCTCGTTATTACACTAAGGCGTGGTTTCCTCGTCAGAATATTCTGCAAAACATGCTAATGAAGCTACTCATGTACGTAATTAAGGATTCGTGAAATTTAGCTGTGGAATCCCAGTAGAAAATCTGTAAAAAATAAAATACTTTCGACTATTTGGGCTCAAAAAGACCCGTTTTGCGAGCAACACTTTTTTATCGCGAAATGCAAGCGATTTTAATGCATTTGAAAATTTCTGGTTAAATGCTCGTTTAAACTTGCCGTACTTTATTAATTTAAACTTGAAAGATTAAATAGTTTATTATTTTTTCTATAAGTTTATATAATGCATATACAAGCTGCATGATGCGGTAATTATTTTATTTTACGCGATTTCAACGGCTGGATAAGTTTTAAGTATATTTTAACAGTAATTGCCTGATTAAGATTGTTCTCATTATACATTTCAATATTGAATAAGTTGTGTGCATGGCAACAATACTATTCTCTTGTTGTCTCCCCTCACACTAACAATATCGAAATAAAATTATCAGTGGTCAGAATCAGATTTTAATTTTTAGCTTGAAGTATTTTTAATCAATTTGAATTGTGTTCTAAATCGTAGAATATGATCGTTAATTTTCTTTAATAATTATCTTAAAACCGTAATTATAAAAGTGTGTTTATTTAAGCTAAACTTACTTAAACTTGTTTAGTAGGAAGAGCATAAAAAGTTTTTCCTAAAAGAGTGTTTATCATAAAAGCGTATTTTTTATTGCTATTTCATTGTGTCGCCAACCAGCAATTAATCGCCAAAAATACAATTTTTTTTTTTTTTTTTTTTTTTTTTTGAGGTTTTCCCAGATTTTTTTTTTTTTTTTTGCAAACATATTTTTATAAGAAGAATATTCTGTATTTTTTTTTCAAATTTTTCTGAGTATGCGTTTATGGAGACCTTCCTTGTAAGTCATCTCTTGTTCCATCAATTCTTTCTTAATTATACTTTGTTTTATAAATGTTATCTCAATTACTTTTATACTATCACTAGACATTAAACGGATATTCTTCTTTAGCATCAAAAGTATATATTTACGCTTTAAAAGATTTTGGCGCATGTTGTACGCCTCACGTTTCTTTATCTTAACTCAAACCGTCCGTGTTATATTAATGCTAAATAAATTAGTTTTTATAGCAATTTAATGTTTATTACTTTTTAGTATTACTAGATATTGCAATAAACAAGGATATTATTAAAAAATGTTATTTAGGTTTTAAAATATCTTGGCGAACATAGTACGCCACCCATGTTTTTATGTTACTACAAACCATCTGTATCGTTAAAGATTAATAAAAACGAGCTGTTACTTTAAACATTTGGGTACCTTCGTGTTATAACGGCCCCCACTATTACAATTATGCCAAGATTGCAGTTACGATTTCACCAAGATCATAGCAAAGCTTATATAAGCCTCATATATACACATATATTATATATACTTCTAATACTCACATATGCGCCATATACGCCATTATATACATATTAGTTACTTCTTATATGCTATATATACATCATATACATCTTATAAACATGTCATATATATACGCCATATGTTCTTCATATATAACTATAACAGGGCAATATGCGTCACGAATACATAACTTATTACAATGTCATATATGCTTTATAATTTGGCAATAAATTCTCGGGGCCGCTATAACACGAAAATACAAAAATTTTAATATTTAAAATTACATTTCAGAAGTTAAATTACTGCAAGAAAATATTTAATTTATTCTTGCATAAAATATCTTGGGATATCGTAAAATATCTTGATCTTTGAAAAACAAAATAACAAAATAAATGAATAGTAGATCTGATAGTAAGCATCTTTAATAAAATACTACATGGAAATTATTAGAAGCTGTTAAGAACTCAAAATTTAAAATAGAAATATCCATGCATATATAAAAGATTAAAGCGTCTCGCTTTAATAATTTATCTTTCCGTATAAGCATTTCTTTCATTTACTAATATTAAATTTTCGTATAGTCTTTCAACTGAACATTTGGTATAAAGTCAATATTAAAAATAATTTGTTTCTTCGGCTATTGTTGTATTATAAATATTATTATCGTACTATAATAGATTTACAATTTGTCTTATGCAAATTACATTACATCTTATTGTATAATGGCGTATAACAGACGATCAATTATCTAAAAATGGCATTTCGTATCAATTTTAAAATATACGAGTATAATTGAAAAACATAAACTAATTATAAAATTCACAATGTTTTGGATATTTTTAGAAATTTTAAGATAAATGAACTGGTAATTTTCTTGAACAGTGTACCTAGGTCAGCATCAGTGCGTTTTTTATTGATTTCAAATAGAAATTCTCTTTTAAATAAAATTTTTAAAAATGTTTTTTTTTCTTTTTACTAGAAAAAATTCTGATTTATGCCAAATTAAATTTTATGATTTCTGCTATTTGTGGTTTAAAAATTATAAAAATGCATTTATTAGAAAGTGCGCAATATGGGTAACACAACAGCGATATATCATTTTTTTTAAATGACGGAAAAAATCCACTACCATTAAAACGCATAAAGAGGTTTAATAATTAAAAAAGTAAGAAAAGTCATGCATCAGGAATATATTATGAAACATTTTCCAACATTATCAGATGATTATTATGAAACTTGAACGTGTTTCCATACGATAACACGGGCTATCTAAATTAACAATTTGAAAATACGTAAAACAACTCAAAACAAATTTTAGTAGATTGTCCATATTCGAAATATTTTTCACAACCGTGTATATTCCTGAAATTCTTCACTTCACACTCTAATCTACTTCAAGAATTACTTAAAAAGCTGTAAACATTTACTTGTTATTGGATTTTGAAACATTTAATTCATTTTTCGACACACTGTAAGAAAAGTGTTTCTTAGAAAATCTCCCCAAATTAGAAAAAAATATATATATACTAATAAAAAAAAGTTTCGGTCTGTGTGTCTGTGTGCGTGTGTGTGTGTGTGAGTGTCTGTTGGCGATGGCTAGGAAAATTTAGTGCACCTAGAAGTCTGTAAATTTAGATTTAGGTAGTCGAAACCCTCTCCTGGTATACCTGAGCGTCAGAATTTTAATATTTTAATTACTTTCTGAAATATTAATTAAAATGTACAAAGAACTCTCATTAAAAATAACCTTGTATTCTCTTGGGTTGGTTGGTTCACTGGTTGGTTGCATCGATTCTTCACAGAAGTAATTAAATAAACAAGAGTAGCGATGCATAAATAAGGATATCTAACTAAATAGTGTCAATATGGATTGAAGTTATCAGCGTAGAGGAGCCATGCGAATGTCGCGCCACCTGTACATGACAAATTACACATACGTTCCACTGTTTGAAATATTTTCCAGGCACATTTTTCTTCATGACAATTAGTCGGGTTTAAGTTTTTTTTTTTTTACATGACATTTATTATTATGATGGAGATTGTTAATACAGAAAACTTTATTTAACAGATTCTTTTTTATATTTGCGGGAATGAAGAGGGGCAAGGGTCTAATTACATTTAAGCTTCAAGGTGTATTTCTAGAAAGCAGTTACCAGAATTTCCGAATAATAGTGTAAGCCAAATTTCAAATTAAGTTCCTAGCTTAACCAAATCATTAAAGATGTATTGTGATCCTCCTAATTATTTATTTGCTGAAGGCCACTTGAACAACCCCCCCCCCCATCCCCCTCTCGGCCCATCCTTCAAGGTTTTTTCTCTAATTCTGCTCCGTTTCCATATCTCAGCAACTATCTTTCCGATTTCAGCACAAGTGATTTCAAACATTATAATTAATTTAATAGTCACCCTTTATAACATTAAATTAAATTTATGAATAGCGGTTACCACTATTTACAAATAAGAGTTTAAGCCAACTTTGTAATTAAGTTCCTAGCTTAACAAAACGAACGAATTTTTATGCATGCATAGTGGGCCTCCTAATTAGTCATTTTCTGAAGGACACTCGAACATCCCCTCCCTTCGGCACCTCACTCAAGGTTATTTTCTCTAACTGTGCCTTATTGCAATAACTGGTCTAATAATGTTCCAATCTTCTCGAAACCAGCTCAATTTTGTAGTGCGCCTACTATACAGTAACGTAGGCAGCGGGGACCTGTCCCAGAAGTTCGTTCGGAAAGAGGTTTGTTTAGAACTGAATGCTCCCCTGGCAGTGATAAGGGGAAATAAAGATTTTCTAGAGCGTACAGCATGCCGGGTATACGGTTCCGAAACCATCGTAGACCGTGGCCAGAGTTCCGTTTTTTAAGAGATTTAAGTTTATTACAAGGGCTCGGGCAACGCTGGGCGGGTCAGCTAGTAGAGTATAAAATAAACTTTGACAGAAATTAAATTTTTTATCTCGTCAAAAATAAAATTAGAATAAAATAATTTAAATTTTGTTTAGAAATAATTTTTATAACATCCATAAATATAATGAAAATTAATGGATAAATATTAATATATATATATATATATATATATATATACCACATTGAACGAAAGTAGATTGAGGTCAGAACATTTAATATCAATTTATATTCGAAAGGATTCATTAATTACTGTGATGCAAAGAAAAATCTTCTCTCTTTAACTTTATTTTATTTATTTGAAAGATGAGAACATTAACCTCAAGTAAAAGCTTTTAAATGTATCTGCAGGAAAATAATGAATTAACTCAATTTTATGGCACAAAACATTTTAAGAAGAGATATTGTTTATGCTGTTTTCTTTCAGGGAGCACAAAGAGTTTCTTTTAATTAAATTGAGTCGGTATTGATTATATAATTCTTTATTAGATTATTCGCATAAAAATGTGTTTTATAATTATTTAATCGAAATAAAGAGCAGTTTCAAATCAGTATAAACGATTTTAATAGAATACCATTTTGTGCTATTGATTCGTTATTTGAAATAGTGATCATGTAATGATAAGTAAATGCATATTTTAATAGTATTTGTTTTAATACATTATTTAATTCTTAAAACGTATTTGTGGCACTGGTTTATATTCATATATATTCGTATATTGATTGCAATGTATGGATCTGCTTATCTGCCCATCTGTAATCCAATTTTCTCAATAAATTAAATCTGGACTATTATATATATATGTGTGTGTGTGTGTGTGTGTGTGTGTGTGTGTGTGTGTGTGTGTGTGTGTGTGTGTGTGTGTGTGTGTGTGTGTGTGTGTGTGCGTGTGCGTGTGCGTGTGTGTGTGTGTGCGTGTGTGACGATTCCCGTAAACACCCTGTCAATAAAATTAAATATTAAATATTATAATATTTATTATCAAAAATTATTATAAATAATTTACTATAACAATTTACTATGTTAACAATTCCTAATAACAATTAAATAACGTTTTAAATAACAATTTATTATAAAACTCGTTTAAGCAGTTAAGATATATTCCAAATCCCTACTCTAAAATAGATAATTATTACCATTCATCAAAGTTTTTCTTTGCTAACCATATCTTTATCATATATACAAGCGTATTCTGTGAACACGTCATTTAAATAAATATTTATATTTCACAACTTATTCAGATTTTAAGCTAAATGTGTTGGTTTATTATGAAATCAATATCACACAGAAAACATATTATTAGTTAATTATACATTTGTAAACTAAATGCAAATAGTCTAAAAACATGATATTAAACAACTATTAATGTTATCTAATGAAATCATACTCTTTTTATAGCGAAAACGAGTGCAAAAATTCTTGCAGATATCGAAATAATTAAATGGTTTTTTTTATAAATATATTGCCTACGTAAACAGTTTTATAATAGGATAAATAATTAAATCGTTCTAATATAGCTCGTATATACAACAACTTATTTGCTTAAGGAAAATATTCGATATATTCACTTTCTAGTAATTTGTAATAGAACACAGGACTATTTTAATTCCATTAACGTACTGAATATAAATATTAACTTGCTGTATTTTATATTTATATTTAATTTGAAATATCTAACACGTATTTAAAATTATTGCTTAAGTACTGTTTATATTTTAATTAAAGTTTAATTATATGTAGAGTCGGAAATAAATCTGTTATACCTTTTAAAAAAAAGTGATATTATTATTATGTTTTAGTTTCATGGATAAACATCAAGCCTTGTACATAAAAGTAATATTTTAGGTGCGTTCGTAATTATATAAATACGTATAAGTATACGTAAAAGCACAAAAACTACCTAACCGAATGGTTTGAAATTTAATATATATAATCGTTGCTGAATTTTGTCGAGTCACTTCAAATTTAATGAAAATCGAAACGAAACTTAAAAAGATATTAATAAAAGTTTCTTTTACTATATTAAATCCTATCATACGTAATCTATATAATAAAAGCGCCAGTCATGTGACTGAGGAAACAAATACGGGCTAACCACTTCCTGTTTCATATGCCAAGCGGTCATTTTTATTCAAAATTATTTTTCGAAAAAAATTGCTTAAAAGCTACATTTTTAAAACGATCGTTCAATAAAATTTTTTGCTTGAGAGATGTGTTTCATTAAAAAATGTATAGATTCTGAGATACCTTCAGTGAAAATTAGGTTAACAGCCGAATATCTCAATCCATTAGATTAAATAAACACAAGAGATTCATTGTCATAGTGAGTCATGGAAATATTAAACAATGGAGGTAATCATTCGCAAAGCAAGATCTACATGGTGAATTTTGCAGCGGAGTCGAAAAAAAATTCGCATCTGTAAACGTGGCATACGCAATAAGAAAAAAAAGGCATGCTCATGTCACACATAGCAGAAGATATAATTCATTTTACTGAAATAACAATGATTTTTTTACATTGTAAAACTAGTTATAGTACGAACGCACCTTATTTCCCACGTTTAACGTACAATTCCCAACTTGTTAAAATTATTGTTGTAAATAGATACTTAAATTAATAGTTAAAGGAATATTTATATCTGCGCTATATTTATTTTCAGGTTTACCATTTTCCTAAATAAAAATTTTATTTACCTTATTTTAAAGCGAATTAAAGTGCATAACAAACTGCATTAAATTATTTTAACTTTTTAAATTATATTTTCATCAAAATCCCAAACTACAAAATTAGAATTACTATTTGACAGGCACCATTCAAAACTTTAGTTTGCCGTAATTAAAAATCAAGAAATTAATGTATTGTTTGAAGTAAACAAGTTAAATTTAGATTGAAATTACATATGAATTTAAATCATTTCTGTGAGAGCATTCGAAATATGAAAGTAATAAGCTCGGTTTTGATCTTCAAGTTACAAGTGTTCTGTTAGATTCTCTTTTACAAAACATTTCGAATTCAAGTAGTCAATTCATAAATATGATTAAAAGCAAATAAATTAAATTCCATTATGTAAGACCCTTTTGTACTATTAATATTATGTAATGAAATCATATTATTTTTTATAGCAAAAACGAGTTTATAAATTCTTGCACATATTAAATTAGTAATTTTTGTTTTAATGTACTGCCTATATAAACACTTTTATAACATTTTGTAAAAAAAAAAAATAAAGAAAATAACTATCTTTATTTTCAATTTAAATAAAATATTTATTGAAGATAATTGTGGGGTTTTTTTCAGGATTTCTAGGATAAATGTAAGATATAGAAACTACAGGAATTAATGAAAATCGTGATACATCAACTGAATTATTTCTCATTAAATGTGTAATCTATATTTTTGAGATAGAAAATTCATAATATTACAATTAGTATAATCATTGACACTTACCAAACGTTTCTAAATGAACACATTGACGGTTTATTTGAAAAAAATGTAAAAATGAATCTAAAATAGGCGTTTGTAATTTTAAAGAAAAGATCCAGTATTATAACACTACTAAAAGAAACATTAATCCAATTTAAGATAAGGCAATTTAAATCATTTAAAAAGTAATTGTAATTTTTGAGGATATCTCGAACCAATTTAGTATAACAAAAGGATGAAATGATGATAAAATTCCAATAAATGTTTATGATGAAAAAAGTATCCTACAGAATCATTGAATAATCAAAAATCAATCATCAATCAAAAAATATGGTTTTTATTGAATATGTAGTACGGTGTGATCAGAAAATGAGCATACATTTGAAAAATTAATAATTCACGGAATAATGTAGGTAGAGAGGTAAAAATTGACACACATGCTTGGAATGACATGGGGTTTTATTGTATCCACAAAAAAGTTCATAAAATGGCCGACAGAGGGCGCTTCGTGTGATAAGAAAAGCAATAATTAGCATAACAAATTATGACAAAGCAAATACGATGTTCTTCAGAACGAATGCTCAACATGTCAACCGTCATCCGCAACAATAGCTGTAGCCGAGGGACAATTTTGTGCACAGCACTGTGCAGCATATCTCTAGTTATGGTGAGGAATTGGCGTTGGATGTTGTCTTTTAGCATGCCTATTGATGTCGATCGATCGCGCAGATTCCCCATTTTGATAGTAGAGCTTCCCTAACATTGCATTTTATGGTAACGTCAACATGCTGTGATTGCTGGTGCATCTGATTCTCTCTCTCATTACAGCTCCTTTTATACACGATTCTCAGGTAGAGTCACTGACGTTTTGCTGTTCAGTGCCATCTGTCGGTCTTTTTTTATAACCTTTTTTTTGTGTGGTTACAATAAAACCCCATGTCATTCCAAGCATGTGTGTCAATTTTTACCTCTGTACCTACATTTTTCCGTGAATTATTAATTTTTCAAATGTATAATTTTCTAATCACCCTGTATGTTCTTTTTTTACTATAAAATAAATCTTACTCGCAATTATAGAATTATTTTAGTTAACAATTTCTCAAAGCTGTAATACAAAACGTACTAAAATTTATTGGAAGATAAACTGATAGTATTTAGGAAAACCCCCAAAATAGTGGTCTATTGTATTCCATTATTTAGATATTACAGCATCGATAAATTTCACGAAAATATGCTATTTTTCTAGTTCAAGGCTATATCCAGACTTTGACAATAAAAAGATAAAGTAGTTTAAAGATTACACAGTACAAAATACACGTAAATTGTAATTAAACATTACTTAAATACATTACAAGCACAATAAATACATAAGTAATTAATGAATTAATAACATAACATTAAAATACAAGTACATTACTTTAATCGTTAACGTAGCATTGAAATTAACAGAATTAATCTGTTGCAGCGTGCCTAGCTTTCTTTTATAAGGTACTTTAGTGTATGTATGAGTTTTTCTGATTTTGTGTGCGATCGTTGTGTCTGGAAACAATAAAGTTTGTGCGTGAACGAGAAATATATTCTGTTTCTTTTTAAAATTCGCAAAGTGCGTATCTATCTGAGGAATCTGGTTGTCACGGTTATTTTGTAACGATATGTTAATTAGGCGACTGTGGTTGTGCAGTCTCTATATAACTGTGAGATCTTAGCTAGATTCAGCGGATTTGAAATGGATCTTGCCTAACGACAAAAAAGTAATCCCTGCTAACTACGCCAGGTGGAGTTATCAGAATTCTGGAAGGATAATTTACTACCAGGCCGTGAGCGCTCTGTAAGAAGTTGATTTTAATAATCCATATAAAGAGGTGTTGAGACTCATGAAGTTTTTTTAGTTGTTTGCATTTAGTAAGGAATTTGCTTTCTGGTAAAGATAATTATTTCAGATTCATTGTGAAATTAAGTGCAGGACTTGGAATTTAACGCTTGGAGGGAGTTTGATTACGTTTAAAAATTTTGGTCTTTCTCCACTGTTCTTCCTCCCATTTTAAAGTATTTTAATACAGTGTTATTAAACTGATTTCATGTTCTCAATTCAAGTGACAGCCCCGAAAGTGTTGTGGCGTCTTATGTATTATGATATAAAAGAAAAACTTACCATAATATTTATATAATAGTTAAAATGATTCTTTACATTATTTCCCCTTCCCCGAAAATTTCTATGCATTTTACGTGAAAGCTTTGAAATGTAACATCTTGTGGTAAATATTTATCTTACAGTTTTGCCTATGGAAAAAATGTCATTAAGTAGATAACAGATTAAATATTAAAAACAATATAATCACACTCCATGTAAAAAGAGAGGATTATTGAATTACAGAAAAGGCGCTATTTGTCTTGTTGAATGTGAATGTTTGAAATTTAAAATAATAGTAATTTGAAGAAACACATTCAAATATACGTGTAATTTGAAACTTTGAACTATTTATATTACATTTTTTGTCTTTCAGTTTCTGAACAAACTTTAAAATTAGGGTTTCATATTAAATAGCTGATTATATATATATTGTTTAAATCAAAGCAGAAGAAATATGAAACAAATTCGTCGTTTGAAGATCAAATAAAATAAAACTTACGTCATTCTAAATTGTCAATGAATTATATTTAAAATATTGTATATAAGATTGCTTGGATAAAAACAATTTCCTATTTGTATTTTCCTAACAAGTCCCAAAGTACTAAATTAGAATTTCTATTAAAACTACAAAGTCTAAATTTCTAGTTTATTATAATTCAGAAAGAGGCATTTGCCATTATTGTTGTGGGAGAAACTCACATGTAGATTCGAATTACGTGAGATTTTTGTTTTTCTGCGAGAAGGTGTAGAATTCCAAGGTGAATTTGTCTAATTCAGAAAGAGGCATTTGATAGTATTATTGTGGGAGAAACTTACATTTAAATTTGAATTACGTGATAATTTTGATTTCTGTGTAAAGTATCAAATTGCAAGATGAGTTTGTTCTCTTTCGCTGTAACTGCAATACGATAACTGTTTAACACTCTTTCTCAAAGATGTTCGGATAAAATTATCAAGGAAAAAAAACTAATGAAATTATACGTATTCCTTTTTAAAAATAAAACTTTCATGTTACCAGTTGTAATGTAAAGCATTTCAAACAATTAACTTCCAAAATATATTTGAAACTGCAACAACAATCAAAATAATTTATTTATTGAAAATGCGCTACGTTATTTTTGAAACATAAAAATAAATATTATTTTAATTAAATAATTTCAATTAAAACTTCACAATCTTTTCAAATTATAGGGAACATAAGGAAACAGAAGAAATTTTGGGAAATTCAAACTTTGTAATATCATCGAATTTATTTTTTTTTCAATAAAAGGAAGAAAAGTAAAATATTTCTATAGTTCACATTATAATCAAATTAAAACATTGTATATTCATGATATTAAAATAAAATATGTACCAGAGTGTTAATATGTTTTTTAGAATGATTTTTCTGAACTATCACATATTTTTATTTATTTTTTGAGAAAGATTCAATAATGTTAGTCGTAGATCTAGCCGTGCATTTACCACATAATTTCTCCAGAGCAAATGATGTAATTAAGAAGATATGAGTTTCAGTATTAAAGGCATTATAATAACACATCTTTTACGTACGGAGGATTATTAAATTACACGAAAAATTCTATTGTTCTACTTACTATGAGTGCTTTCAGTTGAAAGGGATTGTAATTTTAACACTACAGGATAAAATATTCATGTAATTTTAAACTTTCAACAAATTATATTTAAATATTTCTTTATGTTTTCAATTTTTCATTGAAGCTTGAAAGTTTGTTTCCTACATTTTGTTTCCAAATATTTTTTTTTTTTCATCATTTTAAAATATTCAATAAATACACTCTAAAAACGACATTTTCAAAACTGAGCAAAAAATACTCAAATGAATATGTCGCATAGTTAAAATGGCTCCTAATCAAAACTAGTCGTTGGGGGCCACCGTAATACTTACCCATCATGGATATGCATAATGTAAAATATTAAAATAAAAATGAGTAAACTACTTATAAAATGCATTGCAATTCAAATAAAATCGTGGCTTGATAACGTCACAAACTTTAAAGGCTCGATTACTGAATTACTTGAAAGAAACATCCTTATAATTCCAAAAATAATAATCCTATTAACTAGCGGTTTATTGCATCTGATTAAGCGTCAAATTTCCAATTAAAATATATCTTTGAAGTGAAATTTGGATGAAATACAGGGTCATGAAAAATCGAAGAGTGTGGAAAATAGAATTCCAAATATCTCGGCAACTAATTATCCGATCGACTTCATGCTTTATTCAAAATTTATGTTTTTTTTATTGTCTTTTATATTCATTTCTTAAAATAAACAATTTCGAAAATTTTTATATACCTTTCATCAGAACGAATATTTCGAGAGTAAGAAAAAAATTGTTCCGGTTAATCGAGGTTATTGAAATGAAATAGGCTTCTTCCCATTATTACATACTAAGTACATACCAAATTGCAAGTCTCTATCTCAATTTTTTCGGGAGATAGAGCGTTTACAGACACACACACACACAGACACACAGACACACAGACGGACGGCAAATTTTTTTTTCTAAAAATATGTTTTTCGGAATCTCCAGTGTCTGAAACGTGTAAATCCGTCAAAAAATTTTTTTCGATTTTCAAAACGATTGCAAGACTTACCCTATACTACGTATGATGGGTAAGTAATTACTCAAGTTTGAAACATGTATATACTCATTTCTGAAAACATGCACACACTCCAGAACAAAAAATCATGTGCTCATATTTGAGTATGTCCATGTTTCAAAAATGAGTATGAACGTACTTCTATGTGCTCATTTTTGAATATTTCTATGTTTCAAAAATGAGTTTGAACTGATTCTAATCATGTTTGAGTATGTCCATGATACAAAAATGAGTATGAACTGACCTCTATGTGCTCAGTTTTTAGTATGTCCATGTTTCAATATTCTGAGTATTTCTGGTATTTCAGAATTGAAAGCATTGTGTCGTCATATTTGAAACAAAAAGTTTCATAACAAAATGAAAACATCGATTTACTCAGATTTGAAAGTGTCATTTTTCTCAGTGTAGCATTTATAATGCCTATAATATGCTATAAATATAAAAACTCTGTCACATATCTAGAAACAACAGAATAAATTAATAAAATTGTAAACATGTTTCTGAATAAATGAAGAAAAAAATAATGCTATATAACTATAATTGAAAATTTTAATAGTTATTAATTTTTTTGTCTAATAAAGTATATGCAAAATCTAATTCCTATTTACGTACGTAATTATTTTCTAATTTCTAAATATTTAAAACACACTTTATTTTTATTTTAAGCAATATCAGGATTTTATCAAACACGCCTTATGAAATATTTTCTTCTTATATAATGTTTCTTTTTTTATTGGAGGTCATTATGTCAAAAAATATTTCAAGATACTCACTAAAGTGCATTCAAAAAAGTGTTTAGTGAGAAAAAATATCTAATGAATTAATAAATACAGAATAGTTAATGAAATATCCGGATCAAAGTAAAGTAAAAAGTGAAGCAGCAGTATATAACATGATCTTGTAACATTATCACAGCTCCTTATTTTTTCGTAATTTGTTCTATTCTAAACCCAAAGGCTCTAGAATAGGATTCCAAGGATTCTAATGCTGCAGGTAAATGCGAAATTACCTTTGGAATTCGAGTGAACTTATGTAGCAGGAATTGAATTTGGATAACGCTGGCTAATTTTGTAATCTAATTTCTTAGTATATTTACCAAGGGTCAGAATAGTTTGTTTTGATAATCTTAAGAGACTGAGTAAAGAAATAAAGAAACCTCATTTGCTGCTATTATGTCTATGCAAGTTTTCCTATATTTCTTGGAATTCTTTACTTAAATAAGAAGCAAAGAAGGGAGAAGAAATGCATTCGATGAAGCTTACATCTCGCAAAAAGTGCTGCGAATTAACTTATTTATTTTTCATCGTACATAGCAGAATCTTGTAATGAATAATGCTAATGTCAAATAATTTGAAATGTGACTAGTTGTTACATCTTCGCAATAAATCCTCTTTAAAAACATAGCAGAATAAAGTTGCTCATACAAAAATATCAGTAACACACAATTTAGAGAATTACACAAGTTTACGATGAAATCAAATTAAAATATTTAAAAAAGTATCTGTAATTGTATTACAGAGGTACTACAATAGTATTTATAAAAAATATTAATAGTACTAAAATAGTATTTTAAAAATATTCACACCATCTTTTTTAAAGATTTTTTTAATGGATCGGACTAATAAGCTTTCTACAAAAATTAATGTTTAGCATATTTTTAAACATTTATTACACAAAAATCAAATTCAGTATATCTTAATGGACATAAAGTGACAACAAATATTTTTAACAGTTATCACTTTTCCATTTTAACCTTTCAGAGCCGGGCGTGATTACACGAACACGGTGAAAAAAGTCAATAATGCATGAAGTTTTAAAATGTTATAATCCAAAAAAAGCGTCTTACTTAATATATTTTATAGAAATTAATCATATTTATCAAATGACAATAATTAATAAATAATTAGAATTATTTACTTGAAATAATTTTTCCCCATTGGTGTTAACAAGTTAAAAAGTAATATTTTTTCTTCTTAGAAAATTTATATCAACTTTCTGTAAAAAAAAAAAAAAAAAAAAAAAAAAACTGAATAGCATAAAATAATGCGATGTGATCATGTATTTCAAAATATATTATATCTAAAAAAACATAGATAAAATAAAGATATTAATTGATCTAGATCACAAGATATAAGAGCTCAAATGAATCTCCAGATATGAATCACAAATTGCTTGTTTCAGTGTACATCTGGCATTATGTTGATGAAAATATATCTTGAAAAATATATCTTCTCGATTAAAATATTTTTTTAAATATTTAATATCCGACTGTTTAATTTTATGAATGACTAAAGAATGACTTAAAATATTTGGAATCATCTCCCATTAAATCTGTCATGATAAACAGAAAATAATCGGTTAGTATGGTACATTTTCCAAAGCAGATACACTCACATATTATGTTGTATATTTTAATGCTTATTTATCATATCAAGGTTTATTTGTTATTTTTTCTAAGGTTATTGTTATGTTTTCTTTTTTATTTTAAGATATGCGTTAAAAATGTATTTTACTAGAAATACAATCTTGTCGAAAATAAAAACAGAATACGAAATATTTTATAGAACATTTTAGAATAATAGATATTATACAGGTTATGTATATTAGGCTATGAAAGACAGGAAAAACATAACTGTATGGATTGTGATGTCACTAGAAAATATGAATCAACACAGCCATCTAATTCAAAACTATATATTAAAAATAAAGTCATTTTTTCTACAAATTTTAGATTTGTAATATATCAAATATGCAATAATGTTAACCAAAGTGATTTTCAATTTTTTTTTTCTAGATAAGTACAAACATTTTGTGGTTTGCAAGATTTAGTAAAACGACAAATAATGTTATCTCTTATCAAGTTAGTATCACAACTTCAATTTTATCGTACAAAACATTATTTCTCCAATAGTCGTAAGTACGGATTACTTTTATAGTCCAAGTTCACTTAGGAATCTTTTTATAGTACTTTTATGCTGTATTATTATTATTTATTTTTAAATTTTCAGCTAAAATGAGCGATAGACAATTCAACATTTATTTAAAAAGGACCAGAAGACGGAATTCCAGGACTATTAGAAATCAGTGGACCACAATTTTTGAAAATCTGGAACAAACATTTATAATGTCGTTTAAATAATGTATATTATTTTTTTAAATCTTAGTTAAAATATGTATAAAAGTAGAAATCAGACACTTTTATGAACTTTTATAACGCCTGGCTGCTTGTTTTCGTACTATGAATTAACATTTAGCAATACCTAAAATAATTTTATTAATTGACAATTCAAATTTTTTACATAGGCATGATTGACCTTGGTGTACATTCGGTTGAAAAAAAAAACGCTATTTTTTTTATAGCTAAACATAGCAGAAAAAAAAAAAACGAAAATAGCCTTTCTAAAGGGAATTATGTCTTCTTTAAATATATATTAAAAGAAAAAGCTTGGGTGCGTCGTATTTAAATTGAAATTGTGACAAACTTACCTAATTGCGACACATATTTGGAGCGGTAGTACCCTTAATTTTTGGGCACAAAAGGAGCAGTCATTTGGTGAAATAATTCTGGAATTATGCAGATCTAAAATTTAAATGTCCCAATGTTATTTTTTCAATAGTAGCAAAAAAACTGCAATGCGGGGTCATATTTTAAGCATAACTCAAAAACTATTGGTAGAATGAGCTTCAAATTCACACATTTGGAACTTCTAGAATATGCAGTTCTTCTAACAATTTCCATATGCTCTGAGAAAGAATTCTCTATAATTTCTCAGACTTGATGGAGCACACTATAAAAACTGTTCAAAAGTTTCATATATCTTAGTAAATCTGCTTCTCTTTGATACAGAGACCACTAAGAGAAAATTATCAATTTTAAAATTTTCCGACAATTAGCGAACAAGCACGATTGAAACAGTAATTACAATCAGCACTATAATAATATCGACAAAATATAGAATTTAACTATATTTTTCAATCATTCTTTTTTCAATATTACTCTTTAAATCTTATATCCCAATCAAAAATTATAAATTTGATCTTATCTGTTCTAAAAAAGATTCTTAAACTATATTTTTATTATATCCAACCTGCATCTTGCATTTTTATCCCAATTTATGGAAATAATATAATATTTATTATTAAATAAAATGCGGAAAAAAATTACATCGAGGCAAATTAACGATATAATGCCCTTCTTTCGATCTCAGGAATATTTTCATGTCATACTTTATTTATTCATGCATTATTTCAAGGTTTTATTAAAAAAACACTCGCCTTATTAAATTAAAGTATCATAATTACTTACGTTTCCTTAGAGTTTATTGTAAAACAAATATCAGTAAATAAAACAAAAAAAATGCATTGCATACTTTTAAAATACTTATTACTCTTTAATTACTTTTCTTTTCTTTTCAAATCTGTACTTGGTGTTTCCAATTATGAAACACACGATGTCCTACGCAATTTCAAATAGTTGAAAAAAATATATTTTTTAAATTAATTTTCTAAAGAAATATGATTTGTAACCTATTAAATTTTTAAGAAAACAAGAGATATAACGTAAAGCCAGGAGAGATGGCGCAGTCGGAGAGATTGCGCACATAGAGGTTTGGAGGGAAGGAGTAGAGTGAGCACGCAGCGACTCTTGGTAGTTGTACAACAACAGTAGTGGAGTGTCTACTTGAAAGTGCACGTTGATTCCTTTGAGCGTCTAAGATAAAGTATTGCTATTTTGTTTTGTTTTCCCAAAGTAAGAGCTTGAATTTTCATAGCTATTCATCAGAATTTCTATACAATGTCAAACGTACAAAATATTTTCAACTTAAAACGATTTCTCATAAGCTACAAATCTAGACTAACAATGTGAACATCAATGGTTCGTTTTAGAAGAGGTCATGTTTAAATAAAAGGCCGGGTAATCTCTCCTACCGAAATTGGAGAGTTTGCGCATCTGTTACTCAGGAGAGATGGCGCAGTGTTGCCATTAGTTTCTATACTAGGAGAGATTACGCAGCTTATTGGTAAATTTGCATAAAAAATGAAAAACGAAAATGGACTAATTTTAAGTAAAACGTGTTATTAAGTAACATAATTTTATTTTGTAATCTTATTTGGACTTGCTTTTTCTGATTCTTTAACTTTTTTCCTTTAATTAAATTTTTTTAATCCCTTTTTAAATTATTTCCTTTTTCTGATTCTTTAATCATTAGGTTGAATTATTCACTCATATTACAATAATATTTGTTCACAAAAACCTTACAGCAATGTCATTTAAGTGTAATTATTATTGTTAACAATTTAATTGTAGTTATTATTAGTAACAATCTCTCCTACCCATGTGCGCAATCACACCAACCCTGTAAGGACAGATTGCGCAAAATAACATTCTTCGTTTTATTACAGCTGTTCTATTAAATTGCAACATAAGAACAAAATAGGAATGGAAATGCATAAAAAACAAATGAAGTAAAAATTATTCATGGCTAGTTTAGCAAAAAATTAATATTTAGATTTTTTATTGCTATTCTTTTGAATTGTGCGCAGACTATCCTAGCTTTACCTTATAATTTTCAATGTAAAGTTCATTCCAGCATGTGTTTTTTGTGTTATTCTTAAAAACTATCCTCATTTCAAAGTGTCTTAAAACGATTACGAATGAACCTTAGAAGACCCAAAATTTAAATGTGTACAATTCCGAAACTTAACCAAATAATTCAAATATTTTATGAAAACTCGGGTCTTGAAATTCTCAACAACAGTTCTGTCTGAGTGACCTTATGGGCGCGTCCAGTAGACCTAACCGAAGTGACCAGTGTGACCGGTTACTTACCGGGGCGGTAAGTGACCGGTTTCTAACCGATCGACAGATCTACTGGACGAAAATGGTATTATTTACTTGTAGCGCCATCTGTTGGTAATTACATCTGTATCACATCATCGTAAATTTTCATGTAACCGATCACGTGACTCAAGTAACCGAGATTTTTCTTCGGTTAGTTCGGTCCGTTACCGGTCACTTCGGTTACTTCCGCTGAACGACGTTGGTTGCGTATCGGTTAGTAGCACTGAACGCTTTGGTCACTAACCGACCTGACCGGTTACGTACCGGTGACATTACTGGACGCGATCTATGATTGACCATTAGCTTGAAGATGACCTCAGAGGAAGGTTGAAACTTGTAGGTATGTTTTAATGAATTTGTTATATATTTTAAAATGCCACATCAATTTAGCAGTGTATTTATCCTGCAATTATTTCATGTATTAAAATTTTATATGGTGTAAGGTTGGTAGGACTTTTCTATATTAAGTGTTAGAATTGAAAATTAAGAGTTTGTTACAATAACTATAAGTAGATAAACCCGTAAGCAAAATGTATATATAGCATTTATTAGTACACGTTATTACTAATCCATTAGTGCCAGTCAGATTTTTTACTATGATTTGCGACAGATTGACTGTCATCAGTTCTCAGTATGTACTTACCTAATTTTACTGCCGCGAAACCACTCATTGGAATGTTAATGTCTGTGGCATAAAAAAAGTTTGTTGTCTATATTAACAAAAGCTACCGATAGATAGCGTGCACAGGGTCATGTTCTTGAGTATCACGTGATTGAACTGAAGCGTGTTTGCGGGCGCCTACGAGAGCGGACAGTTGTCGAAATGGAAGCGTCGATGGAACAACGTTATGCGATTAAATTTTGTGTTCGTCTGCAAAAATCAGCATTGGAGACCTTTGACATGATACGTGAAGCTTTCAACGATGAAGCAATGTCGAAGGCAAGTATTTTTCGCTAGCATAAAGCTTTTAAGGAAGGAAGGCAAAATCTGGAAGCTATTGAACGTGAGGGACCAGCTTCAACGTCTATCACAGAGATAATGATTAACACAGCTGCTGTTATCATCAAGGAGGACCGCAGAACGGCGAAATGTCTTCCTATTGCACATTACAATGCCCGAACACATATTGCTCGTTGCGTACAGGATGTTTTGCAGCAGAACAACGTAGAGATTTTACCACACCCTCTATACAGTTCTGATCTCACTCCAGGCGATTTCTGGCTGTTTCCTCAACTTAAGAAACCATTACGAGGCAAACATTTTGCAAGTAACAAAGCATGTTTTATGGCTGTGGAGGCGGTTTTGAAAAAGCTCTCAAAAAACGGACTTTTACATGTTTTTAAGAATTGGACGGAACGTTGGGATAAATGCATTACGTGCCGTGGTAGTTATTTTGAAAAAGACCATGTAAATGATGACGATTAAAGGTATTCTGTATTTTTTATAATTTTAGTCTTATTACTTATTGAACAGCCCTCGTAGAATTGTGGGGGTGGGGGTTGCGTTGCTTTGATCAAAATTAACAAACTAATGGAAAAATTGTTCTCTACTAGAATTAAGTTTTGACACCTGGTATTTTTGAAATGTTGATAAACTTCCGAAAAATAGTTATCTTTCAAGACAAAAGATGTAGTATCAGCGTTCATATCTTGAGTAATTTTAAATTAAAAGATTTTTATCGCCGTTAGTGTAAACAAGTTTAATAAATATTTGAATGTATTTAAAAGAATTGCAAGTATTAATAAATTTCAGAAAGAGCTATCGAAATATTATTGTTCATGTTATTTCGTCTAAAGATTGATTACCGAGAAATGTCTGCTGCATTTTAGTAAATGTCTGCTGCATTTTAGTAACTCCTTAAATATTTAAAAATCCTGCTCTTAACTGCCACGAAATTGCAATGTGATATTATGATTCACAACATTTGAGGGGATTAGAATGACAGTGGACTAAGTCAAAAATTTGAAAAAAACTAGATAACCATATTTTCACTGAACGTATATTAATTTTTGTTCAGTGCGACAGTCAAATAAGTCATAGTGCACTTAGGAAATACTATTTTATGCTACTTAATGCAACGGCAAAATGACAAGTTTCACAAAACTCTTCGTTTCTCAAATTACTAAATATTCACTTACTTCACTGTCATTCTAACTCCATCATTTGCAAATGCTTTTTTTTTTACTTATAACGATCACTGTAAAATATACAACCAATGCATATGAATGAGCTTTAGACATTTCATCGGCTACGAATATGAACAAGTTGAATAAAAACATAATATATTAGATTGTGAATAGTCTCGTACAAAACATATTTGAAAATGTTTAGCTGCTCTAAATATTAATAAAGAAATAGTTTAAAAAAAAACTTTGTACCAAATTTGTAAATTTGCGAAAGGGCTATTGCAATGTAAGATTAGTTAATAAAAAAGGAGTGGCTATATTGTGCTGTACCAGGTTCCTGGAAATTTCACAATATTTTTCAAATGTAGACAAACTTTTCATAAATATAATCTTTTTTCAAGACGTTTTTAACAGCTTTCCGTATCAGCTTTTATATTTTGAATTATTTAAAATTAGAAGAATTGTATCACCGTTGCTCTAAGCAAGCTTAATTAAAATTGGGATGAATTTAGGAATTACAAATATTTAAATTTCTCAGGAAAAGCTATCCAAATGTGATGCGCATGTGATCCCTCTGTAATCAGTGAGATTCAAGGAATGCCAGTCTAAATTTAATAAGCATTTTAATTTTTCAAAAGAATAGACCCGTTTAAACTGCCACGAAATTTCAATGTTGCATTCAAATTCACAGCATCGACAATCAGTTAGAAATATCACTGTAAAATACAGAACTAATACATATAAATAAGTTAAAACGTTTAATCGGCTTGAATGGTAACTACTTGAATGAAAATTATATTGTATCAGTTTGTGCTAGCACAATTGAAATTTCAATGTTTTATTCAAATTCACAGCATCTACAATCAGTTATAAATATCACTGTAAAATACAAAACAGGTACACATAAATAAGTTAAAACTTTTAATCGCCTCTGAATGGTAACTACTTGAATAAAAATTATAATGTATCATATTGTGTCTGGCAAGATATTTATTTGAAAATAGCCAGCAGTTCTAAATATTGATCAAGAAATCACCTAAAAATGTCTTTCTGAATCGCTTTTAAAATAACATGTAAATAGAAATTATTAATAACCTTTATTACAATTTGTTTTAAATTCTACAAATATTTAACCACTCAGCAAAATACAGAAAATATTCTCATATACCTATCCGGAAATACAATAATTGGAAACTTTTTGATATCGATTGACAAAGCGAAACAATTATTGTGTCGATCATTTTGAGAGTTTATAAAAATTGTTCAGCATTTACAGTTCTCCCGCTACGAAGGTTTTAAACAAAATACTATTGCATTTTTCCAAAACCTGTCAATAATAAACAACAAAGAATGAAGTTACGGAAAAGTGCTGCTTAAACAAGCAAATAAAGTATGTAATATCTAAACACAAATCAATGTTGTGAATTGTAGCCATCATTTTGAAAGTATCGAAATCATTATATTTAAGCAGATACTTTCAGAAAATTTATTTTATTTCCTGTTTATTATTTCAGTTTTCTTTAAGCTTTAGGTAAATGCTATATCAGCTTTGTTTTTGTTTTACTTTCAATTACTTTTATAGAAATTTTCGATATTTATCTGTTTTGTATCAAACTTTCCCTACAATGTTGTCTAAAGAAACTCTTACTAGTTTAACCAAAGATAGTATTAAGTTAAAAGATATATGTTTAACATTGTCTCTACGAAGAACTTCCGTTAATTTACACAAACTTATGGAAAATTATGAAGTGCGTTCATACTAGAAGCATATACAGTGGAACTCCAGATATGCGTTATCTGAGTTGTACGTTTCCCTCATTAAAACGTTTCAACTCAGCAGTCCCGACCGCTTCCCATTAAAAATTAACTCAGTTATACGTTTTGAGTTATACATTTCCCTCAGTTATACATTGCGTTTTTGTGTCCCCGGACAAAATTTTGTTTCATTTATACATTTTGTAACCGGAAACACTGGCGACACATCAAATGAGTCTCATTTGAAAGACACCACTCAAACTTAGGAGCTGCTCTGAAGGCTTCTGACGTAGTAAAGTGGTTCGTCAGTAGTAAAAGTAGTAACGATAAGGCGACTACATTATTAACAGAAATGCAAAGTTTGCTGTTTAGTGTCGGCTCTGCCGAAAAGAAACAACCGATTAATTATTGTTCCAACAAGATTTAGTAAACTACTGAAATGTCTTTTGATAAATGATTTATATGCCAAGACGATTCCAAAGATTTCTTTAAGTACTCTGTGTGTATTAAAAAATAATTTTAATAAAGCTTTTATAATAAAATAACTTCATGTGTACTTTTCTTATGTACATTTTTTTCTACTCTGTTTCATTTTCGAAAATTTATTTCCTGGGTACAGTAATACTTAGAAAATTTCCATTTTCGATATAAAAGGTAAACTCCTCAGCGGAGCAGAGTTTTTGCGATATATTTTAAATATTGTTATGCCTTTAATTGGGTTGTACGTTTTACTGGGTTATACAGTTTGTTGCCCGGTCTCGGGGAAAACGTATAACTCGAATTCCACATTATAAAGGTTCTGTGCAAAACTGTACAGTATTTTGAAAAAAAGAAAATGTAATATATTGGTATTGCATTAAAAATATATTTTAACTATATACTCGTATTATATCAAAGCTTAATCTTAACATTATAATAATGATATGCATGTCACTTAAGGCAAAATTACTGTTTGCCTTATTTTAATTTCTTTTGTTGTCGATATTTTGGTTCGAACTTTCATCAGAAGTTTCAATACTTCCTAAGTGGTTCAATCCCAGTAAAGCGAGTACTTTTCAATAATTTGTGAACCACTATTTAAAACGAATAATCCTCTATGCAAATTTCTACTAATCGTCGAAATTGAATCGAGATCGAGATTTTTAGAAAATGGGGTTAGCAAAATAATGAAGTACACAAAGACCACCACAGACGACTATTTTTATATTCCATTTGCACCACTACGAGTATTTAAAAAAAATTGTAGTATAACTCTTGCACATATTGTCAAAGTGTATGAGATTTTTTTTTACTTTTTTTTTTTTTCTTTTTTTTATTTTGTAGAAAATAATGAGAGATATAATTGAAAAATTGTCGCCCCGTAAAAAGAAAAAATAAATAAATACATCAGAAAAAAAATTGAATCTGGCTGACTAAAATGCTTAAAATTAAGCAGGGTCATACAAAATAAACTTTTAAACATCATGAGTAAGCAAAAGTAGTTTACTTCATAAAATCCTTATCAAATAGACGATTGTTTGGTATTTTATACTTAGAAGTTAATATATACAAAATGGCAAACCACATTTAAACAAAATAAAAATATAAGATAAAACATTAAACAATCGTCATTTAAAGAAATTAATTTAAAATTAAAAATAAAACTAAGAAAAATATTTCACAATTTTTTAAAGTATGTTTTAATTTAAAGTCCTTGAAGCATATAAATTTTATAGTGAATATCAACACTTGGAAAAAATATCATTTACAGATCTCGAACAGTTTTTTTAGGCAACGTGTATCTTTAAAAAAGCAACCAATAACTTTTCTAATGTTCGTCTCTTATTCTATGATATTCTGTAAATATATATTTTATAAAAATACAACTGTTAAACAAATAATATCGTTCATCTTTTAACAAACAAAAGAAAGCGTCTAGAAAAGATTAAAAGCTGAAAATATAAATATTATTAACAAATAAGCGAATTGTATTTAAAATCTATTATACTTAATTTAATTACTTAATTTTTAAGTAAGATTACAAACAAAGGATAACTGCCTAAAAGATACGAATACATTTTTATCAAATGGGAAAAAGACGTAAAATCAGAAGGATATCTATATAAAATAAAATGCGAAAAGCATGACAAATAGCAAATACGGGCAATCATAAAATATAAGTGGAAGATCCAGTTATGATTAAATAAAGCAGTATGTTTAATTAAAGTATACTATGCGAAAAACGATTGCATGCTTTTACGTAGTTTTACATTCAAGAAATATTTCTTTTAAATCTATCAAACAAAATAAAATTTTACTTCGTGGATTTTAAAGAAAAAGAATGCAAAAGTGTTATTAATATTTTTACTAAACATGAAAAACTGTCGTGTCAATAAAATACGTTTATCCTCTTCTTTAATACACCAATTTTTAGAGATTTTTTTCTATGAAGAATAGTATGTTCTAAAATATTTCTTTATCTATCATTAAAATATGTTTATCAAAAAAGAGCTCAGTATTTTAAGAAAAAAATGTTAGAACAATAATTAGCTGTTTTACAAAACAAGATAAAAGTATGTAAAAGATAATGCCCATTTTTTTTAGTTAACTTTAAATATCATACAAACTGTAAAATTTTTTCTAGAAATAAATAACAGTGTTCCGCTTAATACATTTTTGTATGAAGGTAAAATAACAAATAATAACAAATTAATGTGTAAACATTAAAAAATAACTTTAAACATGCCAGTCATTCACTTTTAAAATTAAATAGATTTGTCTTACAACATTTAACACATTGCTGACGGCTAAAGTGAATTCGCGATTCCTGAATATGTGTATCTCCATCCACGGACATTACTTTTTCATTTTATTTATTACATTATTTCTCAAAAATAGACACAATATTTCTTTTAAACAATCAGTGTAAAATGCATATAAATACTCGGATTATAAACATAATCATCATTCCTAATATATAATTATTGTTCTTACAACTTCAGCGCCAATATCAGTATTTCCTTACAGAAAAACTCGACTTATCTAATAGTGCGATTGAATAAGATGAGTTTTTCTCTAAGTAAATACAGGTATAGACTTGACCAAAAGTCATCCATAAATTTTATTATGAACGCGAACACAAAAGCAATTTTTGTTAAATAATGCAAAATGCAAACGTAACGTTCATGGGCGGGGCTTCACGTTTCTAAGACGAAAACTAGCCATGTAACGTGATAATATAACGTGTTAAACTAGGAATACGTGTTAAACTAGCAGTAACATGTTAATCCAAACTTTCCAATGAAAGTTCAAACAAAAGATATGAGCTGATTTAACGCATTTATCGTTGTTTTTTTCTAAAATAAAGTACATTTTTAATGAAATATGGGACTGTTAAAACTCATAACACAATTATTGTGCTTTTTAGTAATTTTTGTTGAAACTATACTGAAATTTGCACCCACGAAATGTGTTTTGCACTCAACGTAATTATGCATAAACTCACACTCAACATATTTGTATACGTCATTTTATTATTCAATAAAACTTTTCATTTACTTATGTACCTAATCCACCCAAAAATATTCCAAAAGGCACTGTATTTTGTATAAATAATTTGTATAACTGCTTCACTGGTCCAATATCATTACCGTAAAAGTTATAAGAAAGATATTCCACTTTTTACAATCCTATTCTAGTTATGCCTGAATAATTAGAGATTTAAAGCACTTTTTAAATATCTTTTACAACTCCCTCGAGCCCATAAATTTTAATTTGTTTCTACGAATGTAATTTAAAGAATTTAATTGTATTTGTTTCTAAAAGTTTTCAAAAGAAATTTTGAAATTTTTTACTTCTGTTTTCAGGTTTCATTATCTCTTTCATTATCGTTTAATGCTTGTGGAATCTAATTTACACCATGTAAAGGACTATGCTACATGATTCTTTAATGTCATTTAACAAACTTTATCATGAAAAAAATCATGTTTTGAAATATCTCTTAAAATTGTCCTTTGAGACAAAGAGTGTTTAAATACATAAAAGAATTAATAGTGATATATTTGAACTTACCGTAATTTCCGGTGTATAAGCCGCGGGTAAATCAAGTCTGTTTCAAACCAGAATTATTTTTGTAGAAATAAATTCAAATAAGTGCCAATATGTAACACGTTACATTTCATTAAAAACAATTTCCGGTCCGAAACCGATTTATTTGGGCTACGGCTTATACGCCGGAAATTACGGTAAAACTAAAATGAAACGATTGTATTATTAGATGTAAAACTTTCATGATTACAGAATTTACATTTTTACCACTTTCCAACATAGTTCAAAAGTGTTTATGCATTCGGTTTGTCTGGCCGTCTGCCTGACTTAGCTCTAACTCGAGTAAATATACTCGTATTGCCATGTAATTGATATATGATATTGAGGTTGGCCATGGCATGGTTGTTATTCAAAATGAAATGTGTAGCCCTTATAGTTCATTTACAGGTGCACTCAAAAATATTACGTAACATTACGGTCTATCGAGAATAATCATATGAGGTATATTCTAATGGTGTTACACTACACGAAACATAATGGAATTTATATGCATTATTGAGTTGTACTACAAGAAGGTTACTTTAGAATATGTTAAGTGTAGCATATGCAGTTCCTTTACATGGGCACTCAAAAAATTCCGTTATAGTATGGTCTATGAATAAAAATCGTTTCGGTATATTTTAATGATGTTACACTGTTAGAAAAATAATGAAAGTGATATGAATTTCTGTTGTACACATAAGCATGCTTTCTGTAGAATATAGAGTGCAAAGCAATTATCATTCATTTACAGGGTCGCACAAAAGTATTTGGTTATATAATTGTCTACGGGGAAATGCTGTTTGCAGAGTACTTTAATAATATCTTGCTCTATTTTAAACAAGAGGAAATTAATATAAATTAGGTTTACTACAATAGGCCTGCTGTAGAATATATAGTGCATAGCATATTCCTTCTGTTATAGGGACACACAAAGGACTTCGGATACTGTAATGAATTCGAGATTTTGTCGACTTACAGAATTTCTAGAAAGTACGTCTTCAGTAGTAATATGCGTTTTTAAGTTTAACTAAATTTTCCATACTACATGCTGTGTATAAATTATATAGATGATATACAGAGCTATACAAAAGTATCTGAAGCATTATTGAGCATGAGCGTGTTTTCTTAAAGGTGCTTTTAAATACAGTTATGCAATATTAATCTCATCTGTATATTGGATACTAAGAGATGCTTTTGGAATATAATTAAAGTCATATACAGGGCTATACAAAAAACATGTACATGGCCGGCTATTAATATTGATTCCTGGAAGTGTGATTTCAGTATTTTTGGACGTATTTTGGCCTGAATTAAATTTCATCTTACTATGTGGTGCGTTTAAAAATTAGTAGGTAAATATACAGGGCTGTACGAGAGAATTGAAATATGTTTCCTTCTATTGTTAGAAATTTCTGAAAGTGAATTTTTAATTGTGCTATGCGTTTAATTCCTAAACTTAATTTTAGAATACTATGTAAAATATATACAAATTTGTAGATCATATACAATACTGTCCAAAAAATTGGAGTATCTTTCAAGCTATGGACGGTAATTGTTGAAATCAGGGTTTCAAATGTCTTATGTATTTTCTAAAATGTCTACTTAGACATCTTCTTACCCTCATTAATAGGCGAAGTTTTATTAAAGCATTCTAGAAGAGTTGGAAAGTGTTTCATAATCTATGATTGACACATGATTTTTCTTTCTTGTTTTAAAGTTTAAATCAGGTTTTCATGCCTTCAGTATCGGATTTAAGACGTATATTTTATAAGTCATACATATATTCCATCGCATTAGAATTTTGTTTAAAAATTGTAATGTTTTTAAAGGAAAATATTTTGATTGCAGTAAGCTACTAAGCCATGATAAAGGAACATTGTTAATTATACATGTTTTTTCATTTCTTGTTATTTTTATCAACGTCATTAAATATAACAATGGAAAAGAACAATATTTTATGTGGTAGTAATATTCTAATGGGATTTTATATCAAGTATAGTATTAAAAAACAATATTAAGGATACAAAAATATAATTTGTAAGTCTAAACCCGCTAGTTTCTAATTTCCGACATTTCATATAAATTTTTGTTATGTTAAAAGAATGTCTAAATATTTATTTTATTTCAAACTTTGAAATTTTCTATAGAAACACGATGTTTTCATCCCTTTATTTGGTTTATAATGCTTTATTTACTACTAATAAGTAACGCGTACTCTTGGGTGAATTATGATCAAGCCAGTTCAGTATTTCAAGCTAGTAAAAATTATTAGGAATGCATTGCCAATGTTCAAAAAGTCAATTTAGATAATCCAAGCAAGTTTGCTGTCTATGGTTTTACGCACTTTCTAACATAGTTGAAATAGGTTAATGACTTTGGTTTGTCTATTCTTCTGGCCGTGCTCTAACTGCCGTAAATGCACTTTAATTATTATAAGCACTATGATGCATACCATTTTTGTTTCGAATGCAGGTTCTTTTCATATCGAATTTCTTTCAAAAAATTCTTTTCATGAAAATCAATCGAGAAACAAAGCGTCGTTAAATATAAGCACACAGCAGTTAAAATCGAACAAACATCTTCTTAGAAAAAACTTAAACTAATTTATTTACAGATTAACAGAATAATATTATTTTATCACACTCATTTGAGCGTTCAAGTTATCACCGAACAATCGTTTCCGAGAAAGTTACATCATCTGACCAGAAAAGGAATGAAATCAGAGTGAACAAAAAAGCCGTTGTCATTGGCAACAGACAAAATTGTTTGGTTTCAAATAACCAAGGAGGCATTCGCAACACACTATATATGTTATTGAGGTTCAGCATAGGATATTCCTTTTTAAAAAGTGGAGTGTGTAACGTTTATGTTCGTTTAGAGGGACAAACGAATAATTTCCGCTATGGAGGAAAATATTTTATAGTGCATTTTAGTAAATTTCCACTGTTTCAAACTTTATGAAATTGGTATGCATTTTAGAGATGCAATGCAACATTCTTCTTATGGAAAATAAAATACATAGCATTTACCATTCATTTTCAGAGACACACAAATGAATTGCGTATATTACGGCCATGGGAAAAGAAATTTGCAGTATATCTTAATAATGTTACACTATTTGAAACATAATAAAAGTGATGTGCATTGTTGAAGCTTTTATTTAGATTTCTTAAACCTTATTAAATTTTGGTTTTTATAATATTCTGGAAGTAGTGCAAAATATGATATGATCTTGGTATATGATTTTTAGGTGCGTTCGTAATTATATAAATACGTAGCACCTATTGTCGTCGTCTGGTCCGTCCGTTTGTCTGTCCGTCCGTCCGTCCATCTGTCTGTCCGTCCGTTCGCATATAACAACGCAAAAACTACCCAACCGAATGATTTGAAATTTAAGATATGTTATATTTGCAGAATTTTGTTGAGGCATTTCAAATTTTATGAAAATCGAATCAAAACTTTAGAAAATATCAATTAAAACATTTATTAAGAAATTTGAATAATAATAAAAAAATCGGTGCTTTCTTCTTATAGGAGCTACCCAGGTTTAATCGTCAAGCGGTCGAGATACTTATTTTATGACAGAAATTAATCTGCAGACGATATAATTCATTTTACAGAATTAAAAATTATCAAGATCGGAATATTTATATAACTAGCTATAGTAAGAACGCACCTCCTTTGTCACGTTTGACGTACAATTTTTTTACTTGTTCATTCTTGTTATTATTATTCTTGCATAAAAGAAGCATTGGGACATAGTCAATTACATGTCCACCATAATGGAGCTATTTAAAGCAGGGTTGCAAAAAAAAAAAATATATATATATATATATATATATATATATATATCCTTACATATTAGTATTACACACGCACACGCGCATCCGGGGGAGATGAAATTACCTTTATTTCTGGAGATAATTTTGTTATATTCTGAAATTTTGGAATATAAACAGTGAAAAATCTAAGAAAGCAATACATTTCTCAAATTTACAAACAGCAAAGAAATCTTTTTATTTTAGAAAAGCTTCAGTAAAACTCTAAATTTTTCTGAGAGATGTCACTTGTTCTTCTGCAGAAAGTTTCTGAAGATATGAGAGAGTTTTCCTATAACATGGTAAATAACAGAGTTACGATGAAGTTTCAAAAACGTTTCTTCGATTAAAAAAAAAAAACTCTGCAGATTTTATGCCTTATATAAACGCAATATTTCATTGTACATATACTATTCAAATTCAGATATAAAAAAAAAGCGTCAAGTCACATAAATTTAAATCGTTCATAAATAATATTTAGCTATTATTTGAAAATATTTATCTTTCAGTACTAAAGAATATATGAGAAAATGTATTGCATATCTTTGCGATAAATTTATCAGTTAAACAACAAGAATTAATTACATTTATTGTTTTATTTCTAAAACTGTCCCATAAAACGGCTTATTTCTAAAATGAAGAGAAACTTTTTTTATTGATATATATTCGTTTTATATTTAACATATTAATTCTTAAACGTCTTTCAAAATATAATGAAAAAAAGTGAAAGTGCGACATTTTTCAGATTTTATCAAGTATATAAAAAATAAAATAACGTATTTTTTCCTATTATATGTAATTTTCTTCCAAAGACATTGATATTTTCAAAAAAGCTGTTCAATTTTTCTGTCCTTTTTATAAAATGATATACCTTTTTCTTTTTTTATTGAAAAGTATATTTATTTAAGAAAATAATGCTGCTTTATCAGTTAATTAAAGAAAGATTAAAAATAAATATTTTAAAAATGATAAAACTTTTAGATGTAAAAAGAGATAAATGATAAATTAAATAACAAAGAAAATTTTCTGGCACTATAAAATCTTTACATAAATATAAAAACCTTGGTTAAAAAAGATTTTCGTGTTTTTATTTATTTATTTATTTATTTATTTATTTATTTTTTGAAGTATTGTTTCCAAATTTGGAAGTTTTTATAATAGAAATTGTAATCAAAATTTTTCTGGACTTCCGATTTTTAACGGATTTATAAGCTTTAGACATCAGAGATTCCGAAAAATATGTTTTTCCAAAATGTCTGTCTGACCGTGTGACCTCTTTGTATCTGCAAAAAGTGCATTTACGCATAGAAATTACCCATATTTCATTTATGTTTTTGGCTACGGCCAGCAAGACTCAGAATTGAATTTGGGATATTCTGCAGGAAGAGGACGCTGTAATAGGGATTTTTGTTACCTTTTCATTATTGTACCATCAAAAAGTGTATGAAGTTATCCATAGAAATGTACTTAATTTTATATATACGAGAATGTTTTTGATTATGGCCTACAGGTTCTAGTTGAATTTGTGGATATTCCGCAGGAAGAGAACGCTGTCATAGCGACTTTTGTTCCATTTTCAGTTGAATTTGGGGATATTCTGCAGGAAGAGGACGCTGTAATAGGGATTTTTGTTACCTTTTCATTATTGTACCATCGAAAAGTGTATGAAGTTATCCATAGAAATGTACTTAATTTTATATATACGAGAATGTTTTTGATTATCGCCTACAGGTTCTACTTGAATTTGGGGATATTCCGCAGGAAGAGAACGCTGCCATAGCGACTTTTGTTCCATTTTCATTATTGTATCATCAAAAAGTGAAGGAAGTTTTGCATAGAAATGCACCTAATTTTATATATACGAGTATGCTTTTGATTAGAGCCTGCGGGTCCTAGTTGAATTTGAGGATATTCCACAGGAAGAGGAGGCTGTGATAGCAGTTTTTGTTCCATTTTTATTACTGTACCATTGAAAAGTTTATGAAATTATGCATAGAATTTAACCAATTGAAATTCTGCTTAAAAGCCCATCGAAAGACCAAAGCATTTTTTTTTGCATTGTTTGTACATTTACAATAGCTTTTATATTTTGTTTTTGATGAAAAGCCGCATATATTTTAAGTTCAAATCGTATGTGTGTAATTCTCAAATAAATTTACAAAACAGTGTTCAACAACATAATTAAATTTCCTGTTAAAAAAGATATATTATTCCTATTTTATACAAATGTATGCACCATTTCATACATAATACAATATCTGTTGAATAATCTATATATTTAAAACGCTAAGCGTTTTCTTTCGACAGTCCGTGAGAACAAACTACTGCATCAAATTATATCATTCTTTTTCTAAGTAAAAGTATTTGGACATAGATTTGTTATCGTACATTCGTTTGTTGGAAAATTTAATTAATTAGCCATAATTTTAAATTAAACTTTTATTTCTGCATTTAACGTCATAAAGTCGGCAAGCGGATAACTTTCGCTGTTTCGAGGATAAAAGAGAAATAATAAATATTAAAAGACACGTGGCTTTTAGGCTGAATTTTTTAATTTGCAAGTAAAATTTCGGTGAAAATATTTATCCGCGTGTTTTATAAGCGAATAATAATTCACATTTATTGTGATGTCACGGGAAAATTGTACATTGGGTTTATTTTATTACTATGCATTATAACTTTGCTGATGCCATTTTTTTCATTACAATTAAATACAAAATATATTTTTATATGTATACATGGCGTTTAATCATAAAAGTAACGTATGTAAAGTACGTTTGAAAAGTTGCGCCGGTGAAAATGACGTTATGCTTAGCTTGAAATGCATTTTAACATTGATAAATCTGAAGATCCATATGATACACATTTATCCATTACTAGCATGCAATATAATACCAATCATTTAGAATTTTAGTTATTTCTATTTTCAGAAATTAAGATTAAAGCAATATGGTACATTATTAAAATTATTTTATTATACCTAAATTTGTTATAATATTTTAATTTCAAATTTTTGGCATTATAAGAAAAAGCAGAAAGAGAAATTTGAAAAATCTGAATAAATCTAAAGAATTCGATTCATAACATTTTTTTAAAATTTAGAAACAAAAAATTAACTATCATAAAAGTAAATAAAATTTATAAATATTATACACGTATCACAGATATTATCAATAACTCGAAGACATTTAAAATAGAATTTTTGAATAAAAATTAGTCATTTATTATATAAACTTACCATAAAAGCTTGACTTTTCATCTTTGTTTGTTTTCAAAGACAAGTGCACTGACCTTAACTAAAACCTTTTGAGTGCTTCTGATAAAAAGAAAAGAATTAAATCAATTTAATAGCACAAATCTTTATTTTCTTAGATAAGTGATTTAAAAGGTTTCTTTTTAGGAATATAAAAAAAAACATATTAATTAAATTGTATCAACATTAATAGCATCTGTTTTATTAGGTTTATTTTCGTATTTCTATAGAATTTTTAGAAATTAAAATAAACTTGCATTTGGGGTAATAGCCCTGTTAATGCATTTTCGTAAATAAAGAGCATTTTTTTAATCAATCTATTAGCGTCTTCTTGCTAATCAATATTTCACTACCCAAATACTTGAACAGATTGCTGACATCTATTTTTTGAATTTTAAATAGGAAAAATTGCCCATGGGCGTTACACTTGCATGTTTCATTTTTTGGAAACATGTTTTCTGTGTTCGTGTTTATATTCAAATTAATTTATATAATAATGACACTGTTTATAATCGGAATATTTACATGCATTTTTATAATAACTTTATAAAAATAAATATTGTGTCTATTTTTGAGAAATACTGTAATTTATAAACTGCAAAAGCATGTCCCGTGTGTGTAGTTACACATATCCAAAAGACAGGAATTCGCGCTATAGCCGTCGGCAATGCGCTAAAAATTATTTATAAAATCTTTTTAATAAAACTGGCTATCAAACTGTTTGAGGATATGTCATCTGCCAGACAAAAATTTCACAATAATTTCAATCTGTCATAGTAGTATACATTTTTTTACAAGTGTTTTATTAACGAGTTTATGTTTGTAAAACATGGAATTAAATCAGAATAATATTACATTATTTAAATGTACTAAAAAGTAACTTTTATTATCTTACATAGTAAAAAGATGTTTCATACACCCAGAAAAAAGTTTTGTTGAATCAATAAAAATTTGGTTTACACAACAAAATTTTTTGTTTAAATATAGGTCAATGGGAATTTTGTTCGAATCAACAAAAAAAACAATTTTTTTGCAATTCCAAAAAAAAATTTTGTACCGTCAGCAAAAAATATTTTGTTAATTCAAGTAAAATGGTTCAATTTTACTTGAATTTTGCTAAAAAAACCAAAATGTACTCAACAAAACATGTTTTGTAGTTTTAATCAATTCCTTTTTCTGGGTGCAATAACTTAATAACCTGTAGCAGAATTATGATTTAATGCAACGGTTTTTAAAGAAATTAAACAAGATAATGCTACTTCTTTTAATAAAATATTTTGAATTTAACTCTCCACTATTATTCCTACCTGATGTTTTCTATTAAAATCATAGGTAACGTGCCTGACATTATATCAAATTAAATTTCTTTAATAAAATATAACAATACCTATAAGGTAAAGCCAGGAGAGATAGCGCAGTCGGAGAGATTGCGCACATAGAGGTTTGGGGGGAAGGAGTAGAGTGAGAGCGCAGCGACTCCAGGTAGTTGTACAACAACAGTAGTGGAGTGTCTACTTGAAAGTGCACGTTGATTGCTTTGGGCGTCTAAGATAAAGTTTTACTATTTTGTTTTGTTTTCTCAAAGTAAGTGCTTGAATTTTCATAGCTATTCATCAGAATTTCTATACAATGTCAATTGTATAATATATTTTAAACTTAAAATATTTCTCATAAGCTACTAATCTAGACTAACATTGTGAACATCAACGGTTCGTTTTAGTAACGGCCATGTTTAAATAAAAGGCCGCGCAATCTCTCCTACAGAAATTGGAAAGTTTGCGCATCTGCTACTTAGGAGAGATGGCGAATTGTACCCATTAGTTTCTATGCTAGGAGAGATTACGCAGCTAATTGGTAAATTTGCATAAAAAATTGAAAAATGAAAATGGACTAGTTTTAAGTTAAACGTGTTATTAAGTTACATAATTTTATTTTGTAATCTTATCTCTACTTGCTTTTCTGATTCTTTAATTTTTTTCCTTTAATAAAAATTTTTTAATCGTTTTTAAAATTATTTCCTTTTTCTGATTCTTTAAGCAATAGGTTGAAATATTCACTCCCAATACAAGAAAATTTGTTCACAAAAACCTTACAGCAATGTCATTTAAGTGTAATTATTATGGTTAACAATTTAATTGTAGTTATTATTAGTAACAATCTCTCCTACCCATGTGCGCAATCACACCAACCCTGTAAGGAGAGATTGCACAAAATAACTTTTTTTGTTTTATTACAACTGTTCTATTAAATTGAAACATAACAACAAAATAGCAATGGAAATGCATAAAAAACAAATGAAGTAAAAATTATTCATGGATAGTTTAGCAAAAAATTAATATTTAGATTTTTTATTGCTATTTTTTTTAATTGTGCGCAGACTCTCCTAGCATTAACTTATACAAATATAAGGTAAACCTAGGAGAGATTATAATATTGCAGAAACAAATCACAATGGAAACTTTAGAGTCTTCAGAATTGATGTTTGTTGTTGCGTATATTTTCTTTTCCAACAGTTTTCTCTGCAAAATGTGTGAATTTGCTGATCACTGTATGATGTTTGACGGCTCTTTCATTTCCATCTTATAATTCAATTAACAACACAACGTCGTATGATGACATCGGACGAGTCAAATCTACACTGTTAAAACTGGATACTTAAAAATAAGCAAAATGTGTTCATTTTTGAGTATTTCCGATCTTATAATAGCTCCGAGTACTTAAGTCTTAAAATTGAGAAACGCATGTACTCAGTTTTTGAGTACATACAGGGACTCGAAAATAAGTATATATAGAAGAAACACACATAGGGTAGCAATATATTATATTAATGCAGGGTGTCCCACAAGGTACGCAGTGTCTAATATGTACATATTCGGTTAGAGCACGTCAATATGAGTATTTTGAATGGTAACAAGTGGGGTCCCCGAATATTGCGTGATAGTCTAATTACAGGATGAACATTATCATAGCTGCGAACTTTTAAACTTTTATCCTACCACTAAAATTTTATAGTAAATTTTACCTTATTAAATCTCCGAAATCACGGGATTCAATAGGGCAAAAATTTCTATAAATTTTTAGTGGTTACCACAAATTTGCATGATCATCCGGGGGAATCTTTCATGTTGTACACATCGTCATTTGGAATACCCACTATCGGATTCGTCAATAACGTCATAGCTGCCAACTTTTACGCTTTTTGATACCACTAAAAATTTATAAAAAATTTTGCCTTATTGAATCCCGTGATTTCGGAGATTTAATAAGCTAAAATTTACTATAAAATTTTAGTGGTAGGAAAAAGCTTAAAAGTTCGCAGCTATGCTAATGTTCATCTTGTAAGTAGACTATCACGCTATATCCGGGGACCCCACTTGTTACCATTCAAAATACTCATATTGACGTGCTCTATCCGAATCTGTACATATTAGACGCTGCGTATCTAGTGGGACACCCTGTATTTATTCACAAGCTTACTTTTCAGTCCGAATTGTTACTTATATTTGAAAACGTCATGTACTCGTTTCTAAAGCAAGTCTACTTAAAAAAAACGAGCACATAGAAATTCTTAATTTTACGTAGATTATTTTTAACAGTGTATAAAAAACTGTCTGTGAGAAATCTGATATCATGCAAAGTGACGTTATATAAAGGATGGCACATCGGAAGCGCGAGTGTTTTAGGTTGGACAAAACATTCAGAATGCAATAGAACGGACACCGATTACTATCCATATTTCACGCTTCGCATACTGTGGCTAAAATAAAAATGGTTTCAGATACAAAATGACAGACGGATTGTATATGCCTAACATGTATTATGGGGCGCCTATCTTCATTGTCCATGGAAACTTTAATACCGAACTGCCTATATAGAAAGTTTGTGCTCATGTTGTTCTCAAGATTTTAACCTACGAAAATTTACCGAATTTTCCTGAGTTTATTAAACGTACGGGAAATGATTTTCATGCTTTTAAGAGCAATACTTTGTCATGAAATGTGGGTTTTTGAGTAATATCCGAACAAAAAAAAATGAAGGTCAGAGTTACACAATTCCCTATCTTATCGATAAAAAAAACACTCGATCGAACAAATTCAATATAATATCGAAGCTCTCAATTTATTATGAATTTTAAATCGTTGTGTATAAAGAATAGTAGACCAATATATATATCGAATGTTACATTTTAAAAAATACTTAGAAGTCTGTACAAAATATCGGGTATTCGTCTGAATTATTTCCATTCTCTGAGTTCTTTACATCGACAAAACACCTATCCGTTTGTCTTAGCAAGAATGATTTAGCCGAAGAAAATTCCTGGCAACATCCCCCAGCCTTTCTATAAACGAAGTATTCTCCGAGTCCAACATCATTTTATTTTCCGTGCGCATATTTTTCAATTTAAATATATATTCTGTAACAAAACAAAACACATTTTGAATCCGAAAGATTATTCAGAAAACTGTAAATTGTTTACTTGAGGTCCTTATTTAATGTTATTTATTAAGTAAATTTTCCAGTTAAAAACATGTTTATTTGTTTTAGGACAAATTTACACTATAATGCAACGGAATATTTAGGTGTAATGGCCAATATGTGACAGTACCATTTTGAACTTTTGTACATGATGAGTATTGATTGTGACGAATTTTCCTAATCTGTGCTTGAGTTTAAGAGCCTACATCAGTCACGCGAAAAACGCGCAAGCTAATGTTAAGTCTATGGGAAGGTTATTGCGCGATTTCTCTCTCGCATTTTAATATTTTTTTACTGATTCTTTTTGCATAGGATAGCAGGTCGATCTCTAACGTTGTTAGTTTTTACTTTTTCGATTTTGATTACAGTTTTTTTATATAAGAGTGATTTCACTTTCAGAACCGGTTCCAAACGTTTCCAAAATTGAAAATGTCCGCTTATAAAAAAACCGTGACCAAAATCAAAAAAGTAAAAACTAACAACGTTAGAGATTGACCTCAGCTATCCTATGCAAAAAAAAAAATCATTTAAAAATATTAAAATGCGAGAGAGAAATCGCGCAAGAACCTTCCCATTGACTTAACATTAGCTGGAGCGTTTCTTCGCGTGACTAGCGTAGGCTCTTAATACATCATGTCAAGTGACAAAAATTCTGGCACATACGTCTTAAAGTGTTAGTATACATATCTTACATTAAACAAATGTTATTCAATCCCTCTTGCTACTTACTGAACATACCCTTGATGAACATCATGTAATAAATTAGTAAAGAGAAGAACATTAAAATCAGTTTCCATTATTTTTTTTTCAAAGTTTGGAAAGTGTTTTTCAATAGTTTCAAAAAACAATGAAGATATTTTATTACTTTTTTTCTAGTAGACCGAGAGATTCAACAAGATCCATCTGGAATATCTCTCGATTGCAAATCTCTTCGTTTGTTTAATTATATTTTTATGTATCGACACAAGAGATAAGTTTTAATTTTTATCTTTAACTTGTCTTTAGAACTTCGAGATGCTCGGCTTTGCATTTTCCGCCTCTGGCTTGTCTCATCTCCCCCAAGCTTAGTTCTTTATTTAGGACAGTGATACTCAATATTTTTCCCGTGCTGGTAGCAAACTTAAGTTTGCTACATGGGCCGCAACACACTTCTATAATAATAGGAAAAAGGGTATTTAAATTAATAACATAAAAAAAGCAATATAATTGTGAAATTTGTGAAAATTAATATAGTCAGTAAAGTCTATATGCAGGGCTCCCACTCGGTGCGTTTTTTGAACACCACTTTTTTTTTTTAAAGAAAAATCTTTATAAATTTTGCAGAAACTAACCTCGAAGTGCGTTTTAGTTGCAATTGTTGCAAGTTCCCACCACAATTTTCTTTCTAAAACAATACTGGTTTTCAAAAAACGGACCAGTGGGAGCCCTGTATATGGTAAGTATGAAACATAAAAATATTAGTATAAAAAATTTTCAACTCCTAAAAAAAAAAAAAAAAAAAAAAAAAAAAAGTTTTTTTTTTGATAAATAGAATTTTTGTTCAATATAAAACCTTTTTATATTTTTTTTAATCTCAAAAATATATAATGCAAATGTAATTAATTTTAAACAATGTTTGCTTTGTTGTGAAGGTTAAAAAATATATACATCTCTGTAATGCAAATAGCACTATATGAAAGGAAAACTTCTGACTCACCAAATGCATACTTTCAAATTGTATAAAATAGTGTAGATTTTGTCTTTCCATAAAAATATATAAAAAAATAATGAAGATCTGAAACACTTTTTATGCTCATTATAGATATATATAGATATATTTCTTTCTTTATTTATTTATAAACTAGCTAACCCGCCCGGCGTTGCACGGGCCAAAAATATTAATAATCTGTTCTATACGAAACTTAAACCAAACCCCGTCGTAATCGTATCCATAGTTCCGCCTTCCACCGCCAGGTGTCGCAATCTGTTCTGGAAGAGGCCTTTTCAGAACACTCGACCCAACCAAATTTCCTAGTAGAATTGAAATTTAACCACGGGTAAACATTGCCAAAATAGCGGAAATCGCGAAAGTTGGTTACGTAATCGATCAGTTTCTAAAGGGTTAATGTAGATATTTTTTAAAACCCAATCATACGTTTTGAAGAAAATAAACGCGTCTATGATTTGGAGTCTACTGTTTGTCCGTACTCACATTTCCTGAGTCGATGCTGATTTTTAAACCTGGACCGAAAAACGAAAATCGCGTGAGTGAATTTTGGAAAGGATTTTATTTGGAGCGTTAAAATTAAAAATTTTCAAAACGGATACCAGATTTTTAAAAACAAAGGGATGTAGATTAGTTGAGGTATTTTTAGTTTTTCGTATCTTGTTTATAAACGCCAATTCGGATTTTTAAAGATAGGGGAAATAGTTAAAAAAGCGAAATTGACTTACGGTAAAAAACGTTTCCGAAAGGGTTAACGTGATTTTATTTTTAAACTAAAGGTTTCTGCCTAAATCCGACAGAACGTAGATGTCTTTAGGTGTGTTTGATTTTTGTTTGGTTATTTTAGAAAGCCGATGCCAGATTTTATATATCATAGAAAATCGGAATTCGCAAAAGAGAGTCCTGCGCACGAATTTTTTTTTTGAAGGGTTAATATTTGTATTTTTCAAAAACAAATACAGATGTCGAAATAAGAATAAATGTAGATATTGTCTGGTATTTTTAGTTTTTCGTACCTTTCTCTGAATCGTCGATGTGAATTTTTAAAAATTGCCAAAATCGCAAAAATCACAAAACGGCATACAGAAAATATACTTTTTAGAAGGGTTAATTTTTGTATATTTTAAAACCAAAGGAGGCTTTGGAAAGGGCAAAGTCAGTTCTTTAATTTGGTGACCTCCGTTTTTCCGTATTTTTTGTATTTCGGTGATGCAAGGCTCGGAAAACGGGAGAAAATAAAAAAACATGAATTCGATGCTTTTTGATTATTTTTTTTTGAAAGGGTTAAATGTAAATTTTTTTCAAACCAACCAGATCGTTTGAGACGAAAAAGTATTTTCTTTCAGAATATGTAGACTGTTTTTCCGTATTTCTAACCGTTTCCCCATGGCGAATTTAGAAAAACTTAAATCAAAAACGGGATGTGTTGTGCTTTCTTTCTTCTATTCCGGAAGATACGGATATTGGTTTCTGCACATGCGCCAGCTAGCTTTTGAATAATGACGTTTTTATTTGTGATCTTTGATCAGTTTTTAATTAATAACTACTTTAATTTTCAAAATATTAAAATTCTGACGTAATGGTGCACCAGGAGAGGGTTTGGACTACCTATATCTAAATTTGCAGCCTTCTAGGTGGGCTGGAGTTTTCTAGCCATAGCCCACAGACACACAGACACACACACAGAGCGAAACTTTCTTTTATTAGTATAGATATTTATTTTGGGGTGTCTTATGCCGCACATAAAAAGTCACCTGGCACATGGTTGGCAGGTTGCGTATGGCAGATCTAGGAGCCTACTTTCCTTTCTCTATGACATATTTGGTATGACTGCAGGTTGGGTTGTGCTTTTAACATTTCAGCTGTTTTCAATATGTATAATGTCAAATTTAAACTTGTGATGTCTTTATTTCTCTCTTTAACTTAGATGTTCGGTAAATGACATCATATTTGCTTAAGCAAATAACAACTAGTGGTACCATATGTTCAAAGATCAGCTGCTAACTTTCCCTTTGATAGAAAAACACTATATCTGAATAGAATTGTTCGTTCTATTTAATGAGAGAAAATCTGTGATAAATGCATATAGAACTCACGGATAAATTACTTTTGAAAAGAATAATAATTTTTTTTTGTTATAAGCGATTTAAATAAATAAATAAAATAATCTTTTCAATAAAATGTTTTATTGTGTTAGATTTATTTTAAATGATAACTTTTCTATCTAATTGTAAAATAATTGTTTTAAAAGATTAAAACAGCCAAAAGCTATAAATTACAGTACAATTTGTCCTTATAATTTAAATATTTTCCATACCATAATATCTATTTAAACTTACTGCTAAAGGCTTGTTTTATATTTATCTAAATCGTCTATCTATAAAAATCTTTAGTAGCTTTTAAAAATATTGTGAGGCATTGAGTTTTTTTAATTCTCTAAATCAATTTTTAATGAATTTATTTCCCTAATCTTAGGAGAAAATGTGGTAATTAAATGAATGTAAAATTACTCTGTCGCATAATAATTTTAATATTTCGATACATATTATAACTAAATATTTTTTTTCAACTCCTTTTAATAGAAGAACGAGTAAATAATTTTCGCTACGTTAAGTTTTTACAATGTTATTAATCAACGAGGAAAATAAATTTAATTTTTTTTTAATTTTTCAACTAAAATTAGCGAAATTGGTTATTTTTATGAGGAAATCTCTTGATATTATACAGGAATAAACAATCAAATTAAAAAAATTAATGTCGGAAAATTATATTTTAGAAGCTAAATTAGGGTGACAGTATATTTGATATATTTTAGTATAAAATATCTTGTAATATAGGAAAAACATTATAACAAAATAAATGAATAATAAATTAAATACTACACATGCATTAAAAATATATTTTTAGGAAATGTTTAGTGTTTGTTCAACAAAAATAACAGCAAAAATATGAAAAAAATGGAAATGATTAAATGTATACCGCTGTAATAAATTATCTAGCATATAAAAATTTATTTCATTTAATAAAATTAAATCTATACCTATATTTTTTTTTATGTGAATATTATAAAATTAATATAAAAGTAGTTTTGGTAGTTTAAAAAATATTTATTTGGTAAATATAAATAACCCTGATGTTATGATCATACAGTAGTGATTTATTTTATATAATACAGCTTATATAATACAGCTTATATAATATAGCTTATATAATACAGCTTATATAATACAGCTTATATAATTTACTTACATAATATTACATAACGATACAAATAAAAATGAAATTAAAATATCTATACTAATAAAATAAAGTTTTGCTCTGTGTGTCTGTCTGTTGGCGATAGCTAGGAACATCTGGCGCACCTAGAAGTATTAAAATTTAGGTAAGGATAGTCCAAGGCCTCTCCTGTTGCGCCTGAGTCTCAGAATTTTAATATTTTGAAAATTAGAGTAGTTATAAATTAAAACCTGATCAAAGATGACAATCAAAAAAGAACTTTTCCGAAATCCGCCCACACATACGGAGAAGCCCTTTTACCGTATATTCCGTGAAGCGAAGAAACAAAGTGACAGTCAGATCGTTTTTTTTTTTCGGTTTTTCTAAATTCGCCACAGGCGAACGGCCGGAAGTATGGAAAAACCGTCTACATATTCTCAAATAACGTACCTTTACGTCTCGAACAATCCTATTGATTTGAAAAAAATTCTCATTTAACACTTTCAAAAAAAAATCAAAAGCGTTGAATTCATGTTTTTTATTTTCTCCCGTTTTTCGAGCGTCGCAATCGCCGGACTACAAGAGATACGGAAAAGAAAGTTCACCAAATTAAAGAACAGACTTTGTCCTTTTCAAAGCCACCTTTGGTTTTGAAAAATACGAAAGATAACCCTTCGAAAAAGTATATGTTCTATATACCGTTTCGCGATTTTCGGGATTTTACCAATATTTAAATATTTACATAAGCGGTTCCGAGCGAGTTACGAAAAACTAAAAATACTAGACAATATCTAGATTTGTTTCTTTTTCTACAACTGCAATTGTTTTTTCAAAAATACGAATATCAACCTTTCGAAAAAAAATTCACCCGCAGGCTCACTTTTGCGAATTCCGAAAAATTAAACATACAGTGCCTAATTTACGTTCCTTTGTTTTTTTTTAAATCTGTTATCCGTTTTGAAAAATTTGAATTTTAACCCTCTGAAAAAAAATTGTTTCCAAAACTAACTCACGCAATTTTCGTTTTTCGGCCCAGGTTTGAAAATCAGTTCGAATACGGACAAACAAAGACACCTGATCATAGACACTTTCATTTTCTTCAAAGCGCATCGTTGGGTTTTAAAAAATATCTACATTAACACTTTCAAAACCGGTCGTTTACGTATCCAACTTTCACGATTTCCGCCATTTTGGCAACTGTACCCGTAGTTAAAATTCAATTCTACTAGGAAATTTCGTTGGATCGGTTGTTCTAAAAAGGGCTCTTCCAGAACAGATTGCACACCTTTGGTTCTGTGTCCCCGATTACGACGGGGGGGGGGTGTATTTATAGCTTATATAAAGGGGCTTATATAAAGGCTTATATTAAATTTATATAAAGGGGGCTCATTCGTTTTGATATCTGTAGCCTTAAATATTTTAGTTGCACTTTCTAATACCTGGGTGCGCTTTCCGATCTCGGGTTCTATGGGTCCGATTAAGACGGGCGGGCGGTTTGCCTCATTCGACTACATTTCGAAAGTCTTACAGATGTCAGTCATGTTCGTATAGAAGAGATTGTAATTATCACGGGCCCAGGCAACGCTGGACAGATCAGCTAGTACAACATAATATTGTTTATACACAATACTTATAATTGCAATATGTGAAAAAATAATTGCATTTCCTTCATTAGGTAATTTAATAATAGTTGAAATGCTATTTATATCTGCATCGTATCATTTAGCATAAAAGTCGAATAAATACTTTTTAACCAGATTGAAATATAAATATTCTAAAATATCTGAGTAATGAGACATAGCTATAAATATAATCGTAGTCAGTGCATTAAACATAAATTACTTGGAAATTATTAGCACGAATAAAATGGACGAAAAAATGCATATATATATATGAAAACGAATTACCATTGATTAAATGTATCTTGCATAAACAAATTTTATATCTCATTAATATTTATTTATATTCTTAATGTTAAATCTGCATATTCTCTTGTAAGTGAACATTTATTAAAAAATCAATATTAGAGATAATTTATTTCTTCTTCCATTTTGGAATTGTTAATATAAATATCCTATAGAATAATCATTTAGTTTGTAAAATTTGTCTTACATCATATTGCATCATAGCATAAATGTCAACTTTTATGCTTTCTTGTTATCAGTAAAACATAATAAAAACTTTTGCCTTATTTAATTGCAGATTTTGGCGGAGAGAAAAAACGTTAAAGTTGGCGGCTATGTATTAGCATTTAGAAATTTAAAAACATATAGTAGTTTATGTTATACACAATATTTTTAATCGAATGATAAGTAAAGTGTTTAATTTTTCTAAAAATAGTTTGTAATAATTCATTTTAATAAACTGTTGAAATGCTATTTGTATATACAGTGTGCCCGCTAAAGTCCGTTGTCACCCCAATAATTTCTGAACCGCAAGAGCCATAGCCATAAAAGTGGGGTCTTGGTACAGTAAAGCTGCTATGGGCTACGCAAAGAAACTGCTTACAGTGCCACCTGGTGGCTGAGTTTGTAGTTAGCGTTCTTATTTCAAAAACGTTACGAGGTATGGAATAAAAAATCAATTTCAAAGTTGTTCAGCATCATCGATTTAGTAAGAGAAGATACCTTCCATAAAGTAATGTTAAAAATAGAAGGCATAAAATGCATATTTATTTGGTTCGTAACTCCCAAAATTGTAACGTGACATAACGCGGAAGAAAAGATAAAAGGTCATACTGCAGAGCATCCCTTATTGTTGCACAATGGTAGCGTGCGTGATTACAATACGAGAGGACCCCAGTTCAAGCCCCAATGGTGCATGCTGTCCTTACAACTTTAATAACAAAATTAGTAGACGATGCGTATTGTACAATATCGTTTAGCAAGTGCATAAACTCACCTCAACGCTCATTTGGTATGCGAATCACATAAATTTCGTTATTATATAAATAAATATGGCACGTCATACCTCTGCGCCAGACGCAAGTATAAAAGAAAGAGTTCCGCGGGTGTTGTATGTTGAAACTCGTAATCATATCGATATTTTCTACCGATCACTATTGCGAAATGATCTTGATTTATTTTGAATGTGGGCGCCAGGCAAGAGAGCCAGAGCAACTATATCGTGAAGGTTTTCTTGGTGGACCACATCCTTCATGACAGGTCATAGTAAAGACAGTGAAACGATTGAGGGAAACGGGCAGAGTGAGCGGCAAACCATAAAGAGTAGGACAGCGAGTGCAACCAGAAGACGTATTAGCGTTTGTCCTCGCCAATCTCAGAGCAGCACAAGAAAGATCAGTGTACACCGTGGCCTCTCGAAAAGCCGCATTGGGATTATCTTGAATGAACTAGGTGCTCATCTTTACCGGCCTACATCTGTGCAGGCACTAATGGAAGGGGTGGTGCAACTTCATGATGAACCGCTTAGAGGTCCAGACAACGTTTCTTGCCAACATCATATGACACGGATGAGGCTTGCTTTTCACGTAATACTATGTACAATAAGCACAACATCCATTTGTGGTCGCTAGATAATCCTACATTTGCTGCGAAGTTCGACATCAAGGTCGCTGGTCGACAAATGTCTGGTGCGGAATATTCAAAAACCGATTGATTGGCCCGGTATTTTACAGGGGCACGTTAACGGGATCCCAATACTTGGAACTTTTGAAGGATGTAATATCCGATTTTCTAGAGGATTTGTCGTTGAGTGAACTCCGGAATGTAATGGTTCCATCACGAGGCGCCCCGCCTCACAAGACATCAAGTGTCCAACAGTACATTCGGGACACTTTCCAGCAACGACTCATCGGGTATGGTGGTTGCGTAGATTGGCCTCCACGTTCACCTGATGGAATTTTTCTCTGACATGAGACAGCTAGTGAATGCAACACCTCCACCAACGCTGCAAGAACTTCGAAACCATATTACAAATGCTTGTGTCAGTGTGTCACCTGTCATGTTGTAGAATGTGCAGCGGGATGTGCAATCCCTTGTCCAGATGTGTATTATTACTGAAGGACACCATTTTGCGCATCACAGATAGATGAGGCTTATTTCCGATAAGTGCAGTTTTGTTCAACGCGATCAAGAATATGTGCGATTTGTGCTTTTCATTTGTATCCTTTTTGTGAGCAAGATGTTTTTTGAATAAATCGATGATGCTGAACAACTTTGTAATTGACTTTTTTCTCGTATCTCGTATCGTTTTTGAAATAAGAACGCTAACCCCAATATTAGCCATCAGGTTGCGCTGTAAGCGGTTTCCTTGCGTAGCGCATAGTAACTTTACTATAACTAGACCCCAGATATATGACAATAGCTCTTGCCGTTCAGAAATTATTGGGGTGACAACGGACTTTAGCGGGCACACTGTATATAACAACATTGAAATTGTGAAGGGAGATTTCAATGACATTTTAAACATTTAACTTAACATTTAACTATTTTGTAACTATAGAAATTTACTTCTATTATAAATATACATTTAACTTATTATTTGAAAGCAATCACTAATTCAAAATATTACCGCGGCAAAGCGATATATATATATATATATATATCAGGCATCGTCAGTTTCTGATTTTTAAATACATGCACGTACCATTACATTTTAATAAAATTTCTAAAATTGCTGTTAAGGACTAATTTTCTGTTAATTTATATTAATATTTAAATGCTTAGAGTGCTGAAACTGGAGGTATAAATAAATATTAACTTAAAATATAAAGACATAGTAATCAAATACTTTTAATGTTAATGAATAAACGAGTTGATTTTAAAAATTTTACTTCTGTAGTAATCTTTAGAGACAATCATGTAGTATATAAAATAAGTATAATTAATTAATTAACATTTACTTTGAAATATCACCATCGGCAAGTTGCTATGTGTATAGTTAAATACTTTCTCACTTAAATTATACATAACATCATTATTTTGTGCTGAAAATATTATAAAAAGGATAATAACACATATTTACAAAATTAACCATAGAAAAATTAAATTATCGTGTTATTATCTTAAATAAGTTCTTAATTGAGTTTTATGGAATACTTTATTAAAGATAAAAATTACAAAATATTTTTTTGAAAGGAGGAGCGGGTGTTATCACATGTAAAAACAAGAACGAAAAATCATACGTCAAGCATAGATTATGTAACACTTTCCAACGCTTCCAAATCATACCAAGCTGAAAGATAACTTCTAAGTAAAGAATTTGGAAAACGCATACCATACTTAAAAAAAAAGATCAGAAATTTTCAACATATACAATATTCGGAAAAATATCCGAATACTTTTATTCAGCCCTGTATATGATCTATAGATTTGTATACATACTACATAGGATGCAAAATTTTAGTTCAGTTAGAAAACGCTTAGCACAGTTTAAAATTATCCTTCTGGAGTTTCTGTCAATAAACGGAAATGTGTCGCGAACTTTTGTGCTTCCCTGTATAGGATTTACAGAATTTATACACACCACGTAATAGGCAAAAAGTGCGTTAAATTTAAAATCTCGGTCAGTAACTTAAAATGCACGCCCAGGAATTATTGTTAACAGACAGTAGAGAATTCTTTTGTGTGTCCCTGTAACTGAAGGATGACTGCTATACACACAATATTCTGTAGTAATCCTCTTGTAATGCACCTTAGTGATATATATAAATTTCAATGCGTTTAAAATAGTGAAACATTATTTAAATAAACCGCAGACGATTTTTCTCCATAGACGTAATGTAACAGAATTCTTTTTAGTGTCCCTGTAAAAAAACTATAAGTGCTACACACTTCCGTTGAAATAGGGAACATGCTATAGATAACGACAATAACATATAAAAATTGCAGAGCAATCCGAGCATATTTACGGGAATTAGAGCATGGACAGACGGCCATCCGGCAGACAAACCGAAGTCATAAACACTTTTCAACTAGGTTGGAAAGTGTTAAAAATACTTAATTAATCACTAATTTTATTTTTGTAATTACAGTATTAAATACAATTTTATTCTGTTAATAATGTCTTTATTATACACATATATTTAATTTTAATTACTTAAAATCGACAGTAAATATATCTGTATATTAAAATCTAAATTTTTTGTTGTTGTTGGTGTTTATAATTGTTGCATGAAATCAACTAGTAAAGTAAAATGTGATTACATAAATCATCAAAATCTGACATACATACGTATTATTTTTAGATAGCAGAATATAAACTGATGAGCCGAATCACATTTATCATTTACTAATTATGTCGTGCTGCATCTTTGGAAAACCAAAAACCTTCATTCAGACAATTAATCCTACCTGTTTTCCATTAGTGTTCAGATAGAAACGTCTACATTTTCGCAGTAGACACGCAATATCCTATACACGTTGGCGGTTGGTGGATGGTTTTTATATGAATAGATATATTCAGTAGTTTTAACATGAGACGTAATCAGCAGTCTTATAATAATACGTCTCCTTGGAGTGACAAGGTTCTAAATGCTTCGACTATTGTTTTTAGAAAAAAACGTTATTAAACTGTTAACAATGTATTAGGTTGATGCAAAAGTTCCGTCGTATTTTAATACCTTATCTTAATTTCTGTAATATGGGTAAAATTTTAAAACTTGATAATTTTATTATCAGCTTTGGGCAAAATTATCAGGTACTAAAATTTTACTAGTATTAAGGGTATTAAAATACGACAGAACTTTTGCATCATTCTAATAGATAGAATATTTTGAAATTAACTAAATCTCGAAATATTCAGGGGAATTTGTTGGCAGTTGGCAAATTGTAGCCAATATTTCGGACTGTCTGAAAGTTATGCCACCACATTTTCTTACTCCACTGTCTCCACACTTTCTGTCTCCACATTTCATGTCGTATTCTTGTAAAACTATACAGTGCGTAATATAGATGTCATGAAGGACGATACGTGGTCAGCAATGATAGACAGAAAATCCTCAGCGTTATTAGTGTGTTGACATCCAGTGGTTCCAAGATCTTCCATATGAATATCCTCCAAAAGATATATCTATCACCAGTTCCGACACATTTATCAAAGGAGCACTGGCTGTTCTTCTTGAAGACGTCCTACAATGACTCGACCATCGTTATTATTCAAAGTAAATTTTGATTCGTTAACGCAGGCTATTCTTTTACTCTATTCTACATTACGATTGCAATGTTTACGGAAACGATTAAACGTCCACATTATAAACGAAAACTACTGTTCCGGTGCAATTCAGTGTCGATATTAAGACTGATTTCGCCATAGAATTGGAAACCCCATTTTATTTGCTAATCTTTCTACATATCTTAAATGTAGTGACCAAACCTAACCATTTTAAGAGGTAAATTAATAGTAGACATTAAAGACATACTTCTGCCATACCTTATTTTTATGTTCAATATTACAAATGAAGACTTTTACTATGGTGGGTTCAAGTAGAAATGAAACACAAGAAAAACACGCAGCTTTTATGAGTAATTTTAAATAATAAAGAATCAATATATTCATATTTTAAATGACAAAATTTGAACTGCATTATTATTTACTTTAAACGCCTTAATGATCAATAACGAATATTACAAAAAATATATATTTCTTACATACTTTCTATATACTTTTTTATAATGCTAACTAATGATAAATCTAGCTAAAAAATTAAAATGCATATTTTTGCTGTTATGATCTTTTTTTAATGTAATTTTTTTCGTGAAATAAGTAGTCTATCAAAATATTTTCTTTATAAAAACTTTTTTTTTTTTACCCAGTATATTATCAAACTTTATCTTATCTTTGTTTTTTAAGAAGGTTTTTCTTGATGCATATAGTATTTAATTTATTAGAATTCGAAAATATTTACAAAAATTAAGCATCATAACAAATGCGTGAAAAAGTAAAAAACTTGAAAACGTGTAACATATTAAGTTTTAAAATATCCTTCACTTTTAAGGAAACAAAAAATAGTTAATAAAGATTTTTACTTTGAAATTTGTGACATTTACAAAAAATGCTTGGAAATTGAATTTATTTCTTTAGAGTTTTAAATACTATGTTATGATATAAAAACAATTTATAAATTATGCAGCACTGTTTCACATAACGCAATAACTTTATTTATTTCCTAATTTAAATTCTAAGTTACTGATAGAAATGTCCAAGCAATTAGTTTAAAGAATAGAAATACTTATTCGGTGGTTTAGTCTTTCTATTTTTTGAACACATTTGTGTTTAAACATTATTTCTAAAAAACAAAACTTTAAATACCCAAAAATATTATGAAAAATGAATATTCAAAATATTCCCTAATCTCAATTCGCTTTATTTTTCTGCTCAAATGTACTTTAGATCCATATTCAGTCACAATCTTACTATAAAAAGTGTTAATCACATGACTAAGCGAACTTATGTAACGTCCAAACAGTCATGAACATTCCTTTTCCGATAAAACGTTCCCTTTTTTTCGGCAAATTGTTTCAAACAATTTCGATTGTTCTCCGAGTGTCCGTATTTAAAGAAAACTCCAATAAATGAATCTAATTCCCATTTTTGCTAATTTTGAAAGTCTCTGAAAGAATTACTATACATGGTATGAACAACTTAAAAAAATTACGAATCTGCTAATTTCAAAATACAATGACGAAATTTTAAGAATCAGCAGGTTCTAAGAAAAATTTTCCAATAATTAAAAACAAATATTAGAGTTTTTATCTTTTCGGATCTAGTGTCTGAATTATAGAAAAAAAATATTATTATTTAGTCTTTTTAATTATTTTTGTTTTTATTTGCCTGTAGTAATGATAGGAAAGTGTGTTTTCGTTAAAGACGTATCTATGGTTAATGAGGGCAATTTTGTTTTTCCGCATTATCTTCTTATTTGCAATTATTGTTAATGATATCGCTTAATCTGTACGACTCAAAGCATAATGCGGACTAGCTTTTCACAATATGACCGGACAGAATCAAAACTGTTTTTTCTTACATTATTTCTTTAAAAAAAAACTTTGGTGTAACTTTAGTTATTAAGAGATCAAAAAATATGAGTGACAGTGATAAAGCGAAAGAAAACTTTCCACAACAAATTGAAGTTAAAAAATTGTTAATGGTCTTCACTGATATTACTAATCCAGATGTGATGTAACAGACCAAATTTTCAAGCTTGTCACAAAACATAACAATTGATGTGGTAAAAAAGTACCACTTTTGCAAAGAAAAATGAGAGATTACTGTAATTAGAGTTAAATAATAGAAGTACTAAAATTTCTTTGCATATTTTGTTTGTCCTGTGTAATATACACTTTTAGCATTCACAAATTGTCCTTAACTTGTTTTTTTTTGAAAAAAAATTACCAAATCGTTTAGCATAAAATTGGTAAACTATTTAGTTTCTGATGAAAACTGAATTCATCTATTCAACGTAAGAGATAGCATCGTTAACATCTTTTAATGCGGTCTTCGTTTACTACGGACAAAAAATGGCCTCCATTTGAATTCCGCATTAAAGGCAGTTCACTATATGTGTTTTTTATGTACAATTGTCACTTCATTTATGCTTGAGAATTTAGAAAGAAGCAAAAAAAAGAAGTTTGCATAAAGTTTATACAATACCTGACTATCGCAAATGCAAACAGGAAAGCTGTCTCAGGATTTTACTGCAAAACATAGCCCCAAAATGAATAAAAAACAACAGGCGTATCCTTTTAATCAGTGCATATTAAGACTACAATAATGTCATATGAGCCCACAACTGAATCTTTGCTCCTGGGACCTATATAGGATTAGTTTTGGTTATATATCGTTTCTGCGACTTTTTCAAAAATGTGTTTTATTCTTTAATTTTAAAAAGAAGGGCTACTTTTCCTAACAAATAAATTATGATACAAAATGAAAAGAAAAATGTACTGAGCGTTGCTATGTCTTTTAAGTCGTGATAAAATGCGACATTTTCCAAACGTTGTCCAAAATTATTCCATGGTCTATTGTCATATAAATAGTACGGAAAATAAATTGCAGTTTTTAGTAATTAATAATCATACCCATGTAGCACAGATTATTGTTCCTTCGTTGACATTTCGGGAAAACCACTTGGAAATGGTTCAAAAACGGTAGGTACACCTTTAATCTGGATTGTATCTAAGCAGGATTCTGAGCAGCTAACGATTCAATCACTTTTGGGACTTGTTGGCAAATGGGTATACAGCTGTCGCAGATATCGAGGTATATTACTGGCGCCAAACTAGCGATTTTATGCCTATGCGACCTGGTGATTTTGGCGAGATTTTGCTTCGTATGGCAACTGGGTAGAGCAGATTCCGTGTGTTTTATATTAAATTAAATATTGTGTGGTTTGTAATAAATTAATCATTTTGTGTGTTTTATAATAAAACAATTTGTGTATGTTTATAATAAAAATTGGGTTTGATGTATAATAACTGTTTGATAATTAAATAAAACTACAATAAACATGCTGCGACAAAATAAACCGAAAGCAGGGTTTTCTCGCCAAAATGGCGCAAAACAATAATCGCGCAAACCCAGGTGCGGCTGCGACGCTCATTCGTTGGTGGCTCGTTGGTGGTTCGTTGGTGGTTCGTTGGTACGGCAAAGTGAATATTTCTATCTGGGCCAACGTGCGATATCAATTAGCCAACCTTGTGTGCTACTTGGGTTAACATTTATGTAAAGCATACTCTTTCTTATTTGGATGGCTACATTTAATGATTTAAACTTAAAGGTATTCTTCTCGCTAAAGTGTAAATAAATCGGACTGGAAAGTGTTAACTATGATAGAATGAATCTGATCTTTATAAAACTGCAATATTTTTGTTTTTTAAATAAGAATTTTTTTTTCGTCTTAACAAAATGTTTTTTTAAACATTTATTTTTTAGGACAATTTAATAGCTGAATGTACATTAGATAAAAATTATCTAACATTTAGTAAAAGAAGATTGTGGATAAACATTTAATATCAATTTATATTCAGAATGATGCAAAATAAAATATTATCTATTTAACTATGTTTTATGTGAAGCATGAGAACATTAAGATTAAGTAGTTTAATTGTTTCATTGCGAAATTAATGAATTAAATAAATTTTAGGGCACAAGACTTTTTATTTTATTTTATTTATTTATTTGAGAGAAAGAAAAATACTTTACGGGATTTGTTTTAAGGACGATAGTGAACATTCTTTTAATTAAATTGAATCCGTATTGATTTAAAAATACTTTATTAGACTTATCAAAGGAAACAAAATGTGTTTCATAATTCGTTACTTGAAAGAAAGAGCATTTTAAAATGAGTACATTAAGATTTTATTAGATTTTTTTTTCTTAAAATGTACATTAATTTGTTATTTAAAATACCGCACATTTTTATTTATTAGTATTCGTTTTAACGCATTACGTGATTCATAAATGTAGATTTGGCGCTAGTCTGTATTGGCTATCTATTCATATGCCAATTCAGATTTATACTCTAAAAACGACATTTTCAAAACTGAGCAAAATATACTCAAATCTGAGTATGTCGCATAGTCAGAATGGCTCCGAATCAAAATTACTCAAGTTTGAAACATGTTTATACTCATTTCTGAAAATATGCATAGACTCAAGAATAAAACATCATGTCAACAAATTGCAGAGTTAGGTTCAATTTCGTCATGAAGACGACCCTAAGCTTGTTTGTTTTTAAACAGAATATATAAAACATATAATTTCCCGCCAAATGGCTATTTCAGTTTTTTCTGATGACGATTTCGAGAATAAAATGTATACGTTTTTTTTTTTTTTTTTTTTTTTTTTTTTTTGTTTATTGGCAATACTTTACTGATTATGTTAATATGCTCCGTTCGTAACATCATATCATCTTATAAACAAACGAATTTATGCTAAATATTTTAAAATAATTTTCTTGTTGCTAAATCGTGATTTTAAAAAAAGAATAAATTATTTCTTTCTTGTAGATAAAATAAGTATTTTAAAAATCAATATATTTTTAAAATGTCTAAAGAGCTTTTAAATATATTATAAAATTTGTACTGAATAGGCATCGCTTTGAGATCAGCATCAAATTCACAATAATAGGAAATCCAGTATTTCTTGTCAGAAAGTTTTTTAAATTATTAGATACACTTAATTAATTCTAAATTATATATGTATTAAGTATTTTTCTTTTCTGAAAAGTAATATATTCAAAAAACACTTAACAATTCAATACACGAAAAATAACATAGATCACAGACATGTATCTGTTGATAATACCTTTGTCATAAATACATAATCATTTATGGAAAGGAAAAGGTGCAGATAAGAAAACGTGTTAATAAAATAAATATTTAAATCTCCTAATGATAAATATTCTAAACATATTGTGTCGATTTGTTACAAAACTAATATGATACTTAAACATTTTTTACGCAAAAACTCTGTAAACTTAATATATATAAATATTCTTAAACCATCATATTTAAATAACTATAAGGATTCCTAATGCAGTTACACTATGTTTTAAAGCAGAAAGGAGTTACATAATTACTGTACACTGTAATTTTTTTGTGTTTGTTTGTTTTATTTTGTTGAAAAAACTTTTAGCCAGGACGCAAGCAAAAAACTGTTTATTTTCTGTAAATAATTTGTATTTGTGCAAATAGATTTTTTTAGAAAATTATATAAGACTATATTAGCTGATCCCCGCCTGGCGTTGCCCGGGCCCGTGATAATAAATATACAAAAAAAACATCAAGTTTTTATTATTTTACATCTTTAACCCGATTTTGTATGAAATTATATTTTAAAATGAAAAATTCGCGAAAAAAATATTGATCACTCTTTGAAATCTTTATTGGTGATAAATAAAACGGTTTTACAGCCCGTGTAAAAATTTCTGAAAAAAATATTGTTATCTGATTGCAAAAGAAACGTTTTCTTCCCACTATTTTTTTTTCTTGTCGGCTGCTTTAACATAGCAATAAAAAAGTAGTTCACATTTTCCGAACTCTCTGACATTTCAATCGGTTATAAATATAACTGTATCCAAGCTTGCTTTAAAATTTTGCGAAAAAATATGCATACATAGTAGTGAAAACATGAATTCTTTAAAAAAAAAAAAGCTTTAGCTTTCAACCTCAGAGCAAAAATAAATTAGAAGGTCTAAGCTTTCAATGCAATGGTACGACTTCATCCGTTTTCAATCAACCCTTTTCAATCCCCCTAGGCTAAACAGGTGAGGGCTGGTTAATCAATCAGGTTTCCCGATTCTGAAGGTAGAAGCTTTAAAAAAAAACGTTGACGCATGCGTAAAGAGGCGATTTTCAAGTGGATTTGACATATTGCGCTTTTCGTTTTAAATATATAGATATTAGAAATATACTAACATAATTAATATTTTCATATATTATTAATCTAAATCCTTTTCAAACAAATTAGTTAAATATACAGTAGTAGGGTAGTAAGGCCGTTATGAGAACACGTCGGCGTCGGCGGTGGATCTCTGTGCAGCTGTGCGCGGTGGATCTCGAAGGATGGATCTGGGTGGATCTCGGAGAGTCGATCTTGGTGGATCTCGGAGGGTGGATCTCGGAGGTAGATAAGATAAGAGGCATGCGTCACTTGGGAGGGTCGAATGGGATGACTCATGGCAAGTTGGTAGAGATAAGGAGTATTAGTTTTAATTGGGGAACATAGAAATCTTTCGAAGCAAAATTTTTTTAACTATAGTAGGGTGGGGTGTTTGTAAATATTTTTCGAAGACTGGTTTGTGAATTGCATTTAAAAATATGAATTAAAAATGGTCATTAATTAAGAGATATGTTAATTGGAGAACTTAAGAAATTTTTGCGATTTTTTTTTTTTTTTTTTTTTTTTTTTGGAACTAGAGTAGGATATTCGATATATATATGTTAGAGTATATTTGAGGTGAATTTTAGAAGACAATAATGTTTTAATTAAAAATGGTGATTAATTTTAATTAGAGTACTTAAGAATTTTTGGCGAGATTTTTTTAAAACTAGAGTAGGGATATACATGGTATTCGATATACATGTTAGAGTATATTTGAGGTGAATTTTAAGTCAATAATGGTTTAATTAAAAAGGGTTATTAATTAATTTTAATTGGAGAACTTAAAAATTTTCGCGAGATTTTTTTTTCAACTATAGTATGGTGGGGTGTTTGTAAATATTTTTCGAAGTCTGGTTTGTGAATTGCATTTAAAAATATGAATTAAAAAATGGTCATTAATTAATTTTAATTGCAGAACTTCAGACTTTTCGCGATATTTTTTTTCTCAACTAGAATATGCAGTTTGAATATTAGAGTATGTAGTAGAACAGTCGAAGTGAATGAATAATTAATTAAAAATAGTAATTATGAAATGAATTAATTTTAATTGAAGAACTTAAACATTTTTGGAGTAAAAGATGGGTATTAATTAAATTGGTTAATGAATTCGATACATGTTATGGTATAAAATACAGGGTCCCATATGAATTATACTGCACTAAATTGAATAGCTCCCCCCCCCGTTTACGCAAGTGCATCTAAAAATTCTCCAGCGCCTATTTTTTCTAAAAGACCCTTTGAGACCCTTTGAGGCCCTTTGAGACTGAAAGCACCACAAAATACAGAGAGCCTACAAAAATTTTACAAAATCTATTATTTATTGCAGCTCCCCCCCCCCCTTAAAAAAGAAAAAAAAACAGCATTTAGCCCTCTTCACACATAATAAAGAGAATTTTTTAATAGCATCAGATTCCCCCTCCCCCTTTTTTTATTCCCCTGCAAGGGCCTTTACCCAAGTTAACCTTAAAACATACCCTTTCACACAAGCGCATCTAAACATTCGCATGACTCACACCTGTGGGATAAGCTAACTGATAATGCATGTTCGATTGAGTTTTAACGTAGGTGATTCACTCAGTTCGTTTTGGTATTGACAAAATTAAAACCTTTTGAAAATGGATAAGGTTATTTTAGGGTAGGTTAAAAGAATTTTTGTATGGGTATTAGATTTAGCGATGGTTATTTAAAAATAATAACAAAGAATTAAATTAAAGATAATAATTATAAATAATATTTAAACAATTACTGTAAAATTATTGAGGGTATATGAAAGATGTAGACCCCTTCGAGTGAGTTACGTTAAAAAAAATACAGGGCGTCCTATAAAATCAATTACACTTATAAGATAGAAACATATGCCCCCCCCCCCTTTATCTCTTAGTTTGAGTGTCTTTTGAAATACGATAGACAAAAAATACAGGATGTCCTTCCAAAATGAAGTAAACTTTACAAATCTGCATGGGATTAAAAATATATCCAGTTCGTATTTTACGAAAGAAAATTAAATTGAGAATTTATCATGTTTCATTTATTCTACACAACTTTTAATATTTTTATCATTTTTAGACATTTCTTTGCATAAAGTATAATATTAAAATTATTTAGCACTTGTAAAATGTTTGTGAAGGGTCCTGTTTTAGCCAGTGAACATTTTTGTGAAGGGTTTGAATAAAGCGAATATAATTATACACTTTTCTATATAGTGTTCAACTAATATATATAAACTACTCAAATATATATTACTTTTTCTAATAACATAAAAAAAATACTTCCACAAATTTTTATTTTTTTCCACATATATTGAAAGAATGATCATAGTTTAAATAATTTTAACAGATTTCTAAACGATAGAAGAAAACTATTTTGCGATTAAGGATCCCTTATTCATTAATCACTCGTTTTAACAGACGAAACTGAATAAAGATTTATACTATTTTTCCCTTTAAGACAATATGAGAGTAAAATTTATAATGACTCGATTAACCAATCACGTATATTTATTAATGAACCAATCACATATGCTGTTATATGCACACGAGCGTATGATGGTATAAATTTGCGTGGAATGAAATAATTTCCTTATTCTGTGCACTGACACCATCGAGTGAAGACGCTTTTGACTGTTCTGTATTATTACTTTACATTAAAGTTATTACGGAACGAACCATACATACTTCTTTGCTAAGTGATTCCAAGAGAATGAGTCGACCCCTTTCACCAGGATTAAAGTATCACGACATGGGTATACCAAAAGAAGCTCCCGTTTCGAATTATGAAGTCAAACCCACCTCATCAGAACTGAAGAAACAGAAGTTACCCTTTGTTTGTGATGTTTGCAGCAAGTCTTTTTCCCGAAAGTTTGTGTTAATTAGACACAAGAAATTTCATCTGGAGAAAAAACCTTTTAGGTGTGACATCTGCGAAAAACAATTTGTTCAAAAGAGTGATTTATTAAATCATAGGAAGATTCATTTAAAGACCCCGCTGGTGTATAATTGTGATTCATGTGCTGAAGTATTTTCACGGAAGTACGAGTTACGCCAACACAAAAAGATTCATAGACCTCTCAAGCAATATAATTGGGATGTATGCAACGAAATGTTCTCAAGCAATAATGACTTATTAAAGCATAATAAGATTCATAGACCTATTAAACAATATAAATGCCATCAATGTGCTGAAGAATTTTCAATGAAGTACGATTTAATTAAACATATAAGGGCTGCGCATAAAGTTTCGTCTAACCCAACTCAATCTTCTGCTTTAAAGGATGCATTATTTGAAAAAGTGAAACATTTAAAAAGAACAAATGCCCTTAATGTATTCACTGAGACTATCATCGATTCTAATGAGGAGAACGATAAAGATTTTCAAATATTTTTTGATAGCGTTCGACCAGACGTATTAAATGAACTAAATTTTCAATTAGAAGAAAAAAGGTCCATGAAATGGTATGGAGCTGTTCAAGTAATCGTAGGTCGTGTAACACAAGATGGTCTTCATGAAACTGCCAAACCCTTTTTCCGTTCAAGCACTACTTTTGAAATAATGAATGAAAACTTATCTACAAATGTTGAGAAAGCTTTCTCAAAAATTGTTCACTGATTTGAGATGTACACGCAAATGGGATCTGGTTGGACATTGGAAAAAATATTGCACTTAGAACTGTCTATAGCTAAATGCAGCATAGCTTGAAATTTGTATCATTTTTTTTAAATATCTTCGCTATTGTAACTTTTTAAACGATAAATAAACAGTATGTGAATGGAAAAGCTTAGTGTTTTTATTTTTGTATTTGAATATATTATTTACATATTACATAAATTACTTGAAACATATTGTGATCTTACCTAAATTACTTTTTTGCATATATTATTTACAGAGTGTACCTCACATAAATTACTTTTATCATATTGAATATCTTACTCAAACTTCATTTTCAGCATTTTTCGTCGAGCTAAGGTAAATATTCGTTAGAGATTATTCTTTAGACCTTAGTATATATATTTTTTAATAAAGCCAGTTCGAGGTAATGGTACATGTATAATGGAATGTATACAATTTAGAAAAGCCAACAATTAATTAATACAAAAACATATATTAGAAAATACATTTTAAAAATTCTTACCTTAGGAATAAAAGCTCTTATCGTAAAAACTTCTTTATCCTAGGTATGTGTCATTGATTTTATCATACAATACAATCGAATGTAGGAGAACCTTATTTATGCGTCATCTACCTTCCCTACCCAACATGCTTTAACAAGCATGGTTTATGACTAAAAATTAATATTTTTGAATATTTGAAAGATGATTTCTAGATTTTTTAAATGAAAAATTATATCCTAATTTGAATTAAACCATTATCTATGTTAACCCTTGGAAAGTAATTTGGTATACAATTCCTTTGATAGTTTAATGGTATTTCATCGAATATATGTAGAATTCGCCATAGTTTTTAAAAACTAAACAAAATAAAACTTCATTTATTTAAGCTTTTTGTAACTTGTATAGTAAAGTACAGTAAAATTATACTAAATTGGGTTTTTAGTATTCTGGCTTAAAAATTTCTTTTGAGGAATGAATAGGATAAATAAATAACTAACCTTTTGACTTTGTTTTTATAAAATATATATTCTAGTATTTAGTTTGTCTATTATTTAAAAAAAAATTGTTTTTAATATCTTACCATATTAAAACATATATATATATATAAACTTATCTTAACTAAATTCCAACTATGATGTACTGGACTTGACCCAAATTCGAACTTCTAGGACACTTGTCTTAAAAGGACTGAATGAAAGCGTGTTTGCTTAAATCGCAAGACCCGTGGGATACTTCTAATCTATGACGTCATTGACAGGTGGATTCAAATCGATAAGAGGTATGGTAGAATAGGTATTATTGTAATGAGCATGTTTCCTCGAATTGATTAAAAAATTATTATTTTAATTATTTTTATAATACATAATATCTATACATCACATGGTTAACACACAAAGCCACCGTTATGAATTCTTCACCACGTGGTAGATTAGTAACATCACGTGATTTGACGAGATCACTGATCGCGATAACATTCTAGATAAGATTCACTGATAAGTATTCATTTCAATTCATTTCTCCCACGGCAAGTTTACACGCTGGTCTAGGTATGTAGATATATAGTAAGTTAGTAGTAATATATTTTTAAAGTTATTTTTATTATATGTTAAAATTAAAAGAAATAGTTATTTTTCCTTATGTAGGGTAGGGAAAAAAGAAAACACAAAGTATTCCATTTTAAATTTAATCTTTAGTAATATAGAGTCTTCCACCCTAAGAAACGCATGCATACTTTTAGTTATTTTCATGCAGACTTTAAGATATATGTTCTTTTTTTATCATAACACATATGGCTTTTTTTAATGTATGTCACTTGACTATCTAAAATTATGATTAAACCATTTCACTAATCATAAATTTCATTTCATAAACAATCACCTATATTAATTTATAATTTTTCAACTATGTACATCACATAATTATAAAGTTAAAATTTGTTTGCTAAGGATTCTCCAATAACTTATGCGATAAAATGTTTGTGAAACTGAAAATTAGATATAATCCGTGTTCTATTTGTAAAACAAAGTATTAGGTTAGAAACGCACACGTGACCACAATCATCGACGAAACTTGGAAAGTTCAAAGGTCATGAAATTGATGTGATTGCCTCCTCTTCTATGAAGAATTATATAACCTTTAAAATCAGAAAGCCAACATGTCCTATTCATAGGGCCTTTATATATTATTTTCGTTTGCGCTGGTTTTTAACCCTCGAACTTCAGCTGGAACTTATTATTTTATTATTGATACGTTAACCATTGGGCTGTCCGTGCCCCGATGCTTTCTCGTTTTCTTATAAACACTATCTATTATAATCACACTTTTTTCGACTCGTGATATCGTTCAAAAAATTTTTGTTTTAAAAATACCTCGAAGAATACTTTTTAAAGAATGAAATTAAAGTTTTAGAGAATTTATAATGGTATCAAAATAATTATAAAGCTTCATTATAGAAATTTTCAGACACATTGTGAAATAATCTTTTATTCTCGAAGAATACTTCTTTCGCAAAATAGATTCCCTTTTAATTTTTTTAATCAGGAAAAAAAAACTAGTTCTATACAAAAAAAGAATGCGTTTCGAATAGGAATTCCTCTTTAGTACACTATGCATCTAACACATATACCGAAATTTGTAGAAGTTTTCAATGCTGTTATCACTGGGTTATAGTTTATGCTTTTCAGTTTAAATAGGAGTGAGAATATATATATATATTGAAAGTGATTGCGTGGTTCTAACCCTAGCAAAACCTAATCATGACTCAGTGATTTCTTTGTATCTTAACCACTGAACCATGATTGCGTACCTTCGAAAGAGTACTTACAGAAGAGGTAGGCTAATTTCATTAAATCCACTATGCTTCAGACTTCGCTTTTTTTTTAAAGAACTTGTATCTCTGATATTTTAAGGCAAAGCAGTTTTATTTATCTCTCTCTCTACATATATACGTGTATAACATATATCTAATAATATAGGGCATAGCGATTTTTATTTATCTCTCTCTATATATATATACAAATATACGTGTATATAGTATATATAATACTGTAGGGCAAAGCGATTTTATCACTCTCTCTCTCTCTCTATATATATATACGTATATAGGTATATCTGATATTGAAGGACAAAGCGATTTTAACTATATCACTCTATATTTGTATATGCATATACCTTTGTGTAATATTTATAAGTTCAAAATAGTTACAAGTTTTTAAAAACATTAATTATTTTGATGTTTTTAAAAATTTGTAACTATTGTAAGTTATTGGAGAATCCTTAGCAAACAAATTTTAACTTTATAATTATGTGATGTACATGGTTGAAAAATTATAAATTAATATAGGTGATTGTTTATGAAATGAAATTTATGATTAGTGAAATGGTTTAATCATAATTTTAGATAGTCAAGTGACATACATTAAAAAAATCCATATGTGTTATGGTAAAAAAAGAACATATATCTTAAAGTCTGCATGAAAATAACTAAAAGTATGCATGCGTTTCTTAGGGTGGAAGTATCCTTATTACTAAAGATTAAATTTAAAATGGAATACTTTGTGTTTTCTTTTTTCCCTACCCTACATAAGGAAAAATAACTATTTCTTTTAATTTTAACATATAATAAAAATAACTTTAAAAATATATTACTACTAACTTACTATATATCTACATACCTAGACCAGCGTGTAAACTTGCCGTGGGAGAAATGAATTGAAATGAATACTTATCAGTGAATCTTATATAGAATGTTATCGCGATCAGTGATCTCCTCAAATCACGTGATGCTACTAATCTACCACGTGGTGAAGAATCCATAACGGTGGCTTTGTGTGTTAACCATGTGATGTATAGATATTATGTATTATAAAAATAATTAAAATAATAATTTTTTAATCAATTCGAGGAAACATGCTCATTACAATAATACCTATTCTACCATACCTCTTATCGATTTGAATCCACCTGTCAATGACGTCATAGATTAGAAGTATCCCACGGGTCTTGCGATTTAAGCAAACACGTTATCATTCAGTCCTTTTAAGACAAGTGTCCTAGAAGTTCGAATTTGGGTCAAGTCCAGTACATCATAGTTGGAATTTAGTTAAGATAAGTTTATATATATATATATGTTTTAATATGGTAAGATATTAAAAACATTTTTTTTTTAAATAATAGACAAACTAAATACTAAAATATATATTTTATAAAAACAAAGTCAAAAGGTTAGTTATTTATTTATCCTAGTCATTCCTCAAAAGAAATTTTTAAGCCAGAATACTAAAAACCCAATTTAGTATAATTTTACTGTACTTTACTATACAAGTTACAAAAAGCTTAAATAAATGAAGTTTTATTTTGTTTAGTTTTTAAAAACTATGGCGAATTCTACATATATTCGATGAAATACCATTAAACTATCAAAGGAATTGTATACCAAATTACTTTCCAAGGGTTAACATAGATAATGGTTTAATTCAAATTAGGATATAATTTTTCATTTAAAAAATCTAGAAATCATCTTTCAAATATTCAAAAATATTAATTTTTAGTCATAAACCATGCTTGTTAAAGCATGTTGGGTAGGGAAGGTAGATGACGCATAAATAAGGTTCTCCTACATTCGATTGTATTGTATGATAAAATCAATGACACATACCTAGGATAAAGAAGTTTTTACGATAAGAGCTTTTATTCCTAAGGTAAGAATTTTTAAAATGTATTTTCTAATATATGTTTTTGTATTAATTAATTGTTGGCTTTTCTAAATTGTATACATTCCATTATACATGTACCATTACCTCGAACTGGCTTTATTAAAAAATATATATACTAAGGTCTAAAGAATAATCTCTAACGAATATTTACCTTAGCTCGACGAAAAATGCTGAAAATGAAGTTTGAGTAAGATATTCAATATGATAAAAGTAATTTATGTGAGGTACACTCTGTAAATAATATATGCAAAAAAGTAATTTAGGTAAGATCACAATATGTTTCAAGTAATTTATGTAATATGTAAATAATATATTCAAATACAAAAATAAGAACACTAAGCTTTTCCATTCACATACTGTTTATTTATCGTTTAAAAAGTTACAATAGCGAAGATATTTAAAAAAAATGATACAAATTTCAAGCTATGCTGCATTTAGCTATAGACAGTTCTAAGTGCAATATTTTTTCCAATGTCCAACCAGATCCCATTTGCGTGTACATCTCAAATCAGTGAACAATTTTTGAGAAAGCTTTCTCAACATTTGTAGATAAGTTTTCATTCATTATTTCAAATGTAGTGCTTGAACGGAAAAAGGGTTTGGCAGTTTCATGAAGACCATCTTGTGTTACACGACCTACGATTACTTGAACAGCTCCATACCATTTCATGGACCTTTTTTCTTCTAATTGAAAATTTAGTTCATTTAATACGTCTGGTCGAACGCTATCAAAAAATGTTTGAAAATCTTTATCGTTCTCCTCATTAGAATCGATGATAGTCTCAGTGAATACATTAAGGGCATTTGTTCTTTTTAAATGTTTCACTTTTTCAAATAATTCATCCTTTAAAGCAGAAGATTGAGTTGGGTTAGACGAAACTTTATGCGCAGCCCTTATATGTTTAATTAAATCGTACTTTATTGAAAATTCTTCAGCACATTGATGACATTTATATTGTTTAATAGGTCTATGAATGTTATTATGCTTTAATAAGTCATTATTGCTTGAGAACATTTCGTTGCATACATCACAATTATATTGTTTGAGAGGTCTATGAATCTTTTTGTGTTGGCGTAACTCGTACTTCCGTGAAAATACTTCAGCACATGAATCACAATTATACACCAGAGGGGTCTTTAAATGAATCTTCCTATGATTTAATAAATCACTCTTTTGAACAAATTGTTTTTCGCAGATGTCACACCTAAAAGGTTTTTTCTCCAGATGAAATTTCTTGTGTCTAATTAACACAAACTTTCGGGAAAAAGACTTGCTGCAAACATCACAAACTAAGGGTAACTTCTGTTTCTTCAGTTCTGATGAGGTGGGTTTGACTTCATAATTCGAAACGGGAGCTTCTTTTGGTATACCCATGTCGTGATACTTTAATCCTGGTGAAAGGGGTCGACTCATTCTCTTGGAATCACTTAGCAAAGAAGTATGTATGGTTCGTTCCGTAATAACTTTAATGTAAAGTAATAATACAGAACAGTCAAAAGCGTCTTCACTCGATGGTGTCAGTGCTAAGAATAAGGAAATTATTTCATTCCACGCAAATTTATACCATCATAGGGGGCGCTCGTGTGCATATAACAGCATATGTGATTGGTTCATTAATAAACATACGTGATTGGTTAATCGAGTCATTATAAATTTTACTCTCATATTGTCTTAAAGGGAAAAATAGTATAAATCTTTATTCAGTTTCGTCTGTTAAAACGAGTGATTAATGAATAAGGGATCCTTAATCGCAAAATAGTTTTCTTCTATCCTTTAGAAATCTGTTAAAATTATTTAAACTATGATCATTCTTTCAATATATGTGGAAAAAAATAAAAACTTGTGAAAGTATTTTTTTTATGTTATTAGAAAAAGTAATATATATTTGAGTAGTTTATATATATTAGTTGAACACTATATAGAAAAGTGTATAATTATATTCGCTTTATTCAAACCCTTCACAAAAATGTTCACCGGCTAAAACAGGACCCTTCACAAACATTTTACAAGTGCTAAATCATTTTAATATTATACTTTATGCAAAGAAATGTCTAAAAATGATAAAAATATTAAAAGTTGTGTAGAATAAATAAAACATGATAAATTCTCAGTTTAATTTTCTTTCGTAAAATACGAACTGGATATATTTTTAATCCCATGCAGATTTGTAAAGTTTACTTCATTTTGGAAGGACATCCTGTATTTTTTGTCTATCGTATTTCAAAAGACACTCAAACTAAGAGATAAAGGGGGGGGGGGGGCATATGTTTCTATCTTATAAGTGTAATTGATTTTATAGGACGCCCTGTATTTTTTTTAACGTAACTTACTCGAAGGGGTCTACATCTTTCATATACCCTCAATAATTTTACAGTAATTGTTTAAATATTATTTATAATTATTATCTTTAATTTAATTATTTGTTATTATTTTTAAATAACCATCGCTAAATCTAATACCCATACAAAAATTCTTTTAACCTACCCTAAAATAACCTTATCCATTTTCAAAGGGTTTTAATTTTGTGAATACCAAAACAAACTGAGTGAATCAACTACGTTAAAACTCAATCGAACATGCATTATCAGTTAGCTTATCCCACAGGTGTGAGTCATGCGAATGTTTAGATGCGCTTGTGTGGAAGGGTATGTTTTAAGGTTAACTTGGGTAAAGGCCCTTGCAGGGGAATAAAAAAGGGGGGAGGGGGGATCTGATGCTATTAAATTATTCTCTTTATTATGTGTGAAGAGGGCTAAATGCTGTTTTTTTTCTTTTTAAAGGGGGGGGGGAGCTGCAATAAATAATAGATTTTGTAAAATTTTTGTAGGCTCTCTGTATTTTGTGGTACTTTCAGTCTCAAAGGGCCTCAAAGGGTCTTTTAGAAAAAATAGGCGCTGGAGAATTTTTAGATGCACTTGCGTAAACGGGGGGGGGGGGGGGTGCTATTCAATTTAGTGCAGTATAATTCATATGGGACCCTGTATTTTATACCATAACATGTATCGAATTCATTAACCAATTTAATTAAAACCCATCTTTTACTCCAAAAATGTTTAAGTTCTTCAATTAAAATTAATTCATTTCATAATTACTATTTTTAATTAATTATTCATTCACTTCGACTATTCTACTACATACTCTAATATTCAAACTGGATATTCTAGTTGAGAAAAAAAAATATCGCGAAAATTCTGAAGTTCTGCAATTAAAATTAATTAATGACCATTTTTTAATTCATATTTTTAAATGAAATTCACAAACCAGACTTCGAAAAATATTTACAAACACCCCACCATACTATAGTTGAAAAAAAAAATCTCGCGAAAATTTTTAAGTTCTCCAATTAAAATTAATTAATAACCCTTTTTAATTAAACCATTATTGTCTTAAAATTCACCTCAAATATACTCTAACATGTATATCGAATACCATGTATATCCCTACTCTGGTTTTAAAAAATCTCGCCAAAAATTCTTAAGTACTCTAATTAAAATTAATCACCGTTTTTAATTAAAACATTATTGTCTTCTAAAATTCACCTCAAATATACTCTAACATATATATATCGAATATCCTACTCTAGTTCAAAAAAAAAAAAAAAAAAAAAAAAATATCGCAAAAATTTCTTAAGTTCTCCAATTAACATATCTCTTAATTAATGACCATTTTTAATTCATATTTTTAAATGCAATTCACAAACCAGTCTTCGAAAAATATTTACAAACACCCCACCCTACTATAGTTAAAAAAATTTTGCTTCGAAAGATTTCTATGTTCCCCAATTAAAACTAATACTCCTTATCTCTACCAACCTGCCATGAGTCATCCCATTCGACCCTCCCAAGTGACGCATGCCTCTTATCTTATCTACCTCCGAGATCCACCCTCCGAGATCCACCAAGATCGACTCTCCGAGATCCACCAAGATCGACTCTCCGAGATCCACCCAGATCCATCCTCCGAGATCCACCAAGATCCACCGCGCACAGCTCCACAGAGATCCACCGCCGACGCTGACGTGTTCTCATAACGGCCTTACTACCCTACTTACAGTTTAAATAATCTTCCTGTTCTTACAGAGCATGTTTTAGTTTTTTCGTAAACAAATTTTGCTTCAATAGTTTTCTAGATATTCCTAAAATAAGAAATATATATATTAAAGATATAATAGCATCAGATTTAAACACGTCTATTCTAAAAATTTTATATATATATACTACTATTAATTATACTTTTTATTGGTTAAAGATACCGTTACTATAAATACATAAGCATTCTTAAAACAAGATAGTTAAATATATATTTATAATGCATTTATAATGTATTTATATTCAAAGCAACAAGTGTCGATTTATTACGAAACCAGTGTCTTACATAAAACGCTATATTAGTTAATAAAATTTTTGTACACTGAATGTAAATATTCCAAAACCATGATCATTAAACATATATTACTTATTCATAATGCGATATTTTTTATCGCTCTAATGAGAAGTTACATTCTTATACATATAGAATTAATAAAATATTTTAAAAATATATTGACGATATAAGTGCTTTTACAAAAAAGTAATTAATTAAATCGTTTAAATACCGCTTATATTAAACACATATTAATTTCTTTGGAAAAAGAATTTCGATATAATCACTTTATAGTGCTTTCTAGAAGAAAAGGGAATTTTTACAAGGATATTATGGTAATTGAGGTAAATAAATAACAGCTTTCTATTAATTTGTTTATAATTATATATCAAAACATGCAATGTAATATAAATGTATAGCTAAAGGAATTTTAATATGTATTTTGATAAAAGTATAAAAATCAGGAGGGTTGATTTAAGTGAAGGAATCTGTATAGTTTTTTAAATTAAAAATACATTAATCATATATTTCAATTATATAACAAAACCGGGATCATTAAAGAAATATTATTTATTCATAATGCGGTATTTTTTTTATCGCAGAAACGAGAAGTTACATTATTATACATATAGAATTAGTAAACTATTTAAAAAATATATTGCCAGTATAAGTGCTTTTACAAAAAAGGAATTAATTAAATCTTTTAAATACCGCTTATATTAAACACATATCAATTTCTTTGGAAAACAAATTTTGATATAATCACTTTATAGTGCTTTCTAGAAGAAAAAGGAATTTTTACAAGGATATTATGGTAATGGAGGTAAATATAAATAACAACCCTCTATGTAATTTGTTTATAATTATATATCAAAACGTGCAATGTATATAAATGTATAGCTAAAGGAATTTTAATATGTATTTTGATAAAAGTATAATTATCAGGAGGGTTGATTTAAGTGAAGGAATCTGTATAGTTTTTTAAATTAAAAATACATTAATCATATATTTCAATTATATAAACAAACCTTAACTTTAACTGGTAATTTTTGCATGCCTTGGAGATATTAGTGAGTTTGTTAACTGGAAGAATATTTATGTTTGCTCATTTTCTCTTTATATGTAGTATAACTCAATATTCTTATTTTAAAATAAACTTATATTGGGGGAAATTAATTCTATTTAGGATAAAATATTAGCGCTGGTTTTTAATAAACAAAAGATCATGTATTTACATTCGAAACTTACTTTTAATTTATACCACACAGTTTAATTATAGCGAATTAAGTTAAAATTTCTTATCCAAGGTTTTTGATTGGATGCGAAATACAAACAAATCTACAAAAAAATTACAAAATTGGAAATATACAAAGATTTATTGATTTATTTTAAATTTGTGATCATTTTTAGCAAAACAAAATTCTGTTAACTTGTTAACATATTTAATTTAAATTAATTATTTAACTAAAAACGTGTAGGACTTCGTGTAAAGTGCAACAAAGCTTTAGAAATACTGTAAGATAAAGCTCAATTTCAGAGATCTAAAATGAAAAATTTTTAGATAGCTTTTGCATGTCTTAGTGTAATGTTTGGTGATTAATCTAAGGATCAAAAGGGTGTAAAATAATGTATCACGTACCATGATTACATAAATGTTATTTCCTGATACTTAAGCGATGTCACAATCTGCTCATTGCAATTGCAACGTCTAAGTTACATTAAATGAAAAAACACTTTAAAAAAATATGTAGTTATTTCACAAAATTATCTCCGTTACACATGCCCTTAGGAAAACGTATTTGACATATTTTGGAGTGACATTTAGCGATCGGAATATACTATGAGTATAAAGTTTGTTATATTCATGTATAGAACTTAATAATGATGTATAAAATTTGATTGTTTTAAGAGTGTCTAAATACCACACCAATTGCATGTATTTAACCCAAATTATGCAAAACGAACATAACTTTTATTGAACGGATTATATTGGTACCTGCTGCAATGTTTGATACCTAATTTTGTGAAGACGAATAAGCACCTTTATTTAGCGCATTGGTCGCCTCAGTTATGTGAGGTAAATCATAGACATTCCACATATGTGATATATCAACAACTGACAATCAGAAACACATTAACGTTCAGCCTCAGCTAATGGTCTTACTAATCATTAAATTTATATAAGATGCACCTTTTATAATGTCGTTACGCACAACATAAATATTTTATAGACGTTTGAAAATAGAAATAATTCGAAATTTAAAATGCACTTATGTATCTGAACCACTTTCTACACGTAAATAAGCTTTATTTTGAAGATTTCAGAGCAATCACATACAAATCACAAAAGTTACAAAATTCAAGAATTGACATCCAATTCGCATATATAATATACCAAATATGAACTGTGCAATATTAGTAATTTGCACAATATTATCAATGCATATTTTTATTTGTTCAATGGAAGTGCGTTACAGTCATTTTAAAGCAAAATAATTTTTGTTAAGGTTAGTTTAACCTTCTGGTCTAATATGACTCTACTAATACTAAAACAAGTCTTAAAGCTGTTTATTTAAATAATGAAACAAACATATCTGTACGTATTGTACAGAAAGATAATTTTCAGTTATTTATGTATATTGAATACTGAAAATGCAGAATAATTACAAAACAAAAAGAATAAAAATGCATCTGTACTAGCTAAACGAAAAAGCAGTATAACACTCTGAGAAAGGAAAATACATTTTTTTAAATATATTTTAATTCTGTCTGTCTGTATAGGTGTATCTATGTATGTATTTGTTTTTTAAAAAATCCCTATTTAGGTGCGTTTATAATTATATAAATGTGTAGCACCTATTGTCGTCGTCTGGTCCGTCCGTCTGTCTGTCCGTCCGTCCGCATATAACAACGCAAAAACTACCCAACCGAATGGTTTGAAATTTAAGATATATTATCTTTGCAGAGTTTTTTCGAGACATTTCAAATTGTATAAAAATCGAATCAAAACTTTAGAAAATATTAATAAAAACATTTATTAAGATTTTTTTTTAAATCGGTGCTTTCTTGTTATAGGAGATCCCGAGGTTGAATCGTCAAGCGACCAAGATACTTATTTTATGACAGAAATTAATCTGCAGACGATGTAATTAATTTCATAGAATTAAAAATCATCAAGATCTGAATATTTATATAACTAGCTATAGTACGAACGCACCTCATTTGTCACATTTGAAGTACAATTTCCAACTTTTTTATCCATTTGGCATTATTAGGTTCAACAGGCTATATACATCTAAGTAACAAATGTTGACGCGGACTGTGAATAAACCGTACGCGATAGAAAATAAAAAAAATACATCAACATTGGAAAGATCACCGAAAAAATATATACAAACAGTATACATTTTTAAAAATATTTGTACAATTGTAAATTTTGTGCACCTGCGTATGGAATCAGATATTACCCAATAAACACAAATTTACGTTTAATTTAACAAAATACGAAATAAACGAAGATTATTGGAATTGTGCAAGAATTTATTGATATATTTCTGTATTTGTTTGGCTTTTGGCGTCAATAATTTTTATATGAAAATTATAATAATTAGTTTAGTAATTCGTGTGAGACATTCCATGACGTTTGTTCAAATGAGCTACAAAAACACTGTAAATTTAAGCAAAATCTGTAACAATAGTGAAAGAAGCTGAAGCAACATGGATTGGGAGAAATAAAAAGTGTAATAATTATATTTACCCAATAAATTAATTAACAAAAATTAATATACACTGACAAATTTACCTCAAAATTTTGAAAAATATCAAACTACAACTGCAACAAAAGGCAATACATATATATCATAAATGTCTATTAGAACGCTTTCAAAGTGAAAAAGGAAAATAACAAAACAATATATGCTCATTTTTTCTAACCAAATACTATATACGCCACTCTCTTAGTATTCTCTGAGTAAAATGTTTTCATCCAAAATCATCATCGTTATAGACCTTAGGTTTTTTTCATCAGTTAGTTTAATGATAACCAGTAAAACACAGGTCTCCCATTCAGCTCGTATTTGAAATACCACCTGCAGTGGCGTAGCCAGGGAGGGGGTCCAAACGCTCTGGATACCAGTAAAATTTTAAAGTTTTCTTCGCCTTGATTATCGCAGAAAGTTCTCCGATTACATAACACAAAGAAAACTCTACAAAATTAGTGGTATGAAGAGCATCTGGACCCCCACCCTGGCTACGCTACTGACCACCTGTTTAAAAGAAAAATCTTGTTTTTAGATTTATCTTCCAAAATTTGTAGAAACCTACACTGGAATTTATTTCTATTAAGAAAAGTTGTAAAAACCTACTACGAAAAATTCCCCTCAGAATATTAGTATTAAAAAATCTACCAGTGAGTGCCTTGCAAAATCAGTCTTTTAATACTTTTTCAAATGATATTGACATATCTTAAGCTAAGTTATTAATATACAAACAGCTGGGCAGACCGAGGCACGCTCGGTTAAAATTAGCTTTCTGTTCAACTAAATATAACAGTAAATTTTCCGAACAACATATAACAAACAATAAGTTCTTTGTATCCTGATTGGTTGAATTCTGTTTTTGAGTACGTTCTATGGACTCTGATTGGTTGAATCGTGTATCTAAGCTTCTACTGGGAATTTATAGAAATCAATGTTTTCGCCAAATATCGCCAAAAGTTGGCAAAAAGTCGCAAAATTGGTACATTTTTTCATTTGCTGCCGAGCATGTGTTTTGACGTTGGTAATTTTGAAAGACGATTTTCTCGTCAATTTTTTGCCAAATTTGCGACTTCGTTTACTGCCAACTTTTCATCAATTTAATAACTGTTTCAGTTTTCATTCACAATGAAATGCATTGACCCGTAGTGACCCAAAAATGACCCACTATTCGAATTTCCTCGAACATATCACCTTGCCCATTAGTCTTTTCGTACCCCAAAGCGGTAAGATACAAAATTTATCCTAAATCGTTAGAGCCGTTTATTTAGATAAAATTTGCATATATACGCACCCAAGATTTGCTCGTATTACAATATATGATATAGGAATATAGTCATACTAGCAGAACCACCTGTCTTTTCCCGGGTTAACATAAGTTAACTAATAACGTTGACGGAGCTTTGTGCATTCTCTTGACCATAAATCGATAAAAAAGACAATTAGAAAAAATAGCGTTACTTTGACTCAGCCATAGTAAAATTTCTTAGCTTTATAAATGAGAATTTGCGTTTTCTTTGCGCATACAATAGAAAAATATACGATTATCCTGACAATAAAAAAAAAATCAACCAAATGTCGTAACATTTTGCGAAATTCGCTTTCATGTGGCATCTATCTATATTATATAAAAAAAACTTATCCGTGAGTAACGTCGACATCATATTGACGGTAGCAACGAACTAATCATTAAATTTAGCTTGTACTTCATTTTTGTAACTACTAAATATCGCATAATTTCCTTTTTAAAACTAATTAGAAAACAATTAGAAAAAAATGCACTTTCAAATGCAGTTTGAAAAGTTTATCTTACTTCACTGATGTTTTATGGATTTTAAAGTAATTTTAAAGCATGTATATTTTTTAATCTGTGTCCAATCCAATTACGAAAGATTAACTTATTTGATATATATAAAGTAACGACATTTACTTCTAAGCATAGCACATTTAATTTTTATGCGGTCGAATAAAAAAAAATGTACTTACAATGTTATTTGTTTGAAAAGCGTATCTCAATTTATTGAGGTTCTATGGATTTTAAAGTAATTTTCAAGAATGGATATTTTTAAATCTGCATGCGATTCAATTAGAAAAAGATTAACTGGTTTGCTCTTAAAACAATGTAACTAATTCAGAATTTGTTAGTTTACGTGTAACATTCCATAACAAAATTGCCAAATTAAATTAAAACTTAAAAAAATAAAGAAAGAAAATATGGAAGCCTCGCATAATATTAGAAGGAGTGTTCAAAACATATCAATTTCATAGTTTTAAATGTTTTAATATTACTTATTAATTACACCAAAATCAATATCACCAAAGAAAACATTTTATTTTTTCTATTATTCTAAAAAAAACTATAAAACTGGAAAGTTGCCAGATTTCATTAAATAGCGTGACGATAATTTTAAAATTAAATAAAAGACAAAAATTAAATAAAATAATGGATAAATGGAGTTAGTAAAAATGACATTAAGGGATATCTTAATATTTACATTTATGTTTGGTCTAAATTGCATAACCGAGCCACTGCAGTAACATTTGAAAAGTTTATTTCGTGTGGCTTAAATGCAATTGTGGGTAAGCCTTAACTTAAGGATAATAATAAATGTTAATTTCTGAAAATCAAGACTTTTCACTGATAATAAAACATCATTTAAAAAATTTAAACTTAAATTTTTATTAATAAAAATTTAATTTATAATGATTACATGAAAGCCATGTCAATTTTATATGTACTTTTAGTCGTGAAGTTTTTGTTGAAAAACTAAAAAAATGACCCTCTCTTTAATATAAATCAAAGAAAATGTTATTACTGCTTCTAAATCAATAAAACACGTAGCATTACAATGTATAGCTATAAGATACAGCTGTTGTATACAACCGAAGTTTGAATAAACATAGCAGACGATTACTTAGACTCAGCTTGAAATCAAAATGGAAACATTAGAATGTGACGTTATACCTACCCCCTTTTTTATTTTACTAAATTGTTTTCTTGAAAATAACGTCTGTATTAAAGTAGATGTGTTAACTACAAATAAATCTAAATTAAGGTACTGCATCATTTTAACGCATTTAAAGTTATTGTTTTCTATTTATATAGACAAAAATAGAATAACTTCAATTTCCGAAATTAAAAAATATAGCCAGTGATTCAGAATTTTTATTGGCTTATAAAAAAAAATAAAAATAAACGCGTATCATTTGTTTTTAAATTGTTGTGCTGTCTTTTAGAGTGTTGCAGCAGGAAAGAAATATTGCATTAGAAATTGAAAAAAAAAATACATTTCTGTAATGATAAACTATGGGAGATGGTTAAAAAAATATGGTAAAGAATAGTCTGAAAAAACTTTAACACTGACAGTAATTTTACTTGTGTTCTAAAACATATGTACATCAAGTTTCGTTCCAATCGGAAAAAAAGTGTAGATTTGTATAAGGAACATACATACTAAGAACGACTTTTACATATACAGGGTGTAACTGAAATGCTTCAACAAACTTTGAGGGATGATAGTACTCATGAAGATGAACAAAAAATGCAATAGAACACGGGGTCGCAAATGACATTTAACCCTTTCAGGGACAGTGGTATGTCTAAAAAACCACTTAATTTTAATTCCAAAACGGCACAATGGCACCAGAATTTTGCTAAAATCTTTTCCATTTAATATTTATGTGAAATATAGCCTTTTTCTTATTTACAAACAATTTTTTTTGTAAATTCCGGTGCCAGTCCATTTTCAGACGCATTTTCTCTATTTGTATCCTTTAAGCCTTTTAGGGGCAAACTACTTTTAGTACTAAAATGTTGAAATAAATGACTGACACCGGAATTTATAAAAAAATTTGTTTGTAAATAAGAAAAAGTCTATATTTCACATACATATTAAATGGAAAAGATTTTAGCAAAATTCTGGTGCCATTATGGCGTTTTGGAATTAAAATTAAGCGCTTTCATAAACATACCACTGCCCCTGAAGGGGTTAAACGTCATTTGCGACCCCATGTTCCATTGCATTTTTTGTTCGTCTTCATGAGTACTATCATCCCTCAAAGTTTGTTGAAGCATTTCAGTTACACCCTGTATAGATAGATATAGATAGATATTGGTGATTAATTAAAATGTTTTTTTGTTGTTGTTGTTACTTTAAAACGAGCTTGAGATGAAAAAAATGAATTTTTTGTACTCTTACTTTGTACTTTGTAACTTTATTTATTTATTTTTTAGAATTTATGTTTCGTTTGCGTAAAAGTTGTTTAACTTTTATTAGAAAAGTTCTAACTTAATAAATAATTCAATATTACACCATACTTTGTTCATTTAGGTAATCTCGTTGTTATACAGTAACATATATATTCTTCAAAATATGCTTAACAATTTAAAATTTAACAGTGTATGTAGAGTTGGGCATAAAGTAATGCATAGGTTGCCTACATGTGAGGGAATTTTCCTGACTTTACAGTTCTACACCCGTATTTACTTAGAGAAAAACTCATCTTATTCAATCGCGCGATTAGATAAGTCGGGCTTTTCTATAAGAAAATACTGATATTGGCGCTGAAATTGTGGGAGCCCTAATAGAATATTTCGGAAATTTTTTTTCCAAATATACAATGCATGAAAAATTGTTTATGACTACATGTTGATACAAATTCAATACAGAAAATAAAAACGAAAGAAAATATCATGATATTTGTCACGTTTTTAAAGTTTGTAATACATTTTTATCGTTTTAAATAATCTTTATTTTAATCTGACATCACTCATGATTATAATGAAACATTTTCAAAAATATGAATACGTATTTCTGTTTATAAAAACGCTTGTTAAGGGGTTATTTGACTCGGTCAAAGACACCTGTTCGCTATTGTTAATCTTATGGAGGAAATATTTTACGATGTCTCGTTCGCTTTTCAATATTTTTATTTATTTTTTATTTTTCGCATTGGATAGCTGAGGCAATCTCTATGTAGGCCCTTTTGTACTTTTATTACAAGTTTATTACAAGATTTTTATTACAAGTTTTTATTTTTAATATACTTTCAGTTTCGGAACTGGTTTTGAAAGTGAAAGTATCCTCAATAAAAAAACTGCAACCAAAATCGAAAAAGTAAAAAAGAGCCTGCATAATGATTAACCTCAGCTATCCAATGCAAGAAAAATCATTTAAAAATATTGAAATACGAACAAGATATCGTAAAATATTTTCCTCATAGGATTAACATCAGTGAGCGGGTGTTTTCGACTGAGTGAAGAAGCAACTTAATTATATAGAAAACGCTTTTTACTGACTGTCAGCGTGTTTCTGAGAATATTTACAGCTGTTTGAAATTTGTTTTTAAAATTTAGACAATGTTAACTTAAAATAGAAAATATATTTACATTTAAGTGATCTATAATTATTCAAAATACGACAATACCTAATCTGAGTGAAGCAAATAAAGATGCAGTTGATGTGTTTGATATTTTATCCGTATACGAGTCAAAATCTCATGTGTGATTTTTGGCTGCAAATTTTCTGCTCATATCTGATTTTTAAAAGTATCATATTATGCTCAGTTGGAATTTTTAATAACCACTGAGATATTGCAGAATAATAATTAGTAGATAAACACAAACTTTATTGAAAAATAAATAAGATATGGCAATTATTTTTATCGGACTAAATACAAATTGTAAGTGACAGAAGTGACATTTTTTTGCAATTTTGCCTCTTTACTTAAAAAGAAAAAAAATCTTTTTTGGAGAGTTGTATGCACTATTTTCAGACATATCAAACCTGCGATTAAATGGCTAGATATTGGTTAATCTATAAATATCAATAATTCAATTAACAATGGGGACAGTAGTGGTGATTAATAAAGGTACACTTAAATTTTCCCCATTCAATTCAGAAAATCTTCTTTCTGAACAAACAGCGAGCAATGTCGACTTTTTAAGAACAAAATGTGCTCCCCTACTGGAAACAATACTGAAAATGAGTTCATTCTGCCATCTGGTGGAAATATTAGGAAATTCATACACCGGGACAGTATAGTGACCAAAAAAGTGAGGGGCAAACCTTTAACCCCCCCCCCCCCAAAAAAAAAAAAAAATCACACATTTCTTTATATAAAAATTATATTATGCTCCATGCGATTCGCATTTATAATAAATGCATTGGTTTTTCCATTTTGTTTAAATAAGTATTGTTTGTTGATGGTTTCAATGATCAAGTAAGGGGTTGAGAACAGGGACAGTAGTGCATTTTGTGATATTTATATTCCATTTTAAATATTAAAAAAACTGATTTTCAAAGTAAAAGTAACATAATATTGTAGAACAATCACATCGCATAAGAACAATTTAACGTTAAATGAGAACATATATTGCAAAGAAATGCCGAGAGATATACTGGGGACAGAGAAATCACACTTATAAGGTTTTGGTCAATGTAGTCATATATTGGTTATCAATTTATATAGTATTTCTGTCTTCCATAGTCGTTATTTGATATGTTAAAAAAATTTAACAACAACAAAAATTATTAATAATCAAAGGGCATTGTATTTAGTAAGAAACAATAATACACTACGTTTTTCTCTTTAGGTTATCTTGTTGTTATACACTAATATAAATATTCTACAACAAATGCTTAGAAATGAAAAATGTAACAGTTTATGAAAAGTAATTCATTTCGTAAATCAATGACTATAAATCAGAAATAAAAATAAAACATAATGTACATACAATATAATATTTATAGACGAAATGTTTAAAAAGAGAGTTTTTTTTTTAATAATGATAAGAGTAAATTACTATTTATATCTGAATTCTTATTATATATTATATTTATGACTGTTACAATTTACATTGAATTACTCGTTATTTAAATAACCTAACTTGTATCATTATTTTGACAAAATTAATTTTTAACATGTTAATAAAAGTTAGCAATTTAAATTTACCAAACATAAAAACAATGTATCTAACGTTAAGATACGAGGGAAAGTCAATAAGTAAATCACAAAAGATTATAATAACTTAGAATAATATCCATATCAAAACTATTTTTATTTCTCAACATATTTTCCACCAATATTTTTGCACTTATATCACCGTTTTATCAGTTCCCCAACACCAGCTGCATACAACTCTTTGGGTTGTTGTCTCAACCACATTAGAACTTCAAGTTGAACCTTTTCATCATATCATCCTGCTTCCAAAATGTTTTTTTAGTGGACTAAACAGATTAAAATCGTTTGGGGCTAAGTCGAAGCTGTATGGTGCATGTTGAAGAAGTTGCAAGATGATGTTCTATATGTGAGTGTCGAATATTTTTTAAAGCTACAGTTGATACTGCTAAATTTATAGCATTTATAGGCTGCGTATTTGCTACTAAAAGTTGTTAGATATTTCACAACAGCAGGGAATCTATTGATAAGTACACAAACAAATTACAGCTGGTTAGATATATTCTATACCAAAACCATTTTTACCCTGTATTTTTTTCTGTAAAAAATACTCATATAAAGAAAATACATTAACAATTATTATATAATCAATATTTGAGGTAATTAGTTTCTTCAATTACCTCATCTGTGTAGATATTCTTTTAATATGGTAATATATTATGAAAAGAAAACAATTTAATAACAATTCAATAATTCATATTTACTACTATTTTTCGCAAATTAGAAAACAATCACAATATAGAATATTTACATACAAAATAATACATAAAAAGATAGTAAATTTTCCAAACATTGCTGTAATTAGGAACATAAAAAAAAGCTAAAATAAATCTTATATATTTTTCATATCATATAATCCAAGAGAGTTATTTCGATGTAATTGCTTTTTAGTCATCATGACATAGAATATATTATATTTCAAATTACGAAAACAATATGCCAAAACGAAAAAAATATATATAGTCAGTTTCTGATTTTTAATTAACTTGCGCAAGTCATTCCATGTATGTAATTACATAGGTGCCAACCTCTCATTAATATTCCTTAATATGCGGGTTAACTTGTTCCAGGTTTAACACGTTTCGCACCAGAATTTTTTTAAGAAAAGAAATGAAATAAATTTTACGTAGAAACCAGAAATTGAATAAATAAAGATTCATGCAATAATTTTTCTGTTGTGAAGCGTTGTTAAACTGAGTTAAATTAACCTACATATTACGGAATATTAATGAGAGGTTGGCACCTATGTAATTACATAACTGCAGATAAAAAAATTATTGTTACATTTGTTTTAACTAAAGCTTAAATAACTAGAGAAGTATAAATAAACCTTTTAGTCTATCTTAGCTGTAAACACGAGTGGTTTATTAAACTATTTCGATATTTAATGAATAAACACTTTAATTCCAAAAGAATAATCGGTACTGGAACACTAGATATACAATGTAGAAAGTGAATTGAATGCTAATAACACCAATAAAGTATGATGTGAAAAATAACTAAGCAAAACCTATTAGTATTTTTAACTTTTGAATAATATTACTCTAAAATATTATATTTATTACATCCATGTATTTCATACAAAAGTATTATAAACGAAATTAGCTGTTCTTTGTTTTCTTTTTATTTATTTAGAGTGTAATTTGTATTTGGAAATTGTTGTTTGGTTGAAGTACAACATGATATAATTAAAATTAATTTTTTTCATCGTAATATGGAATTTGTCATTTTTCATAAGAAAATAAATTCCCAAACAGTTTTTGTTAGTCAGTGATACGCCCTGTATTTTTGACTACATGGATTATGTTCTATTTTCTTATGCAAGAAATGTTTTATTGTGTTTCCCCACCCTGAAAGCTACCGAACCGCCATCCTGAATTACCCTGCGTTTTTAGCTATTTTCTTCCTTTTACCAATATTGTCATTTCAGTGTGAGATATAAAATTATAAACCTTAAAGCGCATTTTGATGATTTTATTATTTTTTAGAAAATCAAAGTATTGTTTAAATTAATTGTGGTTATGAGTTACTTTTTCCAATTTAATACCGATACTTTCTGTGTAAGTGAAATATAGAAAACATTAAGTACAACAATACGACTATGGTTGAGTATTTGTAAATAATTTATGAAAATCTATTTAGTACGAAAAAAAGGCAAAGCAACAAATGGTCCGCATAGAAAAATAAAATATCATAGTAATTTAGATTCAGATTTAAAATCAATAATCGATTCTTTGGTAAGGTGATTTAAGTCATGCTACACCGACTTTTAAGGGAAAGTTTTTCTTAAGTATTAAGTAAACGCTATCCAAAATAAGTATTTCCCAAGTTGCTTTTTTTTTTCTTTTTGAAAGTATGTTTTTAGAACTTATTTCGGAAACAAGCCTAAAATTTGGTTACGTACAAAAGAATAAAAAATTATAAAACTAATTAAATAAATTATTTGGATTCTGTTCATTTTATTAAGCATACTGGTTGATAATAAAAGTAACATCTGGTTTTAAAATTTTTATTTTAAGTACCATATAGATTTAATTATTATTTTTTCTTTTCTAAGGAACTTTTTCCTTTATTATAGTGTTTCTTTTATTTATTTACTTTTTATGCATATACACATCGGTCTTGAAACAGAATTTATAAAAATTTCTTATTAATGCAAATTTCATAATACAGAAATTTTTAATATGAATTTTTATTTTTACCATTAGATTTGTAATTCAGTATCTTTATATATTTATGAAATTCTTTACTACATTTTTGCTATTTATATACAGCACACTGTGTACCGTATTATATTCTACACAATACAATTTTACAGGAAAGATTAATTTACTAAATAAAAGTTAGAGAAAGGTTAATAAACATAAATTAATTTACGGTAACTAGGAACGAAATTTTATATCATTCAAATAGAAAATATAATCATTTAGATTTAAATACATATCAAATTTAAATAGTATTTGCCTTGTTTCAGCGAAAACTATTAAAATTGCAAATTATATTGCACTTGTTCTCAAATTAATCGTATTATGTTTAAATTGATACGTATAATAAATTTCTTTGAAAGTCTAGAGAAATTTTAAAATTTTAACAGATGCATAATTCCCTTTGAAATTCTGAAGTGTGGTTACATTTCGTGCAATTCAATTTACTTCTTTGTATATCAAAGACTTGTATGTTATTCTTTGGGAACAACTGGTTGAGATTTCGATTTTATTTAATTATATAGACAATTAGAGAGATTAATGCTGCTCCTTTGCTTCAAAATTCAAAAACTGTCATAATTTAAACTTATAAATATGTTGAAACTATTGGGGAATAATGCGCACAAGTGTAATACATATTACAAATCCGATAATACAGGATGTCTCCTACGTTAGTCGTGGTAAGATGTTTTACCTGTTATAGATACGCAGACAATGAAAATTCCATAAGTGCTGAAAATAAGTTAGAAAACTAGTCGGATGTGTCAATCCCAAAACTTTCTTCTATCTCACACAGGTTTCGCATACACTAAAAACGAATCAGCACCAATTTATATCAAGGTCTAACTGAAACTCAAGTTTTATTAAATTCCGTGCATTATTTCTTGAGATATGACTATCGCTAAAATCGTGTAAATCCTGCAAAATGCTGCATAGCAGCGCCACCTGCTTGGAGATTTTTACCAAAAACTAATCAGCACCAATTTATACCAGGGACTAACTGAATATAAAGTTTTATTAAATTCCGAGCATTAGTTCTTGAGATAGAGCACCCACAATTTTTTGTCACATACATACATACAGACAGAGTAACAAAGAGACATTTTCTAAAAATAGTCAAATCGTGTTCAGGACCTTCTAAAACGTATAAATCCGTCGAAAACCGGAAGTCGAAAATTTTCATGAATCCAATACTTTCTTCTTGTGAAGATAGAAGAAAGTAAAAATGTTAATTAAATAAGCCAGCAATTATGTTTTAACAAGTTTCTCTTTTTAAAATGTAATACGGTTTTCCTACACGATATGAGTCGATTAGAAAGTTTTTTTTCCTTTTGCTGCAACATCAACATTGCAAAACATCGTAAACCACTGCATATCGATGTCTTCAAATATTAATGATTTATGCTTGAATTAAAGTGTAATTATTGCTTAAAGTAATAAAAAACATAACATAAAATATATAAAAATACCTTTTAATATAGATGACATATGTTTCATGCGCTCAAACGGCGACATCTTCAAATCAAAATGATAAATATTCTCGCATTTTTTTTTTTTTAATTAAGAATCAAACTACGACATCTTCAGATGAAAATGATAAATAAAATAGTCTCGCAAAGTTTTTTGATGAATTTTTTTTTCATTTTCAAAAACTTTGAGAGACTATTTTATTTATCATTTTGATCTGAAGATGTCGCCGTTTGATTCTTGATTTTCAAAAACTTTGCGAGAATATTTTATTTATCATTTTGATCTGAAGATGTCACCGTTTGATTCTTGATTTTCAAAAACTTTCCGAGAATATTTTATTTGTCATTTTGATCTGAAGATGTCACCATTTGATTCTTCATTTTCAAAAACTTTGCGAGAATATTTTATTTATCATTTTGATCTGAAGATGTCACCGTTTGATTCTTCATTTTCAAAAACTTTGCGTGAATATTTTATTTATCATTTTGATCTGAAGATGTCACCGTTTGAGCGAAGGAAACATATGTCATCTATATTAAAATATATTTTTAAAACTTTTGTGTTATGTATTTTATCACTTTAAGCAATAATTGCACTTTAATTTAAATTTAACAAGTGATTTTATTACATTATTTGATTTATACTTGATTAAAATTTTAACATTGCAAAAGGGGGGAGGGCATATATTAAATTGGAAACGTGGACAAAAATACATATCCATTTGATCTTAAAGTAAAAAAAATATATAATAAATGATACTAGAAACAATATTAACGGCGAATTTCTAATAAAACTTACAGAAGAGCTGAGTCTTCCTTTGAAAATCAAAATAAAATACTTTAAGAATTCTTTGTGAATGACATTTTTAAATTATGTTTCTAGGGTTCAAAATTACGTTTCTCCATTTATGATCTCTGCCTCTGTAATTCTTTATTGGTATATATTCGTGATGCAATTTGTTCCCAATTATTCCCAGCATATATAATCTTAGCCAATCATTAATGTTCATTTCAATAATTTATTTATTATTCAAAAAATTCCGAATTCATACCAGAAATTCTGTATAGTAATTTTTGATTTATTTAATGACAGACATTCTATGATTACATAAAGTAACAATTCTTCTTTCGGAATTTCTGAATAAAAAAAGAAATTCCTGAAATGACGCATATATGCGTTAATGATGCAAATTGTTTAGTCATGTTACCTTCAAATTGTGCATGATCTCTATTTTCACAGATTAAATATTTTGAATGTTACGATAAAGTCAGCTTTTTTTAAAATTGCAATTTAACTAATTTTAAAGGTATGAGTATGCATACTTTAATAATGGTCGTATTACATCGTACGCGATCATTTCCTAATTGTAGATCTTTGTCTAGTGGGGGGGAGTAGTCGTATAAAAATTAAATAAAAAACATTCTTGAAAAATAATTGTAAGATTTTTTATTAACATAATCCTATTTAATATCTTACTAGCTGACCCGCCCGGCGTTACCCGGGCAGACTGTCATTGAAAAATGTAACAGAGTGGAGTGGACTTCATAAAAAAAAGAATGAATAATATTTATTTATACTAAAAACTTGTAAAAAATTTAAATAAGAGCTAAAATTTCTAAAGTATAACAGTTATGTTTAAAAAATGAAATGGTTAGGGAAAATTATTACACTTACTTTTAAAAAATGGTAAGAAGCGACGCGTTCGTGCATGCGACGATTATTAAGCCTATTTTGGCGATCGATTATGCTCTGTGTTTGACGGCGTTCTCGATCCAATCTATTTCGAATTTCTCTTCTTAATTTGGCTTCTTCTTCCCTTCCAAGCATTCGCAGAGATCTTTTACGGGCATTTCTAATGATAATTTGAAGCTGCGGAACGGTTAAATCGTTAATTTGGATTTCAGAAGCAACTCGTTCGTGCATGCGACGTTTATTAAGCCTATTTTGGCGGTCGCTTATGGTCTGTGTTTGACGGCGTTCTCGATACAATCTATTTCGATTTTCTCTTCTTAATTCGGCTTCTTCTTCACTTTCAAGCAGAGATCTTATGATACTTTGAATCTCCATAGTTGCAACAAAAGAGCGAAGCGTAAATAAATCAGATTTACTTCTGTCTAAATACTACCAAAAGACTTTTACACATTAACCAATGAGATGCGTTTCATGCGGGCGTTGTCATTAAACAATTAACAAAAAATCGCGATTTCTGTGTCACGTACGGCAGCGTAATATATATATAGATTTTGAACAATTTTGCGATTTACCCTGCCTACTTGAATAAAATAACTAAAAGATTAAAGATACTTTCAATATTTTTCCGCCACCCTGTATGCTTTTAAAATAATGTACTTAAAATATAGTAGACTTTTCTTTTAAAAGTTCTTATATTGTTCATTTGTTTCTTTTAAAAACAATTGTAGAGGATCAGATTAAAGAAGTGGATATGAATGTATATAATAGTGGCATTGTTTCTAATCGAAGTATTTATATACATAGTACTGTTATTTTAAAAATACGAATTTTGTTCATGTTTTTGAGAAATAATGTAATACATAGAAAGCAATCTATACCTCTTAGGCAATCTATTTTCATAGGCATTATTCATAGGCAATCTACACCTATGAATTTTGCTCTTTTGAATCGTACGAAAGTCAGAGTTCACTCTCTCAAGAAAAGTAATTTCTCATAAATAATGAAGGAATAGTAATGCTTAAATCAAAATTAGAATCTGCAAATGCTAGGAATATAGTTCTGATTCCCAGTAACAAAAAAGACATTTTATTTTACACAGTGCGGACAGAAGAAAAAACGTGAATTCACATCTTTGGACATGTGTAATTCCGCCCACAGGTGGTACTTTTGCAATCTATGTATTACATTATTTCTCAAAAAACATAAACAAAATTCGTATTTTTACAATGTAGTTCTGGTTTCGAGTACCAAAAAAGACATTTTATTTTACACATTGCTGACAGGAGAAAAAACGCGAATTCACATCTTTTGGACATGTGTAATCCCGCCAACAGGCGATACTTTTGCTTTCTATGTATTACATTATTTCTCAAAAGACATAAACAAAATTCGTATTTTTACAATAACAGTACTATGTATATAAATACTTCGATTAGAAACAATGCCACTATTATATACATTTATTTACAATATAAACACGAACAGACAAAATCTTTTTGTTCCATAATGTGACATGCAAGTATAGGCGTGGCTTCCTGTTTAAAAGACGAAAACTAGCTGTCGCCAATATTTGTGTACATATATTTATAGAAATACTTGTTTTAGAAAGTGGATTTTTCTTAGTAAATATGGTTTATTTTACTTATTAAAATTGGATAGATAGAATTTGATTGTCAGTTATATTGGGTTGTTTGGAAAGTCCGTTCCGTTTGAAAAAACCAATTCGTAGCGTAAAATTTTGCCCGTCAATTATTAGACATCAGATATCGAAATTAACGTAGAATAATTAAACGATATTAGTCTCCGGCTAACTTTCCCAAATTGAAAGAACTTCATACTTCTCGATGTAAATTATTAAAATTATATTAAAAAGTTTCATTTTACTAACTTAGAGCTAGCAATGTTTTTATGGACACAATACTATTTATTATAATTGAAAACGAAATGTTTAATCTATTGGATAGGTAATAATATTTTGATTTGAATACATATGAATTTAACTTGAATCAGGTAAAAATGCTAAATTTACAAAGTGCTTTTTTTAACTTCTCGAATGAACCATACTAACTGTAAATTGAAGATATAATAAATTACATTTGAAAGTCTGCGTAAATTTAAAATTATATTTGGGATGAATAAACCAGGATTATCTTTGACGTTCTGAAATGTGATACCTTTTTTATCACTTTAATTAACTCATTTGTACATTAAAGCATTTTATGTGATAATTTGAAAGCAACGTATATAATTTTTTTGTTAATTTAGCGATATATTTAATTTCAAAATGTAACGTTGTTTTAATTTTTCGAGGACTGATTTTTTTTCTCCTTTTAATATAATCAATGGAATGAATTGATAAAAGTGCGCATACTTATTATTAATATGATACAGCAAATAATTAAACATACAAAGAAAAAGAGGAAATAAATGAGCTTCTATATATATACATGTTACTTTTTTATTATGTATTTTAGAATACATAATAAAATGAATACCCACGGGCGTGTTGCAAGATATTATAAAATACATATTGAGACAAAAATCGAATCTAACATAAAACTTAAAAATGATATGATAAAATGGAGGATTATAATGTGCACACTAAGAACAGATATATTACAAAATATAATATACCTAAAAAAAGGTCCGTAAAAGTAATGAGACTGGATCTGGTATTCATTGATCCGATCGGTACATATTGCTAAAATTCTTCAAAATAGTTTCGTTGAGCGTTGGTACACCGCTGCCAACGCGATTAACACGCTGCAAAGGCTCCCTGGAAGTCAGCTGCCGTAACCTCTTTCAGATACTCTGTGACAGCCCGTTAAATTGAGGGAACATCTTCGAAACAATGGCCTCTGAGGTTTCTCTTGAGCTTTAGTAAAATGAAAAAGCCTGCTGGGCTGAAATCAAGGTTGTACGGTGGCTGCGGCAGGATTTCTATCCCTATACGAGCCAGACAGGCGGTCACAAAGAAGGTGGTGAGGGCTGGAACGTTGTTGGGGTGGAGCTTCCAGCGATCTGTAATCTCCGGTCGTTTCCGTTTGACGGCTGTGTGCAGGCGCACAAAGACATCTTAGTAGAAAACGCGTTCATGGTTCGTCTCGTAGGTAAACATTTTTTGTGGTCTACATCACGCTTGTCAAAAAAGAAATTGCACATTGCCTTTACCTTGGACTTCGACGTTCTCGCTTTATTTGGACGCGGGGAGTTCAAAGTATTCCACCCCGAACTTCGACACTTGGTATCGGGTATATCGCATTTTTACTTCGGCTAAATTTTCGTACAAACCACTCGTTGAAGAGCGTCTAGACCGCTGGATGTCTTCAGCAGTATCCCGTCCGTTTTTGAACTCACTGCACCACCGGAAAAACTACGTCCTTGACAGGGCGTTGTCATTATAAGCCTGCTTAATCACGGCAAGCGTCTCGGAAGCAGTTTTTGCCCAGGTGAAAGCAAAATTTAATCGCGAAGCGCTGCTCTAGCAAACGCTCCACTTTTTACGTTTTCTGTCGTGAAAAAAACTCAAAAACAACTTTTACGCCATGCGTGAACCTCACTGTGTTAGAGCTGGAACGCTACTGCCGGTCCGTGCGTTGCTCAGCTTAAACCCCCCACCACAAATCCCGCTTTCAGAGAGCGCTGTGCTGGCGAATGGAGCACCGTACGGCTCCCAGTCTCATTACAAATTACTTTTAAAAAGGGGCGTTGCCATTCTTGTACAGCATACAACGAATCGTTGAAAATAATTAATAGTAAGAAGATTAAATAAAGAAGCACCGAAATTAGAAGATCCTGCATGTGAAATTGAAGTAAACGAATCAGTATGCAATGATTTAATAATAGATACAATTGAATTCCCATCTTCATCCTCCTATACCGAAATTCGAATGAAGTTTGAAACTTTTCCTAGAGCATGTGATAGCTATAGAATTTCTGATCGGTCTGTTGTAGTTATTCCTTCAGTGGTTATCCAGGATTGTGCACGCACAGCAAATGACACTGGAAAGCATAATGTACCTGTACCCTTTACAGATAGAAGCAAGGTAAGGCGTGAACGCCAATCGGCTTGTTCGTCTCAACGTAAAGAACAGAACCCTAAAACAAATGTAAGAGCCTTATATTTCAACTTTCGAAAAGATGACACAATGTATATGGAAAAAAGAAGTGATAAACATGCGTATCGTATAATTGTGAAAGAAGAACATGTTACTATCTTAGAAGAGCCTGGCTCCAAATATTTGGGGGCTAATTTTGCCTAACATTTCCGCATCTGGAGCGTCAAAAGATATTTTTAAATGCATATCAAAGTTTTTAGAAAATGAAAATATTGATTTGTCCAGCCAGTCATGCTTAGGTTGTGATGGGTGTCCGGTGTCCTGTGAATGCGGGAAAGCATACTAGAGTAGTCCGTCGAATGAAAGAGAAGTTTGAAAGACTATTGCAATGGATCATATGCCAGCTCCAGTTAAATGAATTGCCTCTACATCATTTGTTAGGCATGATCGATGGGACAACTTCTGTCCCACATGTATTCACCGGACCAATAGAAAAAAATCCTTGTCCACGTGCCATTCACTCCCTATTGCAGTTTTTGAACCCATAAAGAGTAATTTAGAAAACATATTTCCTGAAATCAATGAAAAGGCACTCAGCACAGACCAGAAATACATGCTGGACATGCAAAGCTATTTCATCAGGATATTGCTCAAAAAAACTAGCGAAAAGGAGCCCACGAAAATTGCCCCACACAAGATGTCTCACAACGGCGAATAGAATTATTCGCCTTAATTATACGCATTGACTGCGCGTCAGAGTCTCTATTTTCACTCACAAAGTATGTGATCTAAATTTAGGCCCCAGGATGGTTTACCATCAAATGTAATCCACAGATAAAGAATGTATCTAAACCCTTATGGGAAACTACTCGGCTACTAAACAACACAGCAAACGGCCTAAAACGAATAGTTAAAAAAGTTATTCAGGACAATGGTTACTTTGCACACTCAGAGCAAATTCTGATTGCAATCACATTAAACAACTAGCTGCTTATCACATAATAAATGCAAGATGTAGAATAAATGATGACATACGAAAATTTGAAATACTGACAATCAACATTGAAGTAGATGATTATATAAGTCTAATTGATTGGAAAACTATTGCGGTAACAGGACCCCAATCACTATGTATTTATCCGATGCAAGTTTGTTGAAGATAATAGACGGCTATATAGATTTCATTAATAACTCCCCAATCAGTTACTTGGAATGCTTTCTGATACTCAAGCAGTAGAAAGATACGTGTAGGAAGCCACAGCCAGCATCATCCAAAGTCTGTGGATACGAAAGAAGAGAGGAATACACCAAGATTAGGTTGGTATACAGGAAACTCGTGCCAGTCTGATAAAAAATCACAATTCATTGTATAAATAATACATTGTGCTCAGATGGTAGGGTGGTTTTGCTGGGTACTGGTGGGACATGATATGCACCTACCTACACGCGGTATATTCTGGGTAGTTGTAAAAGCAACTAGCGAAGAGCTGCATTCAAAACAACGATTCGTTGTATCCCAGGTAGCACAGCAATATCGGCCTATATCGGGAACAACGATTTCGCAATATCGGCCAATATCGGTAAACACCGGACCGGCCGATATTGCATGGCTAGCTTTTTTTCCAATATCGGCCTATATCGGGACCCAATATTGACCGATATCGGTGAACACCGGACCGGCCGATATCGGTCAACCCCGGACCGACCGATATCGGTGAACGCCGGACCGGCCGATATCGGTCAACCCCGGACCGACCGATATTGGCCAAAACTGGATTCAGAACTATAAAATGGCAAATCTTTTTTTTTCTCATATAGGGAGATATTGATTACCAGTCTTAGCAAAATATTAGAAATCAATAACTCTTTACATTAGGAAAAAAAAGGTTTACCATTTTATATTGGTGAGTCCAGCTTTGAATTAGCTAATCCATGTATATATAAGCATTTAAAATGCCACATGGATTAACTGTTCTGTTAAAAGCCTCAGTTTTTATTATTATATCCATTAGATATAGTTGTGATATTAAAGATTATGAATGAAAGAATACTAAAAAAGTATTTTATTAAATTTAATATTAATAAAATAATTTATTCAAAATTTTATAATAGCTACATTTTGATGTTTTTCTTCTTTATTTTCAGTTTCAGTGTTCTATGTGAAAACATTAAAATGTAAAAAAGATAATGAAATGTTACTTTTCTCATTAAAAATAAAAAATCATATTATATCCATAGTAATAATTTGAATTTGTGCAAGTGGTGTAAGATTGAAAATTGTAACATACAGCATTTTTTTTTTGCCATATTACCAATTTTTTATAATTTTTTTTTACATAATCAATAGAAATATATAACCATTATTAAAAATTTAAGAAAAATAACATGTTGCTGTAGGGATTTATTCTTTTCTGCTCTTACCATAAATATAGATCTTCAGATTTATTTAATTGTATTTATATAAACTAAAAAAAAAATTCTTCTGGCAAAATTTAGTTGAAAACAATTCATTAAATTACTTATGCAAAAATCCACCTGTTGTATAACTTTTAAAATTGAATTACTTTTTATTAAAAATTATCAAAAATCAATACAAAAATTTATTAATTTAAACTTTTTTCTTTGAAAAAAAAAATTATATCTTATTTTTAGGACTTTTTTCATTTTGAATCAGAGACTCGTGTATACAACTAGCGGATAAACACTCGGTTGGAATTCTATATTATTCAGTGAATATTCTATTTTTCATTAAATTTTTATATGTTTTAATTAAAATTACTTTTTAATGGCAATTTTAAATAGAAAGTGCAACTGAAATCACCATTTAAACAGTCAATAATATTTTGCAAAGGCATTAAACAAAGTCAGGAAAGCTATTCTTTTCTCGAAATTATGTACAATTAATGCATTTGAAATAGAAATTTTAAAAGAGCTTAGCTTTCAAATATCACAATTATTTATGTATGTTTTACTAAAATTCCAATTTTAATTGGATTTTATGAATTGTTTCACAAAGCCTTTAAAATTAATTTTTAATGATTTTAAAGATTTGTAAATTTATTTTATAAATAGTATTCTATTAAAATATCTCAAACATGGAACACTAGTTTTAAAAGTGCTAAAACAGAACTAAATTATAAATAAATAAAACTTCATAAAAATTGAGTCATTTGAGCCAAGTGACAAAGCAAGACACTTTGCCTTTACCTTATATGACAACTTTCCCTCTGCTTTTCTTTTCTGGAGAATGATTGGCGTTAGGCTCTTCACTGACACTAAAACACCTGCTCGCTAATGTTAAACCTATGGGCAGGTTCTTTTCTAATTTCTCGTTTAAATATGAACTCCTTTTTTTTTTTTTTTGCATAAGATAGCTGAGGTTAATCTCAACTATCCAATGCAAAAAAAAATAAAATAAAATAAAAAATTCAAATTTAAACAGGAAATTAGAAAAGAACCTGCCCATAGCTTTAACAAGCTAGCAGGTGTTTTTGAATCATTGAACAGTCCCCATTAATGTCTTCTGATCACTAAATGACCTGCTGTCGAGAATAAGATAAATAAAACATGGCAAAAAATTACAGACCATTGCATTTATTTGAAATCACAACATGTCAAATGAAACTTTTTTTTTATTCACAAACTATCACTATTTATATTATCATATTACATTCAAATTTTCTCCAAGTCATCTATTTCTTGTTCCTATGTTCTCCTTCTTTTCCTTTGAAAACAGTTTTCATCCCAATTGGCAGATCGCACAGGACATTTTCAATGGGGCTGGAGATAAGAGTTGTTTTTGCTTTATCAAACTTCATTTTCACACTCACTAGAAAAGTAGAATGAGCAAAAATCAAAATTTGTCCAAGTGAATATTTTCATCATGAAAATTAATAACTTATTACTACTTATACTATGCTTACTTATTCTCCTTTTTATTTACAAACTATGTAATGTAAATGCTAGATTTGAATTTAATATTAAAAAATTATAGCTTGAAAATTATTTTTTTTTTCACTCAAAATATTTAACCAAACTTGTGTTAATATATTTTATCTTTTTGACTGTCTTCACTCTGAATCAGAGTCTGAACTTACTGATTCTAGATTTTTCTGCATAATATGAAGCCAATCTTCTGAACATACAATAATTATTTATAGAGATATAAAGAAATTATAGTGAATAAGAACAACAAAGTACCTAAAACTACTTAATTTGCAGAAAGACTTTTATAAAAATGAAATGGTTACCAATGAAACAAAGGATAGTTCAGAATGCAATTATCAAAATTTGGTTTTCCCCATGAAAACCAGAGTTAGAAACATATTTTTTTAATTTTAATGTATGAATGATAATCAAAATACTTTTGTTTAGCTTTAGTGTGTTTATAGTATAAATGACACTTATTAAGTGTGGGATAGGGGCACTACAACAACAAAGTACCTAAAATTAATTAATTTACAGAAGTATTTTTAAAAAAGGAAATGTTTACCGATGAGCCACAGGATAATTCAGAATGCAACTATCAAAATTTGATTTTCACTATCTTAAAACTGCAGACTAATCGAAACTAACATGCTATTTTTTATGAAAACTTAATTTAGCTAAGTAATGATTAGCTAAATAATTTAGTATATATATATATATATATATAAAGCTTGTTTCCACATCGATATTATTTTTGACGTTACTTCAGTAAACTTACTTCATTTTCTTCTTTTTCGGCACAGAAACGATACTCTTATTCTATCAATAGATCTTCAAGGTAAAATTTCAAGCCAACATATTTTTTAAAGTAGCAGCTAGCACAGAGGAACATCAAATTTTACGTGCTTGCAGAAGATCACTCATGGTAGTCGTTTGTTACACAATAAAACTACACACTCGTGATCTTCAGAGAGCAATCAAACCCGGGGATATCCACCAGACATTGATTCCTTCATCTGTTTCATCTTTTCATAGATTGAAATATTAGTTCTTGCCAGAAGTGACGTCAAAAATTATATAAATGTTCCCTAGAAAGTAGTTTTTACCAAAAGCAGAATATGGTTAAAAGTGTGATGTATGTCGCAGAACAATGAGCTTCTTTACAGAACATTTCAAATTCTCAATTTCAATGAAATTTATCATTCAGTCTTAGTAAAAAAGTACAAAATTCATCAGTCCATCACCACAAAAGTGCAAAGTTTGTCAGCCTAACATCATAAAAAAAAAAAAATCCTGCAAAATTCTTCAATCATTCATGTAAAAAATAGCAAAATTCATCAATCAGCAGACTTATATAAAACCAAAAATTTTCTGCGCACATAAATATTGTGTCAAAAACTTTCTGCAAATCAATTTAATGTTTAATAAAATTAACAATTTATTAATTTTATTTTTTTGATTTCTTCATTCTGAATCTAAGTCTGAACTTACTGATTCAAGACTAATAAGTGATGAACAGTCTGTTGGGAAAAATATTATGTTCTAAAAAAAATCAATAAAATCAATAATTTTGAAATATTTTAAGTGATAAAAACTAAAAGTGTCTTCAAAGAAAAAAAAAATCCACCAAAATCAGAAAAAGTACAAAGAAACTGATAGACATCAACCTCAGATATTTTATGTAAAAAAATCATTTCAAAATATTAAAATGCAAACGAGAAATTTCTAAACTAAACTCCCCTGGTTTAACGTTAGCTTGTGAGCATCATTCCATTATTAAATAATGCAAAGTTTAAATTTTAGGTGGGATTAAGATGCTTTTTTATGCTATAAGTCTGGCACATTTATTTCATACAGTAATTAAATAGGATTTGAAAAGTTTAAATTTCTGAGTTATGCAGATTCATGATCACCATAAGTTTTCATACTTACCATATATATACAGGCATGAAAGTATTATTATTGCAATATAACATGCAGAAATAAATATCTGTGAAAATTACACAATGTAATTGATTTAGGTATATGTAAAATAAATATGCAATTAAAGTTAAAAGACATTAAAATTGAAACCACTGTTTTTATTCACAACTATTTTCTGTTATTCATGCTATATTATGAGTTCAAAGTTCAAACACATCCTCATGTTAAAATTTTTGTACTATATTAGCATAGCTACTCAAACTGAAGCAAACTTTGCGGGAAGAAAACACACTAAAGCAAAATCGGAGATAATATCGCAAAATTTGCATGATGTGCATGCATTATGAGCACAAAATAGTTAAAAAATTATATATATATTAGTTTAGCACTTTTTAAAGAAATGCTTTTTTAAAAAATATTTCTATTTCTTATTTTAGTACCCCCCAACCTTCATTTTGCATTTGAAAGACTATTCACTGAAACTGGGAACACTAGAAAAAAAAACTGAGCACACATATTAATTATTTTGTTATGCATCTTAAAATCAGTTTTTAAACTTATATTATTAGTTTTATATTTTAAATGTTGCATATGTTACAAGGAAAATTTAAAAGCACAGAATTTGTACATCATTACAATTTTATCTATCTTCCCTCCCCCCTTCTCTAAATTTTCAGGGCATTATTTTTTTATGTTATCCTTTTAATATTGCATCAGTCTCCGAAACAGCCAAAGTGACATTAAAAAAAAAAAAAAAAAAAAATCAGTAAAAAGCTGAGAACTTCCATGCTTGTATATTAGATAGGACAACATTAGGATCAACAAAAATCTTTAAAAAGGGATCTCTAAACAAATTGTCCCATACAAAAATCTAATATTTACAATTAATGTGTTTCAATGATGTGTTACAATGTTTCAATTTGACCATTCTAAAAAGTGAAGATTTCTCGAATCTCTCACTACAAATATAATTTTCTACTTTTAACACTTTTCCAGTATTAAAAGGATAATTATCTTAATATATACTATTCACTACAATTCTACAATAATATACCTGCCAAATTTCTGTTAAGTCAAATAAACATACTTTGGACCAGTCATTTTCATTGTTATGACAATCAGAATAAAAAAATCCCAAAACATGCATACTTACGATAGAGTATCTTAAGTAGATGATTCTGAAGACTCAATGACCGTTTTTGTCCACAAGAGGTTGGCAGATGACAAAAAGCATGGTACGATTGAGATCCTGGAAAAAAAAACGATAAAACAAAACATTTATGAAGTATTTTATAATGTAAGACAAAATTATAAAATGGGTTTTGTTTTTATTTGGTAAGATTTGATTTAATTTATTAAGTAATAATTATTACTACTTCATAATAAATTTATTAAGTTATAATCCTTATTAAAAATGTTTATTTGACTTTAATGAGAAGGTGTTGGCAGCTGATAAAAATAAATAACCAAAACAAAAATCAATAATTTTGAAATATCTTAAGTGATATAAACTAAAAGTGTCTTAAAAAAAAAAAAAAAAAAAAAAAAAAAAAAATCAACTACAATCAGAAAAGTACAAAGAAACTCAGATAAACATCAACCTCAGATATTTTATGTAAAAAAATCACTTCAAAATATTAAAATGCAAACGAGAAATTTCTAAACAAAACTCCCCTGGTTTAACATTAGCTTGCGAGCATCATTCCATTATTAAATAATGCAATGTTAAAATTTTAGGTGGGAATAAGACGCCTTTTTATGCTACAAGTGAGGCATATTTATTTCATACAGAAATTAAATAGGATTTGAAAAGTTTAAATTTCTAAGTTATGCAGATTCATGATCACCATAAGTTTTCATACTTCCCATACATATACAGGCATGAAAGTATTATTATTGCAATATAACATGCAGAAATAAATATCAGTGAAAATTAAACAATGTAATTGATTTAGGTATATGTAAACCATTATTGTTTTTATTCACAACTATTTTCCGTTATTCATGCTATATGCTATATTATGAGTTCAAAGTTCAAACACATCCTCGTGTTAAAATTCCTGCACTATATTAGCATAGCTGCTCAAATTGAAACAAATATTGCAGGAAGAAAACGCACTAAAGCAAAATCAGAGATAATATCGCAAAATTTGCATGATGTGCAAGCATTATGAGCACAAAATAGTTAAAAATTTATATATATATATTATATTAGTTTAGTGCTTTTTAAAAAATTATTTCTATTTATTATTTTAGTAACCCCCCTCCCCTCCTTTATTTTGCATTTGAAAGAATATTTGCTGAAACTGGGAAACGCTAGAAAAAACTGAGCAAAGATAGTTAATAGTTATTTTGTTATGCATCTTAAAATCAGTTTTTAAGCTTATATTATTACCTTTCTTTATTGCTGTTTTATATTTTAAATGTTGCACATGTTACAAGGAAAATTTAAAAGCACGGAATTTGTACACCATTACAATTTTATCTATCACCCCCCCCCCCTCTCTGTCTCTCTCTAAATTTTCAGGTTATGAATTTTTAAATGTTATCCTTTTAATATTTCATCAGTCTCAAAAGCAGCCAATGTGACATTTAAAAAAAAAAAAAAAAGTTTATTTCAGTTAAAAAGCTGAGAACTTTCATGCCTGTATATTACATAGGGCGACATTAGGATTTCTGACATTAGGATCAACAAAAATATTTAAAAAGGGATATCTAAAACAAATTGCCCATAAAATAAATCTAATATTTACAGTTTCAATTTGACCATTCTGAAAAGTGAAGATTTCTCACATCTTTTACTACAAATATCATTTTCTACTTTTAACACTTTTCCAGTATTAAAAGGATAATTATAGAGGGAGATTGGGAAATGCACTACTACTACTATGTATTGAGTTTATAGACTGTATAGAATACTTAGCCTGGTTAACCATGCAAGTTACTGAGATGGATGGAGGTGCTGAATTTAGAAACTACTTTAAAAGTTAATTAAAATGTTATATTAAAAAATTTTACAAAATATACAATTACATACTTACAATACATTACTTAAAAACATAAACGGTACATTACTTAAAAAAGTGAGTAATTTTTGTCTGTTTTTGCATTGTGTATGCTCGAACAGTAATTTATTTATCTTAAACTTTAAAACATAAATGACAATATGAAAGGTCAGACACAGAAAATCGTAAATCAAACAAAATATGTAAATCTTATTAAACTGAAAAATTAAAAATATTTTTGAAAATACATTCCACTGTGATTGCCTTGAAAAATGGTTTTAGGAAGAAATTTAAAAGTAAATTATATAAGCTACATCCTACACAAAGGCACAAAATATTTGAGATAGAAAATACCAATTTCAATAGCATACCTATACGCATTCTAGTTCTATGACAAAATTTAAAAAATCGTTCATTAGAATCAAGACAATCAATCAAAAAAATAATAACAGAAACATTAAACGATATATACCAATTAGCGTTAGGCTTAAACAGATAAAAAATACGTTTAAATTAAAGTTATTTCATGAAATGCACTTCAAATGTTCAAAAAGCAGTACAGATTATAAGTAATAGCAATACATACCGATTAGAGAGTAAAAAGAGTCTTCTTTAAAGATGTTTACAATTTTCACACAAAACACTAGCGTGCTTGACCGCGGCCATGTTTTAATCTGAAGAAAAAGGATGCTTGTCTCTGATTGGTTGAATTGCAGCCTGCCGATCTTGATCAATGTCGCCCGATGTTTGCCAATATGAGTTTTTTGCCATAGGTTTACAGAACTTAAAGTGTCGTTAAAATTGTTTTCTGTCTGCTACCTTGCTAAAAAAGAACTATATATAAGTTAAAAATTTAAATATCGAACATTAGAGAAATTGTAATATTACAGATTCAACATCGGTCAACATTGATCAATATCGGCCAATATCGGTAAGAGGTGACCAGTCTTCGCCGATGCATGCCAAGATTGCCCGATATTGGGCAATATCGGACCGATATTGCTGTGCTACCTGGGATGCTGCACCAGAATGGCAACGCCCCTTTTTTACCGAAGTTTGTCAGTTTTGCTCAGATTATACAGAATAAAGATATCGTTTTATTGTTTCAATATTTTAAAACTTTATTAATAAAGGTTCAAATGACATTTTTAACCCCTTAACTGTGGGCGGTGTTTTGACACCATAAACTAAAAATAGGCACAATACACCACTTTTTACGTACTAAAATATTTGCTTTGTGTAATCGAAAATGGTCGATTATAAAGAATGAAACGATTATAAAGCGAAGGTTGCGTTAAATAATTACTGGTGTGCAAAAGCTTTTAGAAACGAAATAAGCAAACTGTTCTTGCCCAAACTGAGTTCGAGCTACATAGTTAAGGGGTTAACCAGTTTTACAGAAAATTTTTATTTTTATTTTTTTTAAATTGTCAAATTTTACACAGAATTTCGACATTTGGACCAAAAGCGCAAACCTAAGCCATTTTTTTCAGTGGTAAAATTTCAGATATTTGATGTACTAGCATAAAGGCAACTTTTGGCACCTACCTGTTTTTTGTAAAAAAAAAAAAAAAAAAAAAAAAAAAAAGTTTTTTTTCGTTCCACTTTAATGTGCATACTAAGAATCGATATATTACAAAATATAATATAACCATGCAGACGTTTATGCATTAGTTGTATTTTTTTTTTCACGAAAAGTTCTAGCAAGATTTTTATAGAAAGATGTATAGAGAATCAGATTAAACATATTCATTATAGATTTTCATTTTTTTTTTTTTAAGAGAGGAAAAATATTACTCACATTAATAATAAGTAATGTCCGTGACTGCTGTTAATATAATTTTGGAATCGAAGAAGAAAGCTTTTATTTTTTTATGTATTTATTTAACTGTATTGATTTACTTTAGTTTGTGAACATGGGACTGAAATTGCTTGTCACCTAAACAATTTTTAGAAAATTAAACATATTATTTTAGCAAAAATATTTTTGAAGTGACATTGAAACTTTTTTATTTACAAAAATTGTACAGTTATTGAAATTTTACACTTCTCATACATGAGTTATTTATAAAAGGATGGAAATCATGTTATGCACTAAAGATGCATAATATTTAATTTTTAAAAGTTTTACGACTCTGGTGTAACTTTTTACAATCATTAAAAATTACTATTAAGTATTATAGAATAATTTCTATTGATAACCTAAACTTTGGTCACTTTATCACAAAACAAAAGAGCATAAAAAAATTATAATGTTCATGATTTGGTTTAGATCCGTAAGCAGAAAATCTTTGAGAAGATCTAATCACATGCAGAACAGGATTCAAATTATCAAAGTAAGATGTTCTAACTGAATAACATTCGGGGGAAAAGGAAATGGATCTGGTATATATCCCTGTATTTCACAAACTTTATTGAACTCCGTATAAAATTTATACGTGATAGAGGCAAGGATTGACAAATGCGATCGCCAGTAAAATAATCGCCTTGGAATACGGAAAAATCGCTAAATAATTATATTAAAATATATAATTAACAAGTAATATATATATTTTTTTAAGTCAATTCCTACTTAGGTCAAAAAGGTATTTTTTTCCAGCGATCTACACGCTTCGCCACTGACTGTATTTATTCCTAAATTTATATCCTGCTAGATATCTTATATAAGAGAAATTTTTGAAAAGTATTAAAAATTAAATAAAAAATAAATTGCTCGAAAAGTATTTCTCACAAAATTGTTAGACAAACTGCGTTAGAAAGGTAAAAAATTATATTTTTCTTGATATAAATTTCAAATCTAATGATTATGCCGTATTTCAAATATTGAATTTCAAGAATTACCAAACTTCACAATGAAGTACCATAGCGAAACTTTCATGCGTAAAAAGATAATGGGGCTGTTCACGGACGAAGATCAGACCACGCGCGGGCGAAGGAGACTAAAATATGGAGTGAGTCTATATTTTTCAACAGAAATGAAATGGATTGAGTCTATACTTTTGAACAGAAATGAAATATAAAACCAAAATTAATTAATTAAATTTAATTAATGAATTAATATTTGAAAAAACTGTATTAACATCAAAACATCAAGTGTCATCCACTACAAGTTTTAAAAAATGTACTTGAACTTGAGTGCATGAATAAAAAGTCCTTCCGGCTTGTAGCGGGAGGAAAAGGTAGCTTTCCTATATCTACGTTTTAAAATTGTAGCTAATGTTACTCGAAAACAGCAAGCTAAAATGCACAGAAACCGTTTACAAAAGATTCGTTAATACTGAATTTGAATAAGAAATTCGTCAAATTATTAAGTTATTGCCAAATTAGCATAATTTATGGAAACTTATTCTGGTCGCCAAATTTGGCGATATTTCGCCAAATGTCGCCAAGTTTGGCGAGAAATTGGCGCTAACGGATATGAATATATAGTTTTATGCGTATGATTTGGAAAATAATTAAAACAATGAAAGAAAATAATTTGCGAAGAATCGCGTTCACTAAAACTCATAAACTAATCGTTGTTGTTTTGTAATGTGCTGTCTTGTTTCAAAATGTCAGCCACCCTAGAATTTCAAACTGCTCTATCTCAGTCATTTTTTAAGATAGAGGTAAAACAAAAAATGCTCTGGAATCCTTGTATCAAGAAATAACACTTAATTAAAAATAAATTTATTTTTTTTTGTATATTTATTTTAGTTTTAAAATTTTCAATAGCCGTCATCTTGTTTCAAGATGGCGGACAAAGCTGACGAACGAACTCGGTCGAGTCTTTGGTGATCTTAATTCAAACAATTAGTTTCATCCAAATTAATTTATAAATACGAGCGTTATCATATGACATACATCTATATATATATATATATATATATATATATATATATATATATATATATATATATATATATATATATATATATATATATCATATATATTATATATCATATATATATATCATATATATTATATATCATATATATATATCTATATATATATATCAACATTTGAACGGAGGGTGGTTTTGGGGTTTGGAGGTCAAGATCGGTGAAAATATATCGAAATTTTCCGGAATTGCTTTCCTCCGAACGGCTGCAATAGGTAGCTTTATACTTTTTTGTATTGAAAACTACCTAAAAGTATTTTATTAACGATTGAAAATTTGAACAAGATATATAAATATATAGAGGGTGTGAGCTAATAGTACGAATTGAAAATGAAAAAATCCGGCACCATTCTAAACTATGTAATCAATAATTCTAAATTATGCTTCTCAATTAATTCATAAAAAAACTTTTGTGCTCTTTGAATATCAATGACGGGAGAGCGGGAGTGGTAAATATTTTTTACTGGCGATTAGAATTTTTTGCAGACTACCATATTTTATAAAATTTGTAAAGCCCTGGATACAGGTATAAAAAACACATATACATAGTTCGTTGAGTGACGTTTTTAATACAACCTGATATGAGACCCCCATGGCATTAGAAAGCTTGAAAACAGAAAGTAATTCATCATAAATAATAAAAATGTAATATTTAATTTAATCTTTGTCATAAATAGTAACACCAGTTCGATTGAAATACATATGCAATGTAAATAGACACCTTATTTCAGAGAAAGTTATTAATATTACAAAGTATATTTAACTTCTTCTCCTATGATTCATATTAGGCTTATAATAAAACATTTGAAAGTTCGAAGTTATTGAAAATTTATTAGATGGATGCAATAAGCCTGGAATCTCTTTGAAGTTCTGGAATGTCGCTACATGCGTTGCAATTTAATTTATTGCTTTACACTTCAAAGTATTTTATGTGATGTTTCAGGAATCAACAGGTGGAATGTTCCTCTTACATTAGTGATACATTTAATTATAAAACTGAATACAGTTTCATTATGTTTTAATCTCTTTTTATTTTAGCTTTTAAAATAACGAAAATGTTGAAAGAATTGACAGGCATTACGCAGTTTATGTATAAAGATAATCATGGATAATGACTTATATATATATATATATATATATATATATATATATACTAGGGGGCCTACCCCCTGCGAGCTACGCTCGCCAACCCCCGCTCAGACTTCGAGGCCTCTAAAAACATGACATCGTGCTTTATTTTAAAAATATTGGTAAATCTGTAATTGGGTTGCCATGCTTTTAACGTTTTAATGGGGCATTTTTTGATTATCATGGCCTCATACACGGCTGTTGCGACAACTGACGACTGTTTCCGGGATTGATAAGTAAAACCAATTACAACTTGAAAACCAGCTTGTATAAAATGGTTAGGTTTAAATTGTGGCTACCTCTCGGACTTTTATAACAACGATCTGTATTCGATTCTTCCTTTGCGTTTAAGGATGAGAAAAATTCCATCTGCTTGTGAATAACATTAAAAACCACGGTATTGAAAAGTACTATGTTATAGACATTTTCAGTAACATGTTTTAATTTTCTCTCTATTTTAGTGCACCATCATGCATATTTTCCTGTTATTTTAAATATGTAAATTATTTATTTTAATTAATATGTATATACGAATTTTCTAATAATTATTTATCATACAAAATTAATTGAATATTTTGTGCATGCATGCCTGCATTTATTCGGCATCAATTGATGAGATATTTAAACAAATTTGCTATCCACGATAATTTTACATAATGCTATGTCACTTGAATATTGTCCATAAGAAAATTGGGTACTTTTCCAGTATAGGATCCTTTGCTTTTAGGTTTGGCGTAATTCGAGCTTCAAAAAGGGATAGATTCGTTAATATACATATATTTGTTGCCAAAAGTTATGAAAACAAACCCAATGAACTTTTGGTGATTTTCTATAATAGGGGTCTTGACGCTTTTTTAAAAAGCTTGGCGCAATTCGGGCATCAGAAAGTGAGATTTGGTGCCAAATGACATAAATAGCCATGGAAACAAATTCGACGATTTTTTTTGTTTATATGCGTATTTTAATTAAAGTATATTATTATTGTTTTTTCTATAGAAATTACTTCTGATTATATATAAAATAGGATAAATGACATTTTACGCTAAACAAATTGTATAAATATTGAAAAAAGGCTTCTGTATACGAAATGACAAAGTAAATAGGTTGACAGAAAGTATGTTGCCAAATTTCCTTTTCCGCCAAGGCTATTTTCTCTGTTTCGTCAAGGCCCCATATACTGGAAAAGCACCGAACTTTTATGCTTGTTTATACATGTATTTATATGTATATATACAATTTATTTATAATTGTCTTTCAATTTACCTCTTTTTGTACATAAAAATAGATAAATGGCTTCTTTATATTAAATAAATTGTATAAACATAAATGACGTATTTACATAAATGACGTCATTTGGACGAATTTATTCAAAATATTTTCAGTTTATAAATTAAATTAAATGCTGACAGTCGATTGAATCCTGACGATAGAAATGTGATTTTTTTTTTTCAAATTTTCGTGAAAAACATAATTTAATCACAATCTTGTCTTCATTATCGATTGAAATAAAAGATAAATTCAATTTCAATTTGAAAATGACCAATAAAAATAAATCAATAATCCCTATCGGGATCCTTTTTTATTTTTTTCCCTTTTTTGTCACAAAAAAACTGAGTAATTAGTTGCCATCATTACAGAAATGTCATTAAAATTAGAAAAAAATTAATATCTCGAAAACTAATTCCAATTTCAAAATTCTATTACCAGTTTTGACATCCGCGGATTTTTATGGACAATTGGTATTAATTTCACCATCAAGCGTTTAATATTTTATTAAAAATGGACCTGAAACATAATCAGTCGTTTAATCAGTCGTTTCATAAAATCGTTTCACAAATTCGTTTCATTAGGATTTTATATATATAGGGTAGATATATATAGAATTACATTATAAGCTTTCATTTGTGTTTATACTCGTGTGGTTTTCATTTCATTTCCTTTTTTTTCCTTCTTCATTTGAATTAATAATGTTACATTTATTAAGACTACATATTTAATTTGTAATTTGACACGGCTCTTTGGTATCGTGATTTCAATGTATATGGTCAGTTTCTTATGTTTCAATGGTTAAATTTTACTTAAAGTTATATATATATATATATATATATATATATGCGTAATTTTTTTTAACAATTTTATTATCAGGTTTATTACAAAGAAAAGTGAGAAAACCAGGTTAAGTTGATGCATAAAAGTTTTAAGTTCAAACTGGCCGAAAATACGAAATATAAAATATCTTCAAAACCTAGACGGAATTTTATTTCATCGTAAATATCATCCATAGATATAGAATATAATTTTTTACATTAAATTGGAGCCTGTTTATGATGTATTTTGTGTGCATATTTTGAAAACAATGTTGTATGAGATAAATTCATATTAATCAAATAATTGAAACAATGTTTTCAAAAGTTAATGCATGTTGTTATAACATGCACTAACTTTTGAAAACTTTTTTAGAAAACTTTTTTTGAAAACTTTTTTTGAAAACTTTTTCAGAGTGTTATACTCTGAAATTAAAATTCTTATCAAATCTTTATCAAATCTTTAATCAAATACACTGACTGTTGTTTAACTAAAAAAAAAAATACATTTCTTGAAAAGATTTTTTAAGGCAGTGATGAAAAACTTTTTATTATAATATTAAATCGAGTTTGATACTTGTATGTTATTTCGTATGACAGTTAATTCATTCAATTATTTCTACATTAAGAGTTATTTGCAATTTCAAAAGTACCGCGATGTCATAAAAGTTTAAACATAATAGTCAAGTATCCTACTGGAAAACTAAATAATATCGTCTATATTTTAAATATTATATGCTTAAAATAATTATCATGTTATATATAGCATTGTTTCGACAAAATTGGATAGAAGATTTATTATGTTTTAATGTAATAAAAACTATAAAGTTAACAAATTTAGACATCATTATTACCAGAGTGAGATATTCTTTAATTAGAATAATTGGGTGTTTCAAATTATTATTTACGGACAACACACAAATTACACGAATCAACGAATGTAATTATTTTTCACTAACGAAATTTTACAGTAACATAATTAACATTTCATGACCTCTATCCTTAGAAATAGTACAATCAGATATTTTTTCTGACTTCTAATACGTTTCCGGAGAATATCCATCGTTCATTCCTTAAATATGATTTTTTTCTTATTTAACTTTATACAACTATTACCGTTATTATTATTTTTTTCTTCTCTCTGAGTTTGGGACAAGAAAGCATTAGTAATTTCCATGCAAATCATGCATTTTGAAAATATTTCTTCTAGTACTTCTGTATTATCACAATTCAAACTCTGAACCAATCATTTTAATAAGAGTCATCTTAGCAGAATCATTCATTTATATTACATGTTTTTATTTAACGCAGCAAGTAATAAAGAATTATATCAGTGTTTCTTCAAAATAGTGGTTTTTTTTATTAATTCAACAAAATATTGTAAGCGTCTTTATATCAAGATTTTAATTTAATTTTAAAATTTTAATAATTTATAATACAGTTTATTTATTTGGATTGCATTAAAATACTGCCGCCAAACGTGAAACATTCACCTCCTTTTCTTTGCTTCATTTAAAAGTGGCCGGAACTGCAACAGACCAGATTACAGAAGATCCCACGGAAAATTTTAAAAGCTAAATTAAATAAGTCTAAAACAGCGACTTACGTGTTCGGTAAGGCTGGTGCGTTCGACAGATTGCATTGTTTTGGCTTTTGAGCAATTGGATTTGAACTCACTCATGGGCAATTTTGTTTGTCTGATACCAAGAAATAACTCATGATAATAATTTTAGCAAATTATGCATAATATTTTGAACTCGTTACTAGGTAAGCGATTACCTGATAGAAAAACGCAATATTTTAGATTTATTATTAGCTCTATATCAACTTTTTAAAAATCATGTGTTCTACATATATCTCTGTATGTACAACACATAGAATAGAACTATTATTTTCGGCATTTAATAAAAAAACTTTTTTTGCTTATGAGTTAAATTAAAATTATAAAAGGACTTATTGTTATTTTTTATTTATTTATTTATTTATTTTTTTTTTAAATACAATGTTAAAATAAACTCCGATTAATTTAAGTTAAATAGAGAGCACATTAATGCCATTATCTGTGATAATGGCATTTTATTTTTCAAATGTAAAATAAATTAAAAAGATTTTTTTTTTACTTAACGATTTATTGTTAACAATAATCCTCAAAGGAATAAAAATACCAGATTATTAAAAAAATTATAAAAATTCAAGTTAATTTAATTTAAATATAATAGTAAATACGTAACACATAATTAATAACTTTTTACTATTTCAGTTAAAAATTCTTTGTATTGAGGTGCTTATTTTTAGCACATTATAAATTAAAAATGAACTTTATCTTATAACAGCTGACTAATCTGTCTAACAAAAAATATTACGTTTTCTGTTTATTAATAATAAATATTTTTAAGGAATTAAAGCTTCAAAAGAGTTTTTTAAATGAACCAAAAGTTTGGTAGGTTAGTTATTTGTTACAGTCAATTATCTGTTCTAGGGATATAGGACGTCACGTCGGGGAGAATGCCTTCCGTGGTGGTCTTTCTAAGGGATCCTAACCTTTTATTTACGCAAGGTTCAAAGGAAACCACGGAAAACACCGAACTGTTAGGTCATCGAGCTCGACAGAAGTTTGAACCCAGCACCTGCCATCTACCAGCTTTGAGAGCAGAACCTCTCAACCACTGGTGCCTCCCACCAAAGTAAATAAAATAAAATAAAATAAAATAAAATAAAATAAATAAATGAAATAAAAATAATAATAAGGCAATGAAAACGTTCACGAATGTTACTGATACAATAGAAGTAAACGTAAAATTATAATTTTAATAGTTACACACATAATAAACCTCCAAACATAAACTCACCAAGCAAAAAATAATCACCATTGAGCAAAGCGCAATTGTTTCCTTTTTTTAAAACATAAATATTTAATGCACAAATTTTATTTCATGTTTCGACATGTGGATAAATTTTAAATTTTGATTCCAAATTTGAAGCGATTCTGTGAAGGAATCTGGAAATTATAAAAATGTAAATTTTTACCTCCTAATTAAATTAATGCTTTACATTTTAATTCATATCTCCTGTAAGATATATTGTTTTATGGTGATGTTTTGGGTATTTTAGTATTTAGCATCCCAAATGTAATAATGGAACTTTGATGTATTTAAAATATTTTTAATTGTGAAATTCGATAAAATTATGAATTCTAAATTATGTTACATTTTTTAATTTAAAACAGATTTCTAGAAGCTTCTAATGAACATATATATAACTTCAGCTAGATTTAATCTGTAATTCTTAAGTTATTATTAAAAAACGTTAGTATTATAGTTCGACAAACGATAAATTCTTTTTTTAAAAATTTAAATTTCATAAAAACACTAGTTATGAGGCATCCTTTACTTGTTTCAATTTTTAAACGATTTATTTTATGTATTCCTAAAGGAAAAAATATTCCCGATTGAAAAGGAAATAAATTCTTTATTACACCTGAACATCAAACAGGCGAATTTTATTTTTCTGGCGATCCTTAAAAATCAACCCGGTATATAATGTTCAATGTCTCCTGAAATAATAATTGAATCTTCGTGAAAAATTTATAACTACATTAATTTGTGGGTGTAGATTCCTATTACTGCTCTTGGAGACGAGCGATACGTATACGTGACGCATAAGATGCTCAGCATCCTCGATTATTTCCACCAGTTAATTTTCATTGTAATCTTTGCCTTATTTAATGATAGCATTTCTGCGGTTTAATTAGGCGATAATTTCTGTTTTGAAAAACCGGTGACAAAAAATAAAAAATTCTGTAAATGACGCTCGTCGCGAAGAGGTTAAGGTATTAGATATAGATGGATATATTGACAATTTTAAAGTTTTGTAAAGAATTTGAGCTTCGACATCCAGCTGCACTATGTGTCATTCTAGCATTTCCTGTGAGTACACTTAACTGCATACCTTCCCTCGCTATTTTTGCCTTGAAGACTAGCAGACGCCGAATTCTATTGTACTGTGAGCGGAAAGTTCGGACAGTGATGAAGTGGTAAGGCGTTACCCAAAAAGGGGTCTTATGCTTTGATCCTTGCCGAGTTCGTGGGAACGAGTTCATCTGCGAGAGAAGCGATCTCTGCACACGATTTTTAGGTTTGCGCCCGAAACTTTGCCCTTTGTCTTAGAACGTCCAATGACGGACTTAGTGAAAACGAAACAGAGGGATCTCAAGGCTGCTAAGAGGCTGGAGAGTTTCGAGGGGCCCGCCTCGACAAAGCCCCCGCCCCCAGAAGAAGTTCTCCTGCGAGAATGAAAAAGTGAGAGAGGACAGTTTTTGGAGAGATCGAAAAGGAGAGTGTTGACTCTCTGGAGAAGGGAAAAGGAAACGTGAGTTTCGAACTCAGCGTGGTGTAAGCGCTAGTGAGGTCCGACCTCGAGAATTGATACAGCAGGTATCCGGTGAAAATCCCAGCGAAGTGAAAAAGCACACCAAGTGCGAGAGTGAGAGTTCTTAGACTCAGAATTAACGAGTATTAGTAGATCTTCCGAAGAGAAGGAACGGACGAGCCTTGGTCCGAATGAACTTTGTTTTGTAGTCACGACTGTCTGTAATGTTTAGAGACTTTTGTTTGTTTCAGTTACACTTGGAGTCAAGAGGTCAATAATTTATAAGCGATTGACTCACGAAAAATAATTAAATGCTGTAATTAACTTTCTTGTACATATTTTCATTAGAATTAATATTGGTATGCAATAAATTCTATTTTCGAATTTATACGAGAAATTCTCTGTGCCAGCGATCCGATCTCGCTACCACTCACCATCTTTTATCGGGTCGGTATAGAGGAGTTACTACAACTGGTGGCTTGCGGTGATGGATTAATTAGCAAAAATTAATGACAATCTTCAAAGACAAAGAGTGGACTCTGAAATTTAAATCATCAAAGTGCTCCAAGAGAGAGTCTCCTTGTGACTTGTGACCTGAGTCTCCTTAGACACCCCTGTGGATCAACACAGCATCAGAAAGAGTAATCTACCAAGAATTCTGGAGAGTGTTCCCCCATCCGGAAGAGTCCCCATCCGAAAAGTGTGATAGAAACCCCGTCTGTGCTCCTGAGAATCTCTGAAGTCTGTGCTTCTGACGCCCTGAAAGACTCTTAGTAATGGAGGTAAGCTCTTTTTATACTCAGAGTGGCTTTAATTGTTATTAGTGTTTGTGTAGGTGTTGTAGGCTTAAAAAAAAAGTTGTATGTTTATTTTTGTGAGAGTAAATATTTTGAGAAATTTTTCCGGTAGAAAAAAAAAAAGCATTATGAGATACTTCCGAGATTACTGTAACTTATTTAATAGACAAATTTTGTAGTCAAAAATTAAATTATTGTTGAATTAATTTAATGCAAACTGAGAGTTGTGCAGTGTTACAAAATTTTAGCTGAATCTATAAATGAGAGTTCATTGAAAAAAAAAAAGTATTGAACGCATTTCATATTTTACGATAACAGAGTTGATTTTATATGTTTTTTGTGAATTATTCTAAATTTTCTAAGAGTGGATGCAGAGATTAAGACCACCATTGATTTAAAAAAAAAAAAAAAAAAAAAAAAGGAATTGAATGAGACTTTTGCAATTTAAAATATTTTTACTGTACTTTTTGAATTTGAAATTGTTGTTTTGTGTCAAATTGATCCCATATGTATTTTATAACCAAATACCAAGGTGAATGTGGACGATAGGATAGGGTTGCTTAATTTTATATGTTGCATATTTCTTATATATTATTGTTATGCGTACTTTTTATGAGCGTATATTTTGGTAATATTTTGACGCACTTGGTAGGATTTGATTTAATCTTATTGTATTGTTTTATATTTGTGGGAAAGATAATTTCTAATTTTATACTTTAAAAATGTCGGAGCTTAAATATTTTAGGAAAGCTGATTTGCAAACGTTAGCTTACGAATTTGAGGTCATTTTAGAGGAAAATGATACTGTACCGAAAATTATAAAAAAAATAGAGTCGTCAGAGGGTTTTGAGAAAGAGCTAGCTTTAGCACAAATTAAACTTATAGAAAAAGATAGGGAAAATAAAGTGGAGCGGGAACATGAGTTGGCTAGATTAAAAGCAACACAAGAGACAGATGACCGGAGTACCGCATCTAGTAGCATCTCAGTTAGAACGAGTAATTTACCCCTAAAAACAATTATGCATCGCTTTGATGAAAAGAATTCGGATATTTCGTTGTTTTTGAATTTATTCGAGAGACAGGCAAAAAAATGTAATCTAAATTCGGATGAGTTGGTGACGAATTTACTATCATTATTACCTGTGGGAATGGCCGAGTTAATTTTAAGAGAACCCGAAGACAAAATTGATGATTTTCAATATGTGAAAGAAAAACTGTTAGAACGCTATCGTTTGAATGCAGAGACATACCGACAAAAATTTAGTCAACATCCACGAAATCCTAATTCAGTTTGGAAGGATCTGATTTTCGAACTTAATAGTTTTTTAGAAGGTTGGCTGTCATGCTTACAAGTTTCTGATTTTGAGGGTTTGAAAAATTTGCTTGTCACGGACCAAATCAAACGGAGAGCGTCTCCAGAAATGCGCGAACATTTTATAGATAACTGGGCGGAGATTAAAGATCCCGAAAAGTTAGTGAGGCTTTTAGATGCGTACGAGGCAATCAAGCGCCCGTCAAAAAAAACTTGGAATACGAAACTCCCTTTAGAGAAGAAATTTGAAAGACCCAGAACTTTTGATAATGTGCGAAACGGTAACAGAAATCCGGAGACTAACTTTAACTGGAGGGATCGCGATGATCATAAAGAAAGGGAAAGAGTTTACGAAAAAAGGCGAGAAGTCAAGTGTTACGCGTGTTTTCAAAGCGGTCACTACAAAGTAGATTGTCCGGAAATTAAAAAGAGAGATGTTGCGCGGGTCGGTCACTTAATAAGTAAACCGACACTTGAAGAAACCTTCTCCCCTTATTTGAGTAAAGTGTTAGTGAATGGAATTCAGACAACTGCTTTAACTGACACTGGGAGTGAAATTGACATCATCGCATACGACTTGGTCAGTCAAGATAAATTGAATGGAGATCACGTATGGATTAAGACTCCGCTGGACAGGAAATTGTACTGCTTACCTATAGCAGAAGTCACTTTAGAAATTGAAGGTGTAGGAATCATTGAAACCAAGGCAGGAGTAAATAATAGCGATTCAGACATGGATTATTATTTGTTGGGCAATCAATCTCAAAAGTTATTAGAGCAGGCGAATATAAAACCCGAGTTAGTAAATGCAGTTTTGACGCGGGCTCAAAAGAAAAAAATTGACCATGCTCCAAAGCTGGAAGATAAGCGGATTATGTTTTCCGATAAGGAAGGGGAGAATGTTCACCGACGCGATGAAGCGGAAACTTTGAATCCGGTAAATAAACAAATTATGATTTCCGAGGGGGAAAAAGAAATTTCTAGCGGGAATGTTGAAGCGGAAACTTTGATTTCCGAGGAAGAAAAAGAAATTTCTAGCGGGAATGTTGAAGCGGAAACTTTGATTTCCGAGGAAGAAAAAGAAGAGTATATTTCTAGCGGGAATGTTGAAACGGAAACTTCGAATTCAGTAGAAGAAAGAGAAGGGGGAATTTTTCGCGAGTGCAGTGAAGCGGAAGCGTTGAATTCAAAACTAGAGGGTGAAAATCTAGAAAGCCCTATTGAATTGGTCAGTGTGGATAAGGGATTATCGCCTTCGTCGATATATGAGAACTCTTCGATCTTAGCAAACATTGAAAAAGGGGTTAGTAAAATGGAACATGACAGGTATCCATCATTCGAAGAGATTAGAGGAAAAGGGGAATTTGAAGAAACGCGTTGTAATGCGGGAGATTCTGTAATAGTGGAAAAAGCCAGAGACGAACGCATAAGTGGAAGGGCGCGAGTGCTGGTCCCATTGCATTGTCAGGTGGATATTTTTGGCGCGTGCCTAGAAAAAGTGTCATTACACTTAGGAAAAGGGAAAGTTAAAGGAAATGTGTCAAAATACTTGGACCTTGGGAAAAGATTGATAAACGATTTAACTACCGCATTTCTAAAAAGGTTCGGTGTTAAGTTGAAAAATCCGAGAGTGTGTCGCACAATAAGCGATAGTATTGCATGTTGGCATCGAAAAGTTAGAAAGCTTTTGAAAGCGTTAGTATTTGGAGAATGGATAAGAGAAACGGAGGAAAATAAATTCGTGAAGGGATGTGTGTTTAATCTCACGAACAGGTTAAAAAGAGGTAGAGTTTTAGCCGTTGAAAATGTGTCAGAAAAACGAGAAAAGAGGAAATTTTGGTTTGACAGAAAGGCGGTAAAACGGAAGCTTAATGTGAAAGATGAGGTTTTAGTTTTAACTACCAGAAAGCCAAATAAAATGTCAGATAGTTGGATAGGGCCGGGAAGAAAGGAGTCAATAATTACGGAAACAAATTATATTGTGAATGTTCCTGGGAGGCGACAGAAATCCCAGATTTCTCACTTGAGTTTAGTAAAGCCTTACAGAAAACGGGTGGAGTTAGCAGATATCTTAACGCGGGAAATAAACGCACTTGAGGAATTCTGTTTACCGTATCTAGATGATATGGCGTTTTTTTCAGACAGTTGGGAGGACCATATGCGTCATCTAGAAACAGTATTAAAAAGGGTTAATGACGCGAAACTGAAAATCAAATTGGCGAAATGCAAGGTCGCTCAGAAAACTGTAAAATATCTTGGGCATATTGTAGGAAAGGGCAGACGGAGGCCAGCTGAGGCGAAAGTAAGGGCAATTAAGGAATTACCGGTTCCGAAATCGAAAACTGAAATTCGTAGATGTTTGGGAATGGCTGGATATTATTCCCGGTACATAAAAGATTATGCAGTGATTGTAGAACCATTAACGAGGGCGCTTAAAGGCAAAAATAAAAAAAGAAATTCTGGAAATAATCCCAGGTTATTAAGGTGGTCCTTAGCTCTGCAACCTTATAATTATGCCATTTCTCATCGCGCAGGCAAAGACATTCCGCATGTTGATTGTCTGAGTCGAGTTTAAGGAGATTTCTTGATAAACTTTTGTATATAATTATTTTAAGATTTTTTATTTTTTATTTCACTGTGTTTTATTTCATTCTATGTTCATGATTTCTTATCAGAGCGCGAAAAAAAAAAAAAGGAAGGTAGTATTATCTTATTCATGTATGTTTTATTTCTTGCCACTCTGATGTAATTTGAGCTTGCAATTCTTTATCCGACTCTTAGAGATTCTTAGTGTTTCACCCTTAAGAATCGTTTGAGGAGGAGGTGCTGTAAAGAATTTGAGCTTCGACATCCAGCTGCACTATGTGTCATTCTAGCATTTCCTGTGAGTACACTTAACTGCATACCTTCCCTCGCTATTTTTGCCTTGAAGACTAGCAGACGCCGAATTCTATTGTACTGTGAGCGGAAAGTTCGGACAGTGATGAAGTGGTAAGGCGTTACCCAAAAAGGGGTCTTATGCTTTGATCCTTGCCGAGTTCGTGGGAACGAGTTCATCTGCGAGAGAAGCGATCTCTGCACACGATTTTTAGGTTTGCGCCCGAAACTTTGCCCTTTGTCTTAGAACGTCCAATGACGGACTTAGTGAAAACGAAACAGAGGGATCTCAAGGCTGCTAAGAGGCTGGAGAGTTTCGAGGGGCCCGCCTCGACAAAGCCCCCGCCCCCAGAAGAAGTTCTCCTGCGAGAATGAAAAAGTGAGAGAGGACAGTTTTTGGAGAGGTCGAAAAGGAGAGTGTTGACTCTCTGGAGAAGGGAAAAGGAAACGTGAGTTTCGAACTCAGCGTGGTGTAAGCGCTAGTGAGGTCCGACCTCGAGAATTGATACAGCAGGTATCCGGTGAAAATCCCAGCGAAGTGAAAAAGCACACCAAGTGCGAGAGTGAGAGTTCTTAGACTCAGAATTAACGAGTATTAGTAGATCTTCCGAAGAGAAGGAACGGACGAGCCTTGGTCCGAATGAACTTTGTTTTGTAGTCACGACTGTCTGTAATGTTTAGAGACTTTTGTTTGTTTCAGTTACACTTGGAGTCAAGAGGTCAATAATTTATAAGCGATTGACTCACGAAAAATAATTAAATGCTGTAATTAACTTTCTTGTACATATTTTCATTAGAATTAATATTGGTATGCAATAAATTCTATTTTCGAATTTATACGAGAAATTCTCTGTGCCAGCGATCCGATCTCGCTACCACTCACCATCTTTTATCGGGTCGGTATAGAGGAGTTACTACAGTTTCTTTGCTTTTATTGCAGAGACGATTCTCTAATCTTTTTTTGGTATTGATGTTTTAAAGTCATAATGTTCCATCTTACAAAAGATTTATCAATGTATTACGTTTATATGTATTAAAGTACAGGGTGATTTTTAAAAAAAAACTATCTGGATATATGAGCCCATAACTATCATACCGTTCACAGAAACTGATAACAATTCAAAACATGAATTTATATTTAATATATATGGGAACTACATTTATATTTAACATATGTTACAGTTGTGTTTAAGATGTTTAGAAATAAAAGTTTCTCTTATCAATAAATTAAAAATATATATATTAAAAAATCTAAAAGTGTTATCTAATTTCACATGTAAAACATTTTATTTTTTTTAAATTTTTGTTGCTGTTGTTGCAATATTTTCATATTTCTTGCGTTATAATTTTTTTTTTAAATATTTGAAAGAAATATGCACATACGAAAGTGATTTCAAGTACACTTTTCCTTTAGTTAAAAAAAATACAGTTAATTGTCGAAATTAAGAAGTAATTCATTTAAAAGACGTAAAGTGCTTAACTAGAACAAAAATTTTTTATTAACTACTGTATCAAATATTGCAGCACCGCGCAAATTCTCATTGGATCATTAACAGTAGATAAGTTGTAACGTGTATCAAAGAATAAAAAATACTACTATTATGGAGCTGAGAACATACTTGTGCATAAATACACATTACAAATCGTGTTGCATTCAATTTCAGGATTTTTCATTATTTGAAACTTCAAAAATCATATTGATATTTAAAATTATATGAATTATTTAATTAATGCTGAATTGACGTGGTAAAAAATCACATGTCGTATTTAGCATTGTGGATATTCTACCTTAGAAAATGCCCTTTTTAAAAAAAGGTCCATTTATAAAAGAAAATTTTAAATTGAATTAAATAATTGAATTAACAATGCAAAGTTCTTAACAATAGTAAACAATACAAAAAGCGAAAATGGATAGCCAAACTTGAATGCAATAATAAGAATTTTTTTTAATTTACTTTCTTCTACTTTACATTGGTATACGTTATATTTAATAAAACATTTAAAAAAATTTTTTTTTTGATAGATTTAAAATAAATTTTAGAAATTAAACGATATATAACTATAAATTATTTTAAATGTATAAAAAATAAACAAAACTTTATCAATAGATAATTGAAAGTCTGCTCGAATAGCAAACTAATTAAAAAAGTATCAATGAAAAAAATCCTTACATATGCCAAAAAAATGAGTGTATTACGACGTTGTTTCATATTAAAGAAGTTCTTTTCCATGTTTCTGTGTTTATACTAGTTTAAAAAGATGTTTTTCTTAGGGGGAAAATAACACACCCTGCAACTTTTCTTCAGACCTAATTTTAGTTAACCAAGAGCATTTTTTTAATCTTTTCTTTGTTTAATTAAATTATAGCCTCAGGGACGTCTTTTGAAGATAAAAATTTAAATGCAACTTCATTTTCCAGTATCACATAAATATCATTTACATCTGACATAATTAGAGATATTACTTTGAACTTGATACCTTTGAAACCGCTTTGAGGTTTGATGCAAATATATATATTATTTAAAAAAGCATGCATTTTTTTTAGATATTTTATGCAATTATATAACTATATTATTTTACTGCCTATTTCCTTTAAAAAAAAAAAAAAAAAAAAAAAAAACTTTTCATGCCTTAAATTTTTATTCTTATATACTACTAGGATAAAAAAAATAAAAAAAGGCAGACTGTACTGATTTCTCCAACACTGTTAAAAATTTGCAGCAAACTGTCCAGTTATTCGACCGTTTTTATAGAAACTGGTTACATAATCGTAATTTAACTCTATTCTGATCATATTAATGCCCATAATATGGTCAGAATAGAGTTAAATTGCGGTTATGTAACCGCCTTCTACAAAAACGGTCGAATGACTGGACAGTTTGCAGCAAATTTTTAACAGTGAACGTGTTTAGAGCAGAAGGGAACTATTCTATCGTGACGTGGGACGTACACATGGGACGTACACTCAGAAAAAGAAACTGATTAAAACTACAAAACATATTTTTGGAGTACATTTTGTTTTTTTTAGCAAAATTGGAGTAAAATTGAACCACTTTACTTCAATTAACAAAAATTTTTGCTGACGATACAAAATTTTTTTTGGTTGATTCAAACAAAATTTTTATTGACCCATATTTAAACAAAAATTTTGTTTAAATATAGGTCAATGGAAATTTTGTTTGAATCAAAAAAAATTTTTTTGTTGAAAACCACTTTTTTTGCAATTTCAAAAAAAAAAAAAAAAAAATTTGTATCGTCGACAAAAATGTTTTGTTAATTGAAGTAAAATGGTTCAATTTTACTCCAATTTTGCTAAAACAACCAAAATGTACTCAACAAAAATGTTTTGTAGTTTTAATCAATTCCTTTTTCTGAGTGTAGTTGTGTGGAAGATATATGTTCGGAGTTCAAGGTTTTTTTCCAGACGATGCTCTTGCAAAATGTTTGAAGAGCATTGTTTTAGGGTTACAGAACATGTACTGTTAAACATTTGCAGCAATCAATCCAGTCATTTGACCGTTTTTGTAGAAAATGGTTACATAAACGTAATTGAACTCTACACTCAGAAAAAGGAATTGATTAAAACTACAAAACATTTTTGTTGAGTACATTTTGGTTGTTTTAGCAAAATTGGAGTAAAATTGAACCACTTTACTTCAATTAACAAAACATTTTTGCTGACGATACAATTTTTTTTTTTTTTTTTTTTTTTTTTTTTTTGAAATTGCAAAAAAAAAGTGGTTTTTAACAAAAAAATTTTTTTTGTTGATTCAAACAAAATTTCCATTGACCTATATTTAAACAAAATTTTTGTTTAAATATGGGTCAATAAAAATTTTGTTTGAATCAACAATTTTTTTTTTTTTTTGCAATTCCAAAAAAAATTTTTGTATCGTCAGCAAAAATGTTTTGTTAATTGAAGTAAAATGCTCCAATTTTACTCCAATTTTGCTAAAACAACAAAATTTACTCAAAAAATATGTTTTGTAGTTTTAATCGGTTTCTTTTTCTGAGTGTATCCTGACCTTAAAATCAGTAATAATACGGTCGGAATAGAATTAAATTACGGTTATGTAACTGTTTTCCACAAAAACGGTCAAATGACTGGACAGTTTGCTGCAAATATTTAACAGTGTAGGTGAAAGGCATTTTTGAAATTGAAAACTCTAATAGATTTTTCACATGTATTTTAATATTTTAGATAGTCCCCTAACAACACCTAAAAGCATTTTTGTATGAAAATTATCAATAATGTACTCAACTAAAGTTTTGAATTTTATTAAAAGCGATACTTTCGGATTACACGCATGTCAGGAGATAGTAGTCGAAGAAATCGCCAAAGATTTCGCCACTTGCAGCAGCCTTTTTCTTCTGTTAAATTCTGTTGTTTAAATGCTTCAATTACATATCTGTTAAATTTATGTTTTATTTATATATTTTTTAATTATTGCTGAAAGTTTAATTTCTTTATACACTATATTGCCAAAGGTGATTGGTCACTTGCGATTTTAGACGTTTTGTTAACTATCTAGAAAAATACATGAGAAATTAACCTGAAACTGCAGGTGTGTAAACAGTATAGTATAGCTTATATACTTCGATGAATATTTTTTCCCGAAACCCCATAGGGGACTGTCAACAAATTGAAAAAGAACGAATATCTTTTGGGTTACCCTGTAAAAACTAATGTAGCAAAATTGTTCAAACTCGTGATTATTAATAAGTGGTTTATTGTAATATACTGTGTTAATTTTTATGAGGATTGCATGAATATTCGAAGAGAAATTAAGGTTTTTATAAAAACCGACTCAAATTTCGCCAAGTTTTTTGCTTATAATGTACAGAGTTCTTAATATAAAAAAAAAGTTATTTTGAGAAAATATGTCAAATACCATTGTACATAATACTCTGCAATCGGAATTAAAAAATAATAAAAATTGGATGAAAAATGAGCAGGTTTACTAAAAAATGTTTCACTGCGCATGCGCGAATGCAATCAAAATATAATATGCATAATGTATTAGCTAAGTATATAGAGCAACTTTTGTGAAAGTCTCAAAATCATAGCTTGAAAATTCTGAAAATTATCGTCGATAGAAGAAGCTCGAAATCCGTTGTTCTCAAAAGGAAGCAAAAAGATGAGGGGTTGTATCCAAATATAGTAGTACGTGCAATATTGTGTACGCTATCTTGGCACTAATCAACAGATATTTGATACAATCCCTCATATTTTTGCTTCTTTTCGGATTTCGAGCTTATTCTATCGACGATAATTTTCCGAATTTTCAAGCTATGATTTTGAGACTTTCACAAAAGTTGCTCCATATACTTAGCTAATACATTATGCATATTATATTTTGATGCCTTCGCGCATGCGCAGTGAAACATTTTTTAGTAAACTTGCTCATTTTTCATCCAATTTTTATTATTTTTTAATTCCGATTGCAGAGTATTATGTACAATGTTGTTTGATATATTTTCTCAAAATAACTTTTTTTTATATTAAGAACTGTTCAAATTATAAGCAAAAAACTTGGTGAAATTTGGGTCGGTTTTTATAAAAACCTTAATTTCTCTTCGAGTATACATGTTATCTTCATACAAATTAACACAGTATATTACAATAAACCACTTATTAATAATCTCGAGCTTGAACACTTTTGCAACATTACGTTTTACAGGGTAATCCAAAAGATATTTGTTCTTTTTCAATTTGTTGACAGTCCCGTATGGGGTTTCGGAAAAAAATATTCACGGAAATATATAAGCTATACTATACTGTTTACACACCTGCAGGTTCAGGTTAATTCGTCATGTGTTTTTCTAGATAGTTAACAAAACGTTTAAAATCGCAAGTGACCAATCACCTTTGGCAATATAGTGTAGTATATTAGCCAGAAACAAATGCTGGACTATTTATAATATTTTAAAATCAAACGGAATTATCTTACCAAAGCAGGCTGCACGCGATAGATATTATTATTATTTTTTTAAATCATGCTTGAAAATTATTTTAGAAACCATACAATATCAGTAAATTGAAATACAATTTTGAAAATAACTGCGCTTGAAAGAACATTGTTTTTCCTATTTGACGGTATAAAAATTGTGCTATGTTATAAGTTATTATTATTATATTATATATATATATATATATATATATAAGCGAAATTTATTGGTTTACTGTTGCCACTGTCGATAAAATGTTAGCATTAGTCACGGACATGTTTTTGATTTACAATATTAATTAATAATATCTATATATTTAAACCGCTAAGCGTTTTCTTTCGACAATCCGTTAGAACAAACTACTGCATCAAATTACACCATTCTTTTTTTTTACTGACAGATATTTGGACACGGATTTGCTATCGTGCATTCGTTTGTTCGAAAATTTAATTAATTAGCCGTAATTTTCAATTAAACTTTTACTGCTGCTTATGACGTCATAAAGTCGGCAACTCCCACTGTTGCAAGGCATAGAGTTTATTCTGTAAAATCAGTGGTTCGTCAATCTTTTGACATTAGCTAATATCAACTAGATAATATTTTAACATCTATTTATTTAAAACGCTACGCGATTTCTTTCGACAATTCGTGAGAACAAACTACTGCATCAAATTAAATCATTCTTTTTTTTAAATGAAAGATATTTGGACACAGATTTGTTATCGTGCATTCGTTTGTTCGAAAATTTAATTAATTAGCCGTAATTTTCAATTAAACTTTTTCTTCTGCTTATGACGTCATAAAGTCTGCAATCGGATTAACGCCCACTGTTTCGAGGTACATAGTTTATTCTCTGAACTCTGCGGTTGCGAGATAATAGAGAAATAATAGTAAAAGCACGTGGCTTTTATAGACTGAATTTTTTAATTTGCAAGTTAAATTTCGGTAAAAAGTATTTATACGCGTGTTTTATAAGTGAATAAAAATTCATATTTATTGTGATATCACGGGAATATTGTTTTTTTATTATTATTATTATGCATTATAACTTTGTTGATGCCATTTTTCATTACAATTAAATACAAATATATTTAGATTTGTATACATGGTATTTACGCATAAAAGTAACATATACAAAGTAAGTGTGAAAAGTTTGCGCCGGGGAAAATTACGTTATGTTGAGCTTGAAAAGCATTTTAACATTGATAAAACTAAAGAGAAAAATTTATATGATTGTGTCAACATGGCGTAATTTTAACTGATTTTTCCATTCTTAATTATAAAGATTAGAATTGCAGTCTATATTTATTGCTTCATCTTGATTGCATGTTACCAATTACTTTTTTTTAATTATAGGTTAGAAGATTTCATTTTTTAATATAAAAAATTCCCAAAAGTAAAGGATTTCAGGAAAATTAAAATTATTAAAAATAGTGTTATATAGAAATTTTTTTTTTGAAATATTGATTGTATTTTTAGCTAGAATAAACAATGTAAGGCTAATGTTTTATAGGAATTATTTTGGTAGGTTTATTATGAGTTCATTTAACAGTTCCATATTAGCGGCAAAGTCCTATTTCTTTCATTGTGAATTTCTCTTTCGATGTCAGAAAATGGTAGTCTACTTTTGGACGCCAGCGAAAACACAGTGGCAATTTTTAGAAATGTATAACGGTTATGACAAAAAACAGAGCTATCGCTTTAGCTTTCATCGCACTTACATCGCTTCTAAATACTATAAATTTCAATTTTTTACTACATTTTACTACATTTTATAATTTTAATTCTTACATCATGAATTAGAAAAAAAATTAGCTTTCGATTGAAATTTATTTGAAAACTGCCGCTTAATTTAACGAATTTTTAAATAATTTTTAAGCATGAAATGTTTTTCATTTCTATCTTAACAAAGACCATCAGTTTGCTTCAATAATGTAAAATAGCCCCTGGGAAATTTGCCACAATAGAAAATAGATTTCTCTAACCCTCATAAAAAGTGAAAAAATATTAATAATAAACCCTGATAAATCATAAGATCAGATTTTCCATAAGATAGAGCATTTTGGCGCTAAACTAAAATCTGTCAAAAAAGAAAAAAAACTATTTTGAGTTTATTTTTTAACATAAAATTGATATGTTGAATTCGCTGATGTGTGTGTTGCATCAGAATATGCTACGAATTGTATATTTTTTAAAGATCCATTGGGTATTTAACTGTACAAGAGGTAAAAGATCCCCGACTGTGATGGAAAAGGGATAATCATCCTGATTATGTAAAGGGACGGAAGAAATTATACAAATAAATTACACTTGAAAACATTAAAAAGCTCCCTCATCTGAAGATTGATTTATTATAGTAAAAACTTCTTCATCTGATTACCTTAAAACAATGGATGCGCTCTAGAAGATATGGATTTGAAATGAACAATTAAATTTCACTTAGAAATTACAAAATATCACATTTGCATAAAATTTATATTTAAATCCCAAATAATCCAATAGGATTTTCCCTCGAATTTGTCAATTATCTCACTGTATTGCTGGTATTTTTCTGAGTTTTCACGATGTGTGACTGGTCTTTTAATATGAATTAGTCTATAGAATTGACTATCAAATCATGTAAATAAAACTTTGGTATAGTTCGCGCATGCGCAGTTATAAATTATTTAATACAAATGTCCATATCCCATAAAATATTCAATATATTAATTTGTCAATTGCAGCATACTGTTTCTACTGTGCTTGAAGTCAAACATGTTCTTTATATCCTCGAATTTAAAGAACAGTTTGTTAAGAATTTCAGTTGATATTCGACAAACCGTGGAGAAAGCGAAAGCGTCCGGTCAAAGCCCTTTAATTTATGGATAACAGTATATATATATATATATATATATATAATAGATAGATAGATAGATAGATAGATAGATAGACAGATAACTATAAAGGATCTTAAATTACAGCTTTTTTTAATCTTTAAATATTTAGTATATTTGGAGCTTTCAGACATATAAATAAGATTTTAAATTCTTTTTTCACATTTTAAAATGAAATACCATGTAGCAGTCTATCAAGTTTACAGATTAAAATATTATGTGTAATTATTTGTAAGCTGAAAATTTAATTTAATTTAATCGCATTGAACTTATTAAATTCAATAAATGGCAATTAGATTTTATTTTTAACCCATAACGCATCGTATAAATACTATATACTTCAATAAATAACTCATGCTTTAAGAATAATAACGATAGTGAATATTATTTTAATCTCTAAATTTGTCTGACTGCTGCATGTGTGTTTTATTTATCAATGTGGAGATCGCAATCGAAATTTTGTATATCTAAAAGCTGAAAATATACTAAATAGAAAATAGTTAAAGATTTTTTTTTTTAAATGCTGCCAATTTGAAGATATTTTATGGTTTTACTCAAAGAATGAATAAAATTTCAATAAACTAAAAGGAAATTTCTCCAACGGGAATATTTTACAACTAACTATAAATTCTTGTTGAAAAAAAGACTGTTTTAATAATTTATTAGTCTCTTAAAGTTAAAACGTATACAAAAGTCCATTGGCAATCACATTTATCAGTAGAATCATCGTTAAAGAGTCATTTTTTTCTGAAAATTGTTTTAGTACTTAATGTAAAAATACATAAACATAAATTGATGTGTATTTGAACGATTATATATGTATTTAGAAGTAATGTACAATAGATTTTTAAATCTAGGAGCGAATGATTTTATTTCAGAGTCTATATATATATATATAATGATCAAACTTCGAATTGTGTTTTTATATTTTATTTTGATTGTTCTTTAGATTGATTATTTTTCTGTTATCTAGAATTGTAAGTATCACTGTCACGTTAGATTAATTAAATACAGTTTAAAAATGGTGGAGTAAATATATATATACATATATATATATATATATATATATATATATATGTTTAGAAAATGAAACAGCTTACACTAATTATCTAAAAAAATGTTCAGAGATACATAAAAGGTAAAATTTCATTGGAAATGGTATTCTATAAACAAATTATTTTCACATTTATTATTATCATATTTATAAACAAAATAAAATTTTAGTGACCATCTATAACTATCCCGAAATGGATAGCAAATTTCAATTAAGAAGTAAATTTTAGCTTCACATAATATATTTTTAATCATTCGGTGAATAATTTTGTTTTAATTTTACACATATAAAACTCAAAATATTTTCAATGTTTTGTACACATGTTAAGTACAATTTTTAAAAGTTTTGTACACATGTAAGGTTCTTGTTTTAAATATGTATTTTTTATTTTTATTTTCCCTTATATTTCCTTTAATATTTATTTTTTCTACTGTTTGTTCTGTTATGTTAACATTGTATCCAAAACAAATATTCTGGTTTTAAGATATATGTGAAATTTTGTGTATAAACTGCGAATTATGATAATCGTATATGCATAATTTTATGAGATAAAACTCACACATTGTTTTAAAAGGAATCGAATCTTGAAACTTATAATGTATGTGTGCAAAGCCTGTTTCAAAAAGTTAACCCTTACAATTTTAAAGACCGTATAGCTATTGAAAGCATGATTAAAATCGTGAGAAAATATCATAAAAGGAACAGAAATCATAATTCGTTTCATAAAGTGTTTAAATGATTTAGCTTGCAGCTTTTCTATCCCAAATGGTTACTTTTTAATAAATGCGAAACTCATACAAACGGTAATTACTTTTGAGAGTTTCCAGAAAATTAGATTAATTTTAAATATTGAATATCCTCGTAACTATTCATAGAAGCAATGCATAAATTAACTAGATGTGTATTTCTATATCAAAATGTTAGTTTAAAAACTGTTACATCGTAACGAGCGCTACACGTACATGAATTAAAAACAAAGAAAAAAACATCACTGAATGGAGCAATCTCGTTGTATTGAAAGTTCAAAAATACATAAATTTTGGTAATGCTCCAACCACTGTAACTTTACTCCCATAAAATTAAGAAAATACATAACCAGATGCAACAACCTCGTTGTATTGGAATTTTGCAAATACACGAAATTCGGTATATAGAATATGTGTTATGATATATGATTTGATGTATGATATGATGTATGATATGATATGATATGATATGATACGATGTATATGATATCATGTATGATATTATGTATGATATGATATGATATCATGTATGATATGATGTATGATATGATATGATATATGATATATGATGTCATGTGAGAAAATTTAAAGTGTACCCGGCGTATAACACGCACCTCTCAGTGATCAATTTTCTTATCACAAAAGTGCGTTTTATACGCCGAAATATGCTATGTATATTTTTAGATTCAATTTTAGCAATCAATATAACGCATGTTTGTCCCATTTTCGTCCATGAAAACCATAAAAAATCCATCATTGGATGCAACATAGATGTTTTAATGGAATCTTAAAAGTACTTTAAATTTTGTGATTCCGCAATCACTTTAACGCATGTATGTGCAATTTGCCCCCAAAGAGAAAGTATTGCAAGTAACGACACTGCTGTACAATAAACTCAAACGTACATGAAATTTTGTAATGCTGCGATTACTGTAACTTTAACTATTACTAATTGTTAAGCTGTTTAATGAAAAAAGTCGCTTTCATGTCATACCCTTGAATACCATTTATACTGGACAGTGAGAAATCCACAAGAGCAATTGAGAAATTTCAGTCTACACTGTTAAAAATTTTCTTTTATTGACAGGTTGTCTTCCGTGAGTTTTGATCAGAAAATTTCCGTTTTGTTAGAAACTAGTCGTTGGGGGCCACCGTAATACTTACCCATCATGGATATGCATAATGTAAAATATTAAAATAAATATGTGTAAATTACTTATAAAGTGCATTGCAATTCGAATAAAATCGTGGCTTGATGACGTCCTAAACTTTAAAGGCTCGATTACTGAATTGCTTGAAAGAGGTTTTTCCTTATAACTCCAAAAATAATAATCCTATTAGCTAGCAGTTTATTGCATTTGATTAAGCGTCAAATTTCCAATTAAAATATATCTTTGAAGTGAAATTTGGATGAAATACAGGGTCATGAAAAATCGAAGAGTGTGGAAAATAGGATTCCAAATATCTCGGCAACTAATTATCCGATTGACTTCATGCTTTATGCAAAATTTATGTTTATTTATTGTCTTTTATATTCATTTCTTAAAATAAACAATTTCGAAAAATTTTATATACCTTTCATCAGAACAAATATTTCGAGAGTCCGAAAAAAATTGTTCCGGTTAATCGAGGTTATTGAAATGAAATAGGCTTCTTTCCATTATTACATACTAAGTACATACCAAATTCCAAGTCTCTATCTCAATTTTTTCGGGAGATAGAGCGTTTACAGACACACAGACACACACACAAACACACACACAGACACACACACAGACACACAGACGGACGGCAAATTTTTTTTTCTAAAAATATGTTTTTCGGAATCTCCAGTGTCTGAAACGTGTAAATCCGTAAAAAAAAATTTTTCGATTTTCAAAACGATTACAAGACTTACCCTATACTACGTATGATGGGTAAGTAAAATGGAATCGCTCCCGTATATCTGTTGCTACCCAGCTAGAGAAAGTTTGCAAAAAAAGTGCACAAAATCCAAGCGTATTTGGCACCTCTACTTATGCATAAAAACTGCAAACTGAATTGTGCACAAAAAGTGCATAAACTGTATCCCTAAATTGTACACTTTTTAGACTTTTAAGATCACAGAGTTTCAAATACGGAATTATTAATGTAAAAATCTATCATCCAATGGGATTGCAGTATTTCGATCGCCACACATGCGTTTAAACTCCTTCGCGTCTGTATCACGCCATTTATGGACTACAAAGACGGAACATTCCTCAAAAAACAAAAACATTAAAGTAACTCTGCTGCCAGTCCTTTTTCCGTAAATTGACGGAATTTTTTTTTACAGTATACTGTTAAAAATAATCTGAAATTCACGGGTATTTTTTTCCGGAATTTCACAGAAAAGTCCCTTTTCATGACAAAAGCAGAAAATTTCCTCATATAAGAAAGCAGCCAACGGAGATATTCCGTTATCTGCTGCATGTTTATTTTCAATGTTTCAAAAACTGACATGTTGCTGCACAGAAAAACTAAAAATTCCATAAATTAAAATTTCAAGTTTATTTAAAGCAACAACAAGAAAATAGTGCTTTCGAATTAAAAAAAAAAAAAGCAAAAATTAATTCTTTCCATTCTTTAAATATTATTTGCAATTCATTTTTTAAAGTTATAAAAAAGTATTTGCACTTAAAATATATTCTAAACAAACAGATTAATTTATATATATAAAATAGCTAAATTAAGTGAAAAAAAAAATGATTCTATTTAAAAAAGCAACAAACAAAAATAATGCTTTCGAATTAAACTCATTCCTTTAAAATTATTCGCAATTTATTTTTTAAAGTTATAAAAAACACTCAAACTGAAAATATATTCTAAACGAACACATTTAAAAAATACATAATAGTTGATTAAAAATCGATTTTCGCAAAAAAGCAAAAAAAAAAAAAAAATATCGAATATAATTCAAAATATAATATTTACATTTTACATCTAACAATCAAATTAAAAATATATATAATTCATGTTTTTATCTTCTGTTATACTATAGTTTTCAACCATCATCTCATTACGAAATATCCCCGCAATTAACTTCAAAATTACCAGTTTTCTAAACCCCAAATTGTTTAAGTCCCAAGCTGCGATTTGAAGACATCCCGTATAATCGTTTCCTACTCTTACTCTAGTAAGGACCCGCTGGTTTTACGGTAAAGCACTCGGCTCAAGCCACTAACGTGCCCAGTTTAATCCTCAGGTCTGGTAGAAAATGTTCTTTCATTATATCAAATATTAAATACTCCCGTAATAATCAATAGATGGCAGCACAAATAGAGATGACATTTTTTAAACCCGAGTTCATTTATAACGGAAACTTACCGATTCTTCAAACGGAGTTTTCCCTTCCTTTATCTTTCAAAACGGAAAATGTACTAACGGAACGGAAAAAGTCTGGCAACTTTGCTGCTAGTAGTTTTACCGTGAATTGACGGATTTATTTTTAACAGTGTACATACTGTCATGGCAATTAACCTATAATGAGAATTTATTTGTTAAAATATTTTAGAAGTTAATACAAATGGGAACTGATTGCGTAGAGGAAATTAATAAAATTAATAAAAAGTAGATTAATCCTAAGCAAAAAATAAAATTAAAATTCAGCACTTAGGCACTAAACTAAACTCTGTCAACGGAAAAACAAATTTTTATTTTATGTTTAACATAGAATTAATATCAAGTTAAATTAGTTAAAAGATATATTGTACTAGAATTCTCGGAATTGTATTTTCATCTGTTTTATTATTATTATTTTTAATTCCTAAGCATCCTTCTATCGCTTGCTGCAAGACGTTTGATGGCATGTTTTATTGTTAATTTTCAGGATAAAGTAATTTTTCTAGTAAACATTTTGCCGATTTCGAATAAATAAATCTGATTTTTTTTTTACAAAAACATCAAATTCTGTTTCACTATTATGAAAATAAAGGTTTACATCTGCAAGTCGAATATTCTTTTTAAACTTATGTCTGCATATAAAAAATGACTCAATCTTGATTTAGATTTGTTCGCATTTTATTTATTAAGTAACTTTCATGCAGTTGTAATATGTTTATTAGGTCGAATCATCTTTCTCATTAAAAGTTTCATACTCTTTTTTACTGTATATTTTCAACATAAATCGCAATATCAATTACAAACCCAATTCAACGTAGAAATTGAGTTTAATTTTACTATTTTGTGAATCTAAAAGTCAAAATTGAGATTAATATGAGAGTATATATTAAAATAGTATATTCAGCATGCCAGGTAAGTGTTTAGGTGGCAAGCAAGCATTTTGTAATTTTATTTCTAGATATTAATTTTATTTCTCTTCTTTAGTTAAACAGATAAATTAAAATAATTTTTAAATCAGAAAATGTTTTGAAAAATACGCTATTCAAAAATATATTTCTAACAAAATTTATTATTTTATATTCATTATTAATTTTTGTTTTAGTATATTAAAAAACATTAGACGATTACGTTTACTTTGTTATTTACTTTGCTATTACATTTATTACAGTGTAGTAGTTTATAAAATAATATTTCTTTAAAAAAATATATTGAAATAAAATTATTTCTCAAATAAAATTTTATTCCTTTATAAATGGTAGTCCCATAAATTCTGTAAAACATGAGTTTTATTTTCAATTAATTACTAAAATATACAGGCACGTGATCTGCTTAATAAAGAAAAATAGTTGTTGAAAATATAATGACTGACAGAAATAAAGGAATTAGGGAAAATAGTGCTCATTAAGACTATGTGATAAAACATTCAAAATATAAAAGTAAGAGATCTAAACTCTTGTCTCTTTTTTTACTATTTATTTACACATTTTTACATATTTATTTATACGAAGTACATAAAATATTTTTCATTTTAAATTTTACTTATATATTTAAAATTTTTATCTAATAGGATAGAAAAGTAGAAAAAATGCTTGTAACTATGCACTGTAAAAAAGACAAATGTTTCTTAATATATAAAAATATAATATAACCTCGAACGAAAATGCACAATAACCTCTTCAGAGTTACCTACCATTTTGAAAATCGTTCTTTACCTTTAGAAACGTTCTTTACCTTTACGTTCATTTTGCTGGAACGATTTTAGGAAATGTTCCCGAGTAGTCTTTAGGTGGGATTAGTAATTATAAAAATACATAACACGTGGTCTGGTCCGTCCGTCTGTTCGCATATAACAGCACAAAAACTACCCGACCGATTGATTTGAAATTTAATATACAGGGTGTATCTGAAATGCTTCAACAAACCTAGAGGGATGATAGTACTCATGAAGACGAACAAAAAATGCAATGGAACATGGGGTCGCAAATGACGTTTAACCCTTTCAGGGGCAGTGGTATGTTTATCAAACCACTTAATTTTAATTACAAAACGCCACAATGGCACCAGAATTTTGCTAAAATATTTGCCATTTAATATGAATGTGAAATATAGCCTTTTTCTTATTTACAAATAAATTTTTTTGAAAATTCCGGTGCCAGACATTTATTTCAACATTTTAGTACTAAAAGTATTTTGCCTCTGAAAAGCTTAAAGGATGGAAATCGACAAACTGAGACAAGAAAGAAACACTCCTGAAAATTATTTATTGCACAGAATATGCACAACACAGCTCGTGATGTCCAGAGAAAACAAATATTTTATAACAATTGTTCAAAGTGTCGACCGCGGACATTATTACACAGAGTACATCTACGGGGCAAAGACTGGCGGACACGCTATGTGTAATAATGTCCGCGGTCGACACTTTGAACAATTGTTGTAAAATATTTGTTTTCTCTGGACATCACGAGCTGTGTTGTACCTTTTCTGTGCAATAAATAATTTTCTGGAGTATTTCTTTCTTGTCTCAGTTTGTAAACTTCCAGAAGCATTTTCTCGATTTTCATCCTTTAAACGTTTCAGGGGCAGAGTACTTTTAATACTAAAATGTTAAAATAAATGACTGGTACCGGAATTTACAAAAAAATTTGTTTGTAAATAAGAAAAAGGCTATGTTTCACATACATATTAAATGGAAAAGATTTTAGCAAAATTCTGGTGCCATTGTGGCGTTTTGGAATTAAAATTAGGTGGTTTCATAAACATACCACTTCCCCTGAAAGGGTTAAACGTCATTTGCGACCCCATGTTCCATTGCATTTTTTGTTCCTCTTCATGAGTACTATCATCCCTCTAAGTTTGTTGAAGCATTTCAGATACACCCTGTCTATAATCATTGCAAAATTTTGACGAGTCAATTCAAATTTATAAAAATCAAATCAATACTTAAAAAGATATTAATAAAAGTTTTCTTCATCATATTAAATCCTATCATACCTAATTAATTCAATGATATCCAATGATAGGTAATGATTCTAGGTTCCCCATGGTGACTTTGTTCTGTTTAAGATGGAGTCATATTATTTCTGTATTACTGAATTTAAAAACCGAATTTGTATACTAATTTTTTTAATTATAGCAATCATATAATCTTTTTGGATGGATGTTTCCGGAGAAATAGATATTAAATTGAAAAAGATTCTAAATATGGATTTCAAGTATTGAAATTTTCAAAGCTAGGCTTAAGTTTTCCATTGTAATTTTCAGTAAATGTCAACAAAAGATAAAATGTTGCCAACTTAAAATGTACTTATTTTATTACCAAAATTAATCATATCATAATAACAGACAATGTAATTCATTTCACTGAAATAATAACGATGATTTTTTTTATGTCTTGTATTCGATATTTGCACATAGTATACTTTTAATGCAAGATAATTGTAATTAATCGTTTGTAAAAGTGTATTGAAACTTAATTTCATAAAATAAAATTAATATCTATAATTTGAAAATCTGCACATAAAAAAAATTTGGTATTCATGCATTTTTGCATAAGAGTGCAACAGTTATTGCACGAAGATCTGAATATTTATAAAATTAGTTACAGTACGAAAGCAACTCATTTGTCACATTTGACGTACAATTTCCAACTTGTTTATAGTGTGTTAATCAGTTTTCTAAAATTAGAATATCGGTTTTTAAGATACTATCGATTCTCTATTAAACATTTTCATGTGCGTAATCAATTTTATGCATGTAAGAGTAACAAAATAATACTAATTTTAATGCTAATATTAATGCTGTTAATTTATTATGTTTGTCTGTAAAAGATGCTTGTTGGACGTGAAAATAGTTACTTGAAGATTGATAGCATCAAAAAAACGTATTTTCCGCTCTTTGAAAACCGATTACAACACTATAAAAATTTCTCGGAAAGGTTTCCGATAATCAGTGACAGTAAAACAAACTTAGTTTTTATAAATGCTTCTATAAATCTGGAAAATATATTGATTTCTGATATGTTTCTGAAGATAAAGAACACTTTTTGGAATCGTGAATAACTCAGAGAAGGGTATTGAATAATTTCGTTCGTGGTTATATCATGTTTTCGTAGATTAAGAAACATTTGTTATATATGATGTATGATATGATATGATATGATATGATATGATATGATATGATATATGATATGATATGATGTGAGAAAATTTACAGTTTACCCACGTATAACATGCACCTCTAAATTGCGATCAATTTTTTTGTATCAAAAGTGAGCTCTATACGCCGAAATATACGAAATGTATTATTAGTTTGTAAAAATCCAAGCTGTAGATATCTTGCATATAAGTAATTAAAATTATCAAAATACTTAAATTTAGCCTGTGTTTTAATCTGTGTTTCGTGTAGAACAATAGTAATAATCTAAATAAAAATAACTATCTCAATCCATTAAATTTTATCAATTTTAAATAATTTTAAAATATGTATGTGCTTCTAGATAAACTGCACTAAATACCGTGCAATTGGAAAAATAATATCTATTTGGATACAACTCTTGAATTACCTTTAGGTACACACGCATTAGCAGACATAACTGTAGTGTCAAATGTATCCAAACAAAAGAATAACGTACTGTTAGAAATATCCTCGTGATTAAAATCATAAAGTACAAAAGAGGCCTGTTTATGTGTTGAAATTGGGAATTAATAACAGTATTTAATGATCACTGAAATTGGGTACCGTTTTTTTCGCAACAATTTAAAATTTGTTGAATACTTGCCGCATTAATGATCACATTAAACAAATCTTCACCCTAGAACCTGATGTCCTAATTCCATACGAGATTAGTATTCTAACTTCATTAAAAAGTATTCTTGGATTAATAATATCTATTTGGATACAGCTCTTGAATTACCCTTAGGTACACACACATTTGCAGACATAACAGAAAATGATTTCTTCGTTGGTGTCAAATGTATTCAATTCAAAGGAATAAGTTACTGTTAGAAATATCATCGTGGTCACAATTTTCAAGTACAAATGAGGCCCATTTATATTTCAAAATTTTGAATTAATAACAGTATTTAATGATAATTGAAATTGACCTGGGTACCGTTTGTTACGCAACAATATAAAATTTGTTTAATACTAGCCGCTTTCCTGATCACAGTAAAACCAATCTGCATTCTAGAATTTGATGTCCTATTTCCATATGAGATTAGAATTCTAACGAGATTTAAAAAGCTTTACATACACTATGAGAAAATACAGTGTAAGTTACAGCAAATTTTGATCGCACCCAAAATGCCAACATTTCTATACTTTGAACGTTATCATAATCATTGCGTTTTTTTTACAGAGCAGTAACAAAACACAAGGAGTGTAACTTTTTATATTAATGCGTAGCCAAATGGTTTGCAATTTGGGTTCAAGAAATTGTGCTGTGTTTTAAATATTCTTTATCCCTGGTGATACAAAACTTTAATATTTCAAAGATTGAAATATGTAAATAGTAAATTTTATATCTGCTCACAAAGTTTTCTTATTCGACACGCATAACTGCAACTTTTTCTAAAAAAATTTGAATTTTTACTCAATTACAAAATAAGATATATTTGCTATATAAGGCTTTATGCTCCAAATTTCACTCTCATACATTCATTTCAATTTTTATATGCAGATTAAAAAATATTCTAATATCCTAATTATCTTAATTAGTTTACAATAATATGTTAGTAAATATGAACTATGAAATATTACTTTTTTTCTACTTATAACAATATTACATCCTTTTCTTTCTGTTCTTTGTGTTTGCACTTACATTTACATTATTCCAAGAGATCTTTTGAGATTAATAAAAAAATTATATTTTTTTAATAACATTTTTTTAACTTTTTTCTCAAAATTCAAATTAAATTTTTATGGAATTAGTAGTGAGAAAATTATCTGTGAAAATGATAAAATATCTTAACATAAAATTCGCAATTAAAACTGGCTTTTATAAAAATTTAATAACTGTGAAATTACTTTTTAATAAAATTTCTATAACTTAATAATTAGAATTTGTCAAATGAATTTTCTAAGTATTTTAAACAAATTACAACTATATTTATACGTGTGAAACGGATAATTTAAATCCATGGGGGTCATCCATGTATATGTAACGAAACTTATCAAAGTGGGAAATCTTTATTGAATTTGCAACGAAAATTATGATTTATAGATAAGCACGTTGGAAAGATTAACGAACATAAAATTTAATGAATATTTTTATTAGAATATATTTGAATTTGTAAAATGTTACTCTAAACCGTATAACTTGTTAATGTTTTACAGAGATCAAAGTGTTTACTAACATTTCAATGAATCAAAATAATGATGTGTAATATTTACTATTTATTTACTGATATCTAAAGTAATAAAAGAAAGTTTCGCTCTGTGTGTGTATCTACCTATGATGGCTAATCTAATTTACTGTCCCTAGAGATCTGAAAATTTCGATTTAGACCAAGGCAGGTCCTGATGCACCCAATGCTCAGAATTTTATTATTTCGGTAATTAGCCGAGATATTAATTAAAAACTCATCAAATGCTCATATCTTCCTTTCCGAGTCGGCGGAGGAGCATGAAGAGAGCATGCCGAGAACCCAATTATGTGATGATGTGAGAAAATTTACAGTGTACCTGGCGTATAACACGCACCTCTAAACTGCGATCAATTTTCTTATCACAAAAGTTAGCTTTATACGCCGAATTATGCGATGTATATTTTTAGATTGTAAAAATCCAAGCTGTAGATATCTTGTATACAAGTAATTACAATTGTCAAAATATTTCAATTTAGCTCGTGTTTTAATTAAATTACCCTACACGAACAATAGTAACAATCTAAATTTAAAAAAACTATCTCATTTCACTAAATTTTCTCAATTTAAAATAATTTTTAAATATAGATGTGCTTCTAGATGAACTGCACTAAATACCGTGCAATTGCAATAATAATATCTATTTGGATACAACTCTTGAATTACCCTTAGGTACACACGCATTTGCAGGCATAACAGACAATGATTTCGTCGGTAGTGTCAAATGCATTAAAATCAAAGGAACAAGTTAGTATTAGAAATATCATTGTGATTAATATCTTAAAGTACAAAAGAGGCCAGTTTATGTTTTGGAATTGTGAATTTATAACATCATTTAATGATCACTGAAATTGATCTGGGTACCAGTTTTTACGCAACAATTTAAAATTTTACAAGTTGTAAATTTCCAACTGGACGAAAAATGTCCGGGCCAGGATCTGGGATCGCTTGGCTGAAGCCGCCACGCTCTACCACTGAGCTATCCCGGTCGAATCTAGAGGGCATAATTCATCCAGTTAACCTTATTGATCAAAGCATCTGGTCTGATATTTTAATCAGCTCAACAGAAAAGATCGCAGGTAATGGAACTCCAGTAAACGCTGGATACTCGAATACACTGGATTATTTTTTTAACACAATTATTTCAAATTGGTAAAGTAATCATACAAGTTGTAAATTTCCAACTGGACGAAAAATGTCCGGGCCAGGATACGAACCTGGACCGGACATTTTTCGTCCAGTTGGAAATTTACAACTTGTATGATTACTTTACCAATTTGAAATAATTGTGTTAAAAAAAATAATCCAGAATTTAAAATTTGTTTAATACTAGCCGCATTCCTGATCACAATAAAACCAATCTGCACTCTAGAATCTGACTTCCCAATTCCATACGAGATTAGCATTCTAACTTGGTTTAAAAAGTATTCATGGAAGAATAATAATATATATTTGGTTAAAACTCTTAAATTACCCTTAGGTACAGACGCATTTGACGACAGAACATAAAATGATTTCGTCTATAGTGTCAAATGTATTCAAATCAAAGAATAAGTTAGTGTTAGAAATATTATTGCGGTCAAAATTTTAAAGTACAACAGTGGCCCGTTTATATGTTGAAATTGTGAATTAATAACAGTATTTAATGATCACTGAAATTGACCTGGGTACCGTTTTTTACGCAACAATGTAAAATTTGTTTAATACTAGCCGAAATCCTGATCACAGTAAAACCAATCTGCACTCTAGATTCTGATTTCCTAATTACATATACAATTAGCATTCTAACGTGATCTAAAAAGTATTCTTTACATACACTATGAGAAAATACAGTGTAAATTACTGCACATTTTTCTCGCTCCCAAAATGCCAATATTTCTATACTATGAACATTATCATAATCATTGCTTTTTTGACGCAGCAGTAACAAAACACAAGGAATTTTAATGTTACATGATTTTCACTTTGTGTTCAACAAATTGTGCTATGTTTTAAATATTTGTAATCCTTGATGGTGCAAAACTTTAATATTTCAAAGATTGAAAAATTTAAATAATAAGTTTTATATCTGCTCACAAAGTCTTCTTATTCGACCCGCTTGACTGCAACTTTCAGCAAAAATTTGAATTTTTACTCTATTACAAAAAAAGAAATATTTTCTTGATAAGACTTTTATGCTCAAATTGCACTCCCATACGTTCGTTTCTATTTTTATATGCAAATTAAAAAGTATTATAATAGCCTAGTTATATTAATTCTCTTACAATAATATCTTAATGTAAATGAACCATACAAGATTACTTTCTGTATTGTTTTCTACATATAACAATATTACATCCCTTTCTTACTGTTCATTGTGTTTATGCTTACATTTACAGTAATACAAGATATCTTTTCACATTAATAAAAAATAATATTTTATAATTAATAACTTTTTTTAACCTTTCTTTTCAAAATCCTAATTACAGTTTCATAGAGTTAGTAGTGAGAAAATTTATCAAATATATTAACGTAGAATTCGAAATTAAAAATATCTTTTATGAAAATTTAATACCCGTAAACTTAATTCTTATAATATTTCTATATCATAATTATTAGAATTTGTCAGATGAATATTCTAAGTACATTACAAACTACATCCAGATTTATACATGTAAAACTGGTTATTTAAATTCATGTATACCATCCATGTGTATGCACTGAAACATATCAAAGTGGAAAATCTTTATTGCATTTGCATCGAAACGAATTTAAATTATGATTTTTATTTAAGCACGTTAGAAAGATTAACATAGCATAAAATTTAATGAATGTTTTTATTAGAATATTGATTTTTCCTTGTTTATCTGATTTTTTATGTATTTTACTTTGTCTCTAAATATTTTTTCACAGGACGTTGTTTTTATTTACGTATAATATGTGTCTAAGATATAGCAGATATCTTTAGAGCAACACTATAGAGCAACACTAAAGTATAGCAGATAATCTTTATGCATGCATATTTTTTAAGAAGATCTCTGTACCTTATCTATGATTTAGTTCGTTATTATTAGGTATTTTTCAAAATTCCAGTTTATGCGTTTGTATTCAAATATACTTTTTAAATCATTTAAATATTTTACTCTCTAGCAGTTTTCAGTTTAGATGTTTATTTAAATATTTTTATGTATTTAATATATTATTACAGTTCACTAAATTTCCAAGTTTTACTGCCACTAAACTGAGTTTCGGCTAGTGATTTTCAGATTTTATAGGTGCTTGTGTTTACGTGCTTTTATTTTCAGTTTTCTTATAGGTAACTTTCAAATAGTTTTTTATGAGTAATCTGGATGCACTATTTTATTAATTCATAAAATATTTCAGGAGTTTGTTTACTATTATCGCAGTATTAATTAGCAGCAACTTGAATATTGCTTCTCCATTATCTTTTATTTTTTATTATTTTTTTTTTTTTTACTCATAATTTTTTTTAAATTTTCATAAAGCATTTTTTTATGTGAAAGGATTTATTTTATTATTATTATTTATTTTCTTCAATTAAAGATAGACGAAAGATTTTTGACCTCGTGAGTTTTTCTTCTTGTGTTCCTTTTTCAAAGGTACCTGATGATATTTATAGAATTAAATGTTGACATATAAAATGATTTTAGAATTTAAAAAAAATCTTATATATAAAGGTTCCGTATCAGCAAGTTATGTGCAATAAGGTATTGCTATTAATTATCAATATTTTATGGTTGAAATATCAGAAATTGTTTACATTCGTGCGAGGGGGTGGGACATAAGAACAAATACACATGAAGGAGGCGGGTAGTAAAAAATAAACAAAATATCAACAACAAACACTAAATTGTTACAGTTATTCTGCTACAATGCTATAAAACTAACACATTTTCTGTAAAATAAAAATAAAATAATAACTGTTGTACAATTAACTGCAAAAACTGCTGTAAAATTTATAAAGGTTCTGTAAACCCATGAAAATAAAAAATTCTGTAAATTTACAGCAAAATATGCTGCCACTTATATTGTCAATTTTTTTTTTTGCTGTAAAACTACAGTGTTTTACATTTTGTAACAGTGTAGAGCAATAAAATGCATTTTATTATTTTATTCGTATCATTTACCATATCTCAACCGACTAATTGCTTTATACTATTAGAGCAGGTGAATTTTTGAATTCCGACATTTTGTTTGTACTGACATTTTTCTGTAAAATATGTAATATTATGAATTAATTTTTCAAAATGCAAAGCTTTCTTTTACTATCTTTAAGCAGTAATTATCTATCAAATACACTCTTAAGAACATTTTAAGCTTTTGGTTTTGTTCTTCATCTTGTAGCAGTTTTATGTGTATGCTTCCAAAGAAAGTGCTGTAGGAGCAATTGAACAAATTTGTTTTTTATGGTTATTTTTATTGATGCGGCGTGTAATTGTTATTGTGGTCGTATCGAGTTTTTAATAATAGTACACATAACTTCAGCTTCTATTACATCAGAAAAACAATTATTTTTATTGCTTTTTTTTTCTTCAAACAATAAATGCCATTTCTTATGTAATTTAAATAAACCATACAGATGTTTCAGATGACGTGTTACTTTTTCTTTTACCTCCTCCTAGATGAAATTTTAAAAAGTAAATTCACGTTTTTTTTTTCATTTTTTCTTCCATTTACACAAAGTTTTCATATAATATCTACTCTCTGTAATATAAATTAAAAATTAAAAATTAAAACATATAACAACATTTTGTAATGCTTTGAATCAGGTTTATAAATCGAGGATAAGCACAGGACTTAATTATCCGATTATGGTGGATTATAACACGTTTCTTACTTAACACGTTGACCGCCGCCGTCTGAGATGAATTAGCTTGTTAGACAGACATTCACAAAGACGTTTTCAGCGTTTATCGATTTGGTGTTTGTTTTTTTATATAAAGTGTTAATTGTAAACATTTTTATTTCAAAAATATCAAAATTTAGTCATTTTTTCACATTGAACACCAAACTAAAATCCATAAACTTGCCTGAAGAGCCACGGGGTTATCTTTTATTTGTATTTATGGTAATAAATTATGAATAGCCCAGTTTCGTAGGAATTAATTGTCTTCAATGAAAATATTTATGATATACACATTCGTGTGTTAGTGTGATATGGCGTTCCGGAAAATATTGCTGGTACACATTGTCGTGTGCCATGGCGTTCAATGTCTTAAGGTGTTCTATGTAATACTTAGAAATCTTCTTCAGAGTCTCAGGAAGAAAGATCTATTATGGATCTTTGTCGTAAATGTTGTGACAATTTTTGGCGCATTTTTAGAAATTTAAATAATAACTTTCAGAATACAGCTGACAGCAGAATTTACATATCGCTCATTTGCTGCAAAAACGTTATAACTAAAAAATCACGATTTTTCAGGAGACGGATATGGAGTTTAAACTATTGAATTAATTTTTGGAAACTATAATACGACACTGTCGCCATCCCATTGGCAATCTTGATAGCTCAAAAATGACATTCTAGAATTTAAAAGTTCACATCGTAAGAATTGTCCCTGTGGTTGTAACTTAAAAAATCGTAATTTTTGAGTTATGACAGACATGAATATACAGGGTGATTTTTTGTAAAGTTGTGAAAGTAAAACCCTATAACTAAAGAACCACTGATCCAAATGACCTTAAATTTCACCAGTATGCTCCCAAAGCAATGGGAGTTTTTTAGACGTGGTTAAAAATTATTACCTCAAAATGTTTCTATTAAAGTTGGTGCATACGACAATGATAGTTATTTTACATAGCCGCAGGAAATATTACTTTTTGTCGGGTGGTAATTATATTAAATGCATATTAAGGACAATACACAATTTAAAAAAACAACAAAAAATTCAAATATCTTATACTGGGAATCCATATACTTAAAGCTAACCTGCTTTTTAGTTTTTCGTGCAAAAATGCCTTTTATAGGCATGCGCGAGCATTCAGCTAATCAGCTAGAGGCTTTTACTATCTTCAGACGCGATATTTCAGCCAATGAGGTGAAGGCTTTTTCCTCTCTCTAGAAGCGTATGTGGATTACTACGACTCCATTTGGTTGTTCGGTTGTTGAAACTTTATGGATTTCTTTTATTAAGGTATTTTTTCATTTTACCGTATTTATTTTCTTTTTAAGTCGTATGTATTTTATTACTTTGAATTTTTTATAACTAACCCCTTTTTTTGAGAGAGAGAGAGAGATTTCGTGGCACGAAATTCCGCGAATCGTTTCCGATGTAAACAAGTGTAAAATTTCAGTTTTTTAAACTTAATATGTAATTCTGTGTGATATGATTAAATTCAGGTTTTCTCAGCGACGATCACAGTATTTTTACCAAAAAATTTTTGTATTAATCAAGCTTTTTTGGTTATTAAGCATAGCTAAACACGAAAGAAAACTTTGTTATTTTAAGATTTTGATGTGAATTATTTGCGTACATTTATAAGGCGAGTTTCACTGAATAATTCAAGAAAAAAAATCTCATCATTATACATATTTAGTTACGCATTATTAATTATTTACTTGGCCTTTACTTTTAATATTTCAAACTTACAGCTGAATGTAACTATTAAAACATTTGAAATACTGTATTCGTAAAATGAAATTTCAGCTTAAACACTCGACAATTACTTTTACTTATGCATTAATTATTTACTTGGCCTTTAATTTTAATATTTCAAACTTACAGCTGAATGTAACTATTAAAACATTTGAAATACTGTATTCGTAAAATGAAATTAGCTTAAACACTCGACAATTACTTTTAGTTATGCATTATTAATTATTTACTTGGCCTTTACTTTTAATATTTCAAACTTACAGTTGAATGTAACTATTAAAACATTTGAAATACTGTATTCGTAAAATGAAATTTCAGCTTAAACACTCGACAATTACTTTTAGTTATGCATTATTAATTATTTACTTGGCCTTTACTTTTAATATTTCAAACTTACAGCTGAATGTAATTATTAAAACATTTGAAATACTGTTTTCGTAAAATGAAATTTCAGCTTAAACACTCGACAATTACTTTTAGGTTAAATTCAGGTTTTCTCAGTGACGATCACAGTATTTTTACCAAATAATTAAAAGTACTACATGCATGCATCTATCTATCTATCTATCTATCTATATTAGAAATTGTGCAGGTTTCTGGTCACTGTTTTGTTTACATATTTTAAACAAAAATTTCAATTTAATAATGCACTGAAAATTATAATGAATGCTTACAATTAAACACAACAACACAAAACAAAAAATTTCACAAAAACACATTATTTCCCCGATATTTTCCCACAACTAATCAATAAATTTCATGATATTTTATTGCGATTTTAAACCATGAACTTTAGTACTTTTCTGTTATACGGACACTATGCCAAAATGTATGTATGTATGTAAATATATGTATGTATGTTTGGCGACAATGGTGTACGTATAACGGAAAAGTGCCTGAATTATTATTTTTATATATATATATAAAATATGAACATAATTGGCGACACAGCAAGTTTTCTGGATTTCTCCCTGGCTCTCTAACCACATTGTTAACAAAACAAAAAATTCACGAAAAACACATTATTTCCCCGATATTTTCCCACAACTAATCAATAAATTTCATGATATTTTATTGTGATTTTAAACCATGAACTTTAGTACTTTTCTGTTATACGGACACTATGCCAAAATGTATGTATGTATGTATGTTTGGCGACAATGGTGTCCGTATAACGGAAAAGTGCCTGAATTATTATTTTTTTATATATATATAAAATATAAACATAATTGGCGACACAGCAAGTTTTCTGGATGTGAAAGGCGGAGATGAATTTCATTCATTCAATGACCTTTTTAAAAGTTTCAAGTTTGGATTGAGTGCACATGAACATAGAAACCGATACCTATTTCTATGTTTATGATTGAGTTATTTGGATATCTTTTCGTATAGCACAGAAAATCATTTCTCCCGCTTTCGTAATACAGATAAATTCTGGTGTATTTTTTTTTCTTCTTTTTATATCATAAGTACTTTTCTACTTTAAATTTTTTTAACCTAATAGTAATTGTCGCGTTTCTAAGCTGAAATTTCATTTTTCGAATGCAGTATTTCAAATGTTTTAATAATTACATTCAGCTGAAATATTTAAAATATTAAAAGTAAAGGTCAAGTAAATAATTAATAATGCATAACTAAATATGTATAATGATCAGAATGACATATTAAAATGTGTACAGAATGACATGAAAATTTTAAAAAACTGAAATTTTGCACTTGCAACTTAATTGTAAATTTCATTGTTTACATTGGAAACGATTTGTGGATTTTAAGAATTTGCGGAACTTCGTGTCACCAAATTACTAAATCTCTCTCTCTCACTCTCCAAAAAAAAAAAGGGTTAGTTTAAAAAAATTCAAAGTAGCAAAATACATACAACACAAAAATAAAATAAATACGGTAAAATGAAAAAATTACTTTAATAATAGAAATCCATAAATTTTCAACGACGACATCAAACGAATGCGACAGATAGACGAACATTGTGTTTTTTAAGCGACTGATCGACGAACCTTGCATTTTTTGGGGACATATCGACGAAGTTTGCGTTTATTCCACAATCGATCGACGAAATTTTTCTTTTTTCCCTGACTGATCGACGAACTTTGCATTTATTCTGCAATCGATCGACGAAATTTGCTTTTTTCCGCAACTGATCGACGAACTTTGCGTTTTTTCCGCGACAGATCAACGAACTTTGCGTTTTTTCTGCGACAGATAGACGAACATTGCGTTTTTTAAGCGACTGATCGACGAACCTTGCGTTTCTTGGGGACAGATCGACGAACTTTGTGTTTATTCTGCAATCGATCGACGAAATTTGCTTTTTTCCCCCGACTGATCGACAAACTTAGCGTTTTTTCCACGACAGATCGATGAACTTTGCGTCTTTTCCACGATCGATCGGTGAATCTCAATCAAGTAAAATCTAAAGTCAGAAATTTATTTAACAACCTAATTGTTAAGGGTCCCTAACACATTTAATGGAACTTGAAAAATACACTGCATATATAAAACTTAACTTTCTTCCCTTTTTTATAATAAAAATAAACATTTTACATAATCATTCTCAGTTGACTTAATTTTTTCAATGGTATTTTGTCATGTCTGCATTAATGTAATTCTTTAAATAACACGTAAAATAATAGTGGGGTTTAAAATTTTTTTTTCTCCCTCCCAAACATTACAACTCCCCTCCATTTAAAAATGTTGGTAGGGAGACTCCCGTCCTTGGAAAAATTGAATTTCAAGCCCTGCCTATTATATGTTTGTGTGTATTGAGGTTTGTATAGATGTTTGTGTGTGTGCTGTTTTTAATAAAGACAGTTTCATTTTTCACACGAACCTTTCAAAAAATTCACATTCTTTGCACAATCCTTTAACAAAATTCGCATTTTTTTTCGTGATTCTTTAATGAAATTCGCATTTTTTTCTGTATCTTTTTTTTGTCGAGATTCACAATTTTTTCAGCTATCCTATGACGTAATTCGTGTTTTTTTTCAGCGATAATTTGACGAAATTTGTGTTTTTTCTGAGATTTTTTTTTTCACGAAATTTGCGTTATTTTCCACGATTCTTTTATGAAATTTGCGTTTTTCTGTGATCCTTAGACGAAATTTTCTTTTTTCGCAATGCTTTGATAATAATCACATTTTCTCTGCTGCCTTTTGATAAGATTCATGAATTTTCAGCAATCCTTCGATGAAATTCGCGTTTTTTCAGCAATCTTTGAAGAAATTCGCATTTTTCTCGCGATACTTTAATGAAATGTGCGTTTTCCAGCGATTTTTTCATAAAATACATTTTATTCCGCAATTTTTAGACGAAATTTGGCAAGAAAGCGCTATCTTTTGGTGGAATTTCCTGTTTTGCGATTCTTTGACAAAATTTGCTCATCTTTTGCGTAAATCACGTTTTTCTATGGCCTTTTAACAAAATTCACGTTTTACATGATCCTTTGATGAAATTAGTGTTTTTCCCGTGATCATTTGACGAAATCTAGGATTTTTTTCCCCGCGAAGATTCATTATATGTTTTTAGTCTGCAGGTGCCCTAAAAAGTTTGTGACGCCAAACAAACAAAATTCATCCTAAAGAATTATTGTTTCGTTTCTGGAAATGAACGACTGTCAACTCATTGGCTGAATTATAAAGGGTGAAATGTGTAGGCACTGAGTATCATCTATACTATTAACAGAGTTTCCCCCAGGTTTAAAAAGGGGCAAGGTGCTGCTGGTGAGAAAAAGGGCACTTTTTTTATTCTTAAGGGCACTTTTTGGATTTTTGAGGGCACTTTTCAGAATCTTAAGGGCACTTTTTTAATTGTTAAAGCTTAAAGGTATTCTTTTGGTTTTTAAAGCCACTTTTGATATTTCAAAGTCAAAACACTCTTTTTAAGACAACATTGAGTCAGTTTTTATTATGAAACCAAATTTTTTAATGCAAAAAGGAGAAAGGGCACTTTTTTTACTGAGAGCAAGAAGGGTGCTAATTATTTTGCTGGAGGGGCCAAGAAGGGTGCTAATTATTTTGCTGGAGGGGGCAAGAAGGGTGCTAATTATTTTTATGAGGGGCAAGAAGGGTGCTATTTTGCAAACCAAAGGGCAGGCAGGGTGCAGCACCCTTCTCAAACTGTCTGGGGGAAACACTGCTATTAATGTCGGTAAACGTCTGTCTGTGTGTGTGTTGTTGTGTCTGGCGTCTGTAAGCACAAAACTCTGCATGCAGACGATGGACATAAGTGCTTTTGGTATAAAAAAATTCGGAAGGGGAGTTTTTAAAATTCACAACATTTTGCGGGAGAAGAGGGGTGCGAACGAATTTAAAAAATGAGTCCGCATCAATAATTATGGCGGCGGGGGGAGTATGTTTTGCCCACACGGGGCGGAGACTTTTCTTTGCTGACACTCATATGATATATCGTTCGAAAGGCCTGCGACTGCCTTTTCATGTTATGCATCTGTGTGGTCCATCCCCCCCCCCGTCAATTGGGGCACTTTTCTAAATTTTGCACATACCACTCATGTTATATATCGTTAAAAAGGTCTGTGACCGCTTAATCATATTATGCATCTCCGGTGTTCATCCCCCACTTTGCCCCCCCCCGAAGGGGGTACTTTTGTAAATTTTTCACAAACCCTTCATGTTACGTATTGTTGGAAAGGTCTTTGACTGCTTATTCATGTTATGCATCTCCGGGGTCCATCCCGCCATTTCCCCCCTTTTAAGGGGGGCAATTTTCTAAATTTTGTTGACACCCCTCATGTCATATATTGTTGGAAAGATCTGTGACCGCTTAATCATATGCATCTCCAATGTCCATCTCCCCAATTTGTCCCCCCCCCTCCCCCAAGGGGGTACTTTTCTAAATTTTGCAGACAACCCTCATGTCATATATCGTTGGAAAGGTCTGTGACTGCTTAATCATATGCATATCTCCAATGTCCATCTCCCCACTTTGCCCCTCCCCCAAGGAGGTACTTTTCTAAATTTTGCAAACAACCCTCATGTCATATATTGTTGAAAAGGTCTGTGACCGCTTAATCATATTATGCATCTTTAATGTCCATCTCCCCAATTGCCCCCCCCCAAGGGGTCAATTTTCTAAATTTTGTTGACACCCCTCATGTCATATATTGTTGGAAAGGTCTGTGACTGCTTAATCATATTATGCATCTCCAATGTCCATCTCCCCACTTTGCCCTCCCCCTCCCCCAAGGGGGTACTTTTCTAAATTTTGCAGACAACCCTCATGTCATATATCGTTGGAAAGGTCTGTGACTGCTTAATCATATGCATATCTCTGATGTCCATCTCCCCACTTTGCCCCCCCCCCCCAAAGAGGTACTTTTCTAAATTTTGCACACAACCCTCATGTTATATATCGTTGGAAAGGTCTGTGACCACTTAATCATATTATGCATGTACCGTGTCCATCCCCTACTTTACCCCCCCCCCCAAGGGGGTACTTTTTTAAATTTTGCACACACCCCTCATGTTACATATCGTTTGAAAGGTCTTTGACTGCTTATTCATGTTATGCATCTCCTTGGTCCATCCTGCCATTTCCCCCTCCCCAAGGGGGCACTTACCATTTACTTGCACAACAGCGCTAAATGTGTCAAATGCAAGAAATTCCGCGAGTGCATGTGCCAGTGAAACTTAGCCAATTGCTGTTCTTCAACCTAGCTTTAATTCAAAGTGGGTTTTTTATTTATTTGGATTATTCTGCAAAAGTTTCAAACATTTTAAAGCAGCTATGAATTTTATTTTTATGGTACTATCAAGTTTTTTGCCGTCAAATTTTGACGGGTTCCATCTAGTTATTAATTAAACTCTTTTGTAGGGTTTTAAATCGAAGTGTTTCTATTGGTAAATTGGTGAACCGTATGCTCTGTATTGAAAATTTTGTTATTTCTTCAGTAAATGTACACATCAGAACTCTAGTATATTGATGTTTTTAAACCTTTATTCGAAAAAGTGTATTTTGATGCTGATTTTAGTATGCTACGTGAAAAACTGTTTAACTTCGGTTAGGCTCCTTTAAATCTGAAAATAAATGTGTAAATTAGCATTTTATACACTTGTGTATGTGGAAAATTGTAAAATTGCACGCTATCATAAAAACTACTCACTTGTCGTAAATGCTTACGTCCATTTATGAGCGATTAGCTTATGAATGGAAGTGTGTAATTTGGTATCACTTCTAATTACTCAGAACAGTGTTTAAATATAGAAAAATGTATCGATATACACAAATTGGCGTATTATTGTAATTTTCACATAGTTATATGTTCATAGATAACTGTCTAAATGTTAAAAGTCATCATCAAAATGTTTGTTAAAATTAAAAAAAAAAAAAAACTTGCAAAAAGAAGCGATAATTACTCTTAATACATTTTTTATGCATGTAAAGATAAAAGGCCAAAATTTATCTTTTATAAAACAGGAAAAGTCATATAATAAAAATTATGTAAAGAAAAAATGTACAATTTTCAGATTTATACCCTGTTGAAATAAAATCTATCTCTACCGGTGATACTTTCCACATTTTTGATACCTTAACTATTCTTCATAAAAAGCATCTAAAATGAGTAACTATATTTGAAAACACAGCTTGTGTAATTGTAGCTGAATGGTCAAGGTGATCCTCTGAAATTCAAAATTTTCTAGTTAGAATTCCGTTGCGGGAAAGTATTGCCCATTAACTGTGCATTGAATTAAACAGAGAATTTTTACACTTAATTCAAATGCGTATTTGAAAAGTTATGATTAAAATTCATGGGGGACAATACGGAAATTGTAGTGGCGTCTCAACTACCAGCATAATTTCTGTATTTTAACAGATTTGTTTTACAAAATGTATTATTCAAATTATGCAGATTCTGTGGATAAATTGCGACTCTATGATTTTAGGACTTAAATGTGTCTTTGAAAAGTTATGATTAAAATTCATGGGGGACAATACGAATATTGTACTGGCGTCTCATCTACCAACACAATTCCCGTATTTTAACGGATTTTTTTTTTAATGTATTATTAAATTATACAGGTTCTGTGCATAAATGGTGACTATATGATTTCAGGACACCAAGACAACACTAACAGAAAGACTGCATGCAGTAACTATAATTTCAGACGATCCCACTTGATGTAAATTGTCGGTACACTTAAACAAATTAAAAAACACTTAAAACAAAACTGCTAGAAAGAGAAGAAACACATCAAGCATATGCGTTTTTTTTTTCATGCTGTTTTTCTTCACTTCCATGAAAACATTTATTTTAAAATTTACACACCAAAATATAAAATTAAGTTTTGTACACAAAAATTTGTGTACATTGCATGTTATACAAACATCTGCGTATTTTACATACTATGCAGAAATATTTGTAAGAATAAAATATTACACAGAAATATATGGAAGAATATTACACTGAACTATACATAAGAATATTAAACAACAATATGTACACTTATGTGCAATTTACATATTAAAATGTGTCTTTCAGAGTTATAGATAACTTTTTAAAGATTTAGGCAGGTTAAAATATATCATTAAAATACACATGACAATGCGTATTTAAAAATTTACGAACCAGCGATATTTTTGTCAATTTACACGCTACATTAACACATATAGACAAATCGTTTCATCAGAATATCTGTTGCGATGTGTCGCAACATTTTTTTCGCATGAATTACGCATGCATAGTACGCATACATTTTTTAGAGTGTATGCGCGTTCCTTAATCATCTAAGGAGGGACACTGGATTTTTTTTTCAAACCAAAACTTATATGTTTGGGGCTTTTTTTAGCTGTGCGGTATAAATAAATTAATTAGTTAAATTTTCTTTGTTTAAAATTCAGTTGTGTTTAAAGTTGTATTTTAAAGATTCTCCGATTTTAAAGTTGTATCTGAATGTCTCCATTGACGTGCGGAATTTTTTTAATTTATGTATGTTTGATAAGAAGAATATTTATCAGTATTATAATTGCTGCAGAATTACTTATGGAACAATTAAATGCAGCTGTTGTTTTGAAAAGTTTCAAATTATATTAAAGGTAGTTACATTTTGCAGCGTCTATAAAGTGATGTCGGTAATATACCAAATTTTGTTATAAATTTGGGCAAATTTTTCTCTACGATCTACCAAAAAATTTTCTTAAAAAATCTTAACTACCATCTATAAAATACATTTAACTTCCTACTTATAAATAAATATCTGCTAGTATTATATACATTGAACAACATCTGTACATTCCGAATATCTGTAATGAAAAAATATATATATATATATATATATGAGGGGTTTAGAATGTCAGTGGAGTAATTCAATATTTAGTAATTTGAGAAATGGAGGATTTTGTGAAACTTGTTGTATAGCCGTTGCATTAGGTGGTCCAACTTGTTTTGCCCTCTAGCGACTCTTTAAGTGAACTAACTATAACTTATTTGACTGTCACACTGAACAGAAATTAATATATTTTCAATGAAAATATGGTTGTCTAGATTTTTCAAATTTTTGACTTACTCCACTGTCATTCTAACCCCTTCATATATACTAGTTTTACAAATAAATCACATTGAGATTCAATGTGTGCGAATTTTATATATGAAGAATATGTTTAGATCGTCTGCTTGAGTAGAGACTTACAGATAAACTGATTTTCGTAATAAATTTTGTTTAAAAGTCATAAAATTTAAAATTTATTCATTATGCTCAGATGTAAAGTTGCTCTTAATCTTCTTAAGTATAATTCAGTTTGTTGAAACGCTACTTTCTGCTTCATAGATCAAAGCCTTTCAGACCATTCATTGGATGTAGCAAGTATAAATTTCTTATTTATGTAATAATAAGATAAGCCATTTTTAAAATCAAAAGAATTATTTTAGTAATTCTAGAAATATCCATGTTATAAAAGTAATAAACAACGCGTATAATTTCAGTTAAATAATAATAAAATTTCTTATCTTTAAATACATGTCTCTAGTGCATACTTAACGACAAGCTGGAAAATATACATGAAAATGGGTACTTTATCAATTTATTGGATTAATAAAATTTTCAAACATCTTAAAGGCCATTGAAAAACACATTTATTTTGAAGGATGTATTGAATCTGTCCCGTAAAACATTTAAACAATTAATGCCAGATTGTACATACTTTTCTAGATTTATGCTGGTTTAAGGCTTTAATATTAAAATAAGTATATTAAATGGATCAATTCAATAAATTAGTTTGAGAAACATTTAAAAGTTTATTAATATATATTTATAACTACTGAAAGGAAAGAAAATTAATGCATGAAAAATAAATAAATAGCTCAAAATAAGTTAAATCTTGATTTATTTTCAATGTTTACAGAAAATATAAAAATCGGAAGTATCACATGTGTGTATACATGGTTTCTTAATTTTTAGTTATGCAATAGATAATTATAAAATCGTTCATTTTACTGGTATGGTTCCAATTGTAAGATATAGTTCCAAACTAAAAACGAAAAAACTAGCTTTAGTGTAAAAAAACAGTGAAAATTCATAAATTTAAAATACTATTACTCGGTATATTCCGGTCATAGAAGTATGCATTTTTTACTGTATTACTACTTGTTACACTATGGAGTATGAATATTATAGGAACCAAGGACAGAATACAAATGTAAATTTTATAACTTAAAAAAAATAATACTCACTATTTTGAAGTAAATACCTTTCGATATCATTAAGAATAACGTTTGAAATTTTTTTTGCAATAAGACTTATACCTTTAAAGTTAAGGTATACGAATTAGATATCGGATAGCGATAAGAGGGACTCCATGCATGATATGCATATTGCAAAACAACAACAACAAAATTCAAACATGAAATTTATATATTGTTTATTATTACTATTGTTGTTGTGCTGGTAGAAATCACTGAGCTCCATAATGGAATGAAGAGCTAAGTCACTGGTCCACTTTCAACCGCGACAGTATCACACTTCCAATGTGTGTAAGCAATGAAGCCGGCCATTTTCTTAATATTAGTGGCATATTTTTAAACTTTTGATATATTTTAAATCTTTTTTGGTTATTTTTAGACTTTTTTTTGTGTGCAATACTTATAAATTTTTTCATATTTCTTTGTTAACCGTACATGAGATTTTACTTTTATATATGACAAACTTAAATATTTGTGATAAAATTAAATAAAATCTGTAGTTATATAAATTAAATATATATAATATATAAATCAGGGAAAATTGTAGCATCTTCAACATATTTTAAAAAGAAAATCAATTTGTAAAATATCCACCACATGCAACCCTACTCTATGGGAGAAAATTGGTGTTTTGCCATAATTCTTTTTGCCGAAATTTTACGGTATATTATTCATGGACGGGGATTCAATACAGACCGCGCTATATTGAGGTAGGCCACACACTGAGGCAACATATGCAACATGAAGTGCGTCCCAGGAGAAAAAAGAGGCTTGAAACAGGTTTATACTTTGTTTTAACATGTTTCTTCTCCTAAGACACACTTCATGTTACATGAGTACCCTCGGTGTGCGGCCTGCCAGGATTTAGAGGTAGAAAACAGCATACAGTTTGGCATGTATACGTCTTCACTTTCCCGGCAGGCCAACACTAAACATTTCCACAGGCTTTTTCACAATGTATGATAAACATATCTGTACTTGATTTGTGGGCGAAAAAATTCTGTTTAGCTGATAATATTGACTTAAAATAGCGTTTAAGTGGCGTTTATTTATGTGTAAAAACTAAATATTTTTTCCTGCATATCTATAAAATTCTAATTAACTGATTGTCTATCATTATATGTGAAAAAGTACTTTGTTATGATTTGAGGAAAACACGGGCTACTTTTAACCATCTAAAAAGTGACAAATTTAACTTCTCCATGTATTTTATTAATTTATTTATTTATGATATTTAAAGGCAACCAGATACATTAGAGGTAAGTAGAAAAGATAAGAAGAATATTAATAGTCAGAGAAGATATCTAATTTAAGCTATGTAAAAAACATGTATTTAAAAAAAAAATGTACGTTTTTACAATAGTTAATATAAATATTCGAGGAGGTTTTCAGTAGACTACATAGTTAATGATACAAGTCCAAAAAATTTTTATGTTTTCTATTTGTAATTTTGATGTTTTTTTGTTTGTTTTTTTCAAAGTCAAAATTATTCCCCTTTCCTTTCACAATATAAAATCTTTAAAAAGAAAAATATTCAATGATCTAATAGTTTTTTTATAACAATATATTTTTTACACCACATTCGTACATATATCTAAAAATTATTTTTTTATAATCTCCAGAGTCTGATTGCCACAGGAGCTATCTTCTGCCATTTTGTCCTATTAGTAATTTTTGCCTCATTTATAACAGAAAGTTTGTGTTTAAATACGAGTACAGTTACTATTAAGGAAAAGTAGTGGAACGTTTCCTCATCGATACTCAGGCTCTGGTAATCTTTCAATAATAAATCATGTAAAAATCTGTGATCCGAATCTCTGATCTGAAATCTTGTAATCTGTTTTTTTAATATACAGTGTGATTATAATTAAAGTTTCACTTTCAAAATGCTGTAAAAAAAGAACCACTGATCAGAATGACGTGATATTTCATCTGACTATACGTGAAGCAATGGAAATTTCTTTTTCGAAAGAAATAAAAGTTGAAAAGAAACGATAGATGGCGTAGTACTCGTCATAAGATGCTAATTAAAAGACGTGACATGCTGTTGTAGCACTCCTTGTTCAAAAAGTGTCATGACTATTAATTACCATCTTATGGCGAGTACAGCGCCATCTGTCGGTTAACTTTTGATTTTTTTTTTTAATTTCGCGAAATAAATTCTTATTGCTTCACGTATACTCAGATGAAATATCAGGTCATTCTGATCAGTGGTTCTTTTTGTACAGCATTTTGAAAGTGCAACTTTAATTATAATCACCCTGTATATCCAAATGTTAATTTATAAATATGAATATAAAATAAAATATACTTCATTTCAATATTTATGCGCAAATAGTATTTTCAAATCCATAAAACTATAAAAAAATGACTATTTCATTCTAGATGTACTTTTTGAATACATAGTGCAATTGTTCAGACATATTCGGCCATCATAAGAAACTGATCGGACTTAAAAGATCACATTGTGAATTATTTATGAGGCAGAAATTTTATAGACAAAAAGAGGTAGAACAGAAGTTTTGAATGTATTACTTTCTAGGAACTGGATTTAAATATTAAATAGGATAACGAGGTTACATTTTAGTGAAACCTAACAAAAGTACGTTGAATGTATTTTTGTTTAAATAAGTTTAAATATTTGGGGATCTTTAAATATTTATTGCATACAAAATAAATTTTGTCATTCTAGAAATGAGTTTGGTTATGTTACGATTTTTATTATATACCGTGCAAATTTTGAAGATCGAATTTTTGTACACATAAAAAAGTTTTGAAATTCAATTAAAATTATGATTATATTATTATAATTTTGAAAGTGCAACTTTAATAATAATCACCTTGTATATCCAAATGTTAATTTATAAATATGAGCATAAAATAAAATATACTCCTTTTCAATATTTATGTGCAAATAGTATTTTCAAATCCATAAAACTATAAAGAAATGACTATTTCATTCTAGAAGTACTTTTTGAATACATAGTGCAATTGTTCAGACATATTCGGCCGGCATAAGAAACCGATCGGACTTAAAAGATCACATCGTGAATTATTTATGAGGCCGAAATTGTATAGACAGAAAGAGATGGAACAGAAGTTTTGAATGTATTACTTTCTAGGAACTGGATTTAAATATTAAATAGGATAACGAGGTGACATTTTAGCGAAATCTAACCAAAGAACGTTGAATGTATTTTTGTTTGAATAAGTTTAAATATTTGGGGATCTATTATTATCTATTGCATACAAAATAAATTTTGTCCTTAAATCTTATTTTAGTCCAAATTATTTTAGTCCAAAATTTAGTCCAATCTTATTTTAGTCCATATATATATATATGAAGTTTTTACGAAAATGATTTTTTATTCCACGAGAAAATGGCAGTTTGTTAAAGATGTGGTGCATTATTGCAGTCGTAATCAATAATCATGGCGAGATGGTTAGGCAATGATGAGACACCACAAGAGTTTCGTCAATAAGGAGCAGCCAATTTCCGGATAAATCTTTTATTAATGAACAGAAGCGATGCAAGTAACAGTTCCCACATTATCCGGTATAAACTTATAGCCCTCAGGCTTGACGATGGCTCACTACATCGTTTAATAGATCGTAAAGAGCTGTTATGAAAATTCTACGTTACTTCAACACCAGATAACCATTTGGTTCGCACTTCCAAACACGACAAAAATCTGCTCTCCAAATGCCTGCTAGCGCATTTTGTTAACCGCGCGTAGGGTTACTGACGACGACGTAACGAGGGCACGATCCAATGAGTGAGAGGCAAATTCAAGCCAAGCGAATGAGGCGCGAGGGAGTAGATTTAACACGAAAGAATCCCCCTCGTAGCCTCGCATTGATTTTGAAGTGAAAAATACCCAGCGCGCGAAGCAAAGCATGGAATAAACAAAATGGCTTTTAAAAACATTCGAAATGACAAAAGCGTCTCTCAGAATTTTATAGATTGGGGAGTTGATAAAAGTTACGAATGAACTTAAAGTTTTAGATTAAGATTTGGAATAAGATAATTATTAATAGACGAGTTATTACTTTTAAAAGGACATTAAAAAGGAATAAATATTATTAAGAATTAAGCAAATACTGACTATGTCAGAAGTTAGATTAATTTAAAGGACTAATGAGAAATAAATGCGAAGGAAATAAATTTTTTATATAACATATATATATATATATATATATATTTAAGAGTAGTAGTAGTATACGTGTGTCTCTTTTCAACTGCACTATTATTGTTAATTACTATTACACTTTTTTTAAAACGAATTTATTCCTACTGTCAATAACATGCATATATTAAAATTAGCATTAAAAACATAGTCAGTTATCCATCTTAAAAAATGCCTAAGGTTAAGTTCGATGCTTGAAAAAAGGTATAATTCATACCCAGCTCTTTTAAAGCATCGAACTTAACCATATGTGTTTTTAAAGATGGATAACTGACTATGTTTTTAATGCTACTTTTAATATATGTATATTATTTACAATATAAATAAATTCATTTTAAAGATGTATAATAGTATTTACCAATAACAGTGAAGTTGGAAAAAGACACACATGTACTACTAATGCTCATAAAAAAAAATACATAATGATGCCTGAAGAAAGGTATAAACTAAAATATGATTTAAGTATATATATGGGCATTTTAAAAACAGGATGATCTGTTTTTGGACTGTTTGAATAAATTTTATCATTTTAGAAATGAGTTTGATTATATTTTTATTATGTACTGTATGATTTTGAGTTTTATTATGTACTGTGCAAATTTTGAAGATCGAATTTTTTTAAGTATAAAAATGTTTTGAAATTCAATTAAAATTATGAATAAATACTCATAGAAAAGTTCGTTTAAATGCCATACGGAAAGCATCATTTGGAGAAATAGATGGAAATATCACATACATATTTTGGATTATCTTGCATGAATTTTTATTTCATAAAATATATAACAGCTAGCATTCTAAAGAATATACTCTGAGGAACAAAACTGTTAGCTCAAGAAAAATGGTAAAATATTGATTTATCAAGTAATGAAAATGAAAACATATGAAAATGAAATATTTGAAAATTTACGTAACATATGGTAAATGTTAACAAAACATACAACAAGATTGGAGAACAAGAACGATATGATTATAATGCATGGCTCTCTCTCATTTCCGTATAGAGATTTGCCTGACTCTGGCCCAGTCTGTTATCATGAGCCTGAGCCTAGGCGCAAAACGGTTTTTTATACCAGTCTCAATTTTATCAATATGCCCAATTTTTTTAGGGCCTTTGTTACGAAAGCCAATTCAGTGGGAGGATTTTTTTTTAGTTGGCAGTTGCTTTTGCACACTCTGAAATAATAAATATAACAGCGCTGTTTATAAATACAAAAAACCTTCTAATGTCACCACCGAAATTAGATGTGTAGAAATTCCTGCACTATCTGGAACCAATCATTGATTCTTTACTAGAATGACTAGTTTGCTAATTCAGTCACACATCATGGAACCTTATGTTGTTATTTCTTACTTCACCATGAGTGTACTGGTCAACGAGAATAGCGTCATAAATAGTTGAAATTTCAGGCAACATATACTACCGTAGATTAATTGTAACACAATTATTCAAATTGGTAAAGAAATCACACGAGTTGTAACTTCTTAACTAGGCGAAAATTGCCCGGTCCAGGGTTCGAACCAGATATCTCTTGAGTGAAGCTGCCAATACTCTACCAACTGAGCCATCTCGTACGAATTCGGAGGGTCTAATTCACCCAGTTAACCTTATTAATCATAGCATCCGGTTTGATATCTGAATCAGCTCAACAGAATAAATCGCAGGTAATGGAACTCCATTAAACACTAAATTCGTGGTTACACTTGATTAATTTTAACACAATACATGCCAAGAGATCCCTGGTTCAAATCCTGGTACGGAAAATTTTCACCCAGTTGGGAAGTTACAAGTCATGTGATGTTTTTACCAATTTGAATAAGTATGTTAAAATTAATCAGTGGGAGGATTTTTTAAATAAAATAGGAAATTACAGAAGGAAATGGAGGGACCACATCGGAAGGATCTATAGTGATCGCATACCAAAGGCAGCCTTTAATTATAAACCAAGGGGGAAAAGAGACAGAGGAAGGCCACAAAAAAGATGGATTGAGCCAGGAACAGACTTATAGCTTGAAACCATGTTTTGGGATAATGATGATGATGATGTTAAAATTTATCTAGTGTAATCACGATTCCAGCGTATATTGGAGTTCCATTACCTGCGATTTATTCTGTTGAGATGATTCAGATATCGTACCAGATGCTATGATTAATAAAGTTTACTGGATGAATTAGGTCCTCCAGATACTTCCGGGATGGCTCAGTTGGTAGATAAATGGAAGCTTCAGTCAAGAGATCCCTGGTTTGAATCCTAGCTTAGATATATTTCACCCAGTTGAGAAGTTAACTTGGAACCAATCATTGATTCTTTACTAGAAGGACTAGTTTGGTAATTCTGTCACACATCACGGCACCTTATATCGTTATTTCTTACTGAACCATGAATGTACTGGTCAACTAGAATAGCGTCACAAATAGCTGAATTATCAAGCAACATAAACTACCGTAGATTAATTTTAACACACTTATTCAAATTGGCAAACAAATTATATGAGTTCTAACTTCTTAACTAGGTGAAAAATTAGACATTCTATGTTAAATCTAGTGTAATCACGTATCCAGCGTTTATTGGCGTTCCATTATGTGCGATTTATTCTGTTGAGATGATTCAGATATCGGACCAGATGGTATGATTAATAAGGTTAACGGGATGAATTAGGTGCTCCATATTCGCCCGGAATGGCTCAGTTGGTAGATAACTGGCAGCTTCAGTCAAGAGATACCTGGTTCGAATTCTAGCCTAGATATATTTCACCCAGTTGGGAAGTAATTATTCACCCAGTTGGGAAATTACAAGTCATATGATTTTTTTGCCAATTTGAATAATTGTGTTAAAATTAATCTAGTGTAATCACGTATCCAGCGTTTATTGGAGTTCCATTGCCTGCGATTTATTTTGTTGAGATGATTCAGAAATAGGATCAGATGCTATTATTAATAAGGTTAACTGGGTGAATTAGGTCCTCCGGATTCTTCCGGGATGGCTCAGTCGGTAGATAATTGACAGCTTCAGCCAAAAGATCCATGTTTCGAATCCCAGTCCAGATATTTTTCGCCCAGTTGGAAAGTTACAACTCATATATACTACCGTCTTCTACCAGACTACTAAGAAAATGCTTCTGAGAAGAGAAGTGCAGCCTATTTTTTTCAACGGCCCAATGACAGTTATCCAAACACCACCGATAACGTCGTTTACATTTCTTTGTCCGTCAATGGAACACAGTTATTGCTTTAAAACAGGTATTAATTTATTAATGTCTGTATATTTACTATTTTTATTCTCCATATTACCAGACATTATCTAAAAACATGGTTAAAAGTTCCATTAAAAACGTCGCACATCTGACGTGAAACTCTAAAAATACAACAAATAGCGAACTATGAAAATATACATAATGCTCTAATAAGAGAAGAAATAGAAATTAATACATCCAAAGACGTTTGCAATGATATGGTTCGCGCAATCATTGATTGCCGCTGGAAAAAGATGTTAGAAGAGGAGGAGAAAAGAGGGAATTGAATGCCGATAAAGGGAATTCTTCAACCCCCAGTCGTATATATACTGAAGAATCAGACGCTTGAGAGTTAATAACTGATGACGCTCTAGCCAGAGTGAAAGCGCTATTGTGCGATGGAGACAGTTTTTATTTTAAACTTTTTTACATTTTTGATAATGTGGGACTTTTTTAATGGAATTTTTAACCATGTTTTTAGATAATGTCTGAGTGTAAACTGGTAAGATGCAGAATAAACAACAATTATTGCTTTTTTGTGTAAGTATTTTCATTTGCGTTAAGCGCTTTAATAATCTCCTGCGACATTATGACGTATCCCACAAGTGATGAATGAACTTCAATTGCACGGGGAAATATTATGGCTGATATCACGAAGAAATGGTGTTTAGCTGGTGTAGTTATCATTGTTTGAGAATTCCCGAGCAGTTTACATAGTTATCCAATCTTTTAATATGTTTTCTACAATATTATCATCTGATGTTAGGCTTCTCCTCCGCAATATATTCTGTTTACTCCTTCAGTCAATTTCAAAACAACGTTACCATGCGCAAAATCATCATCCAAACACCTAATTAATCATTAACAGAAATCATAACCGTCAACTATCCCGTTTGTGGAGTACTATTTCCTTTATTTCCGTTATATTGAATGACGAAATTTCTGTCATTAAATAAAGTATGTATTTATATTCGTAAATAGTGGTACCCGAAAAGGAGAGGGTTGGAATATATGGGGATGTAAATGAAATTCCCCTTCATGTTTAATGTGATAAAGAATGAAAAATAAATGCATATATCTCAAACTTCACAACAAAGATTAATCACAGTCATCCACTTGTTTTTTAATTTGCATGTGACCTTGTATATATAAGTGTTTTTATTTCATTCTTTAAATAGGTTGATACATTCAGTCACTGTTTACCAATAATTATAATTATAAAAATAAATAAATGATAACTAATGAAATCATACTTATCATGAGTGATACACACATCATGAGTGATAGAAATCCTTGTGATGGTAATGTGGTAGAGTAAAACGTGCGTCATAGTGATCGACAGAAATTAACTGGTGCGCAAGCAATAAGCGTAAACCTCACGTAAACTTCAAGATTTTGTTCTGCCAAGAAGTATACCCAGTAACGTATCAGGGTGAGATTCGGTGGATACCACTAATTTTGTACAGTTATTTGCTTCTTTTTTAATCGCAGAAAATTTTCCGATTAAATAAGGGGAAAAGTATCTCTGTAAAATAGTGGTAACTTTTCGTGGGGTATATTTTTTGTGATTACACCAAAAGAGATAAATGATAAATAATGGAATCACAGTTATCATGAGCGATAGAAATCATTGTTATGATAAGGTGGAAGAGAAAAACGTACCTCATAGTGATCGCCAGTAATTGACTTGTGTGCAAGCAACAAGCACGGCACATAGACTTCAAGATTTTTTACAACCACGAATTTGTATGCCCAGTAGCGTACCAAGGGGGTGCTATGGATACCACTAATTTCATACAGTTAATTGCTTCTGCTTTAATCTCATCGATTACATAAGGCGAATAATATGACTGTACAATATTGGTATTCAGAAACTCTAGATACCCCCCTTCCTGCTATGACACTGTATGTGCAGAATCTGTGTTAAATTCTTGTTCCGTGGTTGGCGAATATGTTAAATGATCTTTTAGTCTGAGAGTGTACAGTAGAAAATTATATAATTTTTCATAAAATAAATGTTTACAACATTGTGTAAAATAAAAATATTCGATATGCTGAATATTGCTAACTACGTTACTGCACATACTATACATCATATTATATCGAGTCTTAATTTTTCCCTTATCTTCTAAATATTTCGTATTTTTATGTGTAACTTAATGTTAAAGTAATTTAAATACTTCAATGTATATAACAACAGGTCTGGTCATTAGAATTGATTTATTTCAATATAACAAACTTTCACTATAAAAAATTAATTTCAGATGTTGGCAAAATTTTCTTATACCGGTATTTTACTTAACGTTCATTTATCTTTTCATTGTAACAGTCAGTGCATTAAAAGCTTGAAATAAAAAGTGAAAGTGAACGTAAACGTTAAATGCAAATTTAAAAGCTTTAAAATAATTTTGTCCATAACAAAATAACCGATTCAATTTTAAATCACAAATGGTCTTTCGCTAGAGTAGCAATTTAAATCGTTGCAATCTGTTACAGCATTGAACATTTAAGTAACAGATTTGAATAAATGATTTTTAGTGCACTTGCGTTAAAGAATTAAATAAATCAGATTCTGTACATTTAAGCTTACCTTAATAGAAATTTTTGTTAAATTAGCATTTTTTTTCTTTATTTTATCTTTAACGAAAAAAATTATTTTCTAATAAAAGTAAAGTGCATGTTCTTTTCGATAATACATTATTTGTTGAAATCAGCGCTGCAAAATTCTATTTTTGATTTAAAATTTTTCATTTATTATGCTTTAATTTTTTATACGTTTTTTCTCTAAGATAGTTAATTTAAGAAAATTACAGCTGCAGATTCGTATACTTTAAAAAAACTTTGGAAACTATATTTTGATCCGTAAAACCATTTGCATCTATTGTATAAATGTCCATTTGATGGATAGTGGCCAGAATGACTTAAAAATATTTAAACCTGTGTCTCACAAAATCTCATGTGAAGCTCAATGATGCCTGTGAAGCAACGAAAACGATAGTTAACCCCTTAATCGTCGTGCCCGAGACATTCACGGGCAGTGTAGGCTACGCCTGTTTTATTCAGATTGTTTCATTCCCACCAGTTTTTTAAAATAGTATAATTGGCTTTATTCTCGCATTATTTTATCTGCCTATTAAATAAACCGAATATTTCTACTTAAAAAAACTGGTGGTAATCAAGCAATCTGAATTATTAAAAAGTAGCTTACACTTAAAGAGCGCGACGATTAAGGGGTTAAGTCATTTCCTTTCGAATATTCGACTTGAAATTCCACCAATGACAATTTTTAGCTATTCTGTGCCAGAGCAGATTTTCTCTTTTTTTTTCTTTCCTAAGAACGTGAATGAAACTGTTTCTATTTTCTAATTTGTTCCTTACGTTAAAGTATCGAGCATTTAAGTTTTCCCATAAAACGATTACAAACTATTATTGATAATACTTTACATTTTTAAACGTTATTTCACGGTAGATTTGTACTTTTGCTATAAATGTGACAACTATTAAATAACAAAATATTATCTGTTCTTAAAATTCATTTTAAATCTATTTCGTGCCAGAAAGTTTTTTGAACCTTTTAAAGAAATTCATACATGGGAAGGATAATATCTATATTTAATTGATTTTTTGTTAATTGCTTCTTATGTAACTTCCATTACAATAAGTAAAATGCTATCTATTGCATCTCTATTATGTATCTATCAGCCATCCGGAGGAAAGCCTTTCGGGTAAATGTTGGTATATTTTCCCCAAACAATGACGTCTAGACACAAAAAAACCCTTTCAAGTGTTGATATATATATATATATATATCAACACTTGAAAGGGTTTATATATATATATATATATATATATATATATATATATATATATATATATATATATGTATATATATATATATATATATAATATACATAATATATATATAATATATAATACATAATCTGATATTTGTCACGCTGTAATTCGCGTATTTAGGAATCGATTTGGATGGGACTGAGCTATAGAATTTTCCAAGGTTTAGTTCGCTGGCCAGCTTCACCCGCCATCTTCTTTCAAAATGGCGGTCACTTAAAATCAAATTCAAAAAGATGTACAAAGATATTTGAAATTCAAAAGGTTTTCTAACTTTCAGTGTTCGGCCTTGATACATGAATTCCGGATAATTTTTTGTTTTGCCTATATCTTAAAAAAGGACTCAGATATAGCAGTTTGAAATTCTAGTGCGGCTGACATTTTGAAACAGTTTGATATTTGTCATGTGATAGCACTCATATTTATCAATCGATGTGTGACTGAGCATATGTACAGGACTTACCAAGGTCTCGACCAAATTCGTAGACCTACTTCCTCTATTATATTATTTCAAAATGAAGTCCTCTTAAAATTTTCAAATTCAAAAAGACATCCAAAAATTAGAAAATCAAAACGTTTTTTCTTTTAAGTGTTTGGCTTTGATACAAGGATTCCGGATCAATTTTGTGTTGCTTCCATCTTAAAAAATGTCTCCGATATACTAGTTTGAACTTCTAGCGCGGCTGACGTTTTGCAACATTCTGATAACGTAGCTGACATTTCGAAACAATCTGATAGCGCGGCTGACATTTCGAAACAATCAAATATTTCTCACGTGATAGCACTCATATTAACAACCAATCTGTATGTGACTAATCATGTGTACAGAACATACGAAACTATACACCGAGCTCATTGGCCAGCTTCATCTGCCATCTTGTTTGAAAATGAAGATCGTTTAAGTATTTCAAATGCTAAAAGATGTGCAAAATATTAGAAACTAAACATTTTTCTCATAAGGAAAAATCAGAAATCTTCAAAAATCGTTCATCTTATTCTTTTAAAATTTCACTGTAAATTTATGCAGAAAGACTTAAGTTCTGCTTTCTAGTACTTCTGTAAAAGGACGACAAACAGAAACCGAGGAAATACAACTGATATGCCAGGGGTGTCTTATGTTATTAACACCAGCCCGTTCAAAGGCTTTTGAATACTAATGAACTCCTTATATTTCAACAATATCAATTCAATTATCGTTCAAACTCATATTTATTAGTATAAAAGTCAAGCTCGAGCCTAGTGCAGATGCAATATTAAAAAAAAATGTGTTAAAAAATAGCAATAAGAAAAACGTATAAATAAAAATTTTAATATTTAACACTTTGGAGGACGGTGAGATATAATATATCCCACTTTAATTTAATCCCCAAATGCCAAATTTTCACCGGAATTATGGAATAAAATTTTGCTTTAATATTGTACGTGAAGAAAAGTACGTGCTTATTTTCAAATAATTTTGTTTGTAAATTCTGTTTGTAAATTTGTTTGTAAATGTCATTCAATCATGTCAACAATTTAGAAACAGAAGCTCTTTGCCCCTGAAAAGGTTAAAACATTATTTTTATGCTGTAATTTATAAAGAAAGTATTTTATAATTTTTTACACATGCATCAAAATACCATTTTTCTATTCTATTTGTACGTCAACAGTCAGTGCGTTGACCTTTTGTAAAATGAAAATAAAAAGTCAAATATATTATTTTAAAAAGTATTATCCCATAGAATAATAATACGAATGAATTTAATCACAAAAGGTTTTTCACTGGAGAAGCACTTTTAGGTATACAGCAAGGGGTCAGATAACCTTTAAAGTGTCAGAAATTCCAAAATTTTTTTATTAGCTTATAATTAAATTTGATTCTTTAGGAACAATTTAAAATAAACCCCATGCAAAAAATCACTTTAGAAGTGGAGTTATGTCTAAAACAGTGTGAGCTTTTTTTATATGATCAAGGGACAATTTGATCTTTGAAGTCAATTTTCTCAAAACGACGATTTTGGTCATTGCGCGCACGATTTAAGAAAAATGGTTGGTTAGAATCTCGTGAAAATTTGACTGAATGTCTTAACCAGTCAGATTCCCAAAATTACCTACGATTATATTTCTCAAGTAACAAGTTTAGAATTTATGACTACTTTTGTAGTAAAAAAAACTCGATATTTCAAATTTCTCTAAACAAAATTTTTTTTCTCAAGATCTACACATTTTATTTTTTTCATCGTAGGTCATTTTAAGAACTTATTATATATGTACTCATTAAAAAAATTTTGGCTGGTTTTAGCAATTCAAATGTGAAAAATCATGCGCGCAGTACATGCAAGAATAATTCTTTCGTAAAAAATTTATTATATTTTAAAATAAATTTAAAAGCTTTATATGAGTATATACATTTTTGGAAAATTTTAATTTATAAAACAAACCTTTAGTAATATGAATTTTAAATTTTATAATTCAAAGTCAAATAGTTACGGAGTTATGGTAATTCTTATAGAGGTCCCTTTTTCATGTATTTTGTGAGTTCAAAGGTTACCTAACCCCTTAAAGTATTAAATATTTAAGTGACTAGTTTAAATAACTGAATCGTTGCGCACTTCTTTAAAAAAAAATATATATAAATAAGCTTCGATTTATTTATAATTGAATTTACGAGAAATTTAAATTAAATTATTCCTCTTTTGCTTTGATATTTAATACGAAAAGACATGCAATTTTAATTTGATTACGAATGTGATTTATAGAATTTTCAAACAAAAGTAAAAACATTATTCTCACTTCCTTTTTTGTTTTAACAAGCAGTTCACTGCCCTCTTAAAATAAAATTATTTATGTGAAATATATAATTTTAAAAAATGCTAAGGTTTTCAAATGTTTTGCCCATAATAGAATAATCTATTCAATTTAATATCCCAAACTGAAGTAATTTTAAATGTTGCAATGTGTTCCGCATTAAATATTGAAACAACTGGTTTAAATAAATAATTCATTATTACTGTCTACTTCTGAGATATTGAACGTACCGGGTGTCCCAAAAATGACTGATGGATTTTAAAATTCAATAACTAGCAAACGGTGACAGATATTTAAAAAATTCTTGCAGGAGGGTTATGTATGATGTCGGGAGTTTTTTTACTGTGATTCTTGATTTTAGTTCGAATTTCAAATAATAGATGGCGCTGACAGCGGTTGGCGCTCATTCGAGGCCGACACTGACGTCACTCAGCATTGATGCGAAGAAAGGAGATTTGCAGCCTAATTCTGACAGCGTTCGAATACGAAAAGTCGGTGGAAACGCCTCCTCCGTGACAACATTTTGACGTCATCGTATCATACGGGAAGGAAATCGGTATTCTGGAGCACTTATTTTCGTACATGGGGAAAAGTTAGATGCGAAATATTATTTCGAATGTTTACAAAATTTCGGACGTTGATTTCACCCTCTCAAAGTAGGTGAAAAGCCCTTTTCGAACACAACTTTTGTGATTGTTTACATGTAATAGGACATTTTAATAAGAAATTTTCTAGTGTTTTTCAATATTAAGAGACTTTTATCCCATTTGTGATGAATATTATAGTATATTTTGTTAATTTTGCTTAAAAACTAAATATTTATTACGATATTTTTGACTTGTCCAGCTTTTGCTGATATTTTGCTAATAAAAAACTTTTATTTAATTATTAAATAAATTACGTATATTCTTTTTTAAAGGTAGATTAATATGCACCATGGATTGCAGAAATTAAAGGTGCATATATTTATCAAATAAAAATTGTGTATGTTTATAAAGACACATGTTTGAATATAAAAAGTTTTGGTACCCATCTAGAGTAGATAAATATGAATTGTAACATACATTAATGAATTATTTTTAGTTGTGAAAAGATTATATGAATGTCATGATCACTTGAGAATCACATTTTAGTTACAGTTTTATAATGTTATGTTAGTAATGTACAGATTTTTAATGTTTTTTGCAACCTCAATTTAATTTTGAGATAACAAGCAGTTTACTTGAAATATTTATTTCGACCATTAGATGATATTTTTTAAACGTTTAATAATTGTTATTATTATTTTTTTTTAATAATTAGAAGTACCTAGGATATTCTCATAGCATTGGTATCAACTGAGCAAAATCCTTGGAAGAGGAGGGGGGGGGGAGGTGCTTAAAATATATAAATTGATTATGACTACTATTATAATATATAAAAAGCACTTTTACATTAAAATATAACTGCTCTCTCTAAATGTTTAACTATTTTAAGTCACATGTGTTAAGTAAATTTAAACATTTTTGTTTAGATGTCAAAGTTAAAAAAAACAAATATTTAAAGCTTCAAAATTCAGGGGGGTTGGAATTGATTCTCTTCTTATGTCTTTATACAAAGAGCTACTAATTAAATTGTTATGTGCTGCATATATTTTAAGCATAATACTTGTTTCAAGAAATACATGCTATTAAAATGCGATTTTATTTAGTTATTTTACATATAACCGTAGGTTTTGATGAATGCTTAGCTGAAAATTTTCTCCTATGCTGCATCTTTTTTCATTGCAGTAATTATTAATTATAATATAATTTTTTAAACTACATGTGTATTATCTACTAGAAAAAATATATATATAGCCACTTTTTTGTATTTTTGAAAAATGTTGAAGAATAAAAATTTTTTTAATTTAATTTCATTTTATTTGTGTATTATTATATATTCAAATTGTTTATTCATTAATTAGCTGATGCACACTTTTTATATATTTTATACTTTTTATATATACTCACTTTTTAACTTGAATAGCCAAAAACTCAGTCAAAAAGATTTGAAATTTAATTACTGATTAATAATGCATTAATTTGAATTTAATAGGTAAGGTACATAAACAGTGCTGCCACTGGTGGTTTTTATTATTTTCCCCACCGCTATTTCTAAATCAATCTACCCCAAAAATTTGTGATGAAGGTCATTGTTTTGAAATAGTGGTGGATAAAATAATAACAATAATTGCCAGTGGCAGCGATTTATAAATGATAAGTTAGAGATTTTTTTCTTTGTTTTTAAATCCTTATCCATCTTTTGCTGTTGTTATCTCACATAACTTGTGCTTTTTAAAAAATTTTATCTTTTAAATAATTATACATTAAATAAAATTAGAAAGAATAATCAATTTCTTTTACTTTTTATTGGACTTTCTCTTTTTAAAAAAATATGTAGCAGTTATGTAAAAAAAAAAAAAAAATCGCAGTTCCAGGACAGTTAAAATTTACATTTTTCTTTTATAATCTGCTTCGAATCTTATTAAGAGAATAATTAATCAATGTGTCAGAATTATATTCGAATACATTTGAAAAGGAATAAAGGGTACTTTTCGGTTAGCTGGGCGCCAGTGATATATATACACACATACGTATACATATACACATATAGCTACATGTACATATATATACACATATATGTATGTATTACGTATATATATATGTATATACATATATATTTTTATATGTACTTGTACATATATCACTGGCACCCGGCTAACCGAAAAGTACCGAATAAAGTTCTTGAAATCATCTTTTCAAATATAGTAGTAATTTTCGGTTAGCCGGGCGCCAGTGATATATATACATGTGTATATATATCACTGGCACACATACATATATATATATACATACATATTTATATATGTACATATATATCACTGGCGCCCGGCTAGCCGAAAAGTACCCAATTTTCTATTGTTACTAAATCTGAATGTCTTTGTTATTAAATATTTTATTGCATTTGCAATATTTTTAAAATAACATGCAAAAAATCAAAAATACATGGTAAAATTTAATTATTGAAGTTTTTTTCTTTTTTTTTAAATATTGCATATTATGTGGTATGGTAATCTATTAAAATACCAATGAAAAGATACTCAAAAACATAATTTTAGTTACAATCTGTTTACTACAATTGCAAAATCAATTTCAATTCTACATGAATAAAAATTGCAGATTAAAAAATATACATATACACATGTTATTTATTCATCATTGATTAAAGTTATTTCATTTTTAGGGTTTATATTCTCTAAGAATTGTTTTTTTATAAACATTTGTTTTCTTCCCTCTTTGGAGGAGGGGGGGGGGGGGGAGACAAATGTTCATGTAATAGGAATGTGAAACTTTTATTCATGTGTTTTTTAGCATTAATCACTTATACATCAGAAATTTTATTATTGTATAAAAAATAAAAGTTTGAACTTGAAATTAGTGTTATTAAATGAAAAAAAAAAAACAATAATTATCGATTTCATAAAAATTGTTGAAGTAATTTCAAAAGAAAAATCACCAGTACTTTTCCGTTATATGGACACCATTGTCACCAAGCATATATTTAATACATACATTATGCATTATCATACATTTTGGCATGGTGTCCATATAATGGGAAAGTACCAAATCACCTACTTGCATGTAATTATAAACTGCATGTTAAATATAAAACAGATAATGAGAAAATTCAATTTTTTGAGATTTTTATGAACCCACTTTTTTTTCTTCGTTTACAGTTAAAAATATGCTTTTTATTTTAGATTCATATTAAAAAAAAAAAAAAAAAAAAAAAAAGCTGTATTAATTAATCTTTGAAAAGAATGTTTGATTTTTTTTCTTTCTTTTTTTTTTTTTTAATTTTTAATCATTATTTTAATAAGATACATGATGAATAAATATTAGCTGATAGTTATGTAGAAATATGCTAAGAAAAAAAGGAGGTCATGGTATGTTACTATACTGAAATATAGTGAATAAAAGCTTTTAAACATTTAACTTGTAACTATTTTATTTCATAAAGATGTATTAATACACTGACTTTACACTTTATGTTTCGTAGAAACCTGAAATTAACATAAAGGTAAAAGAATAATTACTAATTATTTTTTCATCAGTTTTGGAGGGTGCAGGGACTTTTTTTTTTAACTTATGAAAAATATTTTTTAGAAATGAAACATATTTCTTTATTATCTATATTTAAAGATTAAATCCAAAGAGTGAAATAGAAAAAAGAAAGAAAAAACTTGTTTATGTGACCAAATTTTACAAAGAATAGATCTCAAATGCTTTTTATTTGGGGTGGGGGGGGGGGAGGCATATTTATTTTTTTTTTACTTACTGTGTTTGAAATTGTGTAGATGGCTGGCATGATTTACTAGTTAAGATCATGATCTTTTTTGTCAGTCTTCTTTATTTTATTTAAGCATTGTTCTGTCAGCTGTTTATATTGACAGAACACCGAACCCTAATGACTATAAATGGTTTTAAAAAATGCATTTTTAAAAGTATTTAAGTATATGGATTGCACAATTAAATTGGTACTTGTTTATCTTCCAGTAGCCCATTTACAATAAACAAAATTTATCACCAAACAATGTGATTTAATGTCAAATCATAATACCATGCTCAATCAAGTGGTGCATTGCATATCATAATACAATGTACATAATTTCATTATTATTTATCTTATGAATAAATCAGCTTAGTTTTTATAATGAAGCATATAAGGTAACTCCTACAATAATGAATCTTGTAATATTAACGATGAAAAATTGGAAAATAAAATAAAAATATTGGTGTTTTTATAAAGTTTAAAAGAAAAAAAAATCGTTAAAGCATGAGCGGCTGAAAACAAAATAAGAAAATACAGAGTTAAGCCATAATAAAAAAATCCTAAATATTAATTCAAAATATTAGCAATATGATTAAAATCCAAAATAAATACAGTATTTCTATCAGCTCATCATGCTTTTATGAGTTTAATTTTAAAAGAAAAGAAAAGAAATTATACCTTTTAAATACACTAATAAAAGCAAAAAAAAAACAAAAAAAAAACAGGTTAATCACATCTGTTTGTATATAATAGATAAGACTTCTATATAAGTAAATAAATTGTATAAGTATTAAAAAAAAATTCGTTGCCTTTATAACAAAGAAGTATAAAAAATTCTGTATTTCAGATTTGTAATTTCCTACTCTACTAAATCAGACTGGCTTTGTTATTAAATACTTGTGTATTTCTAGTAATCATATTAATATAACAATAAAAAAAAAAGAGAGAAAGCGATTATAACAAATGTTAAAATAACATTTAATTGTTGAATTTTTTTTAAATATTGCATTTTGCATATGAAAGATATTAAACTTTAATATACCAATGAAAATAAATAATATTTTGAAAGCTTCTGCTGATTATCTCTGTATAAACAACTCTGGCACTTGATATAAAGTTAACTTTTTAGCAGGTTTTATTAAAGCCATTCTTGCTATTTTGTGTATAGTTGAAAATATGCATTTTTATTACAGTTATAAATATATAAATTAAAAATAAATTACATTAATGAGTCTTTTGACTTTTAGAACTTTCTATCTCTATTTTAATAAGATGCAAGGAATAAATAAGCATTGTTTACATATAATATTTATATGTTAAATATAATATTAGGGTTGGAAGGGAATATTGAAATGGTGATTAAAAGCTTTCTACAAGTTTAACTTTCAAGCATTTTATTTCTTACAGAATTTTTCACAGAAATCTCAAATTAATATAATAATTAAAATTTTTATCACAATCTTAGACAAAAACAACAACAACAACAAAAAAAAAAAAAAACAGAGCTCTATACATTTTGTTTGACGTATGAAAATAAGTAATTAGAAATAAAATAAATTTCTTTATCATTTCTTTTTAAAATGCAAATTTAAGAAATGAAATTTTAAAAAAGCCAGTTCATGTGATGATTCATTTTTACAAAGAATTTTCTTTTAAGTGGGGGGGGGGGGGGGGAGATTTTATTTACCAATTTAATCACATTAGAGGAGGTACCTTTGATAACAGTAAAAATAATGTGGCAAACATAAATGTTTATATCCTGACACATTCATAATTTTTTAAAAGAGATGATTCATTTTACCCACTAAGTAAAATATACCTAAACATTCAATAAAATATTAACATTTGGTATTTGGGAGTAACATGACATATAATCAATGAATAATAAAAAAAAAATTATATAGGATTTTTTTCTTATCCCATCAGAAAATTATTTCATCAGTAGTGAGTAAATTGATGTAATTCCTGACCCCCCCCCCCCCCCCCCTCACCATAAACATCTTAGTTCGTTATTTTCCCTTGCAGAAGCTTACAAACTTTAAATAGTGTCAAAAAGAGAAAATCTTTACTTTAATTTGTTTCTGAAAGTATAACTTTCTACTAAATTGTAAAATATTGAATAAACAATAAACAAATTTCCTTCTGGTTTTCTCTTAATCAAAACTGCATTTCTCTGTATACTATCTCAGAAAAAAAAAGTTCCATACTTTATTATTAAAAAATGAACATGTCACTGAAATTCAATATTCTTCAGTTATTCACAGAAAAGATTTGAAAATCTGAGCTTCATTAATTTGGTTTTTATAACTTTCAAAGGGAAAAAAAATGTTAAGATTTAGAAAATCTCAATGTATATTATTTTCATACATGAATATCTGCAGTATATCAAATATATATTAATTATATAAAGCATGAAATAAATAATAATAATAAAGTAATCTATAAATTCAAGAAAGCTGATCGCTTAAAATAAAGCTGCTTTGTACATAATCATAAGATCATTTGTGTTAAATTTGAACATTCACACATTCATTTTTTTTTCTAAATTATAAAAAATACTGTTATATACTAAAACTGAAAACTTTCCCTGAAGCAGTCGGTTCTTAAGTAAATACTAATTAAAATGTAAGTTGCTGGCTTCCTACCTATTAAGGCCTGTACGATGCTGGAGAATCCTATCTGCAAATCAGTCGTAGTAAAAACTGAATCATTATTGCTAAAGTATGTGTCTTATAATAAACACACATACATATGACAATACTTATTCAGTAAAAGTTTTATTTCTCGGAGAATATACACAGCTCACTTAATTATTTAATAGACAGACATTCTGAAACAGCTACCTTTTCATTATAACAGGAATTCCATTACAATTGAACATTAAATTATCAATAAGACGAAAATTATCCTCGCCAAGCGAATTATAAACATCGCAGCCATTGAATTGAAAGTTTTATGTCAACTATTGAAACTACGATACGATGACGGATTCTCATTGGTTACCTCTTAATATCGATCATCGTAATCGGTAAAACTGACGTGGATTTGGGAGGAGCTATTCCGCGACGGTCGCGCCTTTTCGAACACTGGATAGCATACGTAATTGCTTACGAACGTACGGAAACCTGATCCCAGAATAGCACTTTTTCCCAGATGCGAAATGGATCGCATCCGAAAAGAGAGTTTTCACCTGACGTCATGTGTCCGCCATCTTTTCGTTTCGTATCCTGCAAGAATTGGGCTGTAAGGAGACAATCTTGCTCTTAACCCCGATTCCGAACTCATTCGATATGATTTCAATGGAATGCGTTGTTGCCATGGAAACAACAAATACTTCGATAGTGGAATACAGCGTTCTGATCAGGGCATGAATTTAACAAACAGTATTCGAGTTGCAGGCGATTTTACATTTATGAACTTTTATTTTCCCAGTTTAATTACTTTTTATGGCCTGATTTAAAGAATATTTTATTCATCGTATTTTAAAACTACTAGGTGAAATAAACCATTTTCGATAAATAGTGTACACTCTTTTAAAAGTACTCACTAGCAGATTGCGTAGCAAAATAATGAATGAAGATGTGACGGATTCGATTTCTGTGCATCTCTCACATACCTGCATTGCCGTCATCTCGCGAAACTAAAATTTTCATAATGGTTAGATAAAATTCCTATAAATACTCATAAATGTAAAATCGCTAACAAACTCGAATCCTGCTTGTTAAATTCATGCCCTGATCTGAACGATGTATTCCACTATCGAAGAATTTGTTGTTTCCATGGCAGCAACGCATTCCATTGAAATCATATTGAATGAGTTCAGAATCGGGCCTAAGAGCAAGATTGTACTGGCGAATGAGACTCACTCCATAGCCTTAATCTCCTTTCTTCGCATCAATGCTGAGTGACGTCAGTTTCGGCCTCGAATGAGCGACAACTGCTGTCAGCGCCCTCTATTGTTTAAAATTCGAACTAAAATCAAGAATCACAGCAAAAAAACTCCCGACATCATACATAACCCTGCTGCAAGATTATTTTAAATATCTGTCACCGTTTGCTAGTTATTGAATTTTCAAATCCACCAGTCATTTTTGGGACACCCGGTATCAGAGTCCCATTATTTTTGTTTGATTTATTGATTTTCTATTAAACTAATGTTTATTCTGTTTTGTCATAAGTTGCAGATAAACATACTTTACCTAACAAAATCATGCCGTAGTTTCAAATTTAAATGACTAGGGTATCCAACGTCTGAAATAAAAAATACATGTAAAAACCAATATATATTTTTCTTTTTTTGAAAACTGTAATAGATTTTTTACATTTAATATTTTTTTAGATTGTACCCTAACAGCACCAAAGAGCATTTTATATGAAATATGTCGACTCAAATAAAATTTTGAAATTCATTAAAAGTGGTAATTTCGTATTCTCCTCGTGTCAGAAGTTAATGACCGAAGAAAATGCTAACAATTTCATTATCTACAGAAGTTTTTATTATTATTATTATTATTCTGATAATTTCAGCAGTTCTAAGTGTTTATTTCAATTACATGTTTGTTAAATTTGGGTTTTATTTATACTATTTTATTTATTGCTTAATGAAATTTTAATTTAGTTATTGAATATTAGCAGGAAAGAAATGCTGAACTTTATATATTTTCTAAAGTGCAAACAGGTTAATATTTTGTAATCGTTTGCAAACGATAGAGATAGATTTTTAAAAAAAATCTTCCTTGAAATGTAATTTAAATACAATAATAAATGAGTAAATTGCGATAAAGTTTTCAAACAAATCGCATTTGAAAGTAGATTTTGTTTCCTATGTAACGCCGTAGAAATTAAAAATATACGACGGACGGTTAGAATTTTAAAAAATTGCAGTGGCAAATATCGTAAGACCGAAATTTCATCGTCAAGTATTACCATTCGCAAAATGACGTCAACGTCACGCATGGACACATTTGTCCTTTATACTATAAATACTCAAAAATAGTATTCCAAAGTATTCCAAAGATTTTAATTCGCCTACAATGAGTTACCGCATAATAAATATGTTTTTAACATTTAACAAAAAAAAATCCTGCGTTTCCCTTTTCTTATATGTATTTTGATTAAGAACGGCTTTCTCAAATTTTTTAAAACATAGAAAAAAAGCATTACTTTCTTTTCCCTTTTTAATTCATCTGTCAATGCACAAACTTCTTAAAAATAAAAAAATAAATAAAAAAGTAACGTTAAATAAAAATACAAAATATTTCAAACTTCTTGCCCATAACAAAATAACGCATTCAATGTGACTTTATAAAGTGAAGCAATTTTAAATATTCCCATCTGTTACCAAACTGAATATTTGAGCAACCGCGTTAAATAATTGATTTATTGCGAGCATCTTTTATAGAATTGAACATATCACATTCTATTTAATTTCGCGTGATGTATTTATTTTCAGTAAAATTTGTATTTATGCTACTTTTACATTTATTGCAAATAAACATACATAAGGCAGTAAAATAATAACGTACTTTTGAAAATAAATTTATTATTAACAATATTGCAAGATTTCACACGATTTTACACGATTTGTCTCTATAAACATAAAATAAATCTATTTTATGTATGTATATATATATATATATATATATATATATATATCATCATCATCATCATCATCATCATCATCATCATCAACCGTTTTCAATCCACTGCTGGATGTAGGTCTCCCCCAGATTTTTCCATTGTTGTCTGTCTAGTGCTTTAGTCATCCAGTGCTTTAGTCATATATATATATATATATATATATATATATTTCACATTCTTTAATCAAAAATAATAAGATTAAAAATGATTTTATTTCAGAATAAGAAACAGTTAAAAAACGAAACAAATGTTCAACTTGTATTTTATTAATTTTAAGTAGACATTACATTATGTTATGTCGAGACGTGATTATACATTATAAGCAATGTTTAACAATATAGGAAAACCAGAAGCAAATATAACGTGTTGAATTTATTGTGGTGTAATCATTACAATATATTTTTTCTGTATATTTTGTGCCGATTATGCGTTATTATTTATAAATATGCTCATTATAAATTAGTTGTCGTTTCGTAATTTGTAATCTTCTATTTTTACAACATGCGGCTCAAATAGCAGGATTCCCAGGTGATCCGCTTTTTTAAATACCAGTATTTTCTAATATATATATATATATATATATTTTCTAGATTTTGTAGAAAACCTACCTCGGAAGTTATTTCTATTGCAAATATTGTAGTAACTAAACAAGAAAATGTTTCTTGGAAAATACTGGTATTCAAAATGCGGACGAGTTGGGAGCCCTGAAATCGATCCAACGAGTAATTCTTATGTAGTATTTTTCCGATGGTCGGAGGTTAAAAGTATTGTTTTTACCTTGCTCTACGTCTGTACACTATCTTTAAAAATACAACTTTAAGATATAATTTTGGCCGAGCAGCGTATACCACAAATAAGTATATAGCAACTGTTACTGAGATGGCAATTGAATTTCGGAGAGTGAATGGTATAAGATGCGATTCTGAATATTTTTGTGTTACTGATTTTATTTCAGAATTATAACCAGGTACGAGCAAATCTTGTGTGTGGTTATATATATATATGCAAATTTTATCTTACAAACGGCTCTAGCGATTTTGACGAAATTTCTTATCCTACCGTTTTGGGGCACCAGAAAACCATTGGGCTACGTCACCTGTTCGAGAAAATTCGATTAGTGGGTCATTTTGGATCATGGTCTAGCTAATTGTATCTAAAAAACGGTTCAAACGATTTTGACGAAGTTTTGTATCCAACCATTTTCGGGCACGAGAAGACTATTGGGCTGGGTCATATGTTCGAGAACTTTCGATTAGTGGGTCATTTTTGGGTCAACGCGGGTCAAATTAATTTTATCTAAAAAATGGCTCTAACGATTTTGATTAAATTTTGTGTCCTACGAGTTTCGAGCACGATAAAATCATTGGGCTAGGTCACATGTCCGAGAAAATTCGATTAGTGGGTCATTTCTGGGTCATTGTGGGTCAAGATCTAAAAAGCGGCTCAATTTACACTAAATTTTGCATCCAATGGTTTTCGGGCATGAGAAGACTGTTGGGCTAGGTCATATGTTCGAGAAAATTCAATTAGTGGGTCATTTTGTGTCATTTTGGGTCATGGTCAAGCTAATTGTATCTAAAAAACGGTTCAAACGATTTTGACGAAATTTTGTATCCGACTATTTTCGGGCACGAGAAGACTATTGGGCTGGGTCACATGTCCGAGAACTTTCGATTAGTGGGTCATTTTTGTGTCAAAGCGGGTCAAATTTATTTTATCTAAAAAACGGCTCTAACGATTTTGATTAAGTTTTGTATCGAGATTCGGGCACCAGAAAACCATTGGGCTAGGTCACCTGTTCGAGAAAATTCGATTAGTGGGTCATTTTGGATCATGGTCTAGCTAATTGTATCTAAAAAACGGTTCAAACGATTTTGACGAAGTTTTGTATCCAACCATTTTCGGGCACGAGAAGACTATTGGGCTGGGTCATATGTTCGAGAACTTTCGATTAGTGGGTCATTTTTGGGTGAACGCGGGTCAAATTAATTTTATCTAAAAAATGGCTCTAACGATTTTGATTAAATTTTGTGTCCTACGAGTTTCGAGCACGATAAAATCATTGGGCTAGGTCACATGTCCGAGAAAATTCGATTAGTGGGTCATTTCTGGGTCATTGTGGGTCAAGATCTAAAAAGCGGCTCAATTTACACTAAATTTTGCATCCAATGGTTTTCGGGCATGAGAAGACTGTTGGGCTAGGTCATATGTTCGAGAAAATTCAATTAGTGGGTCATTTTGTGTCATTTTGGGTCATGGTCAAGCTAATTGTATCTAAAAAACGGTTCAAACGATTTTGACGAAATTTTGTATCCGACTATTTTCGGGCACGAGAAGACTATTGGGCTGGGTCACATGTCCGAGAACTTTCGATTAGTGGGTCATTTTTGTGTCAAAGCGGGTCAAATTTATTTTATCTAAAAAACGGCTCTAACGATTTTGATTAAGTTTTGTATCGAGATTCGGGCACGCGAAAATCATTGGGCTAGGTCTTATGTTCGAGAAAATTTGATTAGTGGGTCATTTCTGGGTCATTGTGGGTCAAGATCTAAAAAGCGGCTCAATTTACACTAAATTTTGCATCCAATGGTTTACGAGCACGAGAAGACTGTTGGGCTAGTTCAAATGTTTGAGAAAATTCAATTAGTGGGTCATTTTGGTCATAGGTCATTATGGGTCAAGCTATTTTATCTTGAAAACGGTTCAGAGGATTTGAAATAAATTTGGCACCCTACAGGTTTAGGGAACAAGAAGCCTATTAGGCTAGGTCACATGTTCGAGAAAATTTAGATTAGTGGGTCAGTTTGGTCATGGGTCATTATGGGTCAAGCTATTTTATCTTAAAAACGGCTCAGACTATTTACACTAAATTTTGCATCCTATGGTTTTCGGTCACGAGAAGACTGTTGGGCTAAGTCAAATGTTCAAGAAAATTCAATTAGTGGGTCATTTTGGTCATGGGTCACTCAAATTTAATTTTGACCGAGCATAGCTCGGTCTTCCCTGCTCGTATATATATATATATGTATGCAAACAGCGAACAAGTTGGGAGTCTTGAAAGAGATCCGAATGGTAATTCTTGTTTATCGAACATTTTTCAATGTTTGGGGTGTTAAAAGTATTGTTTTTACAGACATTGCTTTGCTCTAGCAATGTACGCTATTTTCAAAAATACAGCTTTATGACGTGAATGGCCGAATAACATATACCATACGTCTGTGGCAACTGTTACGGATCTGGCAATTAAATTTCGCAGAGTGAATTACATAATGTGTGATTCTGAAAAAGAATATATATATATATATATATATATATATATATATATACAGGGTCATTCATAATTCCCTCCGGGGTTTCGAAACGTTATAGTAAAAAAACGAAGACGAATATGAAAAAAAGCAACACATGAAATTATTCCGAAACTATTCAAGTTTTACTAACATACATTACAGGTGTTCTATGTGTGAACCCTTGGTCACACAGCATACATCCATGCGATAGTCCAGTTCCTGCCATACTCCGTTTCTTTAAATTTCCGGTACCACACATGAATTGTTTTGTCAGTTGGTCCCTGTTTTCGATATTTATTACGAAAGGCCCGTTGAACTGACACCACTGATTCAGATTTAAAGAAACGGAGTATGGCAGGAACTGGACTATCGCATGGATGTATGCCGTGTGACCAAGGGTTCACACATAGCACACCTGTAATGTATGTAAGTAAAACTTGAATAGTTTCGGAGTAATTTCATATGTTTCTTTTTTTCATATTCGTCTTCGTTTTTTTACTATAACGTTTCGAAACCCCGGAGGGAATTATGAATGACCCTGTATATGTTACAGTTTACATATACAAGCGAATTTTACGTGAGATCTTCAAGTGTTTAAACACTGGTATTTTCTGAATATTTTTCAATTGTTTAATGTTTTTCAAATGATATATTTAGTAGTGTGAAAGATCAAATATTATAAAAGAGTGTTTTTAACTGTTGACGTATATTATCATTCATTGAAAAATGTATGTGGTTATTTTCAAAATCAAGATAAATTATACTAAACTAAAGAAGAAATAAGAATAAACTTTATTTTTTTCTATCTAAATAGAGTTAATAAAAATAGTCAGATTTGTTTCTTATAAACGAAAGATTTATAGAATAGTGCTACTTTTATTTTCAAGACTTTCAGACTGTCTATATTCACACATATAAACTTACTGCAGATTAAAAAAAAAAAACTCTTTCGTAATATATAAGTTAAAATGTTTTTAGATTATTTTCTAAATTTCAATACTTACCAAACTTTAGTAGAACGCTTTCCTATTGAAAATTATTTTTTAACTCTTTCATAAAAAAGTTCATGAATTTATAATATCAGAAACAAAATTTTACATAGAAAATATTTTGTACATTGTAATTAAACAGATTTACGTAAAAAGTTACAATCATCTTTATGTAATTGTGGCATAAAAAAAAATACGTATGGTATTAATAATTCTTTTTGTGCATTAATTATCTAAATATAGTATTAAAACTCTAATTAAGTAACTAAACTGTATATATAATATAAAAATTACGATAAATTATTTAAATGTGGATTAGTTAAATTTACATAAATAACACTGTAACAATTTATGCTGAATTAATTTGTGGCATTTTTATTTCAGGAAAAATATATTTCATATAATTAACTAAATTCTTATTTTAATAATTTTCTTTTTATATTTTGCTTAAACACTCTTCGAAAATAGTTTATTTGAATATATTTAAATATACGTATAAAATTGAGTAAAAAATTAAAACGTTTTTGTATTTAACTGCAAAATATTTTGAAAAATAAATTTAAACATTATATTTGAAAATTTAATTACTAAAATGCCTTTTGTCAGAAAAAATAAATTCAAACAAGATTTTAATATGAAAGAAAATAAGTTATATTAATTTATGTGAATTTACATAAATTCTACTTGTTCTCTGCTTAAAGAATATATTCTAGTTAAAAATCTTGTTCGACAACTGAGTTAATGTCAATAGTTCGATAACCGAGTATATTTTCGATAATAGAGCATATTTGACAAAATATCGCCAATTCTCGACTTCGTTTACTGACAATTGTTCAACAACTTAATACCTGTTTCAACCTTCATTCACACTGAAGTGCATTGACCCGTTTTGACCCGTTTTGGCCCCAAAATGACCCACTAATTGAATTTTTTCGATCATGTAACCAAACCAAATGGTTCTCAATACAAAACCGTTGGATACAAAATTTAGACAAAATAGTTAGAGCAGTCTTTCAGAAAAAAATAGCGTGACCCGTAGTGACTCCAACATGAAGCACTCATCGAATTTTCTCAAACATGCAACCTAACTAACTCAGTAATCTTCTAGTAATCCAAAATGGTAGGATACAAAATTTAGTCAAAATCGTTTCAGTCGATTTTTACATAAAATAAGCTTGAACCAGATCCATAGTGACTCTTAACAATATATAAATCGAATTTTCTCAAACATGTGACTTAGCCCAATGGTCTTCTCGTGGTCGAAAACGGTAGGATACAAAATTTAGTCAAAATCGTTCAAGCCGTTTTTAGATAAAATTAGTTTTATCCGTAGTGATCCAAAAAAGATTCAGTAATCCAATTTCATTGAGGATGTGATCCCACCCAACAGTCTTTTCGTAATCCAAAACTGTAGAATAAAAATGATTTGTCAAAATCGTTAGAGCCGTTTTTTAGATAAAATTATCTTGACCCGTAGTGACCCAAAAATGACACACTAATCAAATTATCTTCGAACATGTGATCCAGCCTAATGGTCTTCTAGTAATCCAAAATGGTAGGATACAAAATTTAGTCAAAATCATTATAGCCGTTTTTAGATAAGATTTTCTTGATCCGTAAGGATCCAAAAATGACCCACTAATTGAATTTTCTCGAACATGTGACCTAACCCAATGGTTTTATCGTAACCCAAAATTTTAGGCTCCAAAATGTAGTCGAAATCGTTTCAGCCGGTTTTTAGATAAAATTAGCTTAACCCTGACCTGTTGTGACCCGAAATGACCCACTAATAAAATTTTTTCGAACATGTGACCTAGCCCAATGGTCTTCTGCTAACCGAAACTAGTAGATTACAAAATTTTGTCAAAATCGTTAGAGCCGCTTTTAAGATAAAATTTGCATACACACACACAAGATTTGCTCATATTTTAATATCTGATACCGCTTCTATTATCACATATTTATTGTAATCTGTTTTGAAACATAAAAAAGGAAATTATTTATAAAAAGGTAAGTTTATTAAAATAACGCGATGCGAACTTTTAACGCAAATTCCAGCGTTGCTTATTCTATTCAATCGTATGAAACACTCGTGTCGTGTCATTTCTGTTAAAATCTCGTGATTGTTTAAAGTACCGTAATTTCCGGCGTATAATCCGCGGATCAAACAATCAAGTTTGGATCCAGAAGTTTTATTTTATAAATATTAACTTATTAGATCGCTGTAAATATTTGACTTCAATTATAGAATAAAATTTCTGGGTTGAAACAGAATTGTTTGATCCGCGGATTATACGCCGGAAATTACGGTGATTGTTGTTGTTCCATTCTGGTATTTCAGAGTGGAATCTATTACCATAGGTGCCAACCTCTCATTAATATTCCGTAATATGCGGGTTAATTTAACCCAGTTTAACAACGCTTCAAACCAGAAAAATTATTGAATGAATCTTTATTTATTCAATTTTAGGTTTCTACGTGGAATTTATTTAATTTCATTTCTTAAGAAAATTTCTGGTGAAAAACGTGTTAAACCTGGGTCAAATTAACCCGCATATTACGGAATATTAATGAGAGGTTGGCACCTATGTATTACGGATCAATTTTTAGTTTAAATTACGTAAAACACTATTATTTTTCTCCACTAGCCTACTAAAACAAATAAGTTTCAGTTGAATCCAATTCGGGAAAGATTTTGCATTAATTATTATTGCTTTCAATTGTTTTAAAAAAGGTTGTCTTTCATTCTTTGTATTACATCTTATTTCCTAGCATCGCATTTCCATATCCATAAATTACCTAATATAACACACAATTCTTCAAGAAACATTAGCAAACGTTTTATTGTCAACAAAATTATTAGTTTTAAGAAGATTTTAGAATGCAGCCTGTATGTTTTTGAAAACCCACCCTACTCTTCAATTTTTATAAACACTTATTGATGAGGATTTTTTCAGATTAATCACTTTTGTATTTCTTATTTCTTATTTGTTATTTCGTTTTTTGTATTTTGTTTTTTATTTTGTATTTTGTATTGTCATTATTGTATTTCCTACATTATATTTTTTTCCTTTTCGTTTCTTTTACATTTTTCTATCTCTATAAAAAATTTTATCCTTCATATTCATAAATGTCATTCAGCTGCTGCGATCCGTAAAGTCTACATTATCAAGTCTTGGTAATCTGCTTATATATTTTTAATGTAAATATGTGTTTTGTAAAAATAAGCAGCATATGTATACAAGGCTACAGCGCCTAGAATACATAGTGTGGAAAACAGTTTTACCGTTTTTTAATTCAAAATTTTCGAATTCAAACCGGAAATTCTAAAACAAGAATTTTTACTTTAAGAAGTCACGAAATATCTGCCATTAAGTAACCAAAAGAACATTATAGGGAATTTCTGGTATGAATGCGACATTTCGAAATTAAAAAAAAACCCAAACCGGTAATCTTTTAAAAAGTGATAAAAAATTGTAGCCGATAAACGTGCAACGATGCGGTACAATAATAGGGTGATTGCAGCGACATCTGCTTTAAAAATAGATTTACCTCTAGCAAAAGTAACCGTTTCACTATTGACAAAATGAACATAATTTTTGTTTAAAAAAATCTTCTTGTAAGTGTATATTTCAGATTTAACTCATTTTGAAGATAATATTTTATCATATCAGGGAATTAATCTTTTCCACTCTTCTAGATGAGATTCATCCTTTGGTATGCTAAATAGGGATAGTTTCTAGTTTGCTGTCTTGTATCGAGTACTGCAACCAGGCACAAAAGAATGCGTATCACGTTTTTTGAGCATGATCAATATCATTCATATTTTCAAGGCTTGTGAAAATCACTATCCAAGTCAAATAGGGTATAATTTAAATTTTAAATGTTTACCACCAGCTGAAATGTTTTCTCAGTTCGATTCTTATACAATGTTTGCGTTGAAAGAGCTAACAGACAGTGGCGTAGCCAGAGAGTGGGGGTCCAAATGATCTGGAAACCAGTAATATTATAAAGTTTTCTTCGCCTTCAATATCGCAAAAAATTCTCCGATTAGATAAGGCAAAAATATTTTTATAAAATTAGTGGTATCCAAACCATCTGGACTTCCACCCTGTCTACGCCACTGCTAGAAGATGTCGCTGCGATCGACCCGTTATCTTTTCAGCAACGTTCTATATTTATCGGATTCAATTTTTAGTACTAATTTGTAGCTGTTTTACACACTGTGTATTCTAGGCGCTGTAACAAGACCATCTGATTCTGTGGATTAGTTGCCTTGCTATTGTTTATACTCATAACAATAACAAATGGCTAAGCCATAAACCTCTCAGTAATCGGTGCCTGCATGGTTGACTAATTGACTAATCTATTGTATGTATTGAAACTTATATAAAAATATGTATCAATGCTGTAAGGATAGATGTGAGCATTTAAGATGGAAATACCTAGACATATAAGTAATGATATGTTGTACATAAGCTTGAACATAAGAATTTACCGCGAAAGAAAGTAATTTGAAGATAAAAAGATATATATCATAATAATCTTAAACATTATGCAACAAACATAAAACGTAGTGATAAAGCAGTTTTGTATGATTTTACACTTATATTTTATGGAACTCCATTTGTATACACTGTAATTATTATTTTGAATTTCACAATATTTAAATAATATTAATACTATATAAATAAATACATCGATACAGAATAGTACTATTATGTTTGTTTTGATATGTCTTTTAGTTCAGAATATATTAATGGATAAGTATTGAACATGACAAGAGTTACGCCTATCACTATTCAAACTAAATAGAACTTTGTACTTTAACAATAGCGCGTAATAAATTATCGACTATAATCTAATAAATTTCCTGTCGTTCACATCGCATACACTTTTGTTTCATTTTGACATGAAATTAACTGTAAATATTTGTTACTTTCTAACAGAATAAGTATTTACAGATAATTCACTTTCTGGATACCGATAATTTCTGCCATGTATTATGCAAAGCATGACTGTTCTGGCAAACATCATAATTAAATAGTTTACACATTATTATGAATATGAATTTTGTGCCCATTAGTCATAAAATTATTATATTCTGCATCAGTAATTAATGGACGGGATGGGATGTTCGTGAAGTTTTAAACATATTAAATAATTATCTGGATATTTAAATAAATTTAAAAATACTTTTAATGATATCAAAAACTTTGATGTTAGGAATATGTATTTATGTATGGTTACTTTCAAGATATTTAAAGAAATTAAAAAAATATTTAAAGACTAAATAAAGTTAGAAGAATATAGTTTTAATGTTCATATGTAAATAAATCCCCTGAGAAAAATTTAAAAATGCAAATAAATATAGACGTCATTTACAATCGAATGGCAAATATTTTTTCCTACGACAAATGCAGATCAAAGGAGCATGAAGTGAATGTTTTTGACATGAGACTATGAATAAAGAGGTATCGACATAGCCTCAAGATGGTGAAGCAAGAAGCCTCAAGCTGGTGATTGTAACCGGTTCCGCAGGCGCTGATTCCCGCCTGGATGATCTTCCACTCGTAAATTTGCATAGAAAATTTCTTTTTATTTAAATGCTTTATTCATAGCATCTAACATGCAGAATTTCTGTCATAATTATGGTGAAAATCTACGTTTTTACCGGTAAAAGTCTGTCCCGTGATTGTCAGGCCCTGCGTTTCCACCGTATTGTGACAACATAAGCAATCTTTCTGTCAATGGGATGGAAATATATTATAATACCGCCGCGCCGGGGCAAACTTCCAACAGAAAAAACGAATCGAATTTTTTGCCTTTTTTGTGACAGAACTTTTGCATGAATATGACGTTTAAGTAAGGCTAAAATTTCGATGCATATGTATTGGTGGAAGATTGCCCCGGCAGTAATAAGTCTCTGTTGATCCGATGTAAACAAACAACAGGCGCCCTCTTGTGACTACATCCACACTTCACTCACAACTGGTTGATACAAAACTATATGTCTCCACCTCTTTTTTCATCGTTTCATTGTTTAACATGTTAACCGGGATTTAAACTTTTGTTCAACTGGATATTCCTGATTACCAATGAAGTACACTTCCACCAGTAAAAAATAATTTTTTTTTCCTTATTCATGGCAGTAATTTTGTGTGAATAGGGCGTTTTAATAAGGTGAAACTTTCTATTTAAATTTTGCAGGTGGAAGTAATGCGTCGTAAATATTGCAGTAGTTGTTCGTGTATGATGAAATATTTCGTCATATCCAGTTAACAGGTTAATCATCCTATAAAATTTGGCTAAAATCTCCCAATTAGATCGCTCTGCAGAAGACGTTGAGAACTGTCAATTTAATTGTAGCCACATTCTATTTACGTATAATTACTTTCAAGACATTTACAATTCCGCTTAAATATATAAAGACTAAAGAAAAATTAAATATATAGAAAAATTTTAATATTGGAACATAAATTCACTTTAGTATACTAATTAAAAACATGAAACTTTAAAATGAATCACAATTTATTTATTACTAAAATAGGTTTAAAATGAAGAAAAGTTTCTATAACATTAAAACCATTCTAAGGTGTTAAAACATTCGTCGGAGTCCCGAGAGCTTTCGACCACAATCTGGCTATCGCCAAAGGGCGAAAATGAGAAAACATTCTCTAACCTCCGGAATGCACGCTGGTTAAATAACAAAAGGCGAAACCACATATCAAGAAAGGAGAGGGGGATGGATTGAGCGAGATCGGTTATTCCAACCCAAATGTAACATTGACACCAAGTACATTAAACCAGATTTTTGGTATATTGCATGATAAAATATCAATACAGGAATTCTTACCACTTGTCAGTATTTCCACAGACTCTCTCAGTATACGTGTACTATAATCATTCATTTGCGCAATAATCTTTACTTTACTGAATATAGATATGCATGAAAAGGCAGGAATTTACATCTCCCCCTGAAATGTAACAATAACTAGTCGGATGTGCCAATCCCAAAACTTTCTTCTCTCTCAGTCATGTTAATACTTCAAAATTCGCTATCACATCGCCAATAAAATCAATATTTTTTGTCATTCTGTAGTACGTCAGCTTCTTGCGAATCGTCGGGTTACCGGGAGGCGATCAACTGATGTATTCTAAATTACGAAAAGTCCTTCTGGCCTGTACCGACAGGCACAGATAGCCTCCCTATTCCTTGGTTTTACGATTTTAGCTAATTTTACTGGAAAACACGAAGCTAAAATGCGTGGAACTCAATTAAAGAAGATTCATTCCCAGTTCTCGTCAACATTGAATTTGAATGAGAATACCGCCAAATTAGTCCTCTACAGCCAAGTTGGTTTCATTTATGGCAACCTATTTTTGTCGCCAAATTTGTCGATATTTCGCCAACTGTCGCCAAGCTTGGCGAGAATTTGACGTTGGCGAATATAAATATATAGTGTTAAGCATATAAGAATAGGAACAATGTTTACAACAATGAAAGAGAATTTGCCGAAACCCCATTAACTAAAACTCATAAATTAAACCGTTTATGGATTAATTCTGCTGTCTTGTTTGAAAATGTCAGCTACCCGAAAATTTCAAACCGCTTTATCTTAGCCATTTTTTAAGATAGAGGCAAAACAAAAATTGCTCCGGATTTTCCGGATCAAGGCCGAACATTTAACAAAAAAAAAAACTTTTAAGATTTCGAATTTTTTGGCACATCTTTTTCAATTTGAGATTTTTAAATGGCTATCACAGCGCCCCCTTCCGGCGGAACATCAACAAATTCAAGTAGAACCTGCTGGCCATAGCCAAAAATTGTTTTAATTATCTGCATAACATCATGCACTTTTCGATGATACAATAGTGAGAATCGAACAAAAATCGAACAAAAATTGAGATCGCAGCGCTCCCTTTCGTCTAAATATCCCCGAATTCAACTTGGACCGGCAGTCTATAGTCAAAAACATAGAGAAAAATTTTTGTTCAAGTATCTGCATAACTTCATACACTTTTCGATGATACAATAGTGAAAATTGAACAAAAATCGCGATAGCAGCGCCCTCTTCCATCGAAATATCCTCTAATTCAAGTAAGACCTGCTTGCCATAGCCAAAAACATAGAAAAAAAATATGGTTCAATTTGAAGTATAACTTCATACACTTTTCGATGATACAATGAGGACGGACAGACAGACATTTTGTAAAAACTTTTTTTCGGAATCTCTGATATCTAAAACGTGTAAATCCGTCGAAAACCGGAAGTAAAAAAAAATTAGATTACAATACTTTCTTCTATTATAGATAGAAGAAAGTAAAAATGAAGTATTTACATACATAGGAATGACAACAAGAAAATTACAAGACCGAATAAGGGAGCATATGACATACATAGCAGAAGGAAAACCATCTACAGCACTATATCGTTTAAATTTGCGAACAGAAATTGATATATATTTCAGTAAAGTAAAGATTACAGTGCAAATGAATGACTATAGTACATATATACTGAGGAAGTATGTGGAAATACTGAAAAGTGCTAAGAAATCCTGTAATGATATATTATCATGCAATATACCAAAAATGTGGTTTATTCTGCTTGGTGTCAATTGTATATTTGAGTTGGAATAACCCACCTCGCTCAATAAACTCATACATCCCCTTCCGCCTTCTTCATATGTGGTTTCGCCTTCTGTTAGTTAACCAGCAGGATTAACCCTTTCCGGCACAGTGGTCCCACTCCGGGCACACCTAATTTTAATTCCTAACTTGCATACGGCACCAAGAATATTTTAATAAAATTTTGTTTATATAATGAAAGGTTAAAATAAGGAATTCATTTTTTCGAAAAAAGTCGTTTGTAAATTCCAGTGTCAGTCAGCAATTTCTCATTTTACGAACAGACTTTGTCCGTGCCGGAAAGGGTTAAATAACATAAGGAATTCCGCAGGTTACAGATTTTTTTCTCATTTTTGCCATTTGATGATGGCCATAGGTTCTGGCCGAAAGCGCTCGGAACTCCGACAAAAGTTATAACATCTTAGAATGGTTTTAATGTTATAGAACCTTTATTTCATTTTACACCTATTTTAGTAATAAATAAATTGTGATTTATTTTAATGTTTCATGTTTTTAATTTAATGACTAAAGAAAAGTTAGAAAAAAATTATCTTCATTTTTATATGTAAATAGGTCCTCTCAGAAAATTTTAAACATTCAAATAAATATGAACGTTTTTTCCAATAAAATAGCAAATAACTTTTCTTGAACGACAAATGATGCTCAAAATACCATAAAGTGAACGTTATTTTCTACAACCGTAGAAGCTATCACCATATGACAGAAACAAAACATTTAAATGGAAAATAAACCTTAAAGTATCGAAACTTTTTCGTGCTACTTAATTTCATTTGCATATTATGCAAATATATATATGCATATTATGCAAATATATTTGCGGATATCAATGTATCCGATGCGCAATTTATTTTAAAAAAAATTATAATTTGAGTATTAATTACTGAGATACGTTTATACCTGCATTTAATGTAATTACCTTTTTATTAATTATAAATAAAAAAATCATAATCACATTATTCGATTTTAGTAGTTTTTTAGTGTAAATCCAGCGATAAATAGAACAACCAGAAATATTCTATGATTCATTAATTATTTAGAAATTTTATGTTACAATTTTAGAATTAATTCAAAGTGTGTGATGAAATAGAAGATATATGCAAAATATTTTATTCAATGAAATAAAATGAAGTAAAATAACAAATGCAGTTTTTTTTAAGAATAAGATTATACAATACTAGTAAAAGTTTTATTTCAGAAAGGAATATTTCATACTTTTCTTGACAAGTTTGACATGTGAAATGCGATTTAAAAGAAAACATATTTTGCTTCCATAATTTTTTCAGTCTTACTTTCTTTTGAGGACTATTGATTTAAAAATCCATGGTAAAAAGTATAAGAAATTTACTGAAATATAAATTTATTAATCGAATGGAATATTATAACAGAATGCGAATTGGAATATGCAAAAAAAAAGTTTTACGGTAACATCGTTTTAGCATACGATTTTTAATATATTAAATGTAACTTAAGCTTCCTATTTGAAGTGAACAAAAATATTACGTCTGAACATATTTATATTTATATTAAAATCATAGAAATTACAGACATTACATTACAATTATATAAAACATTAAAAACATATTAAAATTGGACGCTTCGGGGGTTATATATAGGGAAGACAGGTCGAACACTTGAGGTAAGACTAAAGGAGCACAGATGTGCATTTTAAAATTAAAATTAAAATTCCAAAATATTGTATCATGCAATAAAAACTGACCATTTTCCATGTTTTGCTAAATGTTTTGTAATCAGATCGAGGTGCAGCGACTACAGAACTCGTACTTTCTTAGAAGCATGTGGTATACGAAAATTAGAGATTTACCTCTTAACGAAGCAGGTGCAATCCCGAATGAATACTCCGTGTTATTATAACTGTAGCTTTGGCCTCGACATTTTGATGCGTTGCATTTTCTGTATGTTGATATTTTTGAACTGTGACTTACGTTAAGAAAAATGTTTGTTGATGAGGTATTTTCATGTAAATCCGAAACGTCCAATTTTAATATGTTTTTAATGTTTTATATAATTGTAATGCAATGTCTGTAATTTTAATGATTTTAAGCTTCCTAGTTCCAACAATTGTGTCAAATATTTTTACTATCTGCCAGAACAGTGTTACCAGTTAGGCGTCATGTTTTTAACAAACACTTTCCAAGTGGACGAAAAATGTTCGTGCCAGGATTCGAACCTGCGATCTCTTGGCTGAAGGCGCCATGCTCCACCAACTGAGCTATCCCGGTCGAAGCTGGAGGGCATAATTCATCCAGTTAACCTTATTGATCATAGCATCTGGTCTGATATTTTAATCAGCTCAACAGAAAAGATCGCAGGTAATGGAACTCCAGTAAACGCTGGATACGTAAATACACTGGATTTTTTTTTAACACAATTATTCAAATTGGTAAAGAAATCATAAGAGTTTAATTAAACATACTTAAGAAGTTTGAAATTGTACGTTAAACGTGACATATGAGGTTCGTTTTATAACTAGTTTCAAAATTTAAAAAAATCATCCTTATTATTTCAGTGAAATAAATTATAATGTCTGCTATGAGCGAAATTAGCATGCCTTTTTTTTTCTTATTACACATGTCACGTTTACAAATGCGATTTTTTTCTACACCAGACAGCGCTGCAAATTTCACCAATAACATCTTGCTTTCGGAATGATTACCTCCATGGTTTAATATTTTTATTACTCATAATGAACGAAACTCCTGTGTTTGTTTACTCTAATGGATTGAGATATTCGATAAACCTAATTTCCACTGAAGTTATCTCAGAATCTATACATTTTTTTAATGTAACTCATCTCTCAAGCAAACGATTATTTTGAACGATCTTTCTAAAAATGTAACTTGTATGCAATTTTATTCGGAAAAATTATTTTTGAATAAAAATAGCCGCCTGGCATATAAAAAAGAAGTGGTTTGTCCGTATTTGTTTTCCTCAGTCCCATGACATGCGCTTTTATTCTATATAATACGTAAAATAAGATTTAATAGAGTAAAAAAAAACTTTTATTAATATATTTTTATGTTTTAATTCGATTTTCATAAAATTTGAAATAACTCGATAGAATTCTGCGCCGATAATATATATTAAATTTCAAACCATTCGGTTGGGTAGTTTTTGCTCCGTTATATGCGGACAGAAAGACCAGGCGACGACTATAAATACTACGTATTTATATAACTACGAACGCACCTAAAAAGATTTCTTGATTTCGGTTTGTTTGGCCGTGCTATAACTCTCGTAAGTATACTCGGATTAGCCTGTAATTTTTATATGTTATTGACGTTCACTGTAGCACGATCGGTAATAAAGACGAAGTGTGTAACATTTCTAATTCGTTTACAGGGACAGTCAAAATACTTTCGCTACGTGACGGTCATTGAAAAAAAAATTGATTTAATCGCATTTTGATGGTGTTACACCATTTCAAACATAGTAAAATTTATATGCATTTAAGAAATTCACTAAAACATTAATTTTGTAGAATATAGAGTGCAAAGTAATTATTATTAATTTACAGGGTCACACAAAATAATTCTGTTACAAAATGGTATACGGGGGGACATCGTTTGTAGTGCATTTTAATGGTATTACAAAATTTCAAACATAATGAAATTTATATGCATTAGTGAGTTGCACTATAAGTTGCATATTGAAAAGAATTGTGTGCATTACATTTATCGTTTATTTACCGTTAACCCCAAAACAACTCGGTTACAGTACTGTCTATGAGCGATAATTGCTGGAAGTATATTTTCTTGCTTTGGTTTGCGGTTTTAAGTTCAATTAAATTTTTGCATAGTACTTGGTGTGTATAAATTCTGTTGATCATATATATGCAAGACTACACAAATAAATTCGTAAGTATTACTGACTATGGGAGTGAATTGTTTAAGGGTGTTTTTAGTTGTATTATGTATTTTCTTGCTGAACGATATTTAGTACCTATATTATAAAGGACAAACGTGTCCGTGCGTAACGCTGACGTCATTTTACGAATTGCAACACTTGACGATGATATTTCAGTTTTGTAATTTTTTCTGCAGCAATTTTTTTAATTTCTAAACATCGCACATTTTTAATTTTTACACAGTTGTATAGGAGAAAAAATCAACTTACAAATGCAATTTGTTTGAAAACTTTGTCGCAATTTACTCATTTATTATAGCATTTAAATTAAATTTCAAGCATGATTTAAAAAAAAAAAATCTATCCCTATCGCTTGCAGACGATTACAAAATATGAATCCGTTTGCACTTTAAACAATATAAAAAGTTCATCATTTGTTTCCATCTAATATTCATTAACGAAATTAAAACTTTATTAAGAAATCAATAAAACAGTAGAAACAAAACACAAATTTAACAGACATGTAATTGAAATAAGCGGTTATAAACCGGTGAAATTATCAGAATAAATAAATAAAAAAATTGCTGTCGATAACGAAATTTTTAGTGATTTCTTCGGCTATTAACGTCTAGCAAGAGGCCCATACGAAATTACAGCTTTTAATAAATTTCAAAATATTATTTTAATATACAACTGACACAGTATTTCATATAAAAATGCTCTTTGGTGTTATTATAGTGAGCAAATTATTAAATGTAAAAAATCTATTAGAGTTTTCAATTAAAAAAATAAATGTTTTTCACATATATTCTCTATCATGGGCAGCCCGGGTTGGATACCCTAGTACCAATAAATATTTGTGGAATATAAATAAATTCATACAGGGTTACGCAAAGAAAAATAAATATCGCTGTATATAGTTGGTACTTCCTGGAAGTGTATTTTAACTTTTGTTATGCGTTTTTTACCTGAATTAAATTTTAGCTTAATATGTGATTTGTACAAAAGTATTCAGATAATATAAAAGGCTGTACAAAATAATTAGACTGCTTTTCACCATGGAAGATAATTGCTATAACTGTATTTTAAAATGTGTTATTTGTTTTCTAAACTATTTACTGACATATATTCTTTCACCTTATTACATAACAGTAAAGTTTCGTTATAGTTTCCTGGATGTGTGGAAAGTGTTTCATAATCTATGCTGGACGCGTTATTTTTCGTTCTTTTATTCCGAAATTCCGAATTCATACCAGAAACTTTGAATAGTAAGTTTTGTCTTAATTAATGACATGAATAAAAATGAAGGCTAAACTGAGAACTCTGGGCACGATTGTATATAAATTATGTTCTATTATTTTTCAAATTTTAGTTCTGCTGCAGTTTTCAATATCTAGAACACTTACAGCTAGCATGTGTACTGTTTCAATATAACTTTTGAGATTCCTGATTTCAACACTTTTTATCCCATTAGATTAAATAAAAGAAATAAAAAAAGTCCTCCGCCTGAATCATGAGGGAATGGTAGCTTTCATAGTCCATGTTTTTAAAAATTCAACCCATTTTACTTAAACACCCGAAGCTAAAATGCTTGGAATCCGATTATAGAAGATTCAATCCCAGGTTCCGTAGTTACTCAATTTGAACTCGAATTTCAGCGTGAGAGTTACAGAATAACAAAAACTATATTGTTTCAAAATGTCAGCCACCCTTTTCTAATTTATTAATTTCTAATTTTTATACACCTTTTTGAAATAAAAAAAATAATAAAAATTTAACTTGCCTCCATTTTGAAACAATATGGCACCTGAAGCTGGCCAACGAACTCTCTTGAGACCTTCCTATGTTCTGTACACATGATCAGTGACATTCCTATCGGTTCATAAATACGAGAGTTACAGCATAACAAATATCAGATTGTTTCAAAATCTCAGCCACCCTAGAATTTTGATAACCATTTTTTAAGATATAACCATAACAAAAAATGTTCCAGAATCCTTGTATTAAGTTCTAACACTTAACAGAAACATTTTTTTTTTTTCAATTTATAATTTTTTTTTGCATATCTTTTGGAATTTTTTAAAATTTAAAAATTTTTAACTGGTTGCTATTTTGAAACATGATGGCGGATGAAGCTGGCCAACGAACTCGGTCGAGACCTTGGTATGTTCTATACACATATTCAGTCGCATCCAAATCTATTCATAAATAAGAGAGTTGCAGCATGACATATGTCAGATATATATATATATATATATATATATATATATATATATATATATATATATATATATAAATCAACAATTGAACGAATGATGGTTTGGGGGTCTGGGGATCGGTGAAAATATACCAAATTTTTTTGAATTGCTTTAATCCAAACGGCTGCAGTAGGTAGCTTTTTGTAATGAAAGCTACCTAATAGATTGTGTCATAAATAGCCCCTGTACATAAATTTTGCTAAACAATTTTTACTTAATTAAAAATACCCATAAATGCACAAAATATGTTACAGTGAACCTTTGTAATGTTAGATAAATTATTATCAACAGCAATAACAACAACAACAAAAAAAATATTCCGGTATACATAGTCCCTGAATTAATGCTTCGTATATATTAATTTTATATATAACTTATTAAATGCGTATATATATTATTTTTGTCATTTAAAATTATTAAATTAACTGTTTATAATATTTTATGACGATATTGTAAAGTAAAATGTAAAAAGTGTAAAGGGGTTCCTGTTTGACCCCAGTGCCATTTAGTGTAGCAAAAAAATTTCTGGCAGTAGGAAAGTTAAAAGATAAATATGCAACAACATATATATATATATATATATATAGATAGATAGATAGATAGATAGATAGATACGTAGTTCGACATAGCTCGACACATGATTTTTCATTTTTTGTATCATTATAAGCTAAATCCTGACCTATTTTTCTGTATATAGTAAATAATTTATAGCTCATTTATTTAAAATAAATAAATGCGTTTTTCGATAACAAGTTCACACTACGAGTTTCTAATAAATTTTCAAGAAGAAGACAGGCGCAGCAGTTACAAAACGTGAATTGCCGCTGCAGTTTTAAAAACCTTGAAACTTTTTTTTTACACTTTCCACGTTGCGTGCAACATTTATAATTAGTTTACAGGGACACTCAAAATAATTCCGTTATATTTTGATCTAAGGGGGAAACATTGTTTGCGGTGTTTTTAATGATATTACACTATTTGAAACATAACGAAACTGACATATATCGCTGAGGTGTGCTACAAGGTCCTTACTATAGAATATGGTGTGCATAGCACTTATCATTCATTTACAGGGACACACAAAATAATTGTTAAAGAACATTCTCTGAACAATATTTTCGGTAAATGTGTTTTCATCTGTGGTGTGCGTTTTTAAATTTAATAATTTTTTTTCTTATTATTTATTGTGAATAAATTCTATAGATTATATACAATGGTATACAATAGCTCTCGAATACAATTCCGTTTATTGATGGAAATTGCTGAAAGGGAATTTTCAACAGTGGTGTTTAACTATGCGTTTTCAACTATGCGTTTTCTAAATGAAGCAAATGTTTGCATATACTGCAAAAAAAGGTGTTGATTTTACTGTATAATATGTTGTATATATGAAAATCTATAGTCATATACAGGGTTGCACAAAATATTTCGGATATTTTTCTGGCTACTGATGGTAATTCTTGAAATTGTGTTTTCAAATGTTTTATGTGTTTTCCAAACTGTGTGCTTAGTCATAATCTTTGACGTTATTAAACTGTAAAGTTTTGCTACAGTAGGCTGAATGTGTTAGAAAGTGTTTCGTAATCAATGTTTGACACATGATTTTTCATTTTTTGTATTATTATAAACTAAATCATGAACTATTATTTCTATTTTCATTAAACATTTAGAACAATCCATTTAATAAGTTTTGCTACAGTATGCTGGATGTGTTGGAAAGTATTTCATAATCTCTGTTTGACACATGATTTTTCGTTCTTTCAATTATTATAATCTGAATCCTGAACTATTATTTCAATTTTCATTAAACATTTAGCCCAATCCATTTAATAAGTTTTTCTACAGTATATTGAATGTGTTGGAAAGTATTTCATAATCAATGCTCGACACATTATTTTGCGTCCTTTGTATTATTATAAACTGAATCCTGAAGTATATTTCTATTTCAATTAAACATTTAGCCCAATCCATTTAATAAATTTTGCTACAGTATACTGAATGTGTTGGAAAGTATTTCATAATCAATGCTCGACACATTATTTTGCGTCCTTTGTATTATTATAAACTGAATCCTGAACTATATTTCTATTTCAATTAAACATTTAGCCCAATCCATTTAATAAGTTTTGCTACAGTATACTGAATGTGTTGGAAAGTATTTCAACTTCAATGCTCGACACATTATTTTGCGTTCTTTGTATTATTATAAACTGAATCCTGAACTATTTTTCTATTTCAATTAAACATTTAGCCCAATCCATTTAATAAATTTTGCTACAGTATACTGAATGTGTTGGAAAGTATTTCATAACCAATGCTTGATACATGATTTTTCGTTCTTTGTATTATTATAAACTGAATCCTGAACTATTTTTTTCTATTTTCATTAAACATTTAGCCCAATCCATTTAATAAATTTTGCTACAGTATGCTGAATGGGTTGGAAAGTGTTTCATAATTAATGCTTGACAAATGATTTTTAGTCCTTTGTATTATTATAAACTGAATCCTGAACTATTTTTCTATTTCCATTAAATATTTAGCCCAATCCATTTAATAAGTTTGCTACAGTACGCTGAATGTCTTGGAAAGAGTTTCATAATCTATGCTTGATACATGATTTTCATTCATTGTATTGTTATAAACTGAATCCTGAACTTTTTTTTCTATTTTCATTAAACATTTAGCCCAATCCGTTTAATACGTTTTGGTACAGTATGCTGAATGTGTTGGAAAGTGTTTCATAATCTATGCTCGACACGTGCTTTTTCATTCTTTGTATTATTATAAACTGAATCCGGACCTATTTTTCTGTTTTCATTAAACATTTATCCCAATCCAATTAATATTTAAAGGAACAGCACATGAAATCATCAATTATATGTCACTTTGTAACTTCAGTTCGTGATATCCACTGTAAAAGAACATTTTACAATAATTGCCTTACTACTGCAGTCAAAATTTTATTCAGTACATTTAATATCACACAAGCGTGTATTTCCTAGATGATTAAAGCAAAGATTTAAAAGGTTCTTCAAAGTGAAAAAAATATATATATATATATTAAATTAACGTTCCATTTCAAGACTCTCGGAAAAGTTATACCATCAATTACGAAAAGAATTTACTGACTCCAGTTTGGAAACAACGGAAGTTTATAAACGCATTATTAACACTTTGAACATTTTCGCCCTCTTAGCAATAAGCAACGAAATACCACCGTAATTTGCTTTCTTACATATGAAACACAGAATTCAACAATTAACAGTGCACATAACGTATAATTGTGTATAAACTAGGAGTATAATTATCTTTCTCTTTGAAGTCAAAAATGAAGTTTAAACCATTATAATATGATGCTTTAATAGATCAAAGCACAAAGCTAATTTGTCGTGCGAAAGGGTTGGGTTGGGTTGATTATTGACGGCCAATTATCTACACTAGGGATATAGGCCCGGGGGGAGTGCCCTTCGTGGGGGTCTTTCTAAGGGAACCTAATCCGTATTTACGCATGGATAAATCCACGGCTCGAAGAAAACCACGAAAACTCCGAACGATTAGGCCGACGGGCGCGATTGGGATCGAACCCAGCACCTCCCGTCTACCAGCTTCGAGAGCACAACCTCTCAGCCGCTGGTGGGGCCTTGTCGTGCGAAAGAGTCAGTTGATCTTTCATTACATAATTATATGTTTATGTTAAGAATACATTTGCTGTCCTTTTCAGTAGGTTGAAGACACATGTTTTATTTTGTGTTTCATGCATTGTTACAAATTTATATATAAACTATTGTCAAATATAAAGTAACAAAATAAATCATCCACGTTCAGTGGAGGACATGCTCTCTTGTTTGTAAAATATGATTGCCAAATGAATTTTACCATATGTGATTCCACATCACATATGGTATTCAAACCCAGTGAAGCAAAATGGGAACTGGATATAAAACCGTTACATTTTAGGATCCAAAAACCGAACCGAGACGAATTTTTCTCTTTTAATTAAAATGGAACTAAAATATTACTGTTCGAGTCTGTGACTAGTTTTAAGTTCTTATTAAAATTGCGAAACGTATAAAAAATGAATAATTAAAACATAATGCCTGTTTAGCTAATCCATTACTCTTTTATGTATTTAGAAAAAAAAACATGACTAACAACAAAATAACGATATTATAAAAAGTAATGCAATTAAGTATGATAGAGAAAAATTACTTAGCAGAATAACTATAAAGAGAAAGAAAATAAATTTTTAGAAACAAATGATTTATAAGTATAATTAGAAAACACTTTCATATTTTACAAAAAAAGTACCTAAGGATTAAAGATATTTTGAAAAAGATATCGTAATTATAACGGTGTTTCTAAAAAACCTTTTCGTAATTATAACTATTACATTATAGGATTTTTTTTAATTACTTTGTGTTTTTTCTTTTCAATAGAGGTATTGCTAGAAAACCTTTTTCATGATTCAGATATGTTTTGCAACACGCAGCAAAAAGTTTTTTATCGATAATTGTAAATAGTTTTATGTAGTTACATAACACGAAACGTATGTTTGTTGCATTATTTGTAAATAATAAGTTTGGGTTCAAAACTTGCATTTGTCAATCTCTAAAATTATATACATGGTAAATACAAATCCTTCCCACTGAGACAGATGGGATTCTTTCTTTCTTTTTTTAATTTTTAGACACATACTGGTTAGAATGACAGCGAGTAAGTCAATATTTAGTAATTTGTGGAATGAAGAGTTTTGTGAAACTTGTCGTATTGCCGTTGTATTAAGTGGTCGAACTTTCTTTGCCGTCTAACGACCCCCTAAGTGAACTATGACATATTTGACTGTCGCAGTGAACATACATTAATATGCGTTCAGTGCAAAAGTGGTTATCTAGATTTTTCAAATTTTTGACTTACTCCACTTTCATTCTAACCCCTCATATATCCAATTTAATACAAATTAAACCAATTGGTATTACTCCTTCTAAGTTTGTTATTTTGATGAGAAAGATAATTTGAAGGGAAATTTTAATTCTAGTTTACCAATTAGGTATTTGAATGGATGTGAGGTAAATATATCAACAATATTAAAAAGTTGTAGTAATCAAAGCTTAAAAATCGCCCATATGCTATATACTATTTCTAACGCTCAAACGACGTTCGAACCCAAACAATTCAGTGAATGCTATGGAGATTTTTTAATATGTCTCACCTATAATAAACAACTTCTAAAACTTTTATTACAATCAAATATTTCTATCAAGTATTAATAATGAACTGAAATTAGAGACCCATTAATAGTACTGTTATTTGAATTTTTAAAGGACTATTATTGTCGAATACACTATAGGAATTTCTTGATTCACAAATTTACCCAATATATTAGCAAAATCAAACAACCGTTTAAAATTATTTCTATTTGGTCCATTATTTAGGACATTATCGTGACAACACAATGCTATAACATTTGATGATACTAAGAAGTAATATATTTCCTAATATATAATATATATAAGCTCAATCAAAGTTTGAACCCGAAATAGTCGATGAATACCACCGACATATTTTTAGTATGTCTAACATACCAAAGCAAAGAACTCCTAAACATTTTATTCAAAATGAAGAAATTTGCGTATTAATTATAAACTGAAAATATAGCTTCATTACTTTAATGTTATTTTGCAAAGAGCCTTTAACTGAAACGAAGTACCGAAACTTGATCAAAACAAACTCATCCGAATTATTTTACCTAAAAAGGAAAAAAATTAAATCAACCTACATCCTAGCCGGAAGGACTATTATATTGTAACAACTCACGTCCATAGATAGTAATCCTTTATCTGAAGTAATTCTTTATCCTTTATTAAACATCACATAATAAAATAAAATTTAGCTAAGTATAGAAACGCATACAGCAATTAAAAAGAAACTTTCGGCAGTTATGTCTTATAGACAGCAATGTAGTAGAATTCTTCTGCGTGTTGTTGAACAATAAAAGCTATGATCACTATATTTCACAGAAAGCATGTTTCAGTGACCTTAGTAATGCATATCAATTTCATCCTGTTTGAAGTAGTACTTTTTAATAAAAAAAATTTAGCTAAGCTTAGGAACGCATACAGCAATTAAAAAGACACTTTCAGCAGTTATGTATTATAAACAAAAATGTAGTAGAATTATTCTGTGTGTTGTTGAACAATAAAAGCTATGATCACTAAATTTCACTGAAAGCATGTTTCAGTGACCTTAGTAATGCATATGAATTCCTTGATGTTTGAAATAGTTATCACTACATAGTATAAAACAAAGTCGCTTTTTCTGTCCATATATCCCTATGTACGCTTAAATCTTTAAAACTACGCAACGGATTTTGATGCGGTTTTTTTTAATAGATAGAGTGATTCAAGAGGAAGGTTTATATGTATAATAACCATATGTTTTGCTTTGCAATTTCAGATAAATCACTACATAGTATAAAACAAAGTCGCTTTTTCTGTCCCTATATCCCTATGTACGCTTAAATCTTTAAAACTACGCAACGGATTTTGATGCGGTTTTTTTTAATAGATAGAGTGATTCAAGAGGAAGGTTTATATGTATATCCATTAAATATTGGAGAAATACTGTTATTTTTGAGGTTTTTAATGTGATGTCGTAAATATTTTCTTTTTTTCCGCTTATACATTGCAAACGCAGGCTGAACCCTACAAGATTTATCAAAATAATGTACTAATTATTGTACACATTAGAAAGGTCTACAGAAAACACAAAGAGATGAAGGTTTTCAAGGTTAACCCGAAGCAAAGCGAGGGAGGGCCGCTAGTTTTTAATAAAGTAAAATTTAGCTAAGCTTAGAAACGCAGACAGTAATTAAAAAGACACTTTCAGCAGTTATGTCTTGTAGACAGCAATGTAGTTGAATTCTTCTGCGTGTTGTTGAACAATAAAAGCTATGATCTCTATATTTCACAGAAAGCATGTTTCAGTGACCTTAGTAATGCATATCAATTCCTTCATGTTTGAAGTAGTTCTTTTTTCTGTGTACACGTCTTAAAGAATTCCTCTTTTTTCTTAGTTGTTAAAATATTTCTCATACATCTCATACACTATATACATAGTTTATAATTTTATGTATTAAAATCTTAGGGAAACTGAGTAATATTTTAACACTTAAAATTAAATATATATTTCAGAAGTATTTTGTGAACTAAGAAAAAAGGAGACTCCTTTAAGAAGATAATTACTTCTTCCTGCTGAAATTTTGCATACAGAAAAAAGTAATTAAAAATATTAATTTCCTGAGGAGATATATTAATTATACGAATGAATCCTACGTCCATAGGTTTTATGCGTCCATAGGCATATAGGAAGCTATTTTTGATATTTATTTGATGTCGACCGCCCTGATGTTTTCTTCGTAAATTATATGTAATACAAGAAATATTAGTTTGAATCGAATCATGCTGCTGAATTAAGGGTTTGTATTTAATATTATATATTATTCTATTTAATTATACTATTTTATAATCCTCAAATGTCTTTATTTTGCCCACGGAACTAATCGCGCAATTCTTAATTTAATGTTGTTTTAACAGTTATACAGGGTGTTCCAAAATACATTGACACAATTTAATATTCAATAAAAGATAAAGCAATTGGCGTACGAGAGTGCAGTTGGGTCGAAAATGCTTCTTATCTGAATTTGTTTTAAGCAAAAAAATAGTTTCAAACATTTCGCATAGATGGCACTGCGTCTGGAAAGTTATCGATTGGGTAGAATACCTTTATACATTACAATGGCGAAAGAAGCACAATGCATGTGCACAGTTTATGCCCAAACTATGGCAACCCACATTCCAGAATTTAACAATCCTCGTCTATCCATCCTCACTCGTCTCATCGAACTCAGGAGAATGAGTATTGTTAAGTGCTGGAATGTGTATTGCCATAGTTTGGACTAAAATTGTCCAAACGCATACGCATTGTGTTTCTTTCGCCATCGTCATGTATAAAGACATAAAGCAACGCCATCTATAAGAAAATTTTAGAACAAATTTTTTATTTCCTTAAACAAAATTACAGATAATAAGATGCATTTTTGTCCAAACCACACTCTCGTACGCCAATTGCTTGATGTTTTATTGAATTTTAAAATATGTAAAGGACTTTTGGGACACTCTGTATTTTAAGTGATTGTCTTATATAGATAACATTCGCAGCGTATTGCTGCGTTTAAAATGACAAACAAACTTTTATTTCATACTAAAGTTTTCTTTTTTTGTTGCCATCTGCTAAGCTGTTTAGAATCTATTACAATTAAAATATATTACCTTTAGGAGCTATTAAGTTGTCCACAGATATTTTCCAATTCCTTGTGCCAGTAATAACATATCGAATAAAACTAGAAATAAGCAAGTTTAACCTTTGTAATTGAGCACGAGACCAGCTTTTAAAAACACTGAATTAAAACAAAATATCATGAAATCAAACATTACAGAGCCAGTAAGTTGCTAAAACGAAGGATGTGACAGACCACGGAAATGATTTGTCTATCTGTGTAGGCACATTATATATATCAAAAATTAATATTTTTTCATATTTAATTATTTTTACTTTTTTCTATCTGTAATAGAAGAAAGTATTGTATTCAAAATAATTTACTTCCGATTTTCGCCGGATTTACGCGCTTTAGGTGTCAGTGATTTCAAAAAACATGTTTTGACAAAATGTAAAAACTGTCTGTCTGTCCTTGTGCCCGCATGTGTGTTCTCATTGTATCATCGAAACGTTTATGAAGTTATGCCTAGAATTGAAACAAATTTTTTCTATGTTTTTGGCTATTGGCAGCAGATCCTTCTTGAATTTGGGGATATTTCGCCGGAACGGGTCGCTGTTATAGCGATTTGTGTTCCATTTTCATTATTGTATCATCGAAAAGTGTGTTTGCATAAAATTAAACCAAATTTTAGTTATATGTTTTTGACTGTCCCAGTTAAATTTGGGGATATTCTGCTGGCAAGGGGCACCGTGATAGCCTTTTAAAATTTTCAAATTAAAAAAAATGTACAAAAAAAGATAAAAATCCTAAAAGTTTTTTTTCCGTTATGTGTGTTCTTGATTCAAGGATTCAGGAGAAAATTTTGTTTTAACTCTATGTTAAAAAATAGCTGAGATATAGTACTTTGAAATTTTAGGGTGGCTGACATTTTGAAACAAAACAGCAAGATCCTTCCATAAACGAGTTTAATTTATGTTTTAGTGAACATGGCTTCTGGCAAATTTTCTTTCATTGTTGTACCCATCGTTCCAACATTATATATTAATATCAGTTTCGAAATCTCGCAAACGGTGCGACATTTGGGGAAATATCGCCAAATTTGGCGACAAAAATATATTGCCATAACTGAAGCCAACTTGTCGATAATTGACTAATTTGGTGACATTCTCATTCAAATTCCATATTGACGAGAACTGGGAATGAATCTTATATAATCAGGTTCCACTCCTTTTAGCTTCATATTTTCCAGTAAAATTAGCGAACATAAATTTAAAAAAAAAACTAAGGAATAGGGAGGCTATCTTTTCTTGCCGGTACAGGCTAGAAGGACTTTCGTAGTTGTGTTGTACATCGGGTGCATCACATCCAGGAACCGGACGATTCGCAAGCAGCTGGCGTACAGCAGAATGAAGAAAATATTGATTTCATTGACGATGTGTTAGCGAATTTTGAAGTATTAACATGTATGAGATAGAAGAAAGTTTTGAAATTGGCACTCCGACCAGTTATGTATTGTTATGCTGTTTCACACGACATTTCATTGTAACATTTTCTAAAATTGCAATTAATTTTTCAATAAATTTTCTGTGACATTGTTTTCTACTATTCAAGGATTAATTTGATAAATTTAATATACATTTCCTGATAAATATCTTGTCTAAAATATATTTCATTAATCACTTAAATTGATACAGTAACATAGACGAAATATTTGTGCACTATAGCCGATATTCATAACAGGGATAATTTGTTTTTCTTGAAATAGATAATTTGTCCCATCTTCTAAATAAAACGTAATTATGCAGGAAAACATCATGATAAATAATTAACGCTATTCCATTTACATGCATTATGAAGGTGTAAAAGTATAATTTAGTGTGTTAGCGTAATTGACACATGAAATATTTATAAAAGTTTCATGATTGCAAATAACTTTATTAACGAGATATTTAAATGAATTAATGAAATGACTAAATGTTTTCGAAACGAATTTGCTTAGTAAAATATTTTCAAACATAATTACTTTCTAATCGTTAAAAATAGCTATTCCTTCTAAAGATTTTGAAACCAAAAGCATCTGAAATGAAAACAAACCGTTTGGCTGATGTTAAATATCAATGTTTAATTAACAGTACGTCATAACTTTTATTTAATTAAGTAGTAATGTTTATTAAATTTCCCCTTTTTTCTGTATGCAGTTCAAAAGGCTAAAGCTACACCATACGAATCAGTACTAATGTGTTTATAAAATGTAGATTCATTTTATATGTTTATATTTGTAACAAATGTACTTTTAAACTTTTTACGTGATACTTTTTATGAACTTATTTGAAAAGCAATATATTGCAGAGACATTACAAAGAAAATATTACCTCTTTAGAGTTATTCAAAATAAAATAATTCAAAAGTAAATAATAAATTATTTAAAATGAAAATATTACCTTATTTATAAATGTTATTATCATACTTATTTATATACCGTATATCCCGGCGTATAATTATATTTTTAGACAAGAAAATTGATCTAATTTTACAAGTGCGCTTCATAAATTAAAAAGGTATAAAAATGAAAGCTTAAAAATTAAGTATAAGAATTGAGATTCTTATATTAATGAGCAAGGAACTATTTCATGATTTTTTTGCTTATTTTCTTTACGTTTGTACTAGCTATTATAATTTTTACTTTTACAGATGCACGTTACATACAGGATATAAAAATGAGAACTTAAAAATAAGCAAAAAAATTAATACTTCTAAAATAGTATTATTAGGATAATACTATTATAGTGTAATACTATTATAGTACAATACTATTATGTATATATTCAATAATATTAATGAGCAAGAGAAGAAGACGTGATTATCTCAGTAATGAAGTGTATGATTCCAAACACTTTGGTGGGATTCAAGAAGATAAGTTTGGCAATAGTGTATGTCCCCATTTTTCATTTCCTTATATTCTTTATGTTTGTACTATTTATTATACTTTTTAATTTTACAGGTGCGTGCTATGCAGTAAGATATAAAATGGAAGCTTAAAAGTTAAGAATACAGATTTGATATCTATCCTATTAAAATCTGTACGCGTATATATCTATGTAACCTCAAAAACTCAGAAACCACAGGGTCCAGGGCTACGACATTTACCACACGGTTTGCTGGTAGGGGGTCCATGCACGATGTTGGCAAAAAATTCGAAAACTTTTTTTTTTTTTTTTTTATGTTTTTGACGAATTTTTGCCATTTTTACCCGTAATTGCGCAAACTCTAACCAGATCTAAATGTTTACTGCAATGTGAGATATACATTTTACGTACGCCACGCTGCAATTCTAGGAAACTGTACCGGGTATTACGATTGTTCTTTTACCTCGCAGGAAAATAATGAGAGATTATTTAATTGCGCTTAATTATTACCTTTTTTTAAAAAAAATAAAGAAAAAACATTTTATCACAAACATCAACAAAATTTTTTATTCTATTGATTACTTTATTCCAAAGATATCGTTTTATCGTCTGCTGCCATAGAAACGTGATAAATTAAATTTCATAATAAAAATGCACAGTAGTAGAAAAATATCTTTCTACATATTACATAGATACATTTGGTTGTACTAATTTTTATTTTGGTTTTAGAATTAAATTCATGAACTCCCGTGCGTAGAACGGGTTAAACAGCTAGTTTCTATATTAATAAACAACAGAAGAAGACGTGATTATTTGAATGAACAGGGGTACGATTCCAAATACATTGTGTGATTCAAGCAGATAGGTTTGGGAATGGTGTTTGTCTCAATTTTACATTTGCTTATTTTCTTTATGTTTGTACTTATTATTATACTTTTTACATTTACAGGTGCACTGCACATTACACACATTGTATAAAAATGAGAGCCTAAAATTAAGCATACAAATTGGGACTTCTATTTTAATGAATCATTATGTTTGGACTAGTTATTATAATTTTTAATGCTCTTGCTTGTATTGTCGTGTTACATATCTCATGGAGGTTTCGTTGCATACAAAGGTGTGCGTGAAATACGACGAATATGACTGAAAATAGAAACATACGGTCTCGAACTGTAAGTGCGCATTATATATCGGAATATACGATATATTATGTTAATTATTTTTTACAATATTTATTTACGTAACAATCTGAATGCACTAACACAATGTTTCTATGTAAAATAAGTTTTAAACTGGAAAAGCGTAAGGGATACAAAGTAAACAACCCCAGAAATAAGAAACAAATAATTTCTTGTGACATTTTAGAATTTTTTTTTACTTTTTTAATCGTGAAATTTATATATCAACAACCATATTTATATATAATATAAAATCGTACTTAAATTTCAATAATTATTACACAGAGTGTTCGTAAACTGTTAAAAAAATTAAGTGGTGATAGTATCTATCAAGACGAACAATGTTTACAATATAAGAGATTACATTTTAAATTATGTATATTTATCATCCCTCTCTCTCTCTTTCTATCTACCTACATGTATGTCTATGTATATCTATTTTTCTATCTATTTGCATGTATGTCTCTCCATATTTTACCACCTATCTATCTATATGTATATCTTTCCATTTTCTTCTATCTATATATACATATATATATAGTTAGATAGATAGATCAATAAATAAATAATTTAATACTGGTTTCGAAATGTAGTTACACAACCCTCCTATTCGTTTCAGGTCATGATTTTTATATACAAATGTTTTATATGGATGTTATATTGCACCTCACACAATGTATAGCGATCTGAGACAGCCCCCCCCCCTCTAAACATTTACGTATGACATCTATGATGGAATACTTGATGTTAAAATTGTTCAAAATAGAAAGAATATGTACAGAACGAGTGTGCACCTGATATTCTGTTTATAATTTTCCCTATTAACATCTTTGAAGAAGTAAATATTAACCCTACACTGCGCAATGATGCATATATGAATCAATAACATTCAACTTTAAAAAATAAATTCAGTTCCACCCTTCCACTATTATTAAACTAAAATATTTGCCTTATGTAATCATGGTTGAACAGATGAACAGTTTAGACAATTCCTGCACTTACTGGTTGACGCCAACTGACTGGGAGTAGCTGTATGTCTAAAACTAAGGGAGCCATAGACGTAGACAATCTAATTGTAGTCGAATCTATATAAGAATAAGCGTAATTAAATTTAAAATAAATAAGCATTTAGGATATGTTTAAAAATAACAAATATAACTAAATTTAAAATCGAATATAGTAATTACAATTATAAAGAGTGAAAAAAGTAAAACGTTCAGTTGCTAAAAACAATCCAGATTAAGGAGGAAGAGTCCAATCGGGCTCTTTTCAATGGTAACTACACATATTGTATTGTTAGTAGTAACAGCATGTATATAAAAGTAAGTAAAAAATAAAGTATAAAAATCTATTTATATATTTTATATTACAGAAGTCTGCAGATAAATAAAGCAGATACTTACTCGTCACAATCTGTGGAATCTAACTGTAACTATGAATATAAGAAAAGTTACATAAAAAAATAGTGCAGTGTAGAGTTATAGTATACCTTTTGGTACAATGAACGACTATAAATCAGAAGTGTCTCATTTTATATTTATGTAGGAATCTGTAAAGCAGATCGTACCAAGAAAATATTTACAATCCCTTAACATGGCTTTAAGTATTTACAATTGGCCTTCATTTAAATCAAATGCAATTTGCATACGGAATGCGTTTTTTAAAAATGAACAGTAATATCTATTTGCTTAAAATTTTACTCAATATTATATAGGTTTATATCCAGATTAATGTAAGAATATAAATTATCTTTACATAAAATGATTTTTTAATAATTTAGGCTAAAATAATTATTACAACATGCCCGTTTGACAGGGTTCGTACGCTTTTACCATAATTTTTTAAAAGAATTTTTCGCGTTATTTAAATGCAGAAAATTATTACATATCCTGAATTAAACGAGGGGTCTACAATTTCTGCTATTTAAATATTAAATAGAAAATTTCTATTAAAAAATTATAGTAAAGGCTTACGAACCCTGTTTGAGTTTTATACTAATTCAGTTGGTATTCAGAATTATTTCGAAGTAATATCTTATACAAAATACTGCATAGATTTTAAATATTTAGTTTAATAAACAATTTAACTATGTTTCTAGAGCTCTAAGTAAAGCAAAATGAATTTCTAAGCAGTGTTTCAATTACACATTTACGACATTAGACAAACTATAATGATTGTACTTAGTGCATAAATAATTATAGTTTAGTTAAGGTAATGCTACTAAGTACGATAAAGAAAAACTAATGAGTTTATTAACAAACAATGTTTATTACAAATTTAATTATTTTGCATCGAAACATTTTGTCGGAAATGCAACATCATAGAATTTAAAAAATATATTCTAGAGAGAAATAATAAATTTAAAACTGAAAATTTAGAATAAAATTTTAATAGAACTCAGTGAATAATTTATATTTTTCATAATTGTCGAAAAAATAATATTACGTGAAATTATAGATGCATCTTTAAAATATATGTAGACGAGTCTTCAAAGCAGTATATAGAGAAGTTTATAAGTTATTTGCGAAAACATACTTCCAAAAGAAAAATTAGTGTAGTGTATGGTTAAATGGAATGAATGTTTATTTTGATACAATAAACAATAACATATCAGAAGTGTCACAATTTATATCGATGTAGAAATCTGTATAGCAGATCGCACCAACAAAATTTTTACGTTCCCTTAACATAGTTAGTTTCAAGTATTCACAACTCGTTTTCGTTTAAATTAAATGCAATTTAGATCAATAATAAGTTTCCTTTAATGTAATTATTTCCGGTTTAGTGAAAATGAATAGTAATTCCTATTTGTTTTACTTTTCACAAAATATTATATAGGTTTATTTCCAGAAATATTAATGTAAGAATATAATTTATCTTTACACACAATGGTTTTAAAATAATTTAGGCTAAATAAAGTAATGCAAAATACTCTTTTGAGTTTTATAATAATTCGGTTGGCATTCCGCATTATTTTAAAATACTATCTTATAGAAAATACTGCATTGTATAAATTTTAAATATTTATAAAATAAACTTGAGTCATGAAAAACAACACTCATTTGAATCAATATTCACATTTGTACTATAATAATTATTTAAAAACAACACAAATGTCATAAAACACATATGCATCATTTAATAAAAAAAAACTTTACCCAAGGTGTTTAAAATTATAGAAGCAAAATAAATTTGAGTCTTGAAAACAACACTCATTTGAATCAATAAGCACCTTTGTACTATATATTTTAAACACCTTAAGTAAAGTTTTTTTTATTAAATGATGCATATGTGTTTTGTGACATTTGTGTTGTTTTTAAATAATTATTTAAATATTTAGTTTAAAACCATTTTAACCTTGCTTCAAAAATTCGAAATAAAGCTAAATGACTTTTTAAGCAGTGTTTTAATTACACATTTGTGACATTAGACAAACTATAATGAATGTACTTAGTACCTAAATAATTATTGTTTAGTTAAGATAATGCTACTAATTATGCTAAAGAAAAAATAATGAGCTTAACCAGTCAAGATAAACATTATCTAAACATCGAACTTAATGTAAGGGTTTTAGAAATAAATGCTGTAGTTTTATTAGGAACAAGATCGGGGATTTTTTTAAGTTATTAATCTGAACAATGCAGCTGTTTTGGTGAGATATTTCTTGGATGGCATTTATTTAGTATTTTATTTTGTATTAATTATGATTGTTTTCTAAGATGTTTGTTTAGTATTTTCTTTCTTGTAATAAATGCAAAACGTAAATTTTTTACATTGTGTAAAGACTATTTTTACCTAATTTATTCTTTTTATAAGATTTTACAAACTATTTCGTTTCAGGAGCTTATGACTGGTAAAAGATAAAAAGTAAAAATCCTTTGAAACATAGGAATATGAAATTTTATCCAATCAGCAATGTTTATTAACAAACAATGTTTATTACAAATTTAATTATTTTGCATCGAATCATTTAAAAAAGAAATGCAACAATATAGAATAAAAAAATATATATTCTAGGGAGAAATAATAAATTTAAAACTGAAAATTTAGAATGAAATTTTAATAGAACACAGTAAATAATTTATATTTTCCATAATGGTCAAAAAACTATATTACGTTAAATTATAGATGCATCTTATAATATACTATCTGTTACCCGTGATTTCTTTCACGTAACATTGAAAAAAGAATAAATGCAAAATATTTCACTCTCGATAATTGAAAACATAAATAATTAACGAACCCTTTATCACATTTCATAGAAGACAATGCGGTATTTCTTTGTTATAGGGGCCTTGACATAACTCAGCATTAAAAAAGTTAAATTTTGTGCCAAATAATCTCGAAAATGAAACTGCAACCAATGAAAAAATGGGAACCAAATAAAATGGTGGAAATCGACAAATTGGGTAAAATCAAATGTCAATTTTACCAGATAAACAAGTTTACTTTAAACGACTATGTGTAACCTTTTAACAGCTATCCTTCAAAAATAATTAATTGGAAATAGTGTATGCTTTTTCGTTAAATCCAATTCTTGTAAATAGGGAGCAATAATTTGTACATCTCATTGCAAGGAGCTTAAATTTGCCTCTTTGGTTTAATCGGTAGCTGACACAAATCTTGATTTCTAAACGATGATATGTTGACAGACGATTTCTGTTCTGCAAAATAACTTGATTCATAAAGTTTAAATATGTGGATATATGTTTTTATTTTTCAAAAATTTTACTGTAATCAAGATTTTGTTTTCACCATCTATTCAAATTGAAAATAAATTATTTTTTCAGTTTTAATGAGAAAATGGCGTGAAAAATATATTAATCCGTTTTATTTCTCTATTTTATCCACAAAAAGGGAGCAATTTAGTTGCCCTTTTTAAAGAAATTTAGTTAACATTTACAAAAAAGAAAAAGATAATAATATATTAGAATTTAATTCAAAATTTTAAATTCTTAGAGTTTATATGACACCCTCGGATCAACTATAACCGGTTGTTAACTAAATCGCATTAAGTTCGATAATCTAAGAAGAGTATTTACGAAATACAAACAGACGATCTGATTCTAATATAATAGATTCGTGTTAATTTTTGATTTCCTAATAATATTGATGTGAATTTTGACAGAAAACGCTCATCTGTATGTAACTAATATTTTCTTGCTTAATAGTCAGTATAGTTAAACAAATGTTTAAATTTTTTATTTTAAATATAGCGTGAAACTTATCTACTTTCTATACTTACTTATACTTCTATCATTAATGTATAAAATTCATTCACGCTCCTTTAAAAACATATTTGAAAATTCTCGTTTCATTTCAAATATGACATCAGTTTGCTCGCAGAGAAATCTCTTTTAAATGGTATAATTCTTATTAATTTTCGTTTACTCGCAATCATAACGGGAATTTTGGCAGAAAACTCACATCTGTATCTGACTGATTCATTCAAGCTTATTAATTAGTAGTGATGAAAAATATTTCAGTTTTTCATTTTAAATATGACGTCATTATCCCTCTACTTTCATTATATACTGATTTTCACGCTCCTTTTATTATTACGAATATTTGAAAATTCATGTTTTATTTCCAAAATGACGTCATATTTACCCAAGCCAAGGAGGATCCTTTTTATAGTTCCATGGTCAGATATATTTTCTTAATAATACAATTATTGTTCATTTTGTCTTCTAATTATAGCGCAATCTTTGCTAGAAAACCTCTTCTCAACGTAAGCGACAATCATACTTCCTGTATAAAAAGAAACTCTCCATATTTTTCTTTCAAATATTACAGCAATTCATCTTCTTTTCAATTCTTTTTAAATTTTTTTTTCACGTGGAAATCGTTAAATTGAAAATTAATTGTTGGGGAAAATATTATTTCATGCTTTGTATTTATTCGCCACGATAATGCTTAGCAACGTAAAATGGTTAAGTAAATTTTGCAGGAAAAAAATTCATTGATTCTCTATGAAAATAATGAAATTTTGAATTATTAAAAAATATATATATGAAAATACTAAATAACACCTACCCTATGTTCATTTCTGTGTTATAATCCATCTATATGGAAAGATACAGGGCAATTAAATCCCCCGTTTTCTTGTTTACTTCAGCCAAACATTCACACACACAATCACATTTATAATATTATTAGGATAGGATGTAGAAGAGTCTTCAAAGCAGTATATATAGAAGTTTATCAGTTATTTAAGAAAACATACTTCCAAAAGAAAAATTAGTGCAGTGTAGGGTTAAATAGAATGAAAATACCTTTTGATACAATGAACGATAATAAATCAGAAGTGTCACATTTTATATCTATGTAGGAATCTGTATAACAGATCACAATAAGAAAATATTTACAATCCCTTAACATGGCTTTAAGTATTTACAATTGCTTTTCGTTTAAATCAAACACAATTTACACAAAGAATTCGTTTCCTTTTAAGTAATTCTTTCCGGTTTTGTAAAAATGAAAAATAATTTCTATTTGTTTAAGGGTTTACAAAATAGTATGTAGGTTTATTTCCAAAAATATTAATATACTCGTTCTTTTCCTTTGGTAAATTTGGTTCGTACCGGAAAATTATCATTTATTATTACACATTAATTCCGATATCGAATGTTTAATAATTGACGGGCAGAATTTTCCGGTTTGTTTTCCCAAACGGAAGGAACTTACCGAACAACCCAATAAGAATATAAATTATCTTTACGCAAAATGATTTAAAAAATAATTTTGGCTAAATAAAATAGTGCAAAATGCAATAATTCGGTCGGCATTCAGCATTATTTTGAAATAATATCTTATACAAAATACTGCATAAGTTTTAAATATTCAGTTTAAAAAATATTTTATCTTTGCGTCGAAAGTTCCAAATAAAGCAAAATGTCTTTCTAAGCAGAGTTTCAATTACACATTTACGACATTAGACAAACTATAATGAATGTACTTAGTACCTAAATATTTATTGTTTAGTTAAGGTAATGCTACTAATTAGGATAAAGAAAAAATAATGAGCTTAATCGGCCAAGATAAACATTATCTAAACATCGAACTTAACGTAAGGTTTTAAAAAATAAATGCTGTAGTTTTATTAGGAACAAGATCGGAAATTTTTTGAAGCAATTAATCTGAACAATACAGCTGTTTTTGAGAGATATTTCTTGGAAAATATATTTATTATTTTATTTGATATTAATTATGATCGTTTATCTAAAATATTCGTTTTCTATTTTTTTTTAAATGAATGCAGAAACAAAAATATTTTACATTGTGTGAAACATACTTTAATCTAATTTATCCTTTTTATAATGTTTTACAATCTGTTTCTTTTCAGAAGCTTATGACTGGTACAAGATAAAAATTAAAAATACTTTGAAAAATAGGAATATGAAATTTTATCCAATCATCAAAGTTTATTAACAAACAATGTTTATTACAAATTTAATTATTTTGCATCGAAACATTTTGCCGGAAATGCAACAGCATAGAATTTAAAAAATATATTCTAGGGAGAAATAATAAATTTAAAACTGAAAATTTATAATAAAATTTTATTAGAACACAGTAAATAATTTACATTTTTCATAATTGTCAAAAAAAGAATATTACGTTAAATTATGTATGCATCTTTAAAATATGTGTAGAAGAGTCTTCAAAGCATTATATAGAGAAGTTTATAAGTTATTTTCGAAAACATACTTCCATAAGAAAAATTAGTGCAGTAATAGTGCAATAATAATTAGTGAAGTGTAGGGTTAAATAGAATGAATACACCTTTTGATACGATGAACGACAATAAATCAGAAGTGTCACATTTTATAACGACGTAGGAATCTGTAAAGCATATCGCTCCAAGAAAATATTTACAATCCCTTAACATGGCTTTAAGTATTTACAATTGGTTTTAGTTTAAATCAAATGCAATTTACATAAATAATACGTTACCTTTTAAGTAATTACAGTGAAACTTCTCTGTAAGGGCCACCTGCCGTTCCATTGAAAATTGGCCCTTATGAGGGGTGGCCTTTGAATAGGGGTGACAAAAAAAACTAAAATAAGGAAATCAAAACCTATATAGGGGTAAAAACTGTTTATTAACATTTTAAAACTCTATACATGATTGAAAAATGTTTCTATTGAAGTTTGTTTACTTTTCATAAATTTTTCGTAGACAATTTTAGTTTCTAATTGTTTTTTGTTTTTTTTTACTTTATGAAACAAATTACTTAAATTTGGATCATTTAATAATACCTTAGAATGAGATATTAGTTTATTTATTTTTGTTAGCATTTTCTGGCAGGATATATTCACAGCTGCTGACTCATCAGACTCATTATCATTATCTGAATTAGACTGAACTCCTAAAATAAAAAATAAAAAAAAAATTTTGAAAGTAAAAAGAAAAAAAAACAATTTTATTAAGTTTAAACAATTTTTTTTAATAATTTTACCTGTATCTATCTATTTCATCTATAATTATTTTCTCCCAATATTTTGATAAATCCTTATAGCATTGAACGACATTTTCATATTTATCTGGATCTGGATCCTATTCAATTTCAGCAGCTTTCGAAAGTAGAACCTGTTTAGGATTTAAGGCACCTGTGAAAAAAAAATGGCCTTTATGAGGGGAGGGTGTTGCCCCTAATAGGAGTAAAGTTAACATTATGTCTATGGGGAAAATTTTCATTCCTAAAAATATTGGCCCTCAATAGAGGTGGCCCTTGAATAGGGGTGGCCTTTAAAAGAAGTTTTACTGTATTTCCGTTTTTGTGAAAATGAAAAGTATTTTTTAATTTGTTTAAGATTCTACAAAATATTATATAGGTGTATTTCAAGAAATATAAATGTAAGAATATAAATTGTCTTTACACAAAATCATTTAAAAATAATTTAGGCTAAATAATGTAATGAAAAATGCTCAATTAAAATGAGTTTTATAATAATTCGATCAGCATTCAGCTTTATATTGAAATAATGCCTTACACAAAATACTGCAAAAGTTTTAAATGTTTAGTTTAAACACATTTTAAATTTACTTCGAAAATTCGAAATAAAGCTAAATGTCTTTCTAAGCAGTGTTTCAATTACACATTTACCACATTAGGCAAACTATAATGAATGTACTTAGTACCTAAATAATTATTGTTTAGTTAAGGTAATGCGACTAATTATGATAAAGAAAAAATAATGAGCTTAACCAGCCAAGCCAAGATAAATATTATCTAAACATCGAACTTAATGTAGGGTTTTTAGAAATAAATGCTGTAGTTTTATTACAAACAAGATAGGGGATTTTTTAAGCAATTATTCTGAACAGTACAGCTGTTTTTGAGAGGTATTTCTTGGAAAATTATTTATTATTTTATTTTTTATTAATTATGATTTTTTATCTAAGATGTTTGTTTTCCATTTTTTGCAATGAATGCAAAACGAAAATCTTTTACACTGTGTAAAACATATTTTAATCTAATTTATCCTTTTTATAATATTTTATAAACTATTTCAAATCAGAAATTTGTGATTGTTAAAAAATAAAAAGTAGAAATCCTTTGAAACTTAAGAATATAATTTTTTTTTCCAATCAGTATAGTTGACTAAAATTTTTTAACAAATTTAATTATTTTGCCATTGAAACATTTTAATGGAAATACATCAGAATAGAATTAAAAAATATGTATCCTAGGTAGAAATAATAAATTTAAAACTGTAAATTTAGAATAAAACTTTAATAGAACACAGTAACTAATTTATATATTTCATAATTGTCAAAAAAGAATATTGCGTTAAATTGCATATGCATCTTTAAGATATGTGTATAGGAGATTTCAAAGCAGTATATATAGTAGTTCAGAAGTTATTTGCTTTTACAGCGACAGGTATTTCATGGATTCTTGTTATTCTTTCGACGGTATTTCATGGGGATTGTTTACTATCGGAAAATGTTCCATTTCTTCTGGACAGAATTGAAGTGAAATATAAAATTTGAAAAGTTTTTCAAGTTTTTTTCCTTTTTGAAATATTTGAATATTTTCACGAACTGACAGTTTTTTGTGAAGATTCTCATTGTCTAATTTTTGAAGGTTTTTATCCTCAAAAAAGCTAGTTTTTTTTCCATTAACAGTATAACGACTTCGTTTTTTTATATGTGACCAATATTAAACTTTTAATAGTCAACTGCACTGTTGTTTCTGTATAAACAAATATATATTGAGCTTTTAGCTCATTGGAATATCATCTTACTTATAATAAAATCCAAAGGCGAGAATCTGTCTGTAACGGTACCGGGCTGTACCACTCTGATCTGCGAGTCGACCGTAGTTAAACGCCATGTTAGGCTTACTGAAAAAGATATGCTAACACATAACCATTAAATGATAATTTCTTCTACTTGAAATAATGTCTGTTCAGCATATTTTCGTATAAAACATGTGTATCATATCCAGTTATAATGTTTTAAGTTTTAAATTAAAAATAACCGATTAAACATCCGATTACCTGATGTAAACAAACAAATAATGTTGCCATTCAAAAACACAAATTCCATATCTATTCCATGAATGACTCTTTGAACGTTTCATTAAAAAATCCGATTATGCTCTTAAAATATTCGTAAAAGCATATTAAAGTCTTTAAATAATTTAAAGGATTTTTTAAATTTATTTCTGTAAGCATTTTATTCCTCTAAGTACTTTTTCAGAAATAGCGATGATACCTTTCGAGGCTTTGCGATGATCTACCGGTATTTTAGATATATTTCTTAAATACTGTTCTGGCGCCACCTATTGACAATAAATACAAATTATACCTTTGGAAAAAAAAATAATAATACAACTTTATTATAATTTACATAATAATAAAGTTGTAAAATAATATAAAATGTACATAAGTATATTTTTAAAATAAAAAAATTCAGGATGTATTGATTTATTACAAGATCAACTTTTTTTAATGATTTAAATTATTTTTATTATTAATTTTGAAAGGGAAATATTTGACTTTGTGTAAAAATTAATGCATTCTTTTAGATTATGAAGAAACTAAAAGATCGTTTTCGTATTATTGAGAGCGAAAATTAATACCTATAATTTACTTACCATAGTTAATTATTGAGACCTTAATTAATTATTGAGATCGTTATTAGGATTAAGCTTTTATTTATTCAGAAAAATATTTGGAAATTTTGAGTAGTAAATCAAAAATAAAGGAAAAGATTACGTTTCGTAAAATTTACCATTAACATAAGGTATGTACATTCAGGATGTATTGAATTATTACAAGATCAACTTTTTTTAATGATTTAAATTATTTATATTATTAATTTTGAAAGGGAAATATTTGACTTTGTGTAAAAATTAATGCATTCTTTTAGATTATGAATAAACTAAAAGATCATTTTCGTATTATTGAGAGCGAAAATTAATACCTATAATTTACTTACCATACTTAATTATTGAGACCTTAATTAATTATTGAGATCGTTATTAGGATTAAGCTTTTATTTATTCAGAAAAATATTTGGAAATTTTGAGTTGTAAATCAAAAATAAAGGAAAAGATTACGTTTCGTAAAATTTACCATTAACATAAGGTATGTACATTCAGGATGTATTGAATTATTACAAGATCAACTTTTTTTAATGATTTAAATTATTTTTATTATTAATTTTGAAAGGGAAATATTTGACTTTGTGTAAAAATTAATGCATTCTTTTAGATTATGAAGAAACTAAAAGATCGTTTTCGTATTATTGAGAGCGAAAATTAATACCTATAATTTACTTGCCATAGTTAATTATTGAGATCTTAATTAATTATTGAGTTCGTTATTAGGATTAAGATTTTAATTATTCAGAAAAATATTTGGAAATTTTGAGTTGAAAAACAAAGATAAATAAAAATATTACGTTTCGTAAAATTTACCATTAACAGTAATATTTACCATTAACCCTGAACTTAACGGTTCAGGTCAGTTTTGCTTATTGTCGATAAACAGTATATGAATATTTTTATCAATTATTTAAAATTTTAACTGAAAACCCCAATTTCTACCCACCGTCCTAGGACGGGCATTTACACTAGTTTAAGTATAATATTCATTATAAAAGTTAAAAGGTTTTTCAAAAGAATAGTAGTGGTATTTCATAAAACGAATGGCACAATATACATATATTTAAAACATATATATTTATTTCAAAAAGCGTGTTAAAATTCATATGTCGACTTAGAAATGAACATTTAAAATACCGCTAAAATCCCATAAAACTGAACGATGTTGCTTCTATTAATGTTGTTTCAAACATGGAAATCATTCCATTTATAAAGCAGATTTATATCTTCCATGCGTTCATTATTTTTGTCTAGTATGTGGGGACAACAAATTGATCTAAATGACAATGAAACTAGTCGTTGGGGGCCACCGTAATACTTACCCATCATGGATATGCGTAATGTAAAATATTAAAATAAAAATGTGTAAACTACTTATAAAATGCATTGCAATTCAAATAAAATCGTGGCTTGATGACGTCATAAACTTTGAAGGCTCGATTACTGAATTGCTTGAAAGAAACATCCTTATAACTCCAAAAATAATAATCCTATTAACTGGCGGTTTATTGCATCTGATTAAGCGTCAAATTTCCAATTAAAATATATCTTTTAAGTGAAATTTGGATGAAATACAGGGTCATGAAAAATCGAAGAGTGTGGAAATAGGATTCCAAATATCTCGGCAACTCATTATCCGATCGACTTCATGCTTTATGCAAAATTTATGTTTTTTATTGTCTTTTATATTCATTTCTTAAAATAACCAATTTCGAAAATTTTTATACACCTTTTATCAGAGCGAATATTTCGAGAGTCCGAAAAAAATAGTTCCGGTTAATCGAGGTTATTGAAATGAAATAGGCTTCTTCCCATTATTACATTCTAAGTACATACCAAATTGCAAGTCTCTATCTCAATTTGTTCGGGAGATAGAGCGTTTACAGACACACAGACACACAGACGGACGGCAAAAATGTTTTTTCTAAAAATATGTTTTTCGGTATCTCCAGTGTCTGAAACGTGTAAATCCGTCAAAAAAAAATTTCGATTTTCAAAACGATTACAAGACTTACCCTATACTACGTACGTATGTACGTACGTATGATGGGTAAGTAAAAGACAAAATTATTTCTTACAAGGAAAGAGATATTTTAGAGAGAGTAATTGCTGAAATGTTTACCAAATCTCATGGAGTTCATTTAAAATTTCGATGCTGGAAAAGTCATAAGATTTGAAAAAGGAGTCTGTAGAACCTCAAAAATTTACTTCAATATGGAAAAGAAATTTCGTAAAGTACATTTTGCAACAAAAAGCTATAAGTAGACTTATTCCAAGTCAAGCAGTTTTCCGTATTTGGCCTTCAATGATATCGAACAATTAAAAGTTCTAAAAATTTGAAATGATTATTGCAAAAGTCCGGCCTAAAATGACTGATAGACACTAACTTGGTAGTTTGTCATAGACCCGATACCAAGTGTCCTGTAATTCTGAATTTGAACTAAAATACATACTTGTTTTTAAAATTTATACGGTCTTAAGGGGTTGTGTCAGTATTGGCATGGCCTACGAGAAGAACTACTAAAAGGCAAAACAGCTGCTGTGGGTAGGCTATGGGAGGGTTGGTTGATTTATGATGGCCGAATATCTACTCGAGGGATATAGGGCCTAGGGGGACTGCCCTCCGCGGGCGTCTTTCTAACGGATCCTAACCCGTATTTACGGCAAGGTTCGAAGAAAACCACGAAAAACTACGAACGCTTAAGGTAGACTAACATTCATTAAGATACAACTAAATGTAAATATATTGCTTGGAGGTGCGTAAAAACATACATAAAAAACATTTAAAAGCACATTAAAGTCCTTTTAAAAAATTCCAAAACGTTTTCAACCAAAACCCGGTCATCATCAGTGGAAAAACTAATTCTGTTGAGTTGAGTTGTTACCTCTTTGCGTTTTCTTGCTTGCCCGGAATAAACTATTTCACTTCAAGGGTTTGGAAAAAAAAAGGTGGGATGGGAAAGGTAATCAATGATGCATTAATTCATTCCGGACTGCGTGGATATCATATGATAATACATCGTTACAGACTATTTCTTTTTTAGACATTATTTCTAGAGACTCTCTTATAATTGCTTCCAGGAGATTATTTGTGCGGAATATAATTTTGGATCTATTGAAATCAACTTTTATAGGTTCAGTTTGCGCTAATCTTGCTAAGGCAGTGTGGGGCAGTGTTTTTACGCACCTTCAAGAAATATATTTACATTTAGTTGTATCTTAATGAATGTTAGTTATTAAACAAGGTGAATTTTCACTGAAATTTTAACTTTTATTGGTTAAGGTAGACTTTCGGTGTTATGGAAAAACAACCATAGTGTTTCCAAGAAGCCGAATGGACGCTATTTTTTATATAGATATTTTGAAAAATTGGAAAATATATGAGCTTTATCTTGATTATTTAATCAAAATACTTCAATCCACACCGCTAATAGTATCTGATTGCATTTTATGAGCCATGGGATTCATGTAGCGGACTGGCCATCAATTTTAAATGATTTAAATCCTATCGAGAATGTTTGGAATTTACTAGGTCAAACAATGTAATAAAAAAATTACTCAAATGTTGCCAATTTACGGACTCCTACAGCTTGTGAATGGGAACCAAATACAAACATATTAACCAAACATACTAAAGACAAACACTTTGTTCATTTATTGCCTGAGCATATTTGCGCTGTTATTCAGAACTTGATGATCATAAAAAATAATAAATACAGTGGTTATATCATTGTTTGCAGAAAATATGCAAATCATCACTTATTACATTGTGATACTTTTACTTGGAATTCAGACAATACGTAATTGCTCCCGTTTTTATAATAAAATGCAAAATTTTTAGCAAATGCCTTTTGTTGTGTTTCTGCTCTCAAAATCTAGTGTGTCTATATCATTATGAAACGTGGTGTAATGCAGTTTATTTCATGCATGCATGTGCATAAACTAAATACAGCTCTTATAAATTTTAATTAATTCTCAAATAAATGTTATTTTATATTTTCCTTCTTTAACAATATTCGAAACTATAAGGTTTAAACTATTCATAGATTTTCAAACATAAACAAATATCATGAGATTTTTTTTAATGAGGTAGTGTATGATTAATATTTCAAAGAAAAATATACATATTTAAAAAATATCTAGAAGTAGTTACAAAAAGATTTATTTTTTATACAAATAAACATTTTATTTTAATATACAAATAAACATTTTTTAATATATAAATAAACAATTTTTTAAATCGTGTATTAAAATCATTTATTTCTTTAAAAACTATTTACTATTCTGTATAGATATACAATATAATTAAAAAATTCTTCATAGTGCGAAAATTTTTAAATCTTTAGAATTCTGAATGAAAAATTACCATTTAGCTATAGGCAGAAATTTATGCCCAAATTTATAAAGAATTCCACGAACTGAAATAATCTTACTTCGACACAAAAGTATAATTAAACATAAAAGATAATCTTAATTTAATGTGAAATACATGTCCCATAAATACACTAGTTATTAAATCAAAATTCAATCTTATGTAAAATTACCGAAACCATTATGCAGTCGTAATTACAAAAGAACGTACACCATCAAAGGAATAGTTGTTATAGTATAAACTTATTCGAATGCCTTTATATTTATAAATTAAACATTATGAAAAATGTTTTGCTTTATGCAGAATAATAACAATAAAACTTATTTCAAGAGTGCCTCGAGTAAAAGTTAACTATTGTGGAAATTATTAAGTATATATATAAATATATATACTAAATTTCAACTTATTTCATTTTGTAGTACAAGAAAATTAAATGTGTGATAGTAATAAAATATATAAACAGACACGTGAAATTCCAGTTTGGAGTAGCTACAGTTCAATTTTGGCAGATATTTATTTATATACATATATGAAGAGAAGCAATGTTTATATAAAATATTATATATTATATATATATATATAGAATATTTATTGTTGGTACCACTTAACAGTTCAACTTTAGTTATTAACCAGATATCTTAAAATTAAAGTTTTAATCCAATAATCAAACTTGATTATTTGGACTTTAATATGAAAACAAAACTTGTCAGAAGAGAACGTGTCAAAACTTGTTAGAAGAGATGAGACAACAAATTTCAAGAAATGGGGAGCAGAATTTGCTGTGTACAGCAAAAATACAAAGGGGACAGACAAACCAAAATTAAATGTCGGTGATAAGGTTTTTACAGAGAATTTTAGGAGTTCTGATTCACTTGCTGAAAAATACATTGATCCTTGGGAAATAATTAAAATTGTTCGTAATGTTCGTTATGTTGTATCTAGAATTGTAATTAATAATCAAAATGTGCAAAAAAAATTTTCATGTCAGTAATTTTTTCTTGCAAAAACCTGTAAGACCTAATATTCAAAATTGTATTTTAATCTTAATCTGGCAATTTATTACAAATTTCAAATGTTGTAAATTTAGTATGTCTTTGTTCATTTAAAAATTTCTTAATTTTTATACCATCTTTATAATCAAACTTTTTGTATCCATGCTTCCTGGTAATCTATACTTCTGTAGATGTTAAGCCAATGAGACGTTTTTAATTTCTTCTTTGCATGACTTAAGCTGGCTGGTCCGTTAGGTTAGAATAGTGGCATTAATCTCCATGTTGTTATGGTAATACGTTTTCTCAAAATATGTGTAATTTCTAAAAAGATAAATATTACTATTTTTCAATTCTGATAAAATCTTGAGTTTAAAGGTATATGTAATAATCAAAAAAGAAAGCTAGCTATCAATATACATCTATCTATATAGATAAAAAAGAATGTTTTCAAAATTAAATTCTCAGTATGTAACTTAAACTCATGATTTCTTAAATGTTTTATTGTGTATTAGTTTAATTTTCTTCTTAAAATATATTTCTGAAAAATATTAAAAAGTAATTATTTCAATTCGTTTACAATCAAGTTCAAATTTAACTTAATCTTTTGACCATCATGCTTTCTGTATACTTCATTTTCGAAATGTTAAGAAATTTCTTCAATCAGTGTCAATCTCTAAAACAATTTTGGCAATTTCATTTAAATCTTCAAAGCTTCTACTTATTTTTTTTTCTCTTTATGTGCATTTTGGTGATTTATATTTATTGTTTGTGCGTTTATATCTATGTATTTAGTATTGTAAATGCTCATTTTTGGTATCAATTGAAGAAAAAGTGTTTCTGAAGTGTATAGTGATAGTAGTGTTTCAAAAGTGTATGGTGGTTATAGTGTTTTAGACAATTCTTAGGACAGTTGTTGAGTAACTTAAATTTTGTTCAAGATTGTATGGCGAATTATTTCCCATTCTGCATGGACTCTGTAGTAAATGCAATTTTTTTTCTTTTCGACATGAGATACACGTCTTATTTTCCGTATGGCGGGAGGAGATGTAGAGAAAAAAGTCCCTACATGTTTATTTAAAAACCTATTTCTTCACAAATAAAACCAGCATTCAGCGTATAGAGCACTGCCATTCACTAAAAAGCAAGCTAGCTTTACGACAGCCACCTACTCTAACTTATAATGGTACTCTATTCTGCAGGCAGTTCATTTCTTTCTGCCGTAACGCGCGAGTCGAGGAGTAAGGGTACAGTGCCTAGAAGTAACTAGTGTGCTTATCACCAATACAACCATAATAAAAAAAATGTGTCAGAAAGGAGGAAAACCAGATTCTCCGTGAGAGGGCGTCGAGTTCCCACCGTGGTTATTTACATTTGAAGTTTTATTTAAAAGGCTTGATCCTAATGTGAGTTTCGATATAATTACCGCTATATTTTCAAACAAACTATTCGAATTTTTCTATTTCTCTAATATTTTTAAGTAAACATATATTATAACATATACTATGCTTCTTTAATGATAAATTAATATGGATAATTCCACAAATACTACGAAAAGAAAAGCTGATCGAACATGCTTCGTTCCTGGATGTTCAAGTGGATATAAAAGTAACAAAACTAAAATAACTCTATTTTCTACCCCTAAAGACAAAAACCAATTTGAAAAATGGTTAAAAGTCATTCCTCGAGCCGATAAAGACTTGAACCAATATTCAGTTGTGTGTGAATCGCATTTTGATGAGCGATTTATTGAGAGGAGTTACAAATACACGATTTATTAATTATTGATATCCTAACTTTTCAATTTATTTTAACATGACTATTTTGTTTCATTACTATGCTTTCATTGAATTATGGTTTTAATACATTCACAAAATCAATTTCTTACTTTTTGTAGGGTGTCTATTACTGGAATTAAAATTGTTTTATTTATTTATTTTATTAAAATTTTGATTCACATTGGGAAATGTGACTATGAGAATGGTTAAATATTGTTGATAGATTAATGTAATATTTAAAAAAAAAAAAAACTAAAATATAATAAAAATTATTAATTAAAAGAATTTTTTTAAAGGATGATTAGCACATCTACCCCAATTTAAAGAAAATGCATTCTTGTAATACTTTCAGGAGAATAATTTTTTTTCTAGATTTGAAAGAATCATAGATTTCTCATTTGATGTTTTGCTGGTGTACCTTAAATTATTTTACCCAAAACTACGCTCTGAAACAACAGAAATGTTTAACAACTAATCATTATTAATTAAATTTATTATAGCTTGAAATGTTTGGAGTTTGAATTTACATAGATGTGTTATACAATTATTTTAAATTTAGTATTTTAACTTTTCTATCTAAAATAATTAAAATAGTAATTTTGTGATAATGGCAATAAATAGTTTAAACAATGAATTCTTATCATAAATATTTTATTAATTATTGATATTCTAACTTTTAAATTTATTTTAAAATGACTATTTTGTTTCATTAGTATGCTTTCATTGAATTATGGTTTCAATACATTCACAAAATCAATTTCTTACTTTTTGTAGGGTGTCTATTACTGGAATTAAAATTGTTTGATTTATTTCTTTTATTAACATTTTGATTCACATTGGGAAATGTGAGTATGAGAATGGTTAAATATTGTTGATAGATTAATATAATATTTAAAAAAAAAAACTAAAATATAATAAAAACTATTAATTGAAAGACTTTTTTTAAAGGATGATTAGCACATCTACCCCAATTTAAAGAAAATGCATTCTTGTAATACTTTCAGGAGAATTTTTTTTTTCTAGATTTGAAAGAATCATAGATTTCTCATTTGATGTTTTGCTGGTATACCTAAATTATTTTACTCAAAACAAAGCTCTGAAACAACAGAAATTTTTAACAACTCAATTTACTCTTAGTTTGTTAAGTGGGTGTAAACAAGTTATGTAATAATAAATACCGATTGAAAAGTTGTCAAAATAGGGATAAAATAATTTAACTGTATAAAAAAGGACATGTTTTTACAACAATTCATCGTAGTATGATGTATTTATCCAATATATTGTTTTAGAAATAACTAAATATTGTTGGAAGAAAAACGTCCTATGATAAATTTTGTAACTATTCGATTTCATTACAATTAGTTGTCATGAAAGCAGTTACATTTCTCCCCAACTGCATTTTCATTATTAGAATTTTTTTTTCTTGTTTATTTTTTATCTAGAGCATTGTAAAGTACTGATTTATTACCGAAAAAATTAGATTTAAAACGATGTTTATGTACAAACGAAAGTTACCATAGCCGCGGTGAGAACACTAGCGCCATCTATCCGCGTCCTCTATTTCAGAGATATAATTTTGACGCCGATAACAACACTATTTACTTCTAGGCACTGTAGTAAGGGGTAGAAAGTGAGTTTTCCCTCAGCTATTCTTCCACGGATTGGCAACTCTAACAAGAGGCAGTTTAGGAGGGCAATCTTCTGCGTGCGGGTAGTTCAAATAGTATACCTTTTAAGTTGCTCCTCACTCAGCTGACCATGTCTGTAGTTGGCCCGTTGTTGATTTTTGAGTTGTGTGAAAGAACATCGAATATTAGTAAAGTTATGTGCAATAATGATCATCTCAAGAGAACTACGCATTAATTCTACAATGAATAGAAGTTTGATTTGCTGAAGAAAATTCTCTGGTGCTCTGAGGTGTTCAAGCCTTGGAATTCTCATCCAGAGATCTCCCATGCTCGTGTGTAGAGTTTTGCAGTTTGATAGATCGGAAAAGAAGCCCAAGTTTTGTGTGGAATTCCGTACGTTGTGGTTCATCGCAATAAGTTTAATCTGAAGATATTTTTTAATTAAAGTGTTGAAATGATCTTAAATGAAGCAAGTGCAAAAGATAAGTACAGCGTGAAGGTTTTCCCACAGTGATAATTGAATAAAGTGAAAGTGAATAAAAATAGTGCTAGTACCACGAAATATGAAAAATAACAAGTAGAAATATAAGAGTGAATTTTTTATCCGAGGCTGCATGAAGGAGATGCAGTAAGATAACGAATTCAAGTCTTAAATTTGAGTTGTAGTAAGAAAAAAATGAAAATCTTGCCGTGTAGTTTAATAATTTATTTATTTATTTATTTATTAATTTTGGTTTCGAGTACTAGAAATATATATATATACATATGTGTGTGTGTGTGTGTGTGTGTATTCGAATTTCCAGTATGAATGCATATTTTTTTTCCCGTTAAATTCAATTCTTCATGTTTTATTATTTCATGTCTTCCCTTTTCGAAATAAATGATCCAAATTGCACTTTCTGAGAATTTTTGGTATTTTAATTAAGTGTTCATTTCTTTTGGTTTGAAAGGTAATTATTAAAAATTTGAAATTTCATTCTCATTATTACCACTATATAAAATTGATCATGTGCAAGATATTAATAATAATCTTCATTAATCAAAAGGTTTAATCACAACACTTCATTTTCTCTTGCTGTTAATTATCAATTATATTTCTTTTTCCAGTCTCTGAAGTTAATAATAATATATTGATAATTAATAGCAAGAGGTCTATCTTCAATATAGGGTTCAGCCCAATAGTAGGCACAAACAAACCAAAGAAAATTGCTTTAATTTAATACAAATGATAAGAATTCACGATAAGGCTACACTGGTACACGGCTTCACTGATGACTTGAAAATAGTCTATAGTTAGAGGCATTAACATTAGAGGATTGGATACGGAACCCAGAGAAGTGCGTGAAACTCTATACAATTTTCAAAGCCTATTTTTTTAATTCAAATTTAAAAGTGCCCATTACATCATTACTGGTATATTTTTCACCACTGGTACCGTTATTTTAAATATATTTGCTTGTAGATATGATAACATGTATTTGTATTTTAACTAAAATTTATCGAAATTCAAACACATATGGCGAAATGCAAATTTTCACCTTACATTCTTTATAAAATATAAATATGAAATTCGATAGATCTCATTGTTACCTAATAGGTGACATTTAAAAACACAAATAGATGTTAAAAGATGTTTAAAAAACTCCAAGTACTTTCGGCTTGCAACCAAGACCATCTTCATTAAAAACGCTCCAAGTACTTTCGGCCGGCAACCACAGCCATCTTCATTAAAAAACGCTCCAAGTGCTTTAGGCCGGCAACAGCAACCATAGAAACCAACTCAAGCAACACCCAAGAAATAATGGACTTTTTCACCTCAAGACGAAGTTAGAGTTCAGATGCTTAAGACGGCAGTCAAAAAGGATTTTTGCTTCTTGAAGATGGTCGCGGTTGCCGACCGAAAATACTTGGAGGGTTTTTCAACATCATTTAACATATATTTGTGTTTTTAAATGTCACCTGTTAAGTAATAATGAAATGTATCGAATCTCATATTGATATTTCTTATTTTAAAAAAATTGTCATTTTGTATAATTTTTAATTTATTATTTCAAGGTAACCGGGAGACACAACCAGGGCTTCAAGAATTCCAACAAATTTCCTTTCGAAGAATATATTTTTGTCCCTAATAATAATATGTAGTAAGAAAAAATAGGAATGATGAAAACTATTTTATGATGTGGAATTTTTATTCGAAAATGCATAAATAAAATATATTTGTAACAAGTTATGTAAAAGAAATCTTAACGCCTGGAGGAAACATTGTGAAGATATTTGAAGACTTTTATGCACTGACTAATTTAAAGAAATCAGTCACGCAATGCTTGCTTAAAACCGTCTTCCAGCTGAAGAAATCCTGCAAAAGTACAGGAAGCAAATGATCCTATTCAAAGATGTATCGATTCTAATGGTGTGTCAAAACAAGTTTATTCAAGTACATAAAATATGATAACGTTCTACACTGGATAATGGGGAACTTGATGAGGTCGCTATTTGCACATATCTAGAAAGAAAAAATACATTCGGCTCCCCAAAAAATGTCTCAGATAAAAAGTATAACAAAGATTTTTTTTTGTAAACATTTGTATAGGTTTCCATATTCATAAGGAATGTTTGATTTTCTTAAGCACAATTGTTAGATACGATAAAATAATATAATAATTCGTTTTACTACCCATTTTCACAGACATTATTTTATTTTTAAACACATGAACAAGCAGTGTACATGTCTAAAACTCTTAAAAAATACTTTTAAGACTACACAAAACTAGTCAATCTGTTAAAAATAGTAAAACAGTAAAAATATTTTCACCTGTCACTCTCCGGTATCTTCAGTCGCTGAAAATATTTTTACTGTTTTACGACTGACGAAGCAAAAACATAACATCATTGACTGAAGATGCCTGAGAGCGACAGGTGAAAATATTTTTACTGTTTTTCAATTTTTAACAGATTGACTAGTTTTGTGTTGTTTTAAAAGTGTTTTTTAAAATTGTTAGACATGGACACTGCTTGTTTGTGTGTTTGAAAATAAAATAATGTCTGTGAAAATGGGTAGTACAAAGAATTATTATGTTACAAATTGACATTATGAACGATCATAGATAAAAAAAAAACGATAAAATAATAGTTATAAAATTACGTACTTTTGAAATTCTCTTGCGATAATCTAATGCAGAAAATAGTTTGTGTATATCACAACAATATATATGTAGTTTATCAGTTCATAATAAGAAATATATACTTTTCTAATATTACTAGATATTCATAATAATAATTCTTAAACTCTCTCCCACTTATCTATCATAAAACAAATGATTGAAAAAAATATAGATAATTAATGCTTTTAAAAAAGCTTTTTTTCTAGAACATATCAAATTAACTTTGAATTCTTTTTCTCCGCCAAAGTGCTACATGATATTTCGTAAAAAAATATCTGAAAGAGAATTAAGAAGAAATGTGTGCTAAAGGAAATAATAAACATTTCAGGAAACCTCCTGTTTACTGTCACGTATGCACGCTTTACAGAATGTAACTGTTTACGAAAAAAAAATACACACGTAACTCTGCAATATTACTTTATCTCTTCAAAAACATACGCATATTCTTGCCAAAATATTTAAAAAAAAATTTCTTCAATGTTTGTATGTAAAATAATTTTCAGTTGTTCAAGTTAAATGTATTTTTTCACAAAATATTATCTATATTAAAAACAAAAAGAATAGCACAATTTTATTTTCGCTAAGTTTAAAGAAAAAAAAGGTACTTTTTCTTTATACGGACTTTGGCGGTTTTTTTTAAATTTTGGGGCAATTTGGTATTTAGAAAGTGAGATTACATATATATATATATATATATATAATTATTATTATGTTTTATATACATTTCATTTCTTCTTGTATATAAAAATAGATAAATGGCTTATTTATATTAAAAATAAATTGTATAAATATTGAAAGAATTGATTCTGTATATGAAACAGTAAACAGATTGCCAGACAATAAATAGGAAAAAAATTCCTTCTCTCTGCCAAGACCATTTTATCTATCTCGCCAAGGCCGTTATACTCTAAAAATACCGAAAAATATTATTTTTATTGTTTTAAAAAGCATTTTAGAATTACTATAATAAATAAAGTTATTCTTTATTAAACAATTCAATGTTAAGTTTTTAAGATTGTTTCAAATTTTGAAAAATGCAGAAAGGACATGATTATAGTTTTATAAAAAACTAGCAAGCTACGTCTGCTGCGCTGGTCGGTTTCTACAAATGAACCTTGAATCAAACGAAATATATCGTTTAATTTGACCTTATATTTGAAAGCAATCTGTACATTTACCTGGAATGTCCTTCCACATTACTAATGACGCCATTGCGCTATTATATTTTCTAATGTGCAGTCAAAATTTTAGCTGGTAAGGACCAACTCTTTTATTTGGTCATTTACAGTTAGGGTTTCCTAAAGAATGATAAAACTATATGCAATATACTAAAACCATCACTAAAAATTATCGAACTAACAATGCAAACAAATTAACTAACAAAATCCATTCAGTAAAAGTTTTTATAAAGGCTAATCCTTGATAATCGGGTTCATCTGATTATAGAACTTTTCAGCATAATTCTAAAACTAACAGAACGATATGAAATATACTAAAACCATCCTTACAAATTATCTACTTAACAATGCAAGTCGCGAAAAATACGCCCAGTAAGAACTTTCAAAAAGGCTAATCTTTCGTAATCGGGTTCACCTGACTATATAACCTTCACGCATAACTGTTTGACTAAGCAACGTAGAACAATATGTAGTGTACTATAACCATTTCTGAGATAGCATGTAACTAACTAACAATACAATTCTCATCAAAATCCGTCCAGTAGAAGATTTTCACAAGGCTAATACTTCATAATCGGAATCAAATATTAAAAAGACTAATATTTGATAAAAAAATGGTCACTCGATTTTCGAATTTCCCCCTATAATTCTAGAACTAAGCAATGTAAAATGATATGTTATATAATAAAACTTTCCCTAGAAAATTATCTAACAGTGTAGGTTCCCCGAAATCCATTCGGCAAAATCTTTTAAAAAGGCTAATCTTTCATAATCGGATTGATCTGATTGTAGTACTTCCCATAATAATTCTATAGGTAAACTACGTAAAACGATATGTTATACAATAAAACTTTCCCTGAAAAATTATCTTACAGTTTAAGTTCTACGAAAATCCTTTCAGCAGAAATCGAGTTATAAGCAGCCGGAACGAAATTTCATATATGTAGAAGTAAATAGAAGTATATTGCCATTAATACAGTTTGCATTTGAATAAAAAAAAGGTACTTTTCTGTTAGCCGGGCGCCAGTGATATATGTACATATATAAATATGTATCTATCTATCTATCTATATATATATATATATATATGTATATATTCAAACATATAAGTGTATATATATGTATGTATATATATATGTATTTGTGTAGATATACATGTATATATCTATCACTGGCGCCCGGCTAACCGAAAAGTATAAAAAAAAAGAAAATATTGCAAAAATGCTGTCGTACACTTGAAAAAACACATTTTGTCTTAAAATGTTTCATCAAAACTGTTTTTCTTTTTTTTCTTTTTTTAAATAAAATTAGTAACAGTTTTTTCTTTTATTTTTCCAGATGTATAGCCATTTCAATTCTTTCTGCAACAAAAAAAAAAAACACCTTTTGGCATAAAATCAAAAATTGTTTGGGGTCAAAAGTAAAATCAAAATCGCCAAAAACAAAAGATAAATCGCCAAATTTTGTTTCAATAGCAATTTTCTCCCTTGAATAATTTTTAAGCATTACGAACATTCCTAATCATGTTTAAATTAAATATTTTCGTTTTATAATATTATCTTTCATCAAAACTCTTTAACTCTTTTTCTTTTTTTTCTTTTCTTTCTGTTTATTTCTTTATATATATATATATATATATATATATATATATATATAATTATAATATCTATGAATTTCAAAATACATATCAAGTTCTAATATCAGGTATCATTTGTTTATCTATATATATATATATATATAATTAGCAACAGTTTTTCTTTTATTTTTCGAGATGTATAACCTTTTCATTTCTTTCTGCAACAAAAATGGTCGCCAAAAATTAGCAATGGTAACCTTTTCGGCCAAAATAACAGAACTTTCTATCATAATTCTGTAACTAATGTACGTAGAACAATATGTTATATACTAAAACCTTCCCTGAAAAAATTATCTATCGAACAACGCAAGTTCCATCAAAATCCATTCAGGGTATCTCGAGTTATAAAGGAACGGAACGAAATTTCCGTTTGTGTTATATATATATAGTACAAAATGCTCCCATTATGTCTGCCGGTCCTTATAAAATTGAAACTAAATTGCAAATAAATAGTAAATAACAAACCGATTTTCGTGTTGATTTCTTCAGAGATCGCGCTACTCCAGTCACTTCGTTTATATATTGGTTTATCTATATAAAATACAAAATTTGTCATCACAATAACACACGAAATACGGAATCAATTAGAACCTATTCGAAACATTGTATTAATATTGCGGGTATCTTGGAAGTGTTTATGAAGATTTCGTAAAATTCATTCGAAAGTAATGGAAATTTGAAAATAATTTTCCCTTGAAATAATATAACTGCCAATGGGGCAAAATTTTCCATTCATTATTATTACATGTTTTTGTTTTTTTTTTGTTTTTTTTTCGAATAGAATAAAATTTTTAGAAGTTGTTTACTTTGTTAAGTGAGTTATACTAAAAGAAATCTGTTTGCACATGTTAAAATGGTTTTGATTCTGATCTTGTTTGAACGTCTGAAATATATTTTAGTTTGGTATCATCACGTGTCACAACCTTGTGTCATTATGATAACGTTAATCATAGAGCGATTAGAACCAGTGTATATAGAATACACTGTAGGGTCCACGAGTGACATGCGCACTCGTGACATGCGCACTCGCTGTTCATCCAGTCCGTGACGTCACTTGCACTCAGCGTTCAAGCTCCCCATGTGTTTTTTTTTTTTTTTTTCATTCTTTCACATTACTCTATTTTCTTTTAGTGACAATAACTGTTGATTTTCACATTCATGTATGTCTTAATTTCATTTTTATTTTTTGAAAAATTAATAATGCATTTCATATTGCACTAATTGTTCCAGATATTCGAAAATAATTTCATTTAATCGTTTTTAACAAATAATATTTTTGTAAAAGCATGAAAAAGATCAGATACTTTTTGCATATATAATTCAAAAGTCTGTTCACAGTTTACTTTAAAAAGGCAAATATTTTAAGAAATTTAAACCCAAAACTCCTTAATTTGAAGCCAAAACAATATTTAAGGTATAAATCGGTTCCCATATAAAAATATCAAGCTATACTCCTTAAGCTATTACTTTCCAGTAATGATAATACTGAAAAATTAATGAGCGAATCAATTGTCGAGATAGATAAAAGGAAATAAACATTTCTTAAATGAAAATTAATGTGATCAGCAGGATAAATCCAATCCTGATTTATTTCTTTTCTCTTAAGAACTTCAATAATTTCCACAACTATAAATCCTGATAAAGCATTCAGATATTTTATTAGATTAGTTAAAAAGTAAAGTAAAAGAAAATAAGCTTATTAGAGAATTAAATAAGTAAATTTTGTGCAATATAGAAATTGTGAAATAAGAAAATTCTCGCTGTAAAGAAATTATGAACCAATATAAATCCCATTCTTCAACTTTGCAAAATAACACTATTTAAAAGGAAGAATGCTATATTTCGAACAATGAAGATATCCCGGGAAGTATAACCTTAACCCTTAATTGCATAGTTGTTTATTTAACTTTTAATAAATAAATCAACTTCTTCGCCACCACTATATTTATATAGAAATATTTCTCCAGTACATTTCCTGTGAACTATGTTGCTGAACAAAGTTAAAAATCTATCTTAAAATTTCTGGTGTCTAATATTTAATATATGTATAAAAAACACAATTGTAAAAGAAAAACTCATGCAAAGAAGGGTTAAGATGAATATTCAGAAAACCTCTTCAATATGTAAGAGATGAATTACGCATTCTTCGCCTAATGCAATCAGTGTGTTACAAAACACGGTATTTAAAGTTCTCAGTTTAAATGCACTCATAACTCAAGGAAGGATTTTCATAACTACATTGTAAAAAATTTTGGTCAGCAATCACGGTACATATACTGGCAACTTTGTGACCAATATATATACCGTAATCTAATTGGACGGTATATGTACCATAAAATATTTAAAGTACATGTACCGGCTGCACTCCCCCCCCTCTCCTCAGGCCTGCACGCATTACGTAACAAGAGCAAGAGCATCACTTCAGGGGTTGCCGTACACCGAGGCGGGGCTACCAGCTTTTTCCTTACTGAAAAATAATTATTTTACTGCATAAATAGCGATTTTTTACTGAAAACCAATCATTTTACTTTATAAATACCCTTTATAATCGAAATGGCACATATACGGTTTTTAAACGTTTAATATACCTTAGAAGTACGGTTCTCATACCATTAAGAATTAAAACGGTACAAGTACCGTTAATTTACGGTACATCTACTAAAATTTTACGAAATTTTTTAACAGTGTATGCAAAAAAAAAACTAATATTTTTTACAATGAAATAAAAATTAAAGCAGATCTATGTTATGACCCTGTACAAGATAAAGTTTTGGGAGATTATCTCTACTGTTCAAATTATGACTATTGGAGGAATGGTCGGACAACAGAAATAACATATATACATTAATATTTATTCTTCATATTACCAATTTTACACTCAGACATTATCTAAAAAAACATGGTTAAAAGTTCCATAAAAACAGTCCTTCATTATTAAAAATGGTAAAAAATTTCTCAAAAAACTGACACCATTACACAAAAGCTCTTTCACTCCGGCTAGAGCATCATCAGTTGTAACCTTCAAGCATCCGTCTTTTCGCTATATATCTGATTGGGGGGTTGAAGAATTGTTAAAAAAAGCACTAGCTGTTATTTCTTAAACACACAAGCTGTCGATTTTGAATATAGGACTTTAAATGAAAAAGTAGTTTTATTACTAATCTTACACTCAGACATTATCTAAAAAAACATGGTTAAAAGTTCCATAAAAACAGTCCTTCATTATTAAAAATGTTTAAAAGTTTCTCATAAAACTGTAAGCATTACACAAAAGCGCTTTCTCTCCGGCTAAAGCATCATCAATTGTAACCTTCAAGCATCCGTCTCTTCGCTATATATCTGACTGGGGGTAGAATAATTGTTAACAAAAGCACTAGCTGTTATTTTTTAATAACACAACCTGTCGATTTTGAATATAGGCATTTAAATGAAAAAGTAGTTTACAAAGTATGAAACAAAAAATCTAATATTTAATATTCATTCTACCATAAGATGCAAGTATACAAATAAGTTTTATTATTTGCTGTTCGCAGTTTACTTTAAAGAAGCAAATATTTTAAGAAATTTAAACTCATAACTCCTTAATTTGAAGCCAAAACAATATTTAAGGTATAAATCGGTTCCCATATAAAAATACCAAGCTTTACTACTTAAGCTATTACTTTCCAGTAATGATAATACTGAAAAATTAATGAGCCAATCAATTGTCGAGATACATAAAAGGAAATAAACATTTCTTAAATGAAAATAAATGTGATCAGCAGGATAAATCCAATCCTGATTTCTTTATTTTCTCTTACGAACTTCAATAATTTCAACACCTATAAATCCTGATAAAGCATTCAGATATTGGATTAGATTAGTTAAAAAGTAAAGTAAAAGAAAATAAGCTTATTAGAGAATTAAATAAGTAAATTTTGTGCAATATAGAAATTGTGAAATTAGAAAATTCTCGCTGTAAAGAAATTATGAACCAATATAAATCCCATTTTCAACTTTGCAAAATAACTCTATTTAAAAAGAAGAATGCTATATTTCGAACAATGAAGATATTCCAGGAACTATAGCCTTAAAATGAATAATCAAAAAACTTCTTCAATATGTAAGACATGAATTAGGCACTTTTTGCCTAATTCCATCAGTGTGTTACAAAATACGGTATTTATAGTTCGCAGTTTAAGTGCACTCATAACTCAAGGAAGGATTTTCATATTTATGCAAAAAAAATTTTAATATTTTTTACAATGAAATAAAAATTAAAGCAGATCTATGGTATGACTCTGTACAAGATAAAGTTTTGGGAAGTTATCTCTACTGTTCAAATTATGACTGTTGGAGGAATGGTCGGACAACAGAAATAACAAATACAGTGGGTGCCGCTTAATGTGATCACTTTGGGACCGATGCTATTTGATAACAATAACCCATTGATAACAATAAACGAAAAGTTTCAAGAAACACAAAACTTGAATGTTACTACTAAGTAACATTTATTTTTACAGCTAAAAATTTGTATTAAAACGATTTATTCAAACACAACAAATCGCTAAAATAGGTCAATTAAAAAAAGTCATCCAAAGTTGTCTGCCTTGTTTTTTGTCTCTGCAAATTATTGATCGCGAAAATCCTCAGAAGTGCCTCTGTGTTGCACCCAAAGTGCCAAGACACGGAGAGCTTCTCTCATTACAGTAGCAGTTGTTGGAGGATTCTCAACAAGGTTTTCAACTTCGTCTTCATCTTCATTGTTTTCTTCGATAGAAGAAGATACAGCTCAGCGTACATCTTCATCGGTCATTGTTAAATCCACTTGGGCATTCTCGGCTATTGACGTCCTTTCCGCAAAATTATTTTCAGTCATGTCGGATGGTACGAGTACTGCTTCATCTAATTCCGGTATGTCCATAGCTTGTGTCCACTTCAACGAACCCGTAGTATGAAAAACAGTTCTTAATTGTTTTCTGGAACACTCGATCCCACGACATTGTCAAAATATGATTGGCTTGAAGGAGATTTGTTTTCTTTGCTAACGCGTTTGCACCCAGTTGTTCCGTATCTTCCACATTTTCCAAAACCGTTATGCACATTTCTCTACGGTAATACGTTTCTTGGCCATTTTTGGGGATTTTTTGCTTTTATAGTTTAGTTTTTTTGTTGACTGAATAAGAAAAAAAAATTCGAAAATGGTACACGAACATGATAACAATAAACGAAATCTCTGATAATAAAAACCGATTTTTTTTAACATGTGTTAATATACAAGCATTCGGGACTTCGGGATTCTGATAACACTAAACGAATGGTAATATTATACACGATCACATTAAGCCGCACTTACTGTATATTAATTGTATTTATTCTTTATATTACCAATTTTACACTCAGACATTATCTAAAAAAAACATTGCTAAAAGTTCCATAAAAACAGTCTTTCATTATTGAAAATGTTAAAACGTTTCTCATAAAACTGTCACCATTAAACAAAAGCGCTTTCACTCCGGCTAGAGCATCGTAAGTTGTAACTTACAAGCATCCGTCTCTTCGCTATATATCTGATTGGGGGTTGAAAAATTGTTAAAAAATGCACTAGCTGTTATTTCTTAAACACACAAGCTGTCGATTTTGAATATAGGCCTTTAAATGAAAAAGTAGTTTACAAAGTATGAAACAAAAAATCTAATATTTAATATTCTTTCTACCATAAGATGCAAGTATACAAATAAGTTTTATTATTTGCTGTTTAAAAAAATTATTCTCGCTAAAGTTCCATTTATCCTGCATATAATCATTAAAGAACACGACTAATTCATTATCAGCTCTTCTCATGAGTTGATGTTAACTGATAGTAAATATACCAATGAGGCTAAAGCATCTTCTGCAAGAAGAAATATAATTATTTGATATAAATAGGGAAACGAAAAGGGGTTTTTACAATCAATAGCATCGGGAGTTTTATTATTCAATAGCATCGAAGAGATCAAAGAAATGTTTAAGAAAGATAAATTCCATTACCCACACATATGCCATACAAGAGGAATTAAAAGAAAACTGAAAAATTGTAGAACTGTCAAACAGCTGGAGATATAGGCAAAATACTCACAAATAAATGAAATTTTTATTTTCAAGATATGTTAAGGTTTAATAGAACCATAATTTTAATTATTAATAAAAATGAAAAAAATTAATTACTGATAGAAGAAGAATATATAAGAACAAAAATGAAGGTACTGTGTCTGTTTTACTATCAGACTGCAAATAAATAAAGACAATGTTGTAAATTAATATAAAAGTAGAAATGTTTAAAAGATAAAATATTAAAGATGAAAATAATAATTGATAGAAAAGAAAAATATATATATATTAATTACTGAGAGAGGAGGGGGGAATTTAAATGACCGAAAGATTTAAAAATGCCAGGAATACAAAAATTCCGATAATTAGGGGAAAGGGGGTGATTTTCGGCAATTTTTTCCAATAAATTAAAAAATATATTGTTAAACTTTTTCGATAACAATTTTATTTTAATTTAAATAAATATATGTACTTTCTAAGAATACTATTTCATTTACATTACGTACACAGGGGATAATTTTAATATCATATATCTTAAAGATAAATTTGTTCTGCCGTCAGTGCGTTGCTATAGCAGATTTAGATGATTGTTGTTTTGTATGCACTAATTTGGTTTTGCTAACATAATTATTTGCGTAAAGACGCTTAGATAGGCGTTTGTAACGTGAGTTATTAATATCTCTTGTAATACTTGAAAATAATTTCATGTATTAAAAATAATTATTAATTGATTTTAACACAAGAAATACCCGAAATTTTACTCAAGTTTTTTAAAACTATTTTTAACTCACACCAGAAATTTTATTTAAAAGTTTTTAACTTATTAATTTAACGTATTTCTGTGAGTTTAAAATTTAATTTATTTTAAAAAGAAATTTCTGGTTCGAATCGAAATATATTCATTTAGTAACCGTCAAAATGACGGCTCATGCTAATTCTAGTATTAATGATTTCATATAATGACGTTATGGATACTTAAATTCTTTAGTTAGATATTAACAACATTAGTGAAGGAAAATCCAAATTCATTCACAATAGCAATGTTTCTTTAAAAAAAATATTTTTAACTAATCTTTCAAACTTAATAATGGAAATGAATTATTATCTTATTCCTAATTTCTAAAATCACGCATAATTATATAAAAACATAGAAATAACTTACATTGATTTTCAATTAACGGAATTATTCTCTGTAATTTACGACATTAACGACAACACGTAAAATGATAATTAAATTTCATTACAGAAAACTCCTTTTTTCTTCTACAGATAATGTGAAAAGTAGTGACAAGACAAATTTGATTATTGCTAATTATTCACGTTTTGTAACATTGTAAAATCAATGTTTTCCTTTCATTTTAATAGTTTACTCATCCAATTACTGTACTCACGTACAAAAACCGTATTTGTAAAATCTTCTAAAATAATGCTGTAATTATGTATCTCTGCAAATAGACAACATAAAGCGTATGTGGTTTTCATGTTTTGCATGCTGAAAAAGATACTTTACGCCTTTGTAAGTACTAGGAAGAAGCAATTACGAAAACACATTAAGGCATAATAGACAATTTTTAGCATGTAATTTATATGGACGATGTCATAAAAAACATAAATTTGAATATAATATTATTTTAATGACTTTAAATGTATTGTTTTTACATCTAACTTCAATCGCTCCTATTCGGCTTATTTTATTTATAATTTAAATTCTTACCTGTCCTAAAAATAACGATGTAGATATTTAATATAAAAAATTGAAACCACCTTCTTAAAAATTAATTATAATTCAGTATTAAAAAATACATTCAAATACCCTTTTTAATTAAATTTTAAAAAATACAAAAAAAATAAAATAATATACTCATTCTTGTTTCTTAATAAATAAAATAAAAACGATTTTAGAAAAAAAATCACTAACAAAAAGAAAAGAAACAAGATATTACAAGGGTTACAAAATATACTGTTTGTGTAGAAATCCCCTTAATTAACAATTAAATCATTTTCTCAGCTCGATAGAAATTGTTTTGTAGAATACAGCAAAGACGTGCCATGTGAGAAACAACAACTTGTGGGTCCTCCACGGGCTTTCAGCTAATGAGTAATGCATCTTGCCTTATCGCATTTAAGACAGGAATCCTTCCAAAATTTGCTATTGCACACATTGGCGGGTCAGCAAGGAGAGATTACTCTTCGAAGAGCAAAAGGAACTTCAAACGTCTATCGGCACCATTTTATGCGTGAGAAGAACGGTAAAGCAAATCCAGATAAAGCTCACATCTTTGCCCGTCCTAGAGAGCACTGGGATGAACAGGATTAGAAGCTCCGGTTTTTTGCTAACCCCCAATAGGAATTGAATTCTAGGAAGAAAGGCAGAAGAAATCTACAGAAAGATTGAAGAGAAGGAGGTTGTTGTTTGAGTAGCCTCAGAGCTCTGTTGGAGGAAACTTGTTGCTGATATCCCGGTTTAGACGCGAAAGAGTCCTGCCGGACATGTAAATGTTTAGGCAGTGCATCCACACTGAATTAATTATCAAAGATAATATCATCCTGAGATTTATGTGATACAGACGTCTGTGCAAATTAGCATCTATTAATAAAGTCAACAGAACAGCTAGACGCGATCGCTTCAGCGATAAGAGAAACTTTATTTATTGTACATCAGAACTTGAGTTAGAACTGTCCAGTTCGATCAAATAAATGAACTTTCCAGCATGTGTCTGTGTTTTGAGAAACACTTAGAATCATTCAGAGGATCTTGCTCACGATTGAGCCTATATGGACTCTAAACGATGTAATATTCTTGAAAGAATTACCCGCCTGATTGTATTGCTATTCATTATGTAGAACCGCACACACCCACATGAATTTTTCTCTTTGAAAGCTGACTTGTTTGTGATTTTTCAATAAATAATGTTTTCTTCCGTTTTAGCAAGATTGGCGAGTATCCCACTACCAATTACACCTTTCAATTACTCGGGGAAATTATACTGCTGCCACAGAACATAGGTAAAAAATAATAATTAAGAAGTCAATTTTGTTTTCATTCTTAATTTTGTTCAGATTGCCAAACTTCACCAAAAACGTTTTTATATGAAAAAATATCAATTATATATTAATATAACAAAGTTTTAAAATTTTTTAAAGATTACTTGTTTAAACCCATGTAGCAAAAAAATGGTTGCACCATCGTTTTCCCTCATCGGCTCACAGTAAGAAATGTTCACTGCCGTACTATAGGCCAACGAATCATTTCTCAAAACAGGTCAAACAGTGGTTTGACCGTTAGGTACTGAGATTCTTTCCCAAATACAATCGAAATTAAAAGAGGTCTCTGTACCTGACATTTTCTAATTGTTTTCCAACGCTACTATTTCAAGCCCTATTATTTCTAATCGGTTTCCTCAAACTACTAATGATGGGCGAACATTCTGCTGTACTTGGAAAATGCAACTAGTGTTCTTATAGTGTTTATAATGCATTTATTTACAAAGTTTCAAAAGTAATATTTCATTTTGCGAAAGAACACACATTTTGATTATAGGTGGAAGTTCGAAGAAGTAGTCTCGCAGTTCTTTGCCATACGCTGTAAAAAATTCCTGATGTTCCAAAATTGTTTTAGTAAATTTGTATTCCACAGAATTTTTTTAGTAACCGGTACTATAAACAAGTATCTTTGCTATCTATTTTCTAGTATTTCTTACAGATTTTCTTGTATCTGAATAAGAATACAAAATTGTTTTAGTAATCGAAAGGATCAGTGAGAAAAAACAAATATTTTTTTAGTAGATCGACCCATTTGTTTTACAGTGTGCTTGCCGAGTCTACTGTTTTTAATGGAAGAAAATACGTACATTGAACCTGAAACTTTTCTTAATAAAATAAATTAAATACGTAAATTATTTCTATGGGGCACTTATTTCATTTTATTTATTACCTAAATTTTCTCGATAACATTGTGTTTATATCACTTAAAAAAATTGGATGGTTGGCAATTATGCATTTCTAATTGTGTTAACACTGCCACTTTCAACTTATTTTTGCATATTTATTAAAATTTCTGCACGTACACATGTCATGTTACGATACATACATGTTCAATATTGAAAAATATTTTTTAAAAATACGTAAATCAGTGTGCGCTAAATTTCGGGTAGCACTATTTCTAAATTATCTCTGACTTATTTAATCACAGAATGCTACGGTTAAATAAGACAAATATTCGAAAATATTAGTATCCAAAATTAATCACCTTTCCGCATCCTATAAAATGAGTGACAGCTTTCAAACACCTTTTATTTGAATGTATATTGTTTCATTATCGATGTGTAAAAGTTGAAGTTAAGTGACATTTCAAAAACATATATCTATATTATAAAGGACAAACGTGTCCGTGCGTAACGCTGACGTCATTTTGCGAATGGCAACAATTGACGATGAAATTTCGGTTTTGCAATTTTTGCTACTGCATTTTTTTAAATTTCTAAACATCGCACATTTTTAATTTTTACACCATTATATAGGGAAAAAAATCTACTTTCAAATGCAATTTGTTTGAAAACTTTATTTTAATTGACTGATTTATTATAGCATTTAAATTAAATTTCAAGCATGATTTTTTAAAACCTATATCGCTTGCAGACGATTTCAAAATGTTAATCTGTTTGTACTTTAAACAATATAAAAAGTTCAACATTTATCTCCAGCAAATATTCCATAACAAAATTAAAACTTTATTGAGGAATAAATAAAATAATATAAATAAAACACAGATTTAACAGACATATAATTGAAATAAACGCTTAAAACTGCTGAAATTATTAGAATAAAAAAAAACTGCTGTAGATAACGTAATTTTTAGTGATTTCTTTGGTTTTGTTAGCGGGCAGTCTAACAATGATTATTAAATGTAAAATATCTATTAGTTTTCAATAACTAAAAATAAAAAATGGTTTCCACATATATTCTCTATCCCGGGAAGCCCGGGTTGGATGCCCTAGTGTACGATGAAAGCATAAGTGATAGTGCCGATCTTTACCGTAATTTCCGGCGTATAAGCCGCAGCTCAAAGAGTCGTTTTTCGACCCAGAAATATTATTTTATAAAATGTAACTTAAAAGATCGCTGTAAATATTTAACTACAATTATTGAATAAAATTTCTGGGTCGACAAACGACTATTTGAGCTGCGGCTTATACGGCGGAAATTACGGTACCACCATCTTTAACCCATTAAAGCCTAGCGGTACCATACGGTACCAGATAAGTTTCAACCATTTTATTGTTTATACAAAAGTATTTTTTTAAGGAAACATTATCTTTTTTTAATGACTCAAAGTTCGGGATAAAATCAAACAAAAATTGCTAATTTAAAAATACTGGTGTGAAATGTAAGATTTGCATTTTAAAGACGAAAATAATACCGGATTTAATGGGTTAAGATATCAGCATAAGTGACACATGTGATTTTCGTATGTAATAGAGATAATCTCTGCTAGTTATAATTAAACATATTAGAAAGTAAAACCTTTTTGTTTCATTAAAAAATTTTTCATACTATTTTCTTAGTTAATTTACTCCATATTATCAGGACATGCTGAACTTTTAACACTTTCCAACATAGTTTAAAAGTATTCAGGAATTCGGTCTGTCTGCCTGTCTGTCTCAACGTTTTCTAACTCGCGTAAATATAACCGGATAGTCATGCAATTGATATATGTTATTGAAGCTTACTATCCCTTTCCGGCACAGTGGTCCCACTCCGGGCACACCTAATTTTAATTCCAAACTTGCATTCCGCACCAAGAATATTTTAATAAAATTTTGTTTCTATAATGAAAACTTAAAATAAGGAGTTCTTATTTTCTAAAAAAGTTGTGTGTAAATTCCGGTGTCAGTCAGCAATTTCTCATTTACGAACAGACTTTGTCTGTGCCGCAAAGGGCTATAGAATGTTCGGTATTGAAAATGAAGTGTGTAGCACTTATACTTTTTTTACAGGGGCACTCAAAAGAATGCCGTTACATTATGGTCTATGGGGAAAAATCCTTTGAAGTGCATTTTAATGATGTGACACTATTTCAAATATATTGAAATTGATATACATCACTCAAATATACTACAAGATGCTTACTATCGAACATGGTACGTCTAGCACTTATAATTAGTTTACAGGGAAACTGAAAAAAAAGTCCATTACATTATGGTTTAATGTGGAAAATCGTTTGCGGCACATTTTAATCATGTTACACTATTACAAACATAAATGAAATTGATACCAATTTCTGAGATGCACTAAGACATGCTTTCTGTAGAATATGGAGTGTAAAGCTCTTTTTCTTTCATTTACAGTACAAAAGTATTCTTTTACATAATAGTCTACGAGGGAAAAGCTGTTTGCAGTATATTTAAATTATGTTACGCCATTTCAAATATAATGAAATTGATATATATTATCGAGGTTTAATACAAGATACTTATTACGTGCATATCATTTATCGTTCATTTGCAGAGACACACGAAATATTTCGGGTACAGTACTGTGTCCGAAGTATTGTTTATAAGCCATACTTGGAAGTTGGATTTTAGTAAGGTATGCGTCTAACTAAATTTTTGAATGCTATGGGGTATGTATAAATGCTACAGATCATATACAGGGATACACAAAAAAAATCGTAAGCATTACGGAGCATTAGCGTAACTTGATTAAAATGGGTTTTTAATCGAGTAATGCATTTTGAATGTGAAATATATTTAGTATACCAAAGAGGGTTTGTAGAATATAAATAAGTTCATTTGCAGGGCCACGCAAAGAACTGAATACATGGCTATGTATGATAATTTCTGGAAGCGTGATTTCAGCGTGTATTTTCCTGAATAAACTATAGCTTAATATGTGGCGTGTATATAAAGCTTAAGGTAATATACAGGGCTGTTCAAAATATATCAAGTATGTTTCCGTCTATTGGTAGAAATTGTTGAAGATGAATTTCCAACTGTGTTATGTGTTTTATTACTAAACTAAATTGTAGCATACTAATAGAGTATATACAAATATATAAATTATATACAAGGCTGCAGAAAAGAATTGTAGCACATTTCCGGCTATGGACGGTAATTGCAGAGATCTGGTTTTCAAATGTGTTTTGTGTTTTTGTGAAATGTTTACTTAGATATCTTATTTACCTTATTAAACAGCGATGGTTTGTTAAATTATTCTGTTAATGTTGGAAAGTGTTTCATAATCTATGCTTGGTGGAAGATTTTTCTTTCTTGGTTTCATTTTACATTCATTAAACATGCTTTTGATTAAGGATTATGAAACTACCTAAAATTTCTAAAGACGGAAGATGCATTATTTGTTATTACCACGAAGAAATATTTTTTAATTAACTGTGCCTTTTATAGTTATCAAAACAAAAACGAAAGAAACCCCCAGCGGTTGGATTTATGAAGGAACATCTTTCTTAATACATACAAAAAAATCTTTAAAAAGCGCAACTGATAAAACACATCATGTTAGAATATATTAAAAAATGAACAAGAAGAAGATTTAAGCATGGGATTTATTTTATGAAATATCCAATTATTGGAAATGATAAAACGGTGAAGGGATTAAAGGAATATATTATTAAATTATGAAAAGAAGTGTTACCTGCTGCTCTTAATTACCGAGTATTTCCTAAAAATTAATTGAAGGTTCAGTATATTAAATTTATTAATTACTAATTCTTAAATTAATAAACTCTTACTACTCCTAATTTTTTCATAATCTTACATTCAGTAGAATCAGAAACAGGAGGGGGGGGGGCATATTTTTCCAGTATACTTTCGGCGATATCTCTGAAAATATAATACCAGATATTTAAAAGATATATATATATATATATATATATATATATATATATATATATATATATATATATATATATATATATATTAGTAACTCAATTAATATCACGGCTAATTACCGACAATTGTTTTGGAAAATCATTATCAAATGTCCTTGGATGTTTCTATGTCGATAGATACCCGTCAACTCTTCCGCTGACGACCGCCCGAAAAGTAAATTTTGTGTGTAACGGAAATATGCGTTTTTTCTCAAAAACTATGTTACCTAGGAAAACCGCTATAGTTTTCCTGCAACGTTTAAATAAACTCCTAATACTCCTATTTTTTTATCATAATTTTAGTTTCCGTTGATTCGAAAATAGAGGAGGGGAGGGCATATCTTTGTAATGCATTTTCGACGATATATCTGAAAATATTATACCTAAAATTAAAACAAATATATTTTTGACTTCGGTATAAAAAAGTCTTTCACACGATACCCCACACTATGTACAGAACGAAAAAAACATTTTTCAAGTAACTTAATTAGCCCTTAAATGTTTCCTAAACATATTTGTGAATAGCTAATAAATGAAATATGTGGGTAAAAAGACTTTATAACTTCCCGAAATTTGAACTTTCCACGTCTCATAGTTTACGAGTAAAATCGCACTGACATACGCACAGACAGACACAGGAGTGATCTTATAATGGTTACGTTTAAACTTTTTAAGTACGGGACCCTAAAAATCATACAAAATTAGGCTTGTTGATTAATTAGTTCTTACAATTAGTGAGACATAAAAAAGCTTTAATTAATCCGATTGCTTCAAATGTGAGCTAAAGAATTAATGTTTCTATACATATGTACTAAAAGTCATACACTTCCATTTATAATGAGTGTTACAAAATTTTAAGACCACTATTGATTGTGTTACTCGTAAAAACTTAGAAACCTTATGTAAAGGTCATGATGTAAATTTAAAATTACAGTCAAGGTAATTATTATACAAAATTCAACTTAAACATTAAATGTAATAAATTTCAAAAAATCCATTTTTCTAAATAATACACTTAATATTAATGGACGATAAGTAAGTAAAGGATATGTTAAAAAATTATATGACCTCAAAAAACATAATTTGCATACTTATGTGCGAATAAAATGCCAATGCGTTAATTTTTATAATTCGATTGCTCCATTTGAATTATTAGCGCATGTATGCGTGCATTTCATGCACTATTTCTGTTTCTTACTCCCAAATTGTTAATCTATAACTGAAATTCATAAAAGATGAATTTTCACTTTAAGTAATCACAAAAAGTTGTGAGCGTTTAATTATAATTGGATACTAGGGTTTGCTTGTAACATCGCTAACATGAAATTCAAAGAAAACCCAATGCCATTAATGAAGCTAGAAATTATTCCTCCGTACTTTCTCCCCTATTTTTTTAATGACCCTTAATTACGTAAAAACACAAGAGAAAACCAGCCAAATTCTAGGCATTTATTTAAAACGGGATAATTGACAATTCTTTTAAATTTTAATATATCTAAATTTATATTTGAAATATCTCTGCGAATTATCTTTCTCCACTATGGGAGTATATTCTTTCCACATTTCGAATCTTCCATGAACCTATATTACAACAGAACAATCAATATGACAATGGTTAATCATGATCATTGTGTTTTTTTTCATAAATATCAGATTTTTTTCGCGACTGAAAACTATAAGCAAATCTATTGCTTAATGAATAAGCATTTAGTCATGGAGAGGCTTTTTGGGCGTAATAAACATTTTGACGTTGTTGGCATGTCTACAGGTGTGAAAAATATGGTACTGTGAAATAAAAATACAATATGAGACTTAAAATCTTTTTGAATTTCAATGCATTTTATTTCCCTTTTTAAATAGCATATTTATTTCCTTTTGTTCAAAATGTCATTTGGAATAGAAACATAATGATGTATGTTAATTTTACGATTACTTTAACCACCTCAAAGTCAAGTCTGAAGTGACCTGTTGATTAATAAGTTTCCTCCAAACTATTTTCTAACATAATCACGTTAAGCAATATTCTTCGACACGGAAACATAAAATAAATCAATATCCATGAATAAAATAAATAATAAATAGAATAAATAGACATGATAAAATATAATAACAAGGAAGTAAATTTACTCAAGCCACCTATCGTAGAGAAAGTGAATGAAATTTCAAGCTTTTCAAATAAATGTAAATGATCTTAAATATAAAAACATAAATATGTAACTTAGGATCCTCAGAACTATTGCCTACCATGAAATGTGATAAAAAGTCGATTAATTGTATATGATTTTAATTATCGAGAGTTATTTTTTTTTGTTTAATTAATGCATTGATTCTTCTTTAAATCATACATGAGTGCAGTCACGGTTAATGAGCTTGTTTTTTAAATAATACAGAATTAATACATTGGTAACAGTAATGGTATAATTTCTTTTAAAGAATAGTGCTTCAAAAGCAAGTGAAAACTTTCTGCAACTAAGTTGCGAATTTATTACGTTATCAGTCAAACAAGCAATCGTTTATTAATGTGTTTGTCTTTGACTGTCAAATCGTATTATAAGAAGAATGCTGATGCCAGTTCTGACTCGTTTTTTCTTCACATATTTGACACAGCACTCAAAGAATAGATACTTTTTTTCTAGAGTTTTAGCAAACTACGATTCAGCATGTTTTTGTTTAAGAATAAATATACCTTTAACCTTCCTACCCTATTAAAATTTTACCCAACCTTGATAAAAATATTCTACACCTGTATTTTTATTTAAAATTATTTAACATATTTATTTAACTTAGTTTTTTTTTTTGTGTCTTTTATTTAGCTTAATTTATAAAAAAAATTCTGGCTCGAATTGAATAACATAAATTATAGAAACAGGTCGATTAGACCCATTCCGGGTAGGAAGGTTAAGAGTGTGAATCAAAGTTTAAAAAGCTTAAATTCAAATATAATTTCAAATTAAAATAAATAAAGTTGAGAAGAGACTCTAAGTGAGATGCATACTAATTATTTAAATCCTTACACCAGCCATTTCTATATTTTCTTTGCTTACGTTTATTTTAAATGTTATAGAAGGCTATTGTTTTTCAATAATTTGGAGATCAATTTTCTATCTTCCATCGGGTCTGGTAATCCGATTTTACCAAACCGCTGTTCGGGTTTCTCCCGACTTGAGTTTCGGGTCGGGGTAATGTGACGCTAATTTTTAACACTTTTCAACATAGTTGAAAAGTGTTTATGAATTCGGTTTGTCTGTCTTCCGCCTGTCAGTGTTCTAATTCGCGTAAATATACATCGGTTGTCATCGAATTGATATATGCTATTGAAGTTTTTAAGGTTTGTGAGGCAAAGGTGGCCAGTGTTCCTAAGGTAGTCCACCCCTCAAAAGTAGAATTAATTCAATTTTTAATCACAAAATGGTGCTACTTCATTATCAATCATGCATCTCCAGTGCACGTGGCTAAATTTAAAGATATCACCTTTAACCTCCGACATTATATGCAGTGATTTTACTTTTGAGGTGTAGTCGTTCCAATTTCCAGGTAAGAAGGTATTTTAATTTACACGAGTTTAAATTATTAGAACTTTCAGTTATGATATGTTTTCTGAAATCTTATTTCTTTTTCTTTAACCACATTTACTTCAGTTTTAAGAAATTTATCAGATTAATATTTTTACGTCGTGCAAATGGCGACCATACGCATGTTACCAAGGTGGCCACCTTAGAAAACAAATGTGAAAATCAGTGTAGTAAGGGTGATTTTCAAAATTTCTACATAACTATCTGAAAAAACTTATTACCATTTATTGTAAACACCAGAGAAAATACAAAAGAAGTCAGTAACTCCCAGAAAAAAATCTCTGAACTACGGTGCACAAAAAGTGCTTCAAGGTCTTTTCGTGTCCTAAGATAAGAATATTAAGAAGAAAATCTCGAAAGATATCAAAAGAAAGAAAAGATCATCAGAGAATAACAGCAAGCAAAATAGTTTGCTGGGTATTTTCACATTTTATTCACATTTAAAAAGTGATTTCAATACATAGGCCACCTTTGGAACACTGTGCGCCAAAGGTGGCTCACAAGATACAATTTTGAAATTGTATTATAAAAGTAATTAAATTTCATTTTACAAAGAAATGTATACTTGATAAGTGTTATAGATAATTGTAAAATTTTACAAACAAAAATTCAACCACACACACACATCCAGACAAATTTAAAAAATCCTCAAATCTTAACTATGGCCACCTTTGGCGCACCTACCTTATGACTTAATCCGTATTTAAAATGAAAAGTGTTGCATTTATAGTTCCTTTACTGGGACACTCAAAGGAATTTCGTCACATTACTGTCTAAGGAGGACAAAATCTCGTTTGCGGTGTACTTTAATTGTTACGATATTTCAAACATATTGAAATCGATATATATTACTTAGATGCACTACAAGGTGCTTACTGCAGAATAAAGTGAACATAGCATTAATCGTTCATTATACCAGGGATGCAAAAAATAATTCAGTTACTGTACTGTATGTCAATAACAAGTGAATAATTGCTGTAAGTGCGTTTTCGGGTATGATACAAGTTAGTAAATTTAACATTTTTTGCATATTGCTTGGTGTATCAAAATTCTATATATCCTATAAAGGGCGTTGATAAAGATCTCTATTTCATTTCCGTAGATTGGCGAATTTGCTATAAGGGAATTTAAGTAAATTTTAGATTACTCTATAGTGTATATAAAAATATATTGATCAACTACAGGGATGCACAAAGAATTCGGATAATTTTCTGACTGTTAACAGTAATCGCTGGCATTGGGTTTTCAAATGTGTTTTTCAAATCATTTACTTAGACATTATCTTCCACCGTATTATATTGTGAAATGTCCTTGCAGGATTCTGAATGTGTGGGAAAGTGTTCCATAGTCTACGCTTAACGTATGAAAGCGTTTTCCTTTTCTTTTTCGTTGCGCGTCGGATTGACTTTAATTTTTTTTCAGTTTTAGTTACTTTCGTGTTAAAATTTGACTCATACCGATCGGATTCGGATTGACCCGATTTTTCAGAAAAAGTCTAGATTGTTTTTAGACATAAAAAATAAAATAATAAAACACTATATATTTTAAAATTAACCCTTTTAATACTAAAGCCCAAAAACTGGAGATTATTTATAATACGGCAGACTCTCGAATGCTGAAATATGCTGGAAGGTTTTTTCTCCCCCTTTCTTCTGTCTGCCTTTTCTCAGCAACACAATAAAAAAGCACCTATCTTGTAAAGCGAAACCACTAGTATAAATCAGTATAAACCACTAGTATAAACCACTAGAATAAAGGTCACTAGTACAAAAGTCTCCCCATCTGTCGATTGCGATAACCCCCTATTCTATAACCCCCTATATATGCGACAAAAGTTGGATTTTCCGAGGGGAAAAAATTTCATACCTGTTTCTGAGACAGTATTTAATTTGGCCTGGCGTTTTGGGCGCTTTAGTAGCGAAAGGGTTAAGAAGTGTATATAAATAAATAAATAAATATATATATATATATATACATTCTTATTTTTCAACATTGATATTACAGATATTATTGTATTAAAATATTAATTAATTTTATTCCATTAAGGGTTCGGATAGTGTGTCGGTTTTAGGTCGACGATTTTTTTTGGGGGTTATGTTCGGGTTTTGGGTTAACTTATTATTAGTAATAATCTCTCATACCCATGTGCGCAATCACACCAACCCTGTAAGGACAGATTGCGCAAAATAATTTTCTTGGTTTTATTACAACTGTTCTATTAAATTGCAACATAACAACAAAATAGCAATGGAAATGCATAAAAAACAAGTTAAGTAAAAATTATTCATGGATAGTTTAGCAAAAAATTAATATTTAGATTTTTTATTGTTATTCTTATGAATCGTGCGCAGACTCTCCTAGCTTTACCTTATGTTAAAACAACAATATCATCGTCTGTTAAACCAACAATATCATCGTATGTTAAAACAACAAAAATATTGTAAAATAAGTTTGTTATTCAATGTGCTTCACTTGTTTTATGCTAAGTTTCCCCAAACATAATTTTACAGGGTATGGAATTGTAAAACAAAATTCTAATTGATGCAGTAAGGGATTATTATGCCGTAAAAACAAAAGTTGTAAATTAATTAAACTAAATCAAAGTGGTACTAAATTAACTTAATGAAACATAAATAATGAAAAATATTAAATTACATATCTGTAGCTATCATACAAATGTTGGTGGGATAACAGATGTTTCGAAAGTTTTCTTCATGGTAGGTGGAACAATAAGCAGAAATTTCAGTAATGATTTCTTCTATAAATTTGTTGTCAATTTTGAAATCTTTACCTTCAATCGAAATGTTTCGCTGCTAAACTATCAAATTTTTAGTACCATAATGTCTGAATACAAATCTCCAATTTATTTAATTGCAATTTCTTGTCATTAAATAAAGAGAATACTTCTTTTCCGAAAAATTTGTACTTAAATATTGGAAGGCTTCGAATCTGTATAAAAACGGTGATTTATTGTTCATTCCAAAACATATTTCAGGAGATCACAAATACTGTGTTACATTTATTTTTGCATGTATTTCTCCTATAAACATATTTTCACAATTCAAAACAAAAAAATTGCACAACATGGCAAACTGAATCAAACGGTTTGATTTATTGATTTTTTTTTAATTAATAGGACATTAAGTCCTTATGGCGTCATTTCCGATCTAAGCACCGACCCAGAAAACTAGACCTGCGCGCTGATACAAAAATACCGACTCTCCTAGGCGGAATTTTTTTTTCAGCGTTTGTACGTTGCCTCGAATTTGAATACCAATATTTCATAAAAGTTTTATTTTCCTTATTTTTGTTAGATCAAATAAAACAAAGAAAATTTCTAGAAATCGCAGGTGTGTAAATTCAGTGGGTTACACAAACGCTTAATACAATCCTCCTACGACAGCCACCATTTTTGTGTCAACGCGTAGGCCTACTATTCAGGGGATGGTGACCTAAGTCAGTTGGTGTTACATTCGGAGTACAGACTTGTAACACTAAGACATATAGAGCTGCACTATAACAGACACATGTTGTAAACATGAACAACGCTTATATTTATTAAAAAATAAATACATTTTTAAAGTTCATTTCTCTTATAGCCTTAATACTTTGATTTTGTAAAACTATAAAACTTAATTTTGACAAAAACTGCGTCTAAAATGAAAATATAAAAGAACATATATATAGAAATGTCTAATTCGCAAAGTAAAAATACGTTTTAGTTGAATTTTGAAATCTTTCAAAACAACGAAAAATGATTTTAACAAAATTGTAAGTAAAATGTAAAACTGAAAATAACCAACCGAAAAATCAAATATTTAGAAAAAACATGTTTTTAATTAAAAATTTTAAAGCTGTTTTAAAAATAAGTATGCTGCAGAATATTAAAACTGTAACACAACGAATGACGTATCCAAAAGAGTTTCTGAATCATTTAAATATTTAGAACAATTTAGGAAATAGACAACCACCATTTCTTTTTTCCAATGATCCTGATTTCTTAAATTTTATATATTGATTTAAAATTAGTATAATTATATTTTCGTAGAAAAAATATAATGAAGAAGTACAGGGTGATCAGAAAATGTGTATACATTTGAAAAATCAATAATTCACGGAATAATGAAGTTAGGGAGGTAAAAATTGATACACATGCTTGGAATGACATGGGGTTTTATTGTATCCACAAAAAAGTTTATAAAATGGCCGACAGATGGCGCTTCGTGTGATAAGAAAAGCAATAATTAGCATAACAAATTATGACAAAGCAAAGACGATGTTCTTCAGAACGAATGCTCAACATGTCCACCGTCATCCCGCAACAATAGCTGTAGCCGAGGGACAATGTTGTGCACAGCACTGTGCAGCGTATCTCTAGTTATGGTGAGAATTTGGCGTTGGATGTTGTCTTTTAGCATGCCTATTGATGTCGATCGATCGCGCAGATTCCCCATTTTGATAGTAGAACTTCACTAACATTGCCTTTTATGGTAACGTCAACATGCTGCGATTGCTGGTGCATCTGATTCTCTCTCTCATTACAGCTTCTTTTATACACGATTCTCAGGCAGAGTCACTGACGTTTTGCTGTTCAGTGCCATCTATCGGCCTTTTTTTAACATTTTTTTGTGCGGTTACAATAAAACCTCATGTCATTCCAAGCATGTGTGTCAATTTTTACCTCTGTACCTACATTATTCCGTGGATTTTTAATTTTTCAAATGTATACTCATTTTCCAAATCACCCTGTATATTTTGCCTATTTCTGTCGCAAAATATGGATGAGTCCTAAAGAAACATATCTAAAAATGATGTTCACAAAAGTAAGTTTTAAGAAAACAGAGAAAATCTTATGGAAAAATATTGTAACATATTTAATATAATTTCTAATAACAAATTGATGCTGATATTTAACTAATGAAATTATGAGTATTATAGACGTTGTTTGATACGAAAATTTAGATATATAAGTTTTTTTTTTTTTTTTTTTACCATTTCGAAATGCATTCCTATAAAAAATAATACATATTTAGCGAATGAATGTCTACAAAATATTATCATAGATTTTGGAAATACTTGGAATGAAATACCAATGCCTTTGAATTATCTAAAATAAAATTGAATTGATTTCGACAATTTGCAAGTACTTCTAGAATAATAGATATATAATGGATTTATTTATATATTCCCTTTTCTTTAAAGAGGAAATCTGGCACTTTAACATATATTCTCTAGATATTCCCTGAAAATTGGTTTATGTTCGATGTAATGCTAAATTACTACTAAGCCGTTGACACTGTAAATTGTATTGAATATTGTAAGGAATGGTCGGAAAAGAGTATCAGAATAAAATGTCAACGATTATCGTCTTGAACGTACGTCGTGCAACCAATGGTGCACATATAAAAGTTTATTAATTAATGCAAAAAAAAAAACTTCATTATAAACTCCTAATACTACTTTGCATACACGTATCTGTCCATCTGTTTTTTTAATAAAAGCTTGAAATTGTAAAGAAACATTACGTACACCCGTATATCAAGTTTGGTATTTTGGTTCTATTTTTTCTACATATTTATGTATACGGAAATTTCCATGATTTTAATAAAGTATGTTTCTTTCTAAATAATATTTTTTTTTTTCATTCAGGTAGTACTAACTAAAGTATGAATAAATTACTTTATTTCTCAACTTATCCTCAGTATTCTAAGAAAGAGATTCCAATAATAAAGAAAATATTAAAATATAACTTTTTACAATAACACATGCATTCTAATAATGAATGTATGTTATTGATTACCCTATTCATCCAAATCTTTGGATTTTTATAAATTCTTTATAACGTTATTAAAAAATATTTTTTTTATAAGAAAGATATTCCAATAATAAAGAAAATATTAAAATATAACTTTTTACAATAACAGATGCAATCTAATAATGAATCAATGTTATTAATTACCCGATTCATCTAAAACCTTTATTTTTATAAATTCTTTATGACGTTATTATAAAATAGTTTTTTCTAAGAAAAAGATTCAAATAATAATGAAAATATTAAAATATAATTGTTACATCAACAGGTGCGTTCTAATAATGAATTTATGATATTAATTACCTGATTCATCTAAAACCTTGCATTTTTATAAATTCTTTATAACATTATTATATATTTTTTTTAAACATAAAGAAAATGCATGCCTTTGAATGGAAGATAACAATACACTTTCACGACCATATTATATGAAAATAGAACACAAGGGAAATCTCGGAAACATTAAGAAAAAACTTGGTAATTTGTTTTTAAAAAAATCTAGAAAAGTATATAGAAATTTTGCATACCTAAGTTATATTTTTTTCACTTTCAGTACTTTAGAAAACTTATTTTACTATTATGTTACCTTCTGACATTTAGCTTATTTTCCCTTCACATTTAGAGCATTCATACTGACACTAAGTCGTTTTCCCCAAATGTTTGATGTCAACAAAAAAAAAAGCAAATGTTCCTGATTAAAAAGAAAATTGTTACTTTTATCGTTCTTCACATTGTTTGTATAAATTTATAGAATTAATAGTTATTTTGTTTTAATCAAATCTGTTACAGTTTTTAGGTGCGTTCGTAATTATATAAATACGTAGCACCCATAGTCGTCGTCTGGTCCTCCGTCTGTCCGCATATAATAGCGCAAAAACTACCCAACCAAATAGTTTGAAATTTAATAAGGTAAAGCTAAGAGAGTCTGCGCACAATTCAAAAGAATAACAATAAAAAATCGAAATATTAATTTTTTGCTAAACTATCCATGAATAATTTTTTCTTCACTTGTTTTTATGCATTTCCATTGCTATTTTGTTGTTATGTTGCAATTTAATAGAATAGTTGTAATAAAACCAAGAAAGTTATTTTGCGCAATTTGTCCTTACAGGGTTGGTGTGATTGCGCACATGGGTAGGAGAGATTGTTACTAATAATAACTACAATTAAATTGTTAACAAGAATAATTACACTTAAATGACATTGTCGTAAGGTTTTTGTGAACAAATATTATTGTATTAGGAGTGAATATTTCAACCTAATGATTAAAGAATCAGAAAAAGGAAATAATTTTAAAAACGATTAACAAATTTTAATTTAAGGGAAAAAAATTAAAGAATCAGAAAAAGCAAGTCCAAATAAGATTACAAAGTAACATTAAGTTACTTGATAACACGTTTAACTTAAAATTAGTCCATTTTCATTTTTCATTTTTTATGCAAATTTACCAATAAGCTTCGTAATCTCTCCTAGCAGGAAAAGTAATGGGAACAATGCGCCATCTCTCCTAAGTAGCAGATGCGCAAACTCTCCAATTTCAGTAGGAGAGATTGCGTTGCCTTTTATTTAAACATGGCCGCTACTAAAACGAACCGTTGATGTTCACATTGTTAGTCTAGATTGGTAGCTTATGAGAAATCGTTTAAGTTTAAAATAGTTTGTATTACTGGCATTGTATAGAAATTCTGATGAATAGCTATGAAATTCAAGCAGTTACTTTGGAAAAACAAAAAAAAAATAGCAATGCTTTATCTTAGACGCTCAAAACAATCAACGTGCACTTTCATGTAGACACTCCACTACTACTGTTGTACAACTACCAAGAATCGCTGCGTGCTCATTCTACTCCCCCGAAACTCTATGTGCGCAATCTCTCCAACCGCGCCATCTCTCCTGGATTTACCTTATATATAATTGATGCAGAATTTTGTCGAGTCATTTCAAAGTTTGTGAAAATCGAATCAAAACTTAAAAAGATACTAATAAAAGTTTTATTCATTCTGTTAAAACGTATCATACGTTTTTAATTCAGTGCTATCGCACGATAGGTAATGATTCCAGGTTGCCATGGTGATTACGTCATATTTAAGATAGAGTCATATTTTTTTCCGTATTACTGAATTTAAAAACCGAATTTGTATACTAAAATTCTTTAATTATAGCAATCCTATAATCTACCGACAGTTTTTTGGATAGATGTTTCCAGAGAAATCTGGAGGCACGGCAGTGCCTCCGCCAAGTCGAGAGAGGACAGCCGTAAGCATACTTTTCTGGAAGCAACTCAGGGCACTTTTGACCCCCCCATATCTCCGCGCTGGAGTATCCCAAAAATTTGAAACTTCGTTTTTCTAGAGTATTTGGCACACAGGACCAAAATTTAAAATTACAACTTTCTGTCTTTTCTAGTTCAGACGATATATGAACTCAAACATTCGATTTTTTGTCACTCATCCACTCACTCGTTCACGCGTCATCAAAAAGATTAGGTAGATCCCGTAGCCCTAGAAACTTGACATTTGGAAAAAAGGTAGTGTTTAGGATACAAAGAAAGGAAAAATTATAAAATCCGGAAAATTCGGAATAAAAAACATTCGAAAATTCAACAAATTCCATCAAAATTGAAAATTGAAAATAATACGATCTTGTAGTCTTAGAAACTTAAGATTCGGTGTGAAGGTAGTGTTTAGTATCCAGAAAATGAAAACATCAAAAAAATCGAAAGCAAAATTGAAAAAATCGAAAAATCGAAAAAAATCGAAATTTTTCAAATAATCCGATTTTGCTGCGCTAGAAACTTGGAATTCGGAATAAAGGTAGTATTTAGGATGCAAAATAAGGAAAAATGAAAAATTCCGGAAAATTCGAAAAAAAAATTCAAAAATTCGAAAAAAATTGAAAAAATTAAAATAATTTGATTTTTTAGCCTTAGAAACTTAAAATTCACAGTAAAGATAGTGTTTAGGATTTAGAATAAGTTAAAATAAAAAACGCAATAAAATTCGAAAATAAAATAAAAAAATCGAAAAAATCGGAAAAATCGAAAAACAAGGAAAATTTGAAAATAATTCGATTTCATAGTGCTAGAAACTTGAAATTTGGAATAAAGGTAATATTTAAGATACTAAATAAGGAAAAATTCAAAAATTTTGATAATTCAAAAAATACCCATAAATTAGTGCAGACGATATATGAACTCAAAATTTCGATTTTTTGTCACTCACACACTCACTCACTCTCGCGTCATCAAAAAGATTGGGTAGATCTCGCAGCCACAGAAACTTAAAATTTGGAATAAAGCTAGTGTTTCGGATACAAAGAAAGGAAAAATTATAAAATCCGGAAAATTAAAAAAAAAAAAAAAAAAAAAAAAAAAAATCGAAAATTAAAAAAAATCGAACAAAATTGAAAATAACACAATCTTGTAGTCTTAAAAACTTAAAATTTTGTGTGACGGTAGTGTTTAGAATTCAGAAAAAGAAAACATCAAAAACAAAAAAATTTTTTAAATAAAATCAAAAAATCGAAAAATTTCAAATAATCCAATTTTGTTGCGCTAGAAACTTGGAATTCGGAATAAAGGTAGTATTTAGGATGCAAAATAAGGAAAAATTAAAAAATCCAGAAAATTAAAAAAAAAAAAAAAAAAAAAAAAATCGAAAAATTCGAAAAAAATTGAAAAAAATAAAATAATTTGATCTTTTGGCCTTAGAAACTTAAAATTCGCGGTAAAGATAGTGTTTAGGATTCAGAATAAGTTAAAATAAAAACGCAATAAAATTCGAAAGTAAAATAATAAAACAATCGAAAGAAATCGAAAAATAAGGAAATTTTGAAATTAATTCGATTTCATAGCGCTAGAAACTTGAAATTTGTAATAAAGGTAATATTTCAGATACTAAATAAGGAAACATTAAAAAATATGGATAATTAAAAAAAATCGAAAAATTTTTTAAAAAAATAGAAAGGAAGAAAGAAAAAGAGAGAAATTGAAAATAATATGATCTCGTAGTCAAAGAAACTGAAAATTTGGTGTAAAGGTAGTGTTTAGGATTCAGAAAAATAAAAAAATAAACACACAACAAAAATTGAAAATAAAATAAAAAAATCGAAAAAAAACGAAAATTTGAAAATAATTCGATTTTGTAAAGCTAGAAACTTAAAATTTGGAATAAAGGTAGTATTTAGGATACAAAATAAATAAATAAATAAATAAATAAAAAATCTGTAAAATTCGAAAAAAAAATTCGAAAATTCGAAAAATTGAAAAAAATTCGATTTTGTAGCTTTAGAACTTAAAATTCGGCGTAAACTTATTGTTTAAGATACAGAAAAAGGAAAAAATAAAACACAATAAATTCCAAAATAGAATAAAAAAACTCGAAAAAGATCGGAAATTTCAAAATAATTCGATTTTATATCGCTAGAAACTTGAAATTTGTAATAAAGGATACAAAATAAGAAAAAATTAAAAAATCCGAAAAAATCAAAAATTGAAAGTAATTTTATCTTGTAGTCTTAGAAACTTAAAACTTGGTGTAAAGGTAGTATTTACTATTCAATAAAAGGAACAATTAAAATATTCGTTAAATTCGAAAATAAAATCGAAAAATCGAAATATCTTTAAGAAATCGAAAATTCTAAAACAATTTGATTTTGTACTGCTAGAAACATTAGTTTTAACATAATTGTCCTATTAGCTAGTACAACGCGCCTAATTGTTTTATGTTATTTCCCCCGGATTATGGTTTTCTTTTCTTTCGGTTATGAATTTCGTTATAAAAAAATTCCGCTATAGGCTACGATATAGGCGATTTCTTTATAGACAGGTTTGTTTTCTTTCACAGGTTGTACTCTATTTACTTCACATATGAAATATGGATTGTTAAATGATGTTAGCCCCACAAAAATTTTCACAGCTCCCGACATTACTGGCTGGTTATGGCTTGATAGTCCTTTCTAAATAAAATCATGGTGACTCTAAGATTCACTTGATTTATCTCTAAATTGAACCTAAATGATCCTAAGAAGACGGATCAAATAATTACTATATTGGCATGACAAAAGGTGGAAAATTCGAAAACAATTTGATTTTGTACTGCTAGAAACATTAGTTTACTTAGATCAGGTTTACTTACATCAGGTAACTTAGAATTAAAATCGAAAAATCAATAAATTTATAAAAAGTCGAAAATTTGAAAATATTCGATTTTGTAGTCCTAGAAGCTTGACATTTGGCAGAAAGGCAGGGTTTAGTACACAAAGTAAGGGAAAATTAAAAAATCCGTAAATAATAAAAAAAAGACTAAAAAAAACGGAAAAAAAAAACCATCGAAAAAAGGAATATAGTTTGATTTATTGGAAATTTCCGGAAATTTTAATTTTGGCTTTCTTTTTATACTAAAAAGTTCTTTTATGTTAAATATAAAGTATCTAGGGCTGCGAGTAATATCTCAGAGGAATAGCACCTATCCTGGAAGCAATTGAGAGTACCTTTGACACTCCCCCTCCCATAACTTAGTGCTTGCCTAGGAACCTGAAATCTCTTTTTATCTACTGTACTTTGCAAACGAAACTAAAGCTTCAAAATTTTTATACCTGTAAATAATAGGGACAGAGTGTGGGCTTAGCGAAAATCAGTGGATGATCTCTAAAAAGAACCCAAAATCAAGAAAAGGAGTATTACTTACAAAAAGAAGTGAAATCTCATCAAAAAGTCACCTGTAAAAAATGCAGCCAAGTCTCGTAACTCATTTACCGTAAAAAGTACTGAGATCGTATAAAGACAAGTTTAACTATCTTATTAACTCTGAAATTTTCATTCACAAATCAGTCCTAGTCTCTACGTCTTTAGTTAATTATTATTTTGTGACTTGGCAATTACGCAGCACAGGGAAGTTATTACACCTTACTATGTTATGGGATGGGATTGGATAATTTATTTAAGGCAAATTATATACGCACAGGGAAGTTATTACCCTTTAATATGTTATATTATTATTTGATTAAGACTAACTATATACATCACATTCTCGTGCTACGTAATTGCCAAGTCACAAAATAATAATTAACTAAAGATGTAGAGACTAGGAGTGATTTGTGAATGGAAATTTCAGAGTTAATAAGATAGTTAAACTTGGCTTTATACGATCTCAGTACTTTTTACGGTAAATGAGTTACGAGACTTGGCTGGATTTTTTACAGGTGACTTTTTGATTAGATAGATATTAAATGGAAAGAGAGTCTAAATATGGATGTCAAGTTGTGAAATTTTTAAATGGAATTTTCAGTAAATGTCAACAAAAGGTTAAATGTTACTTATCCAACTTAAAATGTACTTATTTTATTACGAAAAATAATCATATCAGAATCACAAACGATGTAATTCATTTCACTGAAATAATAACGATGATTATTTTGGACATTCTCTTGTATTGGATATTTTTGCCGCATAATATATTTTTAATGTAACAGAATTAATTGTAATTAATTGTTTGTAAAAGTGTATTGAAACTTAATTTCATAAAACAAAATTAATCTTTATAATGAAAATCTGCACATAAAATACATTTTGTATTCATGCATTTTTGCATAAGATTGTAGCAGCTATTGAACCAAGATCTGAATATTTATAAAACTAGTTATAGTACTAACGCACCACATTTGTCACGTTTGACGTACAATTTCCAACTTGTTAAATTTATCAACCCTGCTGTAATTATGTATAATTAACATTATGTATGCATAATTTATAAATAAGTATTTTTACAGTAACTCACATATATTCTTATGAACATTATGAATGTATGCTTTAATCTATTTCTTTAAATTATTTTTTGAAAATATTGTAATATTGGATAGATTCGAATTCAACTTACTTTATGTGTACATAAAAATTTTTATTTGACACTCGAAACAACTCTTTTAACATACGTTCAGCCAAATTCTGATAAAAAGTTGCCAGCTCTTTGTTTTAAAACCTTCTTTTTACAAAATTTTATTATTAATAGAAATTTTTCATTTTGAAATTACATATTTAAAATTATAAACACTGGTAAAAAATTTGCATCATATTTCAAAATATTTCAAAATAAATGTTCGCATTTTATGTACTATTCAACAAATAATACTATCAACAAACAGTAAATCAATCTCCAAATACAACACTTACAACATAAATATTTTCTTACAACATAAATCTAGTTAGTTTTCTTACAAGTAAATCTAAATAGTTTCTAAATCTCTCTAAATTGGTTAATGTGTATCCAATATTAAGGGGCATTCAATCATTTGAAGTGTAAATGATGTTTTCGCGGTTACCATGGAAATTATCTAATTTTTAGGAGGGATAGAATGTAGCTATTAAGAAGCTTTTAAGCTAAAAATTACTGGAAAAAGAAAAAAGGAAAATGTTAAAATAAAACAGAAGAAAAATTATAGTTTTTAACCCAATGAAATGTGCGAAATGGAGGTACGTAATAAGCATTTTAGCTTTAAAAATCTGCATCCAGGATGGGCATTAGGTGGTCCTTATATGATCGATTTTAACTTTTTTTTAATTTTCTTCTGTCTCACCATCAAAATTTGTTCCAATATAGTAAAAAACAAAGTAGGAAAAGTTTGAATGAAAAATAAATATTTTTAGAGGTAGCTCAAGAGTGCTGAAGTTTGGCGATTACATTTAAAAACATTGTGTTATTGACAAGAGAAAAGTAAGTCAAAATGATAATTTTTATTACGATAGTAAATTATTTTCATATTTTATATAACATAAAAGCACAATATTAAGCATATAAAAAGTTTAAAGTATGAAAGTATTAGTAATTAGATTAATTTGTTGTCTATTTTTCTGCAGTAAGGATAAGCTTTCCAGTGTTCCTACACAACATTCACCAATAGCTGAAACTGAAGTTCATTTCGTGCAAGGATTCTGGTGTATTCTTTTGTCAAAGCAATACCTCTCTCAGAATGATCATTTATCACTTTAACAGCCATTAATAATGCAATCCTATAATCAGAATTAGTGTTCCAATGTCCAGTGTCTACCTGAAAGAATCCTTGGGATAAATTCATTTCTTTGAACAGCTTGAAAGGTTCTTTGGTAAAAAAATCTTCAAACTTCTTTTCATGAAAATGTTTAAGGTCAACAGTTATCTTCTTCTCAGGATTCTAATACAAGTTTCTGTTATTGAAGCAGTAATCCAAACTTTAAAGTACACTCACTATAAAAACAAGAACATCACGAATACCTCTTTCTTCCTTTTTGGTAAGCATGAATTGGGACTTAAAGATGAATATCTTCAAAGAATGTATCATCTTATACATCCAAGTAGCACGATGCATTGCCCTGGGAAGCATGAAACGAATTCCCCTGACAGGTATTCCTCCAAGGAAAATAATAACGTGTTCTTCAAATTCTTGATAATCATCTCTTGTTCCAGGGCTGATGGTGTTGATCATGATTCTTTTCTAGTAGCAAACTCCAAATTTCATCTTTTACATTTTGTACAAGAACTCTAATATTATCTTTCAAACTTGTTTCAAATTTGTCTTTATCTAGTATCCCCAGTACGCTTGGAAACATTTGAATAAAGGTACTTCTAGACTTGATGACAAAGCTCACAAAGAATTATGAAATACTTTTCGAATAATTTCAATAATATGATGACGGCAGGTAAAACAAAGCTTCTTCCCAAGCTTTTCTTCTAAAAGGGCACAAGCACATTTATCATTTCCAATATTTGCTTATGTAGTATCAATGCTCATTCTAATCACTTTATCTGCAATATACCATTCATTCAGAACTTTATAAAGGGCAATCTTGTGCTTTGCTTGTTGCAGAAAATAGTTTAGCAACTGAGAGCATCAGAGAAACTCCTCTTCTACAAATTATAATTAATAGTTTATCTAGTTTCTGTTTACCAATTATTTCTGGTAAACGTTTCCCATTTATAGGGACAATGAGATGAACATTTCTTTGCAGCCGTTCTTTTAATTTTTGTGATTGTTTAATTCTATGAACAATTATTTTTCAACGAGACTGACTTCTTTAATACATATCCTAAGCTTTTCAGTTTTGGCAACTACAAATACTGCCTGATACTTTTGTCCTGTCTAGAGCTGCTGCTAAATATGGAGTTATAATATCCATACGCCCTCCCCTCTCTTAGCTCTGGATGGACCAGAATCTCATGCTGCATCCTCTAACAGTTTTATTTCCTGATTGCGATGTTCATTTTCATTCATTACTATCTTCTTTATTTGAGCTATCTGTAGAAGATTCAAGTACTGCTATGTTTGTTTCTTTCTCCTGTGGACATTTCATTTTTTCTAATCCTTTCTTCAGAAGATTCTTCTTTTTATAAGCAATCAATTCATTCCGCAAGAGATTAATATATATCAGTACCAATCATTGATGTTTGTCTGCCATCTTCCCGCTGTGCAAGCAAGAAATTTATATCTTCAGCAATTGTGATTATGTTTAATGCATTAGCCTGAGCAATATGGAATAAGTTATCTAATTTTGAAGAAAATGCATGCTTTTAGTTTCCTTTCTTCTTCTTTAACCAGTCTTCATTCTCCAAATAATTCCAAACATTTATTATTTTATATCAATGAATTATTTTTGGATAATTAACTTAATAATTACATTTACAAATGCTTTTATGGATTTGATAGTGTACATAAGTGACTTTTCAATCTATTAAAATAATTTTAATAGTACTGGGATTAGATATATTTTTCAAGTAAAAGGAGAAAAAACAACAAAATGACCTCAAATTATGAAACTTACACTTACTTGAGCTACCTATAAATATTACTTTTTAGTGATTATATTTTACAGGAATTATTTTTAGATATAATGGAACAAATTTAGAGGGTGAGACCAATGAATTTTAAAACTTCAAAAATAAGGACCATTATATTTGGTTTTTTAATTTAATTTTAAATTATCCTATATGCTCAAAGAAAAATTGTTTAGAAAAGTTATTAAAATGTTTATTTTTTTGTGAAACTATTAAGAGAAAAACAAATTAGAGACCTTGGAAACAAGAAAGTTTTCAGAAATAACACATTGCATTTTCAAATTTTATTGACAACAACTGGTGATAATATGGTCAATAATGGTTAAAATTATATATATAAATTAAATTATTATAATAAACGCTTCCGTGAACTTCAGAAACCTATTGTTTTCAAATATTTTATATCCATACTTCTGCAAATAGTTTCAGAGGGTAAGGGGAAATTTCAGGAATCATGGTATTTCGAGGTGAAACTGAAATTTCTTGAACACTTCTGCTGTAATCGAATTTTCTTCTGAATTTTTTACAATGTAATAATATAAACCATAAGCACATCTCTATGTATGAACTAGATATCAAATTTTCATTTCAAAATGCACTTTATAATGTTTATATAAATACTATATATATATATATATATATATATATAATATTTTACTTTGTAAATAGTGTATAAATCCCTTAAAAAATGGTTAATGGCACATATAATCATAATGTGGCACTTAATCATTAATGCAGTATCTTTTTTTTTTTTTACTATGTAAATTATCTGATTTATGTGATTGGTACATTGTAACTTTTAAGGTATGCTAAAATTAACAAGAAAGTGACTGGCGGGTGACTTTCAAAATCACAGACAAAAGAAAAATTACACTTTTATAACTTTCATTAATGAGGAATGAAAAAGCATTTTAGTTTTTCATACCTCAAACTAGTTTGTCAATCAATTTGATTTTTTATAAAATTCAAAGTTAAAACTGTTCTATGCAATCAATAGAAAAGTATTTTTTTAATGTTTCAAATGTTAAAAGAGGTTTTTAAATATATTACTTTTAAATGCTAAAGGTGTAAAATTAACAACTATAATATAAATTAAAATAACTTTTATTAGTTGTTTTACATGTTTCGACTCTTCTGAGTCATTTTCAAAAACAAAATGAGAATATTCTAAAGCTGCACGGGCTTTGAAGTTATTATTTACACGTACTTTAAAAAGGTTTCAGAGGTTTTTAAAGATTAAAAAAATAGAACACTTCACTGACATTCTTTCGTTTAAAACAACGTCTTCTTTCATTTTATTTTTTTAATCATTTTTAAGAATTTATTTTAGGGTAGATTTTTTTTTCTGATTCGACATTTCATTTTGAGTCATACGCAACACCTAATGCAGAATAATGCTTTTGTAAAAGAAACATAAGTGCACAATCAGTAATAAATCTGTAACGCTCATATGTTCAGGAGCTTCGAAATACATTTGTGTCTGAGGTTTCGGAAGATAAAAAAAGATTTCCAGAATCGTAGGTAACTCAAAAGAGTTTTTATTAGGTTTTCGTAAACTGGATTAAATTTCGTAATATTTTCAGAAACATTTATCTTTTTTGACATTTCATGACATAGTGAAATCATTTATGGTCATAGGTCAAGCTAATTTGGACGGAGAATAGACAGCATTTGCCACAGCAGATTCACCAATCTTGCATCATCAAGAATAAACAGGAAGGGATACACATAAAAATTATAAAAAAGTACTAACGCTTCGATAAAACAGGATATATAAATTTTATTGTAATTTTTTTAAAATTCTTTTTCTGAAACAAAATTTTTCGGCACAGCTGTCGCAAACGCACCGGGGTTGGCGCGATTTTTGTTTTGCGCCGTTTTGGCGAGAAAACTCCATTTTCGGGGACCTGATAGGGGGTCTAAAGACTATTTTTCTAAAACAGCATGTTAGTTTTATTTTATTATGAAATCCGGCAATGTCCAGTATTGAACGGGAGCCATGCTTTAGCAAGCCGCACTAGTCTTATTATGAAACAGTTTATTTTATTATAAACACACACAATTTTTATTATAAACAAACAAATTAGTTTATTATAAAGCACACACAATGATTAATTTAGTATTAAATTATAAAACACACAATATTTAATTTAATATAAAACACACGGAATATGTTCTACCCAGTTGCCATACCAAGCAAAATCTCGCCAAAAATGTAGGATTGTCCAGTTATAAAATCGCCATTTTGACGTCAAAAAGATACCCCGATGCGTCTGCGACAGCTGTTCCAATTTTTCATATAGGAACCTGTGATAACTTTTTTCTTAAAGAATGATCTTAATTGAATCAGCTGATTATCTTAAAGAAATGAAATCGTCATTTGAATCTGCTTAAATTCTTATTACCAAAATCCGAACTGAAATGCCAATGCCTAATATAATCTAAAATGCATTCGAGTGTGCCGGTAATTCATATTTTCATAATATAAGATAAGTGAGCGCATTAAGAAAATAAAAAAGAATCGAAATATCAAAGCAGAATCTATACTCGAGAGCAATAAAATTCAGTTAGTTTTCAAAAATTTTAAAGACCCCTGGTTTGAATGATTCTTGTAGCAATACAGTTCAAAAAACTAGTGAAGCAGAAAATAGACAAAAAACCGCACTTGATTCAAAGTTTAATTTCTTATAGCTAAAATATGAACATTATTGTAAAACTACATATTCGAGTTAAAAGCTATTACAATTATCACGCTCTTAACTCTTGAAAGCCCAGAGCGTATAGTTATAGAAATTATGCTATGTTTAAATAAATTGACTATATGCAGTTTGGTGAAACTGCTTTCTACGCGCCTAGCCGTAAAATTGGGAGTTAGCGTGCCGAGATACTGAAAAATAGCCAAATACACTGTTATAGTTTAGCACAGATTTAGTAAGAAAACATATCTTGCGCACATAAATGATAAAAATAGAACCTTTGTTTATTGTTCAACTGAATATCAAAACTTAACAAAAGTATCGAAGATACACGCATTTGTGAAAAAGAGATAAACAAGTTGGAAATTGTACGTCAAACGTGACAAATGAGGTGCGTTCGTACTATATCTAGTTATATAAATATTCAAATCTTGATGATTTTTAATTCTGTGAAATGAATTATATCGTCTGCAGATTAATTTTTGTAATAAAATAAGTATCTCGGTCGCTTGACGATTAAACTTCGAAAGCTCCTATAACAAGGAAGCACCGATTTTTAAAAAATCAAATTTCTTAATAAATGTTTTTATTAATATTTTCTAAAGTTTTGATTCGATTTTTATAAAATTAGAAATGTCTCGAGAAAATTCTGCATAGATAATATTTATTAAATTTCAAACCATTCGGTTGGGTAGTTTTTGCGCTGTTATATGCGGACAGACGGACGGACCAGACGACAATAGGTGCTACGTATTTATATAATTACGAACGCACCTAAAAAAAGAAGATTGTGAAATTATGTATAGCAAAAATTTATATATGTTCAATGTGACCATCAGCAGAAACACGAATTACATCCATTCTGTAGGAGAATTCGTCCCACACAATTTTCAGCATATCTGGTGTTACAGTTCCGATTACTGCAGTTATCCTCATTTTCAGTTCAGCAGTGTCAGCTGGTAGAGGCGGAAATAACACTTTATCTTTTATGTATCCGCATAGAAAAAAATTGTACGGTGTTAAGACCGGGTTTCATGGGGGCAACTGATTAAGAGCAGCGTTGAAATCTATTCTGTGACCATTCCAATGTTGTGGCTGTTGCTCGTTCAAAAACTCTCGTACAGAAAGATGCCAATGAGGTGGTGCGCAATTCTGTTGCAACTAACTGAATGAACTCGCAACGGAACATGCCGGTTCATATTTAACCCGCCGCTCGTTGCGTCATCTCTCGCACATAAACGAACCTTTACATTTATGAAACTTCATAACTTCTCACTCACTTCGATGTGTGAAATGCAACACTACCTTTTATTGTTCAGAAGAAATAGCCCTTCAAAGTTGGGATATTTATTTATAATCACCCCGTATATTACAGAGAGTAGATTAAACACTGGCAAAAAAATAAATATACTGGCAACTAGTTTATTTCTGTTTGTAATAAGTTTAGTGTTATATTAAAGTTTTGGTAATCGTTAGAAAAACATATTTTAACTTCTTATTCTTATTATTTATATTCTCAAGATGTTTTTTTTTTCTATTAAATCGATGCTACGTGACAATTTTTTAACTGATAATGATTCCGTATTTTGTAATGTTTTCGATATTAGCATAATTTTATTCTTGTAAGATGTATCATCAAAAAACACGTGATCGCTTTAGAAAAACTATAAACGACTTAAATTACTGCAACGGATGGTACTGAAACGTAAAGGTAATGAGACTTAAAAGACGTTCCTGAACTGATATTATAATATAACTGATATTATAATATTAACATATAATTTCACAATATATGTTAATATTTTTATTATAAACAAAGAATTTTCGATCAAGCCCGAGCTTTTTTTTTCTGTAACGTTTTTAATTGACATATTTTGGAAGATAAAAAATAATCCAAGAATCACTTCTTAGCTTCTGTTCGAGATTTTTCGCTTTTCAGTTTTTACTGCACTCGGCTACTAATATCATTTTCCGTCAAATTCTGAAAATGGAATTTAGTTTTATGTATATACAACGCTTTTTTTTCAAAAAAAAAAAAAAAATAACTTCTGCTGTAGCGTGAATGCTTACTGTATATTTAATACACCATTCAGAAATATATTTTACATGAAACTAAAAATAAACTGATTCATTGCCAGAAACTCACTTTAACTTTTTCTTTACGTGTTGTAAAAAAAAAAAAAACACTTTTTATTTAATATTCACTTTAAAAATTATTTTAGGTATTTGCAAGTTAATCTTTCTAATGAGTAATCCAACCCAAATTACATACTTTAACAGATAAAATAGTTTAACTCCTTGCCTGTGACGCCCGAACACAGTTCGGGTGATGAAAATGCGCCAATTTTGGAATGACCGACCTGAGTTCAGGCAAGAGAAAAATCGATGTTTCAATTCCGTGAAGCCCGAACTCAGTTGTGAAGAAATTTATATACCTGCATGTCAAACATAATGTGGTTTGAATGAAATTTGGAAAGAATTGCAAAATTACAAAAATCCGACAAATGGCACGAAACTGCCGAACATTTCGCGGGAAAGTATCGCCATCTATTGGGAAAATGGTAAATTACATATTATGCATTAGTTGAACTGAGTTCGGGCTTCACGGAATTGCAACACCGAGTTTTCTCTTGCCTGAAATCAGATCGGGTGTTCCAAAATTGGTGCATTTGCGTTACCCGACCTGAGTTCGGGTGTCACTGGCAAGGGGCTAAAGCAAAAACAAAAATTCCATTTTTGGCACGTTTTTCTCAAATATATTCCACAGGCAAGGGGTTAAGTAAACACTTTTTAAATTTTTATTATCCTTAACATACTTTTGATTTAGAGCCAATTTGTACGGAATTTCCGTGTGACGGATATAAGCATTATATATATATATATATATATATATATATATATATATATATATATATATCAATTTTTTTCATCAGCATTTTCTATATCATTATTGAGAAAGGTTTTTTATCGTTGATGTTGTTGATTATTAAGAATGTCAATGATTTTTATTAATGAGGTTCATGTCATAAGTTGCAATATTTTTTCTTATGATGGTAGCTATTTTTCTTCAATGTTTTGATTAGTTTTCTTGTGAAATGAATTATGTTCATAGTAATAATAGAAAAGATATTATGTTAAAGATATTTTTAGATAAAGAAGAAGTGATGTTTTAAAACTGGTCCAAACACATATATTTCTAAAAAAAAAAGTTGACTTTGATGTAAAGTCGAACTCTTAATACAAATGATCTATAATTTTCCAAAATTTTGATATAATTTAAATTTTCTTAGCGTTCAAATTTCACAATATTTTCAAAGGGTAAATTATACATATAAATATTTTGTTATTTTTAAACAAAATAAAATAAAATTTCTGTATTAGAATACTAGCTCATACCGACAAATATTCTTTAATAAAACTAGAGGATCCAAACCGGGTTACAGAAAATAGCTGAAAACCATTGTTTTCTAACTCTAACATAATTTTTACATTTATTTTTTATTTGCCCCTTAACAACGCAAAAAGTATTTTTATATATAAATAATGAATTCAAATGAAGTTCTGAAATGTATTAAAAACAATTCATTCGTGTTCGTTGTATGCCAGAAGCGGAAGAAATCGCCAAAACTTTACTACTTCAGTCTACTGAAGTCTATTATTCTGATAATTTTAGTGGTTTAAGCGCGTAGTTCGATTACATTTCTATCAGATTCGTTTTTTCTTTTCATTTATTTATTGATGAAGTTTTAATTTCGTTCTAGAATATTAGCCGGATACAAATGCTGAAATATTTATATTGTTTTAAGTTTAAACACATTAATTATTTATAATCGGATTGCACGCGATAGAGATAGATTTAAAAAGAGTTAAAGAGACCACAATTGAAAATTATTTTGAAAACCTTGAAGAGTCAATAAACTGATATACAGTTTTCAAACAAATTATATTTGAAACTACATTTTTTTTCTATTCGGTGCTGCAAAAATTAAAACAGTTGGATTACTTATATGTTAAATTTGTGTTTTACTTTATTTTATTTTATTTATTTATTTACTTATAAAGTTTCAATTTAGTTATGGAAAATTAGCCGGAGACAAATGCTGAACTATTTAAATTGTTTTAAGAGCAAATGAGTTATTATTCTTTCGCAATGGAACCTGCCCGTAATGGAGTAAATAATTAAGAAGAATAATTCCTGAAAATTATTTTAAAAACTATAAATTATTATAAATGAGTCAGTTGCGATACAGTTTCAAACAAGTTGTATTCGAAATAATTTTTTTTTCTATCCAACTGTGCAAAAAATGAAAATGTGCAATGTTTATAAGTTTAAGAAATTGTAGTAGCAAAAATTTTAAGACCGAAATTCAATTGTCAGGTATTTCTAACCTCAAAATGACGTCAGCGTTACGCACGGATACGTTTGACCTTTATAATATAGCTGGTAAACATCTCATAATGAAATGTATGTCATAGGAAAAATAGAATAATTGAAAAAGTCGAAGACATTTACAAGAAAAGTGACAAAAATTTCATCTATTTTCATTGTATGGTTTTATTAGGCGCTAAAATAATCTCAGTCAAAGAATAATAATTTTAAAAGTTTTAATTGTTTCTATTAATAACAATGTCAAATTAAAAATACTATTATTAAAAATACTGTTATTTAAAAAATAACATTCTTTTAAAATAGAATTTTTAAACAATTTAAAATTGAATATATTGAATTAGAAGAACAGATATGAATGTGTTCTCGCATTTAATCTCACTGACACCAAAATTCTCTTAAAAAATAAAATATGAAGACAAGAAGGAGCAACGTACATTAACCAAAATTTTTGTAGACGGCATTAATACTTTTAGGCAGGGTTACCAGTTTTCCCTTCTCTTTTATTCAGAAATTCCGAATTTATACTGAAATTTCCTAAAGAAGAACTTTATATAAACCCAAAATGTCTGATATTATGTATAGCAAAAATACTATTCAAAATTTCTGGTATTAATTTGGAATTTTAGAATAAAAAAGGAGCACAAACTGGCAACCTTGCTTTTATTTGAGGACATGAGTTGCTTGTGAATCGCACGTGGCATTCTCGAGAAAAACAATTTTCTGTATTGAAGAAAAATATCTCGGAATTCCAACAAAGAAGACTGTGACCTTTTTTAGGGTTTCGTTCATCTCACGAAACCCTAATACTCCCGCTACGTTGTTTGTCTGTCACAGAGCTATTCTCAAAAACTATGTAACTTACAGAGTTGAAACTTTGTGAATATAGCTGAATACCAGCTATGAAGAGCTCAAATTATTAAAATTTGAAAAATTCGAATGATTTTAATAAATAGAGATAAAAAAAACAAAATCCTAACAGCCTTTTTCTATTAAATTTAAACATTTTTCGTTATAGCAGATACCAAAAATTAAAAATCCATGATGAAATTCTTTCTACAATAATTAATTTTCTATTGAAAGATTTCCACGGGAAAAATGAAAATGAAATAAAAAGTTTCACCAATTGAAAAAAAGATTAATATGAAATAAAAATGATTCACATCATAGTGGTATTAAAGCGAAAAATTTCAAAGATTTCTCAATAATACAAGGAGTATGAGTATGTGTATGTACACGAAGCAGATTAACATCACGTCATTAGAGAATTAAAAAGAAAATCTGACGTCATATTGAAAGTTTAACGAATTTTTCAGATATACAATTATTATAATACAGACATACATACAATAAACATAATAATCCAACATGGAGTGAAAAATTAGCCAGACGTTGTTTATGTGTGTTTTAAAAGAATTTTTCAGATGTTTGAGAATAATACAAAGTGAGTATCAATATGAGTAATAGAGAATAGAAAATATATGAGTTTGAGAAACATATTCAATCATGATAAAAATCTGATTATGGAAATATTCGCATATTTTAACATTTTGAAGGTGTACAACATGTTTAATTTTGAAATTATTTTTTATATCGCATTTTAACTACAAAGTTATACAATACGATATGGCATTTTTTTAATTGAGTAAAGGAGTGTTCAAGGCGTGAGTCAAACTCGATAACTTTGGCTTAAATTTCCAACGCTCTGCCTGTAATGCTACCTGGACCAACAACCGTCCGACAAATTTCACTCAAATAACCTTACCGACAGCATCTGGTCTGTCATGTGAATTAGCTCAACATAATACCAAATGCTATGGAACACCATTAAACGATAGATAGGTAGATACACTTTATTATTTTTAACTCAATCATACTGATTGATAAAGACACATTTATAATTATAGGGTTCAAACTTTTAACTACAAAGTTATACAATACGATATGGCATTTTTTTAATTGAGTAAAGGAGTATCCAAGGCATGAGTCAAACTCTATAACTTTGGCTTAAATTGCCAACGCTCTGCCTGTAATGCTACCTCGACCAACAACCTTCCGACACATTTCACTTAAATAAACTTACCGACAGCATCTGGTCTGTCATGTGAATTAGCTCAATATAATACCACATGCAATGGAACATCATTAAACGATAGACAGGTAGATACACTTTATTATTTTTTTAATTCAATCATGCTGATTGATAAAGACACATTTATAATTATAGGATTCAAACTTTTAAACACAAAGTTTTACAAAAATATATGGTATTTTTTTAAATTGAGTAAAGGGGTGTCCCACGCGTCAGTCAAACTCAAAAACTTTTGCTTAAACTGACAGCAATCCGCCTATAGAGCTACCTGGACCAACAACCGTCCGACAAATTTCACTCAAAAAATCTTACCGACATTCTCTGGTCTGTCATGGGAATTAGCTCAACATAATACCAAATGCAATGGAACACCATTGAACGATAGATAGGTAGATACACTTTATTATTTTTAACTCAATCATACTGATTGATAAAGACACATTTATAATTATACGGTTCAAACTTTTAACTGCAAACTTATACAATACGATATGGCATTTTTTTAATTGAGAAAAGGAGTGTCCAAGGCCTGAGTCAAACTCGATAACTTTGGCTTAAATTGCCAACGCTCTGCCTGTAATGCTACCTGGACCAACAACCGTCCGACAAATTTCACTCAAATAACCTTACCGACAGCATCTGGTCTGTCATGTGAATTAGCTCAACATAATACCACACGTAATGGAACAGCATGAAACAATAGATATGTAGATACTCTTTAATATATTTTACTCAATCATACTGATTGATAAAGATACATTTATAATTATAGAGTTCAAACTTTTAACCACAACGTTATAGAACAGGATATGACATTTTTTCAATGAGTAAAACCGTGTCCAGGGCGTGAGTGAAACCCAAGAACTTTGGCTTAAATTTGCAACGCTCTGCCAATAGAGCTACCTGGACGAACAACCGTTCGACGCATTTCACTCACATAATTTTACCAGTAGCATCTGATCTGTCATATGAATTAGCTCAATAGAATACCATAGGTAATGAAACACCATTAAAGGATAGATAGGTAGATACACTTTATTATTTTCAACTCAGTCATACTGATTAGTAAATATATCATAACAAATGAAATGTTTTCTTATGAGTGAAAAAGTGTCCAGACTGGGAGTCTAACCCATGACATTTGGCTTAAATTACCAATGCTCTCCCTATTGGGTTACTTGGGCCGATAATCGGCCGAACCATTTCTCTCAGATTATCTTATTGGCAACATTTGGTCTAACATATAAACAGCTCAACAGAATATATCAAAGTTAATGGGACTGTAATGCTACCTCGACCAAAAACCTTCCGACACATTTCACTTAAATAAACTTACCGACAGCATCTGGTCTGTCATGTGAATTAGCTCAACATAATACCACACGTAATGGAACAGCATGAAACAATAGATATGTAGATACTCTTTAATATATTTTACTCAATCATACTGATTGATAAAGATACATTTATAATTATAGAGTTCAAACTTTTAACCACAACGTTATAGAACAGGATATGACATTTTTTCAATGAGTAAAACCGTGTCCAGGGCGTGAGTGAAACCCAAGAACTTTGGCTTAAATTTGCAACGCTCTGCCAATAGAGCTACCTGGACGAACAACCGTTCGACGCATTTCACTCACATAATTTTACCAGTAGCATCTGATCTGTCATATGAATTAGCTCAATAGAATACCATAGGTAATGAAACACCATTAAAGGATAGATAGGTAGATACACTTTATTATTTTCAACTCAGTCATACTGATTAGTAAATATATCATAACAAATGAAATGTTTCCTTATGAGTGAAAAAGTGTCCAGACTGGGAGTCTAACCCATGACATTTGGCTTAAATTACCAATGCTCTCCCTATTGGGTTACTTGGGCCGATAATCGGCCGACCCATTTCTCTCAGATTATCTTATTGGCAACATTTGGTCTAACATATAAACAGCTCAACAGAATATATCAAAGTTAATGGGACTGTAATGCTACCTCGACCAAAAACCTTCCGACACATTTCACTTAAATAAACTTACCGACAGCATCTGGTCTGTCATGTGAATTAGCTCAACATAATACCACACGTAATGGAACAGCATGAAACAATAGATATGTAGATACTCTTTAATATATTTTACTCAATCATACTGATTGATAAAGATACATTTATAATTTTAGAGTTCAAACTTTTAACCACAAAGTTATAGAATAGGATATGACATTTTTTCAATGAGAAAAACAGTGTCCAGGGCGTGAGTCAAACCCTAGAACTTTGGCTTAAATTTGCAACGCTCTGCCAATAGAGCTACCTGGACGAACAACCGTTCGACGCATTTCACTCACATAATTTTACCAGTAGCATCTGATCTGTCATATTAATTAGCTCAATAGAATACCATAGGTAATGAAACACCATTAAAGGATAGATAGGTAGATACACTTTATTATTTTCAACTCAGTCATACTGATTAGTAAATATATCATAACAAATGAAATGTTTCCTAATGAGTGAAAAAGTGTCCAGACTGGGAGTCTAACCCATGACATTTGGCTTAAATTACCAATGCTCTGCCTATTGGGTTACTTGGGCCGATAATCGACCGACCCATTTCACTCAGATTATCTTATTGGCAACATTTGGTCTAGCATATAAACAGCTCAACAGTATATATCAAAGTTAATGGGACTCTGTTAAACGGTGGATATAATTTTTATTATTTTAACTCAATTATACTGATTGGTATAAATATCATACGTTTTGATCATTTTCCAACTGAGAGCAAAATTATCGAACACCAGAATCCGGTAGTCTATTACAAGACCTTTTTCTTAAATTGCCAATACTTGTGTACATGGCACATCAGATGGTATTCCCAAAAACGTTCTCTCAATGAATTGTGTCGGTCAGTTGTATATCCAGCTAACTCAATATGCAGAGCGGCAATTTTAACTGAAGGGCTTGGGATCAAACTTTTAACTACAAAGTTATACAATACGATATGGCATTTTTTTAATTGAGTAAAGGAGTGTCCAGGGCGTGAGTCAAACTCGATAACTTTGGCTTAAATTGCCAACGCTCTGCCTGTAATGCTACCTCGAGCAACAACCTTCCGACACATTTCACTTAAATAAACTTACCGACAGCATCTGGTCTGTCATGAGAATTAGCTCAATATAATACCACATGCAATGGAACATCATTAAACGATAGACAGGTAGATACACTTTATTATTTTTTTAATTCAATCATGCTGATTGATAATGACACATTTATAATTATAGGATTCAAACTTTTAAACACAAAGTTATACAATACGATATGGTATTTTTTTAAATTGAGTAAAGGGGTGTCCCACACGTGAGTCAAACTCAAAAACTTTGGATAAACTGACAACGCTCCGCCTATAGTGCTACCTGGACCAACAACCGTCCGACAAATTTCATTCAAATAACCTTACCGACAGCATCTGGTCTGTCATGTGAATTAGCTCAACATAATACCAAATGCAATGGAGCACCATTAAACGATAGATAGGTAGATACACTTTATTATTTTTAACTCAATCATACTGATTGATAAGGACACATTTATAATTATAGGGTTCAAACTTTTAACTACAATGTTATACAATACAATATGGCATTTTTTAAATTGAGTAAAGGAGTGTCTAAGGCGTGAGTCAAACTCGATAACTTTGGCTTAAATGGCCAACGCTCTGCCTGTAATGCTACCTGGAGCAACAACCGTCCGACAAATTTCACTCAAATAACCTTACCGACAGCATCTGGTCTGTCATGTGAATTAGCTCAACATAATACCAAATGCAATGGAACACCATTAAACGATAGATAGGTAGATACACTTTATTATTTTTAACTCAATCATACTGATTGATAAAGACACATTTATAATTATAGGGTTCAAACTTTTAACTGCAAACTTATACAATACGATATGGCATTTTTTTAATTGAGAAAAGGAGTGTCCAAGGCGTGAGTCAAACTCAATAACTTTGGCTTAAATTGCCAACGCTCTGCCTGTAATGCTACCTCGACCAAAAACGTTCGTACACATGTCACTTAAATAAACTTACCGACAGCATCTGGTCTGTCATGTGAATTAGTTCAATATAATACCACACGTAATGGAACAGCATGAAATGATAGATATGTAGATACTCTTTAATATATTTTACTCAATCATACTGTTCGATAAAGATACATTTATAATTATAGAGTTCAAACTTTTAACCACAACGTTATAGAATAGGATATAACATTTTTTCAATGAGTAAAAGAGTGTCCAGGGCGTGAGTCAAACCCAAGAACTTTGGCTTAAATTTGCAACGCTCTGTCAATAGAGCTACCTGGACGAACAACCGTTCGACGCATTTCACTCAGATAACTTTACGAGTAGCATCTCATCTGCCATATGAATTAGCTCAATAGAATACCATAGGTAATGAAACACCATTAAAGGATAGATAGGTAGATACACTTTATTATTTTCAACTCAGTCATACTGATTGGTAAATATATCATATTAAATGAAATGTTTCCTAATGAGTGAAAAAGTGTCCAGACTGGGAGTCTAACCCATGACATTTGGCTAAAATTACCAATGCTCTGCCTATTGGGTTACTTGGGCCAATAATCGGCCGATAATCGGCCGACACATTTCACTCATGTTATCTTATTGGCAACATTTGGTCTAACATATAAACAGATCAACAGAATATATCACAGTTAATGGGACTCTTTTAAACGGTGGATATAATTTTTATTATTTTAACTCAATTATACTGATTGGTATAAATATCATTCGTTTTGACCTTTTCCCAACTAAGAGCAAAATAGTCGAACACAAGAATCTGGTAGTCTATTACAAGACCTTTTTCTTAAATTGCCAATATTTGTGTACATGGCACATCAGATGGTATTGCCAAAAACGTTCTCTCAATGAATTGTGTCGGTCAGTTGTATATCCAGCTAACTCAATATGCAGAGCGGCAATTTTAACTGAAGGGCTTGGGATCGACTACCGACCTAGACACGTTTTCACTGAGTTGGAAAGATGTCAAATCGTATGATACATTAAGCAATCAGTACGATTGAGTTTAAAGTAATAAAAATGTATGCAATATTCACCTCAGTAAACTTCCCCATTCCCCTCGCTAATGTTATTCCTATGGGCGTAGGATGCATTCGTATTTTTAAAATATCTCCTCGGAAAATTAATATTTTTAACTTCTGTTTTGTTTGTATTGTTCTTAAAGAATGTCTCTTTTTTTTCTTAGTTGTCAATTTTTTTCTATAATAACACTTAATTGTACATGAAATGTTAAAATCGTATTCAGTTTCGCTAAGATTTTAACACATAAAAATATAAATTAAGCACATAGTTTAGAAATACTTTGATAACTAAGAAAAAAAGAGACATTCTTTACGAACAATACACAAGAAACGGAAGTTAAAAATATTAATTTCTCGAGGAGATATTTTAAAAATACGAATGCATCCTACGCCCATAGGAATAACATTAGCTAGGGGAATGGGTAAGTTTACTATCGAGCAGCCTTAAGAATATAATTTTTTTTCCTCTTTTAAAATTTATCATAAAATGCAATCTTTTAAAATAGATCTTTACTTACGTGAAATAATAATGTGTTTTTATATTCTTTCTAATCTTCATGAATCTCATCTCGAAAACATTATTTGCCACTTTATGCACGTAAAGGCTTAGAATGATTGATAATGCAATGGTTGCTTCTGTTGATTTGATTTCACGTGCTTCGTATTCTAATCGAAATTTTAATATTAGAAATTTAAAATATGGATAATAGTTTTTATACAGATCTCCTTCCATTTATATTCTTCGCTAAAAAATGAAGAAAATTCTTTTTATTTATTAATTTATTAAAATCAATTTATTTAATAAATGCAAAATCATAAAAATGTATTTTTATATTTTTTATACTTTTTCATTAATAAGTAACTATTGGAAAATACTAAACTTTCTTCTTTATAATAAATTTCTTTTAGAAATCGAAATAAATTACTCTAACATTTATCCCAATGTTCTTTTTATTTTCATTCTTTGAAAACATACATTTTGACAAAGCAGGTGATTTTTAGTTAACATTAACAGTTATAACATCTGACCTTTCGGCATCAGAATGGTGAAAACGGAAAAGAAATACTCTTAATTATATTTCAAATGTTAAAAGAAAATTATTTTTCCATTTCATTTACTAGCTTACTGATAATACCAGTTAAATTATCGATTATAACCAAGAGAAAATATTTAATGAGAAATTTTTTAATAAAAAATCTTTAAATATAACAAAATTTTAATATATTCAATTGCTGGAGTATCATAGTTGAGTTTTATTGCAATTAGATTTGAATGATTAGACAATGAGATTTAATATTATTTTTCCAATTCCTACTATTAGTTCACACTCTCCTGTATATATTTATATATCTTGTTCAAATTTTCAATCGTTAATAAAATATTTTTTATTCATCCACTCAAATTCAAATACATTTTTTTAAACTTGTAGTGGATGGCACTTGATGTTAATACAGTTTTTTTTTTCAAATATTAATTCATTAATTTAATTTAATTAATTATATTTAGTTTTATATTGGAGAAAAAAAATTCCCTTATATAAGATATTTAGCAGGATATAAATTTAGGAATAAATACCGTCAGATCGCTGAAAAAAAATTTCTTATTCAGATTCTTTTTTTAATAAATAGTAACTAAAATATTTTTTTTGTTGTTGAACTAAATAGGAATTGACTTTTTTTTATTATTATTACTTGTTATGTATTAAAAATGCATAATGATATTTTCTCTTATGGTTCTTGAAAACATACTGTATAGTTAAATTTTTATTTAAAATGATAATTAATGCCCATCGAAGAAATTTTTATCTATTAAAGATATCACATTAGTAACTAAAATAAAATTTTTCTTTGTTGACCTAAGTAGGAATTGACTTATTTTTATTTATTTATATATATATATATATATTTACATTACTTGTTATGTATTAAAAATGCACAATGGAATTTTCTCAAGGTTCTTGAAAACATACTTTATTATTAAATTTTTATTTAAAATGATAATTAATGCCCATCGAAGAAATTTTTTATCTATTCAAGATATCACATTAGCGTTGGATTTCCTTCGTGACAAAATTCTAGATTATTTATGAGTAATTGTCTCGGCTAGAGAACGTTACTAAACACTTTGTCCCGAAGAAAATATGACTATAATTTATCTTTCAGTGCTTATAATTTTTCTTGTCACTTTCGCAAGCTTTGTTTAACGAATTTCTTTTTTGGAAGATATGTCATATATAATCTTTCGATAAAATACATGTATATGTAGTTTTAATGTGGAAATATATGTTTGACTAATTTAAATATATAAATAAGTTTACAAAAATAATTAAAGGAGTAACTAATTAAAATGTACTTTATGTTAATTCTATGAAAGGGCATCCAAAGAAATATAGTAGATTGGTAAATTAAATTCATATTTTAATACTTGGAAAATTTTCCAGAGAGAAATTTTCTCACGCCTTGCGTTCATAATATTCAAATTTTAATTGCTTAATAGGCGTAGAGCCAACATAGTGAAAAAGTACCCAATTCGGAACTCGAACCCGGGTCATCAGAATAGCGCTCTGACGTTCTACCAACTGAATCACTTGGGAACGATACTCAGCTTGAAACTTTTTCACCATAACATGTTGGCAAGGCTACAAACGCAGCACAAGATGGAATATCTTCCGTGAGCCGCCAGCCCTGGGGCAAACACGAAAACAAAGAAAATCCAGCATCGACAATTGAATAAATTCATATTTTAATACTTGGAATTTTTTAAATAAAATAATAATAATAATAATAATAATAATAATAATAATAATAATAATAATAAAAGGAACAGATGCTTTTCACTCACGCAAACATATAAACATAAGTTTGGCGATTTTTTGGTTAGCGCGATTTTCAAGACCGTGCCAAACGAAAAACTTAATACAATGGCTAGGTTGCCATTAAAGGAAAAAATCCCCTAAATTTGGCGACTTTTTTTCCTTTTATAACCGATTAAAAGAAACTGTGCGTGAGTGTATGACATTATAGCCAAAAAAAATTCCAAGTATTAAAATATGAATTTATTCAATCGTCGATGCTGGATTTTCTTTGTTTTCATGTTTGCCCCAGGGTTGGCGGCTCACGGAAGATATTCCATCTTGTGCTGCGTTTGTAGCCTTGCCAACATGCTATGGTGAAAAAGTTCCAGGCTGAGTAGCGTTCCCAAGTGATTCAGTTGGTAGAACGTCAGTGCGCTAATCTGATGACCCGGGTTCGAGTCCCGGCTTGGGTACGTTTTCGCTATGTTGGCTATACGCCTATTAAGCAATTAAAATTTGAATATGGTAAATAAAAGTCACCGTTAACAAGATTACATTTTTGAAAACCTACAGTATTATTAAATGTTTTCCAGTGGATCCGTGCGAGGATTTCGCACTAATAATTTTTAGCTATATTCGATATTTTTTAGATTCAGGTTTAAACTTCTAAGGAAAAATTACGGATTACAATATCAGCAAACAACATTAATCAAGTCAAAATATCACCTCATTTATACAAAACAACAAAATCTCATCAAAGATAGAAAAAGGCACGCGCGAGGGAAAAAATAACAAATATATTTTAACTGCATTAGAGGATGACGTCATTGTCTTCGGAAAAAATATGGGTCAAAGAAAAATAAATTGCAATACACTTAAATTACAAATAAATCTAATACAAGAAATCATACCTCTTACGCTACACGTGTAAAATACCACTGTTTCGATCAATCAATAATATTTTTTCCTTCTAAACGTTTCAATTTCAATTTTCGCTTTTAATCATAAATATAAAATAAACCCGTGAGAAAGTGTCACATTTTACCACTTTTTTAATATTTATTATTTTTATAATCATTGTTGAGAATCACATAATGCGGTATTTTATTTTTGTGGCAACATTGATTTAAAAAAATTCTTTCATTTCATTCATGAAAACAATGCTGATTTAGTTTTTAATTAACAACAATTTTTAATAAAAAAATATGTTTTAATAAAAAAAATGTTAGTATACTATGTCAGAAGCCGCTTTAAAAACCTTTTGAATGACACTTCATTCGTTGTTGTGCGTTTCGTAAATTCATAGAAAAAGAGATGTTGACAACAGAAATAATATATATGACAAAAAAATATAATTAATGCGCTTCGAAGAACAGTTTTATTTATTAAAGATTTCACATTTGCGTTGGATTTCCTTTGTGCTAGAATTACAGATTATCTAGTAGTAATGGTCTCGGATAGGGAGCGTTGCGAAACCTTGTGATTATCATTTATCTTTAAGTGATTATTATTTCGTCTGTCACTTTCGCAAGCCTTTTCGTGTATTTTTTTTTCTGTAGGCTATGCCATATATAATCTTTTGAAAAAAAAAAATGTGTATGTATTTTTTAAATCCGCAAATGTATATCTGACTAATTTAAAAAAATATTTTTTTTTATAATTAGGTTTTACGAGAGGGGGTTTCTGTCTTTGAAAGATATCATATTAGCGTTAGATAATGTTTATGCGAAAATTCCAGTTTACTTATCAGATAAAATCTGCATAAGAGTGCATTACGAAACACTTTGTCCTGAAACAAATATAACTATCACTTATCTGCTAGTGCTTATTAGATCTCTTGTTACTTCCGGAAGATTTTGTACTGAGTCTCGTTTTTCAAAGTTCTGTCATCTATAATCTTTCGAAAAATAGATGTATATGTGTTTTTTCTATCCGTAAATGTATATCTGACTAATTTAAATACATAAATATTTTTATAATTAGGCTTTACGAGAAGGAGTTTCTTTCTTTTATAGATGTCACATTAGCGTTAGATTTTGTTTACGAGAAAATTCCAGTTTACTTACCAGATACAATCTGCCTAAGAGTACAATAGGGAACACTTTGTTCTAAAGGAAATGTGACTACCACATATCTTTCAATGCTTATTATTTCTCCTGTTACTTTCGCAAGCTTTTTCAGGCAATTTCTTTTCTGTAAGCTATTCCATATATAATCTTTCGAAAAAATACATGTATATGTATTTTTTAAATTCGCAAATGTATTCCTGACTAATTTAAATATATATATATATATATATATTTTAATCAGTTTTTCGATAAAGAGTTTCTGCATATGAAAGATATCACATTAGCGTTGAATTTTTTAACGCAAAATTTTCAGTTTACTTATCAGTTACAATCTTCTTAAGAGTGCAATAAGAAACACTTTTTCCTGAAGAAAATATGACTGTCATCTATCTTCCAGTGCCCATTAGCTCTCCTGTCACTTTTGCAAGCTTTCGTACGGAATTTCTTTTTTAAAAGATCTGTCCTGCATAATGTTTCGAAAAGAATACATGTATATGTGTGTGTGTGTTTTTTTTTCAAACAGCAAATGCATATATGACTAATTTAAACATATGAATAATTTTACAATTAAGGTCTTTTGAAAAAGAGTTTCTGCCTTTTAAATATATTGCACTAGTGCTAGAATTTTTTGACACGAAAATTCCAGATTACTTATCAGTAACCGTGAGCTTAAGAGAGTGCATAACGAAACACTTTGTCCTGAAGAAAATACGAATATCTTCTATCTTTCTGTGCTTATTATTCCTCTTGTCATTTTCGCAATCTTTTTAAAGCAAGTTCTTTTCTGGAAGCTATATTATATAAAATATTTCGAAAAAAATAGATGTTTATGTATGTTTTTTGAATCTGCGAATATATATTAGGCTTAATTTAAATACATAAATACGTTGACGAAAAAAATTAAAGAAACAACTATAAAAATGTACTTTATGTTAATTATATTAAGGGTCAATCCAAATAATGATAATAGGTCGATAAGCCAAGGCCAACGATACCAACGTTAACAAAGTTAAAGTTCATGAAAACAAACGAAATACTTTGTCCTGAAGGAAATACGACTATCATCTATCTTTCAGTGATTATTATCCCTCTTGTCATTTTTGCAATATTTTTTTTAAGCAATTTCTTTTCTGGAAGCTATATTATATATAATCTTTGAAAAATATATAGATGTTTATGTATGTTTTTTTAATCTTTATTTGGCTAATTTAAATACATAAATGCATTGACGAAAAAAATTAAGGGAACAACTATAAATACGTACTTTATGTTAATTATATTAAGTGAGATCCAAAGAATGATAATAGGTCGATAATGCAAGATCAACGTTACCAACGTTAACAAGATTAAAATTCTTGAAAACCGACAGTATTATTAAATATTTATAATTAATTATAACTGATGCATTCGAAGAAAAAATTAATCTATTAAAGATATCACATTAGCGTTGTATAATCCTCATGCCAAAATTCTGGATTATTTATTAATAACGGACTCAACTAGAGAACATTACGAAACAGTTTGTCCGGTAGAAAATATGAATATAATTTATTTTTCAGTGCTTATTATTTTTCTCGCCACTTTCGAAAGCTTTCGTGGGTAATTTCTGTTTTAGAGGCTATGTCATATATAATCTTTCGAAAAAAAATGTACCTGTATTGTTTTAAATCTGGAAATATATATTTGACTAATAGATACATATAAATACGAGGGTAAATCATTAAGTAAGTCACAAAAGATAATTAAATAATAACTTACATGATATTCATTTCAAAACTATTTTTAATTTTGAACATATTCTCCACCAATATTTATGCACTTATATCACTGTTTTATCAGTGCCCCAACACCAGCTGCATAACATTCTTTGGGTTGCTGTCTCAGCCACATCAGGATTTCAAGTTGACCCTTTTCTCATCTATGAACATCATCTTGCTTCCAAGATAGTTTTTTAGTGGACTAAACAGATAAAAATCGCCTGGGGCTAATATGGCTGTATGGTGGATATTGAAGAAGTTGCCAATCAAACTTTTGAATTTTCTCCTGTGTTCAACTTGAAGTCCTAATGTGGCTGAGACAGCAACCCAAAGAATGTTGTGCAGCCGGTGTTGGGGCACTGATAAAATGGTGATGTAAGTGCATAAATATTGATGAAGAATATGTTGAAAAATAAAAATAGTTTTGAAGTGAATATAATTGTAAGTTATTATTTAATTACCTTTTATGAGCTACTTGATGACTTTCCTTCGTATATTTACGAAAAAAATAAAATTAAGGAACAGCTCTAAAAATGTACTTTATGTTAATTCTATTAAGTGATGTTTAATGAAAGGCAGTAGGCTGATAACTCTAGAACAACGTTACCAAAGATAACAAAATTAAAGTTATTGAAGACCTGCAGTATTATTAAAAGTTTATAAAAATACAATTAATGCGTTCTGAAAAAGGCTTTATCTATTAAAGATTTCAAATAAGCGTTGAATTTTCTTCGTGCCAAAATTTCAGATTTTTTATTAGTGATGATCTCAGCTATAGAACATTATGAAGAACATTTGTCTTGAAGAAAATATGACTATCATCCATTTTTCATTGCTTATTATTTCTCATGTAACTTTCGTTCATCACCAACTTCCTAACGTGATTCTTTTTTTGAACGATCTGTAATATATAATCTTTTGTAAAAATAGACGTATATGTATGTATTTTTTTTAATCTGGAAATATTTATTTGACATATTTAAATTTGTGGGATTTATCCTTTCTGACCATTAATCGTTGTGCTAAAAGTCAACAGATGTCGGCACTATGCAGGATCACGCCAGTGGAAAAGCTTATGTGGAAATATTCAAGTCGGAACTTACGTGTGAGGCTTCCACAATACAAACAACATTGCTTGCGCCAAGTCAGCAAGATTGTTTTTCAAGCAGAGATGAAGATTTGCGGGGTATTCTTGCATAAGTGAGTTGAGTGTGATGGACGAAGTTAGGCTGTGTTACGATAGTGGTATCAGAATGTATTGGGTTTTTCGGAAAGTTCTTTTCGTTTGGGAAAGCTGGTTCACATCGAAATATTCTATCATTTAATTATTATGCATTAATTCCGATATCTAATGTCGAATAATTGCGGGCAGAATTTTCCAGTACGAATTGGTTTTCCCAAACGGTAGGAACTTTTCGAACAACCCAATATATCACATTCCGTGAAGTTCAGGTGGCGGATTTTTAGTCCAATATGTCGCTAATTTTTATTATTTAAGATTACAACTCATCCATGTATGTAACTTGTAAATATTGTCCGTTCTTGTTCATATAATCTTTTTAAAAGATTCAAACTGTGTCGTCTTTTCATTTATTTAGTCAGAGTGAAGTCAATTTCTACATGTGAGTGAGTGGATTTCTATAAATATATACATTCATTGACGAAAGAAAAATTAAAGTAACAACTGTGATAATGTACTTTAAGTTAATTCTATTAAGTGCCGCTAAATGAAAGCAAATCAACGTCAACAATCTTAAAGTTCTTGAAAACCAAACCTACAGTATTATAAATATTTATAAAACAATTATAATTAAGACGTTCGAAAAAATCCTTTATTTATTAAAGATTTCACCTAAGCATTGGAATTGCTTTGTACCAAACTTCCCGACTATTTACCTCTAATAATCTCGGCTAGAGAGAATAACGAAACACTTTGTACCGATGAAAATATGACTATCATTTATCTTTCAGTGCTTCTTAGGTGCGTTCGTAATTATATAAATACGTAGCACCTATAGTAGTCGTCTGATCCGTCCGTCCGTCTGTCTGCATATAACAGTGCAAAAACTACCCAACCAAATGGTTTGAAATTTAATATATATATAATAGTTGAAAAATTTTATCGAGTCATTTCAAATTTTATGAAAATCTAATCAAAACTTAAAAATATTTATTAAATAATTTGATTTTTTTAAAAATCGGTACTTCCTTGTTATAGCAGCTTCTGAGGATTAATCGTCAAGCGACCGAGGTGTATCGTCACGTTATCTGACATGTATGACGTTATGCATTAGTCACGTTATGCATTCTATTAAATCCTATCATACGTAATTAATTCAATGATATCCCCTGATTGGTTATGATTCTAGGTTGCCATGATGATTACGTCCTGTTTCAGATGGAGTCCTATTATTTCCGTATTACTGAATTTAAAAACCGAGTTTGCATACTAAAATTGTTTAATTATAGCCATCTTATAAAATACCGAAAGTTTTTTTGTATAGTTTTGTAAAGTTTGTATAGTTTTTGTAAAGTTTTGTTTGTTCCGGAGAAATAGATACTAAATGAAAAAAAAAAGTCTAAATATAGATTTCAATTTCTGAAATTTTCAAAGCTAGGCTTAAGTTTTCCATTTGAATTTTCAGTAAATGTCAACAAAAGATAAAATGTTGCCAACTTAAAATGTACTTATTTTATTACGGAAATTGATCATATCATAATAACAGACGATATAATTCATTTCGTTAAAATAATAACAGTACGCACGCACCTCATTTGTTACGTTTGACGTGCAATTTACAGCTTGTTATTTCTTTTGTCACTTTCGCAAGCATTTTTACACAATTTCTTTTCTATATATATATATTTCTATATATATATATATATATATTTTAATCTGAAAATGTATATTTGGCTAATTTAAATATATAAATACATTGACGAAAAAAAATTAATAGAACAACTATCAAAATGTACTTCTTGTTAATTCTATGAATTGACGTCCGAAGAAAGATAATAGGTCGGTAACGCAAGGTCAACGTTGCCAACGTTAACAAGGTTGAAGATCTTAAAATCCTACATTATTATGAAATATTTATAAAAACGTAAATTATGCTTTCCGAAGAAAGTTTTTATCTGTTTAAAACACCACATTAGGGTTGGATTTGTTTCATACGAAACACATTGTCCTGGAAAATGTTTAGATACCATTTATCTTTCAGCTCTTACTATTTCTCTGGTCACTTTTGCAAGATATTTTACGCATTTCCATTTGTGGAAACTATGCTATGTCATAAAGTATATTTCGAAAAATACATGCATATATATTTAATCTGCAAATGTATTTATTTGAAAAGTTTAAATATATAAAAACATTAATAAAAAATATTAAAAAACAAGAACTATAAAAATATCACTAAACTATACTCAATTTTTAAAGAACGTTAAACTTTTTAAGTGAAGTCCAATGAATGATAATAGGTCGATTACTCAACGTCAACGTTAACAATGTTAAATAAAAAATTATAATTAATGCGTCCTAATAAATACATTATCTATTAAAGGTTCATATAAGCGTTGAATTTGCTTTCTGCCAAAATTCCCGATTATTTATCAGTAATGGTCTCTGCTAGAGAGCATTACGAAAAACATTGTCTTGAAGAATATATGACTATCATTTATCTTTTAGCGCTTATTATTTCTCCGGTCAGTTTTGCAAGATTTTTTACGCTTTTTCATTTCTGGAAGCTATGGTATGTCATACATTATCTTTCGAAAAAAAAATTATTTATTTATTCGACAAATGTAGATCTTTGACTAATTTAAATATTTAAAAACATTCACAAGAAAATTTAAAAGAAGAACTACAAAAATGTCATACAACTGTACTAAGTGTTTAAATGACGTTAATACTTTTATGTGATCAATCAACATTTGTAGGTTGGTAAGACAAGGTCATTGTTACCAACGTTATGAAGGTTACAGTTCTTATAAACCTACAATATTATTAAAAATTTAAAAAATAAATAACTAAAGTGCTTCGAAGAAATGTTTTATCTAATAAAAATATCACAATAGAGTTGGATTTGCTTCATAATGATTTCGGCTAGGGATCATAATGAAATAATTTGATCTGAAGAATATACTACTAACAGTTATCTTTCATTTCTTATTATTTTTCCTGTCACTTTCACAAATTATTTACACATTTTCTTTTCTGGAAGCTACGTCATACATTATTTATTGAAAAAATAGATAGATATGTATTTTTTAACCAGCGAATATATATTTGACTAATTTAAATATATAAATAATTTTATAATTAGGCTTTTTGAGAAAGAATGTATGTGTTGTTAAAATATCTCATTAGAATTAGGTTTTTTTTTATGCGAAAATCCCAGATTACTTTTATCATTTACAATCTACTTAATAGTGCATAACGAAACACTCTGTCCTGACGAAAATATGACTATCTATCTAACTTTCAGTGCTTATTATTCATTTTTCATGTCACTTTCGCAAGCTTTCTTACCGAATTTCACTTTTGGAAATTATATCTTTATATATAAGATTTCTAAAAAAATCTATGTATGTATATGTATTTTTATAACCTCTTAATCGTCGCACCCGATACATTCACGGGCAGTTTAGGCTACTTTTTTTAAAATTCAGATTGTTTTATTCCCACCAGTTTTTTTTTAAATAGTGTAATTGGTTTTATCCTCGCATTATTTAATCTGCCATTTAATAAAGCGAATACTTGTACTTCAAAAAAGTGGTGGCAATCAAACAATCTGAATTTTAAAAAAGTGCGCTACACTTATTGGGCCCGACAATTAAGGGGTTAATCAGCAAATGTGTATTTGGCTAATTTAAATATATAAATACACTGGTGAAAAAAAAAACTAATAGTTCTAAAATATTCTTTATGTTAATTTTATTAAGTGAAGTCCAATAAAAAACAGTAGGTGTGTAATTCAAGGTGAACTTTATCACGTAGTCCAGCGATATCCACCTTTGCTACAGAGAGATATGCAAATTCCGTAAAAGTTTTGCGTGTGGATGTTGGAATACGTCTCGTTAAAAATGCATTTGACAAACTGTGTAAAAAGTGAAAAGGAAAGTGACCGCAAACTTGTAATTCTGAAAAGCTTGCAATTTGGTCAGGAGGTTCACTTGTGATGAGATGGCTTCAACCGAAGCCTGATCCCGGGCCTGAAACGCATCCGGTATCGATTTTTAAACCAATTTTCAGGCTCGGGCTGCCTCCGCCTCGAAGTGAAAAAAGCATTTAATTTCAAACTGAAAAAAAAATCTCTGACGGCTCGGCCTACAGGCACAGGTAGATTTCGAAGACGCAGACCGTTGGGCACCTGTTTATTGGGAATTGCAGAAGAAAGACTTATTTGCCATGATGTGGCATTTGTGATCTCCCACTTCGAAATATACCTCTGCCTGTAGGTGGAGCCAGCAGGGATTTTTTTGTTTTTCTTTTTTTTACCGTAAAAGTTGGTCCTATTAAAAACTTATCACTATAAAAGTTGTATATAATATTAAGGAGATTTACAATAAATTTAAGTGGATTTGATATCTTGGGAATTGACTAAGTTATGAATTTTTTTCTTCTGAAACCCCTATCCCCCCCCCTCCTTGGGGGCATTTTTAACGAAATCAAAAATCCGCATACATAATTTTTTTGTCCTTTTCCTAGAAGTAATAACAACTTTAAACGGATTCGATATGTATAAAAATTAAGAAGTTATGGTTTTTTTTATCTGTTTTCACGTCTGCTTGTAGGCGGAGCCAGCAGTAATTTTTTTTTTTTTTTTTTTAATTTTTTTTTTGTCATAAGAGTTGGTTCTATAAAAAGCTTGTCAATATAAAAGTTGTAGGTAATTTTAAGGAGATTTACAATAAATTTAAGCGAATTTGATATCTTGGGAATTGACGAATTTATGAATTTTTTTCTTCTAAAACCCCCTTTTTCCCCCCTTGGGGCCATTTTTAATGATATCAAAGATCTGTCATACATAAATTTTCGGCCCCTTTCCTAGAAGTAATAATAACTTTAAACGGATTCGATACGTATTATAATTAAGAAATTATGGTTTTTTTTTCTGTTTTCACAAAAAACACATTCCCCCCCTCTTGGTTCTATTTTGCCCGTTAACGAACTTGACCGAGATTTTATGACCCTTGATTTTATGTATCAATTTGGAAGAGATTTGTGCAGAATTATTCGAGTTATCGTGTCCATAAAAAAGTGACATAGATAGACAGATAAAGTTTTGAACTGGGGGTGTTTTTGGGTTCTGGGAGTCATGATCGGCGTAGATTTGCAAAAATTTTTCAAAATTTCCAACTTAGGGGAGAATTTAATACGTAGTATTTCTTACAAAATCTACCCAAAAGGAAAAAAAAGAATTATTTGAGAACGAAAAATATATTCTAAGTTTCTTAAAGTGTTTTGCAATCCTTTAAATATCAGTTTGAAAGGGAATTGAGTTGCTAATTATATGGGATATAAGGAAAAATATTCAATATGATGCTATAAGCTTCCCATGGTCAGAGTTAGCAACAACATAAAGAAGCCTTATGCTATCACTTTTCTATCATCCCTTTCTGCTTGAAGTACTTTTCGATAATTACTGGAAAATTGAACTCATATATTTCTGCCATATTTGTATAATAATACTTTGAAAGAACAAGAATTCTGACTTTTGCAGATTTATTTTAGTGACTGGGTATAAATAACAAATTTGCATGGACATGAAAATCGCGAAATATTGTGGCGAGGTAGTATTTAGGATTAATGCATATTTCTAAGCAAGAAGAGATTTTTAAAAGATAAAATTAATCTTTAAATAATTTTCTTCTGCAAACTTCCGGTATCATGCTGGGCTCTGATGATACAAAATATTTTGTGGTCGGGTTAGCTCGGATTTTAAACCGTCAGACTCGAACTCCTAAAAAAGAGCCCGAACTCATCTCTAGCGCCCACACACTTTATTATGTTATTTTACGTATCTCAATAAAGTTATAAAAAAGAGATAAAATTGTTCCTACCCAACTTTATATCACATTTCACATATTCATTTCAAAATTTATTTTTTGCAATCAAATAAAAATGTTGCATTTTGAAGCTTTTTGAAGTATGACAAAATATAGATCTTGGGCAAGTTCCGTGTTTTCAGCTACAAAATCTTTTAAGTTACTTGAGTTCTTATACTTTTTCCTTTGATTTTCACCATTAGTGTAGTTTTGTAAGAAGGGTTTTTCGACCATGAGTTTTTATCTTTGGGTGATATCGCATTAGTCTTAAATTTTATTTTACCCTTTCAGGCGAAAAGTACTTCTATTTCTAAACTGGAGAAATGGCCGACACCAGAATTTACGTACAAATTTATTTGAAAAGAAGTAAAAGCTTTTTTTCACATACAAGATAAAAAGAAAATGTTATTCAAAAGTTCTGGTGTCATTGTAGCATTTGAGGATTGAAATTTAGAGTTAAAAAACATATCACTGCTCTTTAAGGTGTTAAGTATGCATCACGAAAAATTTTGTGCGGAAGCAATTATGACAATAAATTACCGTATACTGTTTTCGTTTACTCCTGACAATTTTGCAAACATTTTACGCCGTTTTCGTTTTGATTATATGTTAGTAGCGGTCTGCTTAAAAGTGCATTACGAAAGACTTTCTGCTGAATAAATTATAACAATTAATCATCTTACAACGCTTACATTTTCCCATGGTAATTTTGTGACCTCTTTACACACATTCCGCTTGACAGATAAATATGCAAGTTTTTGAAAAAATGGCATATTTTCTTATAATTAGATTTATTTATTATGTCAGATTTCCTTTTATTCTCTGTACATTACTGTATAAAAACGATCTTCCCTTTTTGAAGGAACTTAACATCCCTCTTTATCCACAAAAGGGGGAAATATAGGTTTTCTTTTTTTTTAATTGCGAAAATAAATCTAAATGTTCCTATTATGTTCAAACAAAGTTTTGTAAAGAACAAATCGTTATAAACATATGGAAAAAGTAAATAAAATTTATAAAACATTTTATATGAGTGACAGATAAAATCTTCAAATCAAAGTTTATGTTTTTCAAAATATATGTATGTTTAAAATGTGAAAACAATATATACTTTTCAATTAAAATGATCTTTCATAGAAGGTTCTTGTGGCTAATTTCATAAAATTAGAGATTGGATTGTTAGAATTTTAAATTGTTTATTTAAAACAATTTATAGATAGTTGTAAATATATATTTTTAAAATTTATTATTGTATGTAATATGTCATTTTGTTTTCTCCCACAAATCATTTTTTTTTTAAATTTGTCACCCTTAGAAGCATTAACTCTAAAAGAAATACAACATAAACTACTGCAAAATATAAATGTCAGTAAAAGAAGTGGAATTATTACATTTCCTTTACTTATTTCTATAAATAAATTTTTTAAACTTTACGAGTGAGCATGATTTTTATAGTTTCTAGTGGCGCATTTCATAAAATTAGAGATCGGATTTTTAGAATTATAAAGCGTTTATTTAAAACAGTATATAAAAAGTTAAGATATATATTTATTTATTTATTATTACATATGATATATCGTCGCTACCATGTCAAACTATCGAATGTGAAAAAATGCATTTTTCATTTCTTTTAAAAATGGGTTGATTGTCACCACTAAATTTTAATAGTATTCTGCACCAGGCTTGCCAGTTTGGCATCCATTTTCATTCAGAAACTCCGAATTCATACCAGAAATTTTAAACAGAAATTTTTACTTTATTGAATGACAGACATTTACTAAAAACCTAAAGTAAATATTTTTCTCTCAAACTTTCCGGTGTGAATTCGGCATCTCTAAATAAATAAAAAGGGTGAAAATTTTATTAGTATTCTTACTAGGCGATGAATTCTAATAAAATTTAGTGGTGCCACTCCGTCCATTTTTAAAAATAATGCAAAATGCATTTTTTCACATTCGACAGTTCGACATGGTAGCGACGATATCATTTTGTTTTCTTCCCCAAACTATTTTTTTAATATGTCACCCTTAAAATAATTAACTCTAAAAACGATACAAAATAAACTACTGCAAAATATATATGTCAGTAAAGGAAGATGAATTCTTGCATTTCCTTTACTTATTTCTATAAATATTTAATGCATAGAAAAAAATAGTAAAAATAATAAAAATAGAAATTAAAATAAATTTTTTTTTCTACAAATATGTATATACATATTTAATATATAAAATGTTGAGAAATATTTTTTTACTTATTATTACATATAATGTCATTTTTTCCTACAAACTAATTTTTTTAATATTTCATCCTTAGACCTATTAATTCTAATATATATATATATAGATATATATATATAGTAAACAATTGCAATATATAAATATCTGTAAAGAAAGAGGAATTCTTACATCTGCTTTACTTATTTCTATAAATAAAGTTTTAAAACTGCACGAAAGTAATTGAATATGTTCAAGATAAAGTTATTTACCTCCATAAAACCATTAATAATATGCGCAATGAGTATTGCAAAATACTTATATATTACGAAAACAATTTCAAAGGATGACAAGTACTCTTAATATTAGGAATTTCCATCGATACATTTTAAAACAGGTTAAATGGAGGTTTAATGGGATATAGGTTCTCCATGATATACAACATAAATACTTATTTCGTTTCAATTTAAAATAACAGTTTCAGAAATATTTCCCTCTTTTAATAAAATGTTATTCTAATATGGCAACAAAATAATGAAAGACCACTCAGTTCTTTCAATTAAACATAAAACATTTCAAAATAAGAGGCTATACTTTATAATATGATAAAACAAAGGCAAATGTTTATTTTAAAATTAAGGGCATTTCTCAAATCTAAATTGGCTACATTTTGTAATTCCATTTTGTTCGCAAACGTATCGAATTGGCAGGTTCTTTTATTAATAAACTATGTAATCAAAATGCTTTTCTCGTTTTTCGTGAAGATTTTTCAAAAAATTCTGTCAAAGTTTGAAAAGAATTTTCGGACGACAGCGCAATAAATAAACAAATAATATTTCCTCATTATATTAAACTATTTTTTAATATGTCACCCTTCAAATAATTAACTCTAAAAACAATACAAAATAAACTAATGCAAAATATAAATGTCAGTAAAGGAAGATGAATTCTTGAATTTCCTTTACTTATTTCTATAAATATTTAATTTATGGAAATAAATAATATAAATAATAAAAATGGAAATTAAAATAAATATATTATTTCTACATATATACAGGGTGTTCCGTTAAAGGGGTCCAATATTAATAGGGGTAATAGAGGAGATCACATGGAGCATAAATCAGTATATAAAGCCTGGTCGGATCTCAATAGTTTTCAAGTTACAGCAAATAGAATGAAAAATCGGAAATTTGTAAAAAAACCCTCATTGCTAAACTATCGATAATGCTACATAAAAACGAAGCACATATTTAGAAAGAGCAGAAAAAAACCTACAAAATGACATCAATTGTATTAAAATAGCAATATTTATTGACGAGTTACAAGCCCTGAAACAGTGAAAAAAGTACGAAATCCAATATACATCAAAATAGTTAATCGTTAATTCCAAAAAGACAACTCTAGCTACAACAAGGAAAATGTAGTAAAATTTGGTCCATTCCGAAAACTTTCGAAAAAGCTTACAATGAACCATATCGGTTTAATTGTGTGAGAGAAATTAATCAGTTTCTTAGTTACAACTCCGCTTTCTTTGACACTAGCAAAGGTTAAACTCCGCCCATCACGATTGGAAACACCGCCTTTTTAATTACTCTCAACTATACATTTTCGATCATGCTTCTTCTGAGATGCAACATTTTTAATTATTCAAGAGTTGAATGAACCAAAATAACTTTACAATAATAGTCTACAATTTAAAGTGGTCTTTTATTGATATAAAGCTTAAGTTAAATTCCTTAAAATTAAACTGGTGGTGAAAATTCGGAAATAATTAAAAATATTGCGATTTGTAACTATGCAAGAAGTTTCAGTACATGTTTTACATGGACAATTATTGTATGTATATGTGCATCATAATTTATGATAGGAAATAATAATAACAAATAGCATAATAATTTTATTAATTATAAATTTAAAAAAGACACTAAATTTTAAATTAATTCATACAAACTTTGTAATTTACAATTTGAGTACACCACAGTCTGTGACTTACAAAATACTGTGCCAAAAAGTGTTGAAAATAAAAGAAAAATGACAAATAAAGTATTACATTCCACGTACTTTATGACATATGTGAAGCATAGTCTTCTGGCCTGCGCTGCACAGTTCAATGTCGGAAGGCAGACGAACGGACATTATTATAATAGGTGTTCGAAGTTGCGCCCATTAACAGAATCGCACAGCCGACAGCGACGTCGTAATGATTGGCGAACACGCCGAAAAACTCCGATGGAGTTGGGAATGTCTCCTGCAGCGACAACGATTCGCGCTAGTAAATCCTCCGGTGTATCCACAGGCGTTTCATACACCAGCGATTTAAGGTGTCCCCAAACAAAAAAGTCTAACGGATTGAGGTCTGGAGAGCGTGCAGGCCAAGCAACAGGTCCACTGCGTCCAATCCATTTCCCAGGATATGTTGAATTGAGGTGATTGCGAACACCTATGAAAAAATGTGCCGGTGCGCCATCGTGCATAAACCACATATTGTGGCGCAATGTTGCTGGCACATTTTGCAGTAACTGCGGTAAGATATCCCGTAGGAAAACCAAGTACGTACTGCCATTGAGTACATCTGGGAGTAAATATGGTCCTATGAGATAATCGCCGAGGACACCTGCCCATATGTTCACACTGAACTTTTGTTGTGCGTTCGACGGGAAAACAGTGTGCGGATTTGTATATGACCATGTGTGCATATTGTGCGTGTTTACCACGCCCTCTCTCGTAAATGTTGCTTCATCAGTAAATAAAATATTTTCCAGAAATTGTGGATTATTTTCTGTTACATTAAGCAACCAGCGTACGAATTCTGTCCGCTGAGCACAATCTGTTACTGATAACAGTTGTACCCGCTGCACATGAAAGGGGTGCATGTTTTCTGCACGCAGAACACGCCACACACTTTGGTGAGAAACACCGACTTCAGACGCAGCAGCTCGTGTACTCGTGGAGGGGTTATCTTTAAAAATATTCAGTACATCTTCTTCCATTGCAGGTGTTCGTACATGTCGAGGTTTCCCTGCATCAATGCTTGCTGTATTAAACGATCCAGTCTCCCGTAATCGTCTATCGATTTTTATGAAGAGTTTCGAACTTGGGCAACGTCTCCTTGGAAATTGCTCACGGTACATGCGCTGTGCTAGACATGCATTTCCATGAGCTTGCCCGTACATCAGATGCATGTCCGCATATTCTTCGTTAGAGTATTCCGGCATAATTATTATACATCAACTTACTACAATCCCACTTACAACAGCCTCCCTTTAACATAACGCCCACTGATGACTGCTGTTTTATTACACTTTTCTTCCTATACACATAGAAAATTTGCATAAAAAGTACTTCTTCTTCATCATCCTGAAAGTTCATGGAGGAAACGCAACAGTCACGGAGTTTGCTTTAAGACAAGGCGAGAGCTGCACAATATGTCATTCACTTGACCAGACTGAATAATGAAAGGGTATTGATAGAGGTTGATCCGAAATGTATAATTGAAAGATATTAAAACGGGGTGTTTACAATCGTCATGGGTGGAGTTTCGCTCTTTCCGAGCGTGCAACAGTACAGAGTTGTAACTAGGGAACTGCTTGATTTCTCCCATACAATTAAACTGATATTGTTTATTGTCAGCTTCTTCGAAAGCTTTCGGAATGGACCAAATTTTATAACATTTTCCTTGATGTAGGTAGAGTTGCATTTTTGGAATTAACGATTAACTATTTTGCTAAATATTTGATTTTGTATTTTTTCACTGTTTCAGAGCTTGTAACTCGCCATTAATTCTCAATATTCTAAAACAACTTATGTCATTTCGTAGGATTTTTTCTGCTCTTTCGAAATATGTGCTTCGTTTTTATGTAGCATTATCGATAGTTTAGCAATGAGGGTTTTTTTACAAATTTCCGATTTTTCATTCTATTTGCTGTAACTTGAAAATTATTGAGATCCGGCCAGGCATTATATACTGATTTATGCTCCGTGTGATCTCCTCTATTACCCCTATTAATATTGGACCCCTTTAACGGAACACCCTGTATATATATATTTAATATATAAAATGTTGAGAAATATTTTTTTTTACTTATTATTCCATATAATGTCATTTTTTCCTACAAACTAATTTTTTTTAATATTTCATCCTTAGAACTATTAATTCTAATATATATATATATATATATATATATATATATATATATATATATATATATACAGGGTGTAACTGAAATGCTTCAACAAACTTTGAGGGATGATAGTACTCATGAAGACGAACAAAAAATGCAATGGAACATGGGGTCGCTAATGACGTTTAACCACTTCAGGGGCAGTGGTATGTTTATGAAAGCGCTTAATTTAAATTCCAAAACGCCATAATAGCACCAGAATTTTGCTAAAATCTTTTCCATTTAATATGTATGTGAAATATAGCCTTTTTCTTATTTACAAACAAATTTTTTTATAAATTTCGGTGCCAGTCATTTATTTCAACATTTTAGTACTAAAAGTAGTTTGCCCCTAAAAGGCTTAAAGGATAAAAATAGAGAAAATGCGTCTGAAAATGGACTGGCACCGGAATTTACAAAAAAAATTGTTTGTAAATAAGAAAAAGGCTATATTTCACATAAATATTAAATGGAAAAGATTTTAGCAAAATTCTGGTGCCATTGTGGCGTTTTGGAATTAAAATTAAGTGGTTTTTTAGACATACCACTGTCCCTGAAAGGGTTAAATATCATTTGCGACCCCGTGTTCTATTGCATTTTTTGTTCATCTTCATGAGTGCTATCATCCCTCAAAGTTTGTTGAAGCATTTCAGTTACACCCTGTATATATATATATATATATATATATATATATATGGGAATTGAATTGTTTTCCTGCTTGAACTAAAACGACAGATGCAAAGCCAGTCAGCGACTTCATCTTTGTATTGCGTCATATATTCTATGTTGAAGCATGCAAGCTCCAAACAACACTTCGAAAGGTAAAGTCAAAAGAGGTGTTTTGGATTGAACGGAAGCTTTTGCGAGAGTCTATGAAGTTGGTGAGTTAAGATGGTCGTATTTGAACTATACTGAGGACGTCGGCACTGAGTTTTTAGATTAAATAAGATGCAATGCATTTAATTAAGATGTTTCATTAATTATTCATATTGTTACATGTATTTTTAACTTTTTTTGTAGTTACTTTCGTTAATATAGAGTTTGATTTTAACGGGATGTTTTCTAGTTTATTTGAAGTAACTTGAGTGAATTATTTATTAAGTTGGTGTCAGAGAAAATTAAACCCCACATATATATATAGTAAACAATTGCAATATATAAATATCTGTAAAGAAAGAGGAATTCTTACATCTGCTTTACTTATTTCTATAAATAAAGTTTTAAAACTGCACGAAAGTAATGGAATATGTTCAGGATAAAGTTATTTACCTCCATGAAACTATTTAATAATATGCGCTATGGGTATTGCAAAATACTTATATATTACGAAAACAATTTCAAAGAATGACAAGTACTCTTAATATTAGGAATTTCCATCGATACATTTTAAAACAGGTTAAATGGAGGTTTAATGGGATATATGTTCTCCATGATATACAACATAAATACTTATTTCGTTTCAATTTAAAATAACAGTTTCAGAAATAATTCCCTCTTTTAATAAAATGTTATTCTAATATGGTAACAAAATAATGAAAGACCACTCAGTTCTTTCAATTAAACATAAAACATTTCAAAATAAGAGGCTATACTTTATAATATTATAAAACAAAGGCAAATGTTTATTTTAAAATTAAGGGCATTTCTCAAATCTAAAGTGGCTACATTTTGTAATTCCATTTTGTTCGCAAACGTATCGAATTGGCAGGTTCTTTTATTAATAAACTATGTAGTCAAAATGCTTTTCTCGTTTTTCGTGAAGATTTTTCAAAAAATTCTGTCAAAGTTTGAAAAGAATTTTCGGACGACAGCGCAATAAATGAACAAATAATATTTCCTCATTATACAACAATCGCTTATAATTCAAAATGTAATTCATTTATCGGAAAATGAAAAAAATACTTCGATTACAAATCACTTCAATAAACATGCATGAAAGTATAATGCTGGGACAATGTAAGCGGGACAATGTTACCAGTCTGTAACTTTTATTTTATTCAGATTGCTTGATTGTCACAACTTTCTTAACACTTGAAACGCGTCGAGGGGTCATTTTGACCCAATCAAATGACAAAATGTTGATTCGAACAAGAAATTTCTTCATAAAGTTAAATATTCCCTGCACTTAAACAAAACAGAGGGGAAGAAGATTAATGAATCACTTAGAAGTATTAAATAAAAATTCTGGTGTGAAATATTTTTATTAAACTTCAGTAAAATTTCCTGCGGTTCTAGTGTTAAAATAGTATAATTCGCCTTATTTAATCTGATATTAATTAAAGCGAATATCTCTATTTCAAAAAAGTGGTGGAGCTCAAAGTAAGCTGAATTTTAAATTGAAGTAGTTAACTAGCAACACTGGCACGAGGGAAAATATTGGGTTATCCGGAAAATTCGTGCCGTTTGGGGAAATTAATTCGTACCGGAAAATTCTATCCTTTAATTATTAGAGATTAATTCCGCTAGCTAATGTTTAATAATTAACGGTCAGAATTTTCCGATACGAATGAATTTTCCCAAATGGCACGAATTCTCCGGACAACCCAATATTTTTTGAGAGAAACTGTCTTAAAAATAACATTAACTTCCATACTTTTAACTTTACCATTCTAGCGTAGGAATCAATATTGAATGAAAATTATTACAACTGTAATATAATGTTTTCTATATGGAATTATGTTCTGAGTGCAATGTGTTTAATTAGCAATTTGTATGAAAATACACAATTCCATAAGTAGAAATGTACACTCGTGGGGTAAATACAGAGTGTATGAAAAGTCTTTCCCTGATTAAAAAATTTATTCCTATCCGCTGTTGGAGAGATTTGTTGCTACTAGTATATAACATATAGGGAGTTACAAAAAGCTATGTATCTCTCTTCCAGATAGTGGGTCTCCAATTATTTGGGCGGCAATTTGGTGGTTTTCTTAATAAAAAGATAAGATGATCGTAAAGCCTGGGACAATACGTTAGAAATAGCCAGAAATTTTCTTATAATAAAATAATGGGACATAAATATTAGTAAGCTATTTCTCTAAAGAATATACGGCGTTGTGTAATTTTTTTAAGATAACATTTATCCTTATGACTTAACCACCAAGCCGGCTATTTAATTCTGCTAATTTATATTAAACTAAAATAACTTCACACACGGATGAAAATAATTAATACTCTATGTTAAAAATTAAACACAAAAAGGTTTATTTACAAAGAAACACCTAAATAAATCAAACAATATAAAGAAGAATAATTAGAAAAATATTTACATCGCTCGTTCATGGCAGCTTGCATCATGAAGTAAAAAATGAGCTTAATTTGAAAAGAAATGCTGTTAAAGAGTCAGCATTGCTGGTCGTTATTTTAAGAATATGCCTTAGTATACTATTAATTATACCCTTCAATATACTTTTTAAAATTTATTATCAATTAATTTACTACTGATATTCCTGATCCTGGGAATAAAAAAGATTTCTCTATAAAAATCGTAAATAATAAAAATAAAGAAAATTGTATCACAGTAGTTTTAATTGACATAGTAAATCGTATATGTGTGCATTGACTAGATAGCTGTAGAGATATCCATGGGTTGATCAGCTACCATTCTAGGAGTCCGACGCTATATAATAACGTCAATGTACCTCCGAGGAACGCTGCGTTCTTTGAAGTATTCAATAAGATTTTATTTTGCATCATCAGAATCCGTCAGACCGGGGTAAAATAGATTTTAATAAAAAACAGTTCTTTATTGATTTGCTTGGGTGAATGTCTCTGTTTAATTAGAGAGTTCGCATTAAATGGCGAATGTGGGATATGACCACGTCATTCTATCCATCATCCACTGTATTAAAGATGTACACGTGAAACTGGTTCCAAAATGTTAGAAAACTAACATAGTTTTTTTTTTTTTTTTTTTTTTTTTTTTTTTTTTTTTTTTTTTTTTTACGGGTTTCTGTAAAGTGGCTGTGGAGTAACAGTGTCAGAACTAGGAAACCGGAGTTGTTCACAAACCAGTAAAAAGCTGAGTGTGTCCTCTGGTATCATGAGACCCTGTCGGCATCTGTAATTCACATGAGGTCGGAGGGTGTGATTGCTTGGGACTTCGCGCAAAAGGCAATATCACTTCTTTCATAGTTTCAGCTGAGGTTGATGGTCGGGCAGTTTTCGATACGTGGTCCTGGACACTGACACTATTACAAACCAGCCACGTTATGGAAACGTTCAACAAAAACACATTTCTTAGTTTTCCACCATATTGGCACCAGTTTCATATGTCTATTGTTGTGAATCACGTGGTTGATCGAAATATTTCCTGTTTGGTATCCAACAGTAAAATTTTTCTAAGGATTCAATTATAGAGTCAAAAACATGCGTTAGTATTGAAAAAAAAAGTCCAGTGTCATTTTTATACCACTATCATTGGCGGCAATGTTAACAGTAGTTTTTTTTTTTTTTTTTTTTTTTTTTTTTTTTTTTTTTTTTTTTTTTACCACATCATTGATACGGTATGAAAGGTATATATGATTCGATTATTAGAAAAAAATGCATCATTTATTTTCAGTTATTTAAAGGTCTTATTAGTAAATGTCTGTTCTGTTTTATAAATTGCTGCTTTTGTGTTTCATTTCTTATTTTTATATGCAATAAATTTCGTTTTTTTTTTTTTTTTTTTTTTTTGTTTTTTTTTAAATAAGACATGTTACTGATAATTACACGTGTGTTTGACATATTCCAGTTAGGTCAATATTTTCCTTCTGAAGCTATTACCTAAGAGAAAAAATAGAAAAGCAATTTTGTTTTTAGTGTCACGTTTCTTTAGGCAGAATATGTCATTCCTTAGAAAATAAGCAGTTGATTATATTATATTTAGAAACAAATTACAAAACAAAATAATGGTTTTATTCTTTTAAGAGATAATATCAAAATAAAGTAATCAATATAATAAATTATAACACCTTGTAATAGTATATTACTTTTAAATGCTAAAGGTGTAAAATTAACAACTATAATATAAATTAAAATAACTTTTATTAGTTGTTTTACATGTTTCGACTCTTTCCGAGTCATTTTCAAAAACAAAATGAGAATATTCTAAAGCTGCATGGGCTTTGAAGTTATTATTTTCATGTACTACCCATCATACGTAGTATAGGTCTTGTAATCGTTTTGAAAATCGAAAAATTTTTTTTGACGGATTTACACGTTTCAGACACTGGAGATTCCAAAAAACATATTTTTAGAAAAAAAAATTTGCCGTCCGTCTGTGTGTCTGTGTGTCTGTGTGTGTGTCTGTGTGTCTGTAAACGCTCTATCTCCCGAAAAATTTGAGATAGAGACTTGCAATTTGGTATGTAGTTAGTATGTAATAATGGGAAGAAGCCTATTTCATTTCAATAACCTCGATTAACCGGAACATTTTTTTCGGACTCTCGAAATATTCGTTCTGATGAAAGGTATATAAAAATTTTTGAAATTGTTTATTTTAAGTAGTAAATATAAAAAACAATAAAAAAACATAAATTTTGCATAAAACATGAAGTCGGATAATGAGTTGCCGAGATATTTGTAATCCTATTTTCCACACTCTTCGATTTTTCATGACCCTGTCTTTCATCCCAATTTCACTTCAAAGATATATTTTAATTGGAAATTTGACGCTTAATCAGATGCAATAAACCGCTAGTTAATAGGAGTATTATTTTTGGAGTTATAAGGAAAAACCTCTTTCAAGCAATTCGGTAATCGAGCCTTTTTATGACGTCATCAAGCCACGATTTTATTTGAATTGCAATGCATTTTATAAGTAGTTTACACATTTTTATTTTTATATTTTACATTATACATATACATGATGGGTAATTATTACGGTGGCCCCCAACGACTAGTTTTATATTACGCACGTTATCTATTATTTTTACTTGATTGTTTATTTTCATATCTTTGACCATGGAGTAATTCTAGCCATAGTTTCGGTAAATTGAAAGATGCCGCATCGTTACATATTGTATTTTTGCGCGTGAGTATCTCTATGGTTTCTCTTATTATGGATGAATAATATAGACTGGAGGGAAATATTATTTTACTTTCATTGAAATTTATTTGAATGGTTTCTTCTTCATATAATCTTGCCAGGGCTGTAGTTTTTCTATTGTATTTAATATCAGCTATATGCTCTTTTTTTCTGCAATTAAATTTCCTGCTGGTCATGCCTATGTAGTAATTCTTGGATGCACTATGATTACCACTATATATGATTCGATAGAAAAAATTAGAATATTATTAAAGAAGACGGATCCATGAATTACTACATAGGTATGACCAGCAGGAAATTTAATTGCAGAAAAAAAGAGCATATAGCTGATATTAAATCCAATAGAAAAACTACAGCTCTGGCAAGATTATATCAAGAAGAAACCATCCAAATAAATTTCAATGAAAGTAAAATAATATTTCCCTCCAGTCTATATAATCCATTCATAATAAGATAAACCATAGAGATACTCACGCGCAAAAATACAATATGTAACGATGCGGCATCTTTCAATTTACCGAAACTGTGGCTAGAATTACTCCATGGTCAAAGATAGGAAAATAAACAATCAAGTAAAAATAATAGATAACGTGCGTAATTTTAAAAAAGTACATGAAAATAATAACTCCAAAGCCCGTGCAGCTTTAGAATATTCTCATTTTGTTTTTGAAAATGACTCGGAAAGAGTCGAAACATGTAAAACAACTAATAAAAGTTATTTTAATTTATATTATAGTTGTTAATTTTACACCTTTATCATTTAAAAGTAATATAAAGTAATCAATGTACGCAAAGATACGTGCTAATCTATATTTATAATATATATATATATATATATATATATATATATTTTACGCATATAAAAGTATGTAAAGTATCAAAAATAGTCAAATCTATAAAATTAGTGTATAATAGTCATCAAAAGTATTTTATTGAATGTATCAATATTAATTACAAATCTCCCATAAGAAAAAAGAATACGTACAACTAAATATACTGTAAAAAATATAAAGTGAATGTAACAATAATAGAAAAATAACATATTAATGTCTGTTGGGAATTTAGACAATATATATACACTATATTGCCAAAGGTGACCGGTCACTTGCGATTTTAGGCGTTTTGTTAACTATCTAGAAAAATACATGAGGCATTGACCTGAAACTACAGGTGTGTAAACAGTATAGTATAGGTTATGTATTTCCGCGAAGATTTTTTCACGAAACCCCATTGGGGACTGTCAACAAATTGAGAAAGAACGAATATCTTTTGGATAACCCTGTAAAAACTAATGTAGCAAAGGCGTTCAAACTCGAGATTATTAATAAGTGGCTTATTGTAATATACTGTGTTCATTTTTATGAGGATAGCATGTATACTCGTAGAGAAATTATGGTTTTTATAAAAACAGTCCCAAACTTCGCCTAGTCTTTTTGCTTATAATTTGTAGAGTTCTTAATATAAAAAAAGATTCTTGTCAAAAAATATGACAAACAACATTATACATAATACTCTCCAATCAATCAGAATTAAAAAATAATAAAAATTGGATGAAAAATGAGCAGGTTTACTTAAAAAATATTTCAATGCGCATGCGCGAATGCAATCAAAATATAATATGCATAATGTATTAGCTAAGTATATAGAGCAACTTTCGTGAAAGTCTCAAAATCATAGCTTGAAAATTCGGAAAATTATCGTCGATAGAATAAGCTCGAAATCCGTTGTTCCCAAAAGGAAACAAAAATATGAGGGGTTGTATCCAAATATAGTAGTACGTGCAATATTGTGTACACCATCTTGGTACTAATCAACAGATAGTTGATACAACCCCTCATCTTTTTGCTTCTTTTTGGGAACAACGGATTTCAAGCTTATTCTATCGACGATAATTTTCTGAATTTTCAAACTGTGATTTTGAGACTTTCACAGAAGTTGCTCTATATACTTAGCTAATACATTATGCATATTATTTTTTGATTGCATTCGCGCATGCGCCTGAAACATTTTTTAGTAAACCTGCTCATTTTCACCCAATTTTTATTCTTTTTTAATTCTGATTACAGAGTATTATGTACAATGCTGTTTGTCAAATTTACGGAAAAGAACTTTTTATTTATATTAAGAGCTCTGCAAATTATAAGCAAAAAACTAGGCGAAATGTAGGACTGTTTTTATAAAAACCTTAATTTCTCTACGAGTGTACATGCTATCGTCATAAAAAGGAACACAGTATATTACAATACGTCACTATTACTAATCTCGAGCTTGAACGCCTTTGCTACATTAGTTTTTACAGGGTTATCCAAAAGATATTCGTTCTTTTTCAATTTGTTGACAGTCCCCTATGGAGTTTCGTGAAACAATCTTCGCGGAAATATATAACCTATACTATACTGTTTACACACCTGCAGTTTCAGGTTAATTCCTCATGTATTTTTCTAGATAGTTAACAAAACGTCTAAAATCGCAAGTGACCGGTCACCTTTGGCAATATAGTGTATATACATATATATAAATGAAAAGATAATAGAAAATCGATGAAATTTTATCTTTTAACAGAATGTATAAAAAAATTATTTCCATGCCTCTTATTAGTTATATAAAAAGAGTAATCGGCAAATTTAAAATTTGTTTAATGGTTTTTTTAAGTAATAGATATAATATCACGCCTTGTCAGTAATATTATTATACATGTTGCTGATATTGACCTCTTTTACTTAAAAAAATATTGTCTTTTAATTCATTATACAATGTGTAAAAATATTTTCTTACAATACAATATGGAGTTAAAAAGAGAAAATTATCTATTATATATTTTTAATGCTTTAATTTTTATTGTATGTTTTCATTTTTCAGTTTGTATTACATAGAGAAAGAAATACCATCTAAGCTTTATGTACTCGTAAGTGTGAGTTTCTTTCTCCTTGCAAAAGTATTGATAAAAAAAAATAATTTATTATATTTGATTATCTGAAAAAGTTCTGTCTGTGTACTTTTTACGTCATTGATAATAACCTAATAAGAAAATTTTGAAATGCTTAATTGCTTATCCATCCATACATTAAAAAAATTAATTTAATATTTAAGAAACCCTCGATATCTTTTTGAAATGGGTGCATTTTTGGCGCACTTTAATAGACACATGTTATTTTAAATAATGTCTTACATTCATATTATATAGTTGTAATGAATCAAATGTTTCCACGACTGTTTTTTTTTAAATATATATATATATATATACATTTTTAAAATCAGATGTACAATTTTGTATTGACAATCGTGTGTGTAACTACTATATTATTTTTTAAATATTCATTATTACTATTGACACGTTTTATTTACTTTATAAACATAATTCGAAAACACTGCATCATGACACAAATAATTTATGCTTTTTTAAAGATTTTTTTATATAAATATTTTTAAAAAAATTAAAGAAAAATAATTGAAGTTTGTAAGGTAATATGATAAGCAATTATGAAAAAGGTTCGAAGTTTTTTATTAATTTTAAAGAAATACAAATGGATTCTTATGGCAGTGTACGTACGATTTTTCCACAATTTATTAATAGAATTTTTCTATTAAATTATCATTTATTATCAGAACGTTTACCATAAAATCGCACCAAATCTGTCTTCTTTCAGTCAGTCTTCTTTCAGAATATGAATGTAATTTCTGAAATAGAGATCGTCTACATATTCAAAATTGCACCAACTTTCAGAGTTCGTACGCTTTTATCACATTTTTAATAGAATTTTTCTATTTAATATTTAGAAAGCACAAATTGTAGACGCCACCTTTAATTGCAGGATTTGTTATACATTTCTGCATTTAAATAAGGCGAAAAATTTTATTAAAAATTTGTGATAAAAGCATACGAACCCTGTTATGATATTATTGGAAAAAAATCTTTAAGCAAATGCATTGTAAAGACTAATTTTACAGAAATATAAAATGTAAATTAGGCGTTATTTTGAACTTTATTTAAAATTTACATTTGTTTAAGTTGTTTTAATGTTTGTTTTGATCATTGGTACTTACTATTATAAGCAAAAAGTGCTCTCACACCACTAGAGTAGCGGACAAAATCGAAGAAACTTTTTTGAAAAGACGTACTTTTGAGGTTTGATAGAGATGGCTTATAACACCACTAGATTAGCGGCCAAAATTGTTATACATTATTTTTCCTCATTGACTCGCTGACAAAATGTTAATCTGAATGCTGCCAATGAGGTGTTAAATGACACCTCCACTCTCTAAACACTCATGCTCATTGGCTGCATTCAAATAAAGAAAGTAATATATGTATTGATGTTTGTATCACATTTATTTTTTTATAGGTTACATACTCTAATTTATAACTGCTGTTATAATAAAAAAAATCATGAAATTTGATGCATTGCATGTTTGGTTAATGTATCTTTCTATTGGTATACGATTTTATGGTATTACATAAAGTGCAAGTGATGTTATGAACCATCAAACTTCAAAAATACAAGTTTTTTATAACGTTTCCACAATTTTGGCCTCTACCGTATTTGAAAAAATATTCGCATTATTTAACATCTTCAGGACGTTACGTGACGCCTACTGTACTCAAAATTCTTCATTATTCTCACCAGTAGTTTTAAATGGTAAATTTTTCCTTACTTAATTATAGAATTCATGTGATTAAATTGTGCTAAGATTTCCATTTGGAAATACTATTAATATAATAGATTTAATAATATTAAGAATATTAAGAATTTCGTAAGGAACATTCCTCGCGAATGGATTAATTGCAGAAATTCTGAGATTAAATAAAGTGAAGAATCCTATTGAAGACGCTTCAAAAAGTATCACTGGTTTAAGATCTATTCGTCATAATTTGTTAGAAAATTGTTGCGTTATACAGTTTTATTTAAATATATTTTTTATAGTTATTTATTCTATTTAATAAACACATGAACAATTTTAGAATATTTTATTTCTGTTCTAATAAATCTGAAACATTATATTTACAGGGTTCGTACGGATCAGGGAATTTTCCAGGCCTATACCAGTATTTTTTTATAGAAAATAAATCAAGGTTCAACTCGAGAAACTTCGCCTTCTTTTAAGGAGAGGTTTTCTGTAAGAAAATACTGGTACCGAAGAATTTCCTGATCGCAAAATTCCAGGAGGCGTACGAACCCTGTATTTAATGCCAGATAATTGTATAATGCAAAATGAATGATAAAATTTCAACAATTTTCCCACAAAACAAAACATTAGTGAATATAATTGAATTTAATGGTTATTTGAGACGTTGTTTAATCCCATGCCTGTGACGCCCGAACTTTTTGCAAAGACGTACTTTTGAGGTTTGATAGAGATGGCTCATAACACCAATATCTGTTTAATATCATAAAATTATATAACATGTAGAAATATAATTTAATTCAGAATAAAATAGATTTTGTTCAATTACACTAATTTACATGACTTTTGTTCATGAGATGAAATATATACGGTTAAGTTACTTTGGGTATCTACATCTAGGAAAAAATATTTTTAAAAATCCAGCACGTCAGTTTTTTGAAATATTTATTAAGAAGATTTTTACAAAAAACTACATCTAAATAAACAATATACAGTTAAAAATGCATATTTTTTGTTATTTTTATAAATATTTTCATCTGTATCTCTCACAACAGACCAACAATGTGACCAAAAAAGCACCTAGCATATTTTGGTCCCAAAAACCTTGATAATTTTGTTTAAATGATTTTAAATCTTGGTGAAATCGCTCACCATGTTCATCACTCATAACACAGAGATTTTCTGGAAAGAAATCTAAATAGGAATGCAAAAAAGGAATTTTTAGTGTCATATTTACACCCATACGCTCGTAATTTCGCAATAAATTTTCAACAATCTCTTTATAAATACTAACTTTTGTACTAGGAGCAAGCAATTTCCACTGGTACAGCCTGGAGCCAAGTAATTCCGCTTTTGACTTATACATCTGCAAATCTCTTATAAGATCGTTGAGTTCAGACTGAGTTATTAACTCCTTAATCGTCGCGCCCTTTAAGTGTAGGCTACTTTTTAAAAATTCAGATTGCTTGATTACCACCAGTTTTTTAAGTAGAAATGTTCATCTTATTTAATAAACAGATAAAATAATGCAAGAATAAAGCCAATAACACTATTTTAAAAAACTGGTGGGAATCAAACAATCTGAATAAAACAGGCGTAACCTACGCTGCCCGTGAATGTCTCGGGCACGACGATTAAGGGGTTAAATGTGGACTGTCCTCATCATCCACAAAGTTATCTGAGCTTGATTGTTCATTGTCATTATGTTCGTGCATTGTAATACTACTTGAGGTATCTGTGTGAGTTTGGTCACTTCTGCCAGGTGGTGTGGGAACTAGTAAATGCTTTGAAAGAAGGACCGGCTTAGTCACTGATGGAACGTCTGCATATTTTATGCTATCTTTATTTTTTGAGTTAAGATCAAAAGTTTTTGTTAAACAAAAGTAACAATCGGTTATGTGGTTTGTTGGCTCTCTCCATATCATTGGTTTACCAAATTTCAGTGATCTATTTTTACCTGAATACCAGGAGCTAAGGACCACTCTACAATTAGTGCAAATCACATGAGGAATCCAATTTGTATCTTGATTTGACACCGGATATCCAAAATAATGTAAGTAGGCTTCTTGCAATGGTTTTGTTATAGGAAAACCACGATTTAACTGAACAATTTTGCCACAAACATAACAAAATCAGTTTGTATGTAGTTTACACACTCTAGATGACATTTTTATATAAAAATAAGACTTTTGAATCACACAGTTGTTTACAAAATAAAGCGATAAACGTATTTAAACAATTGCGGGTAGATAAAAAACAAAGACCTTCATATCTCAGAATTGTGACGTGCTACAAAAAATAAAAATGTATTTTTTTAACTACCGTCCATAGCCTACATAGATAATATATGTTTCATTTCATGAACAAATTTTTTTTTTGTGTAAACTAATGTTATTAGCATTTAATCAAACACTATATATAAATAAATAAATAAATAAAACACAACTTGCTTATATTAACATGAAATAACTTATACAATACAGTGATCTATTTTTACCTGAATACCAGGAGCTAAGGACCAATCTACAATTAGTGCAAATCACGTTAAAATAGTACTATTGAGGGAAAAAGGTTGCAGTTATGAAAAAATTTGAAGGCAAATTGGTGGTAATATAACCAAAGGTGACATTTCTAAATGTTTGAAGCGGCACACACTTTATTTATTTGAATGCAGCCAATGAGCATGAGTGTTTAGAGAGTGGATGTGTCATTTAACACCTGATTGGTAGCATTCAGATTAACATTCTGTCAGCGAGTCAATCAGGTAAAATAATGTATAGCAATTTTGGCCGCTAATCTAGTGGTGTTATGAGCCATCTCTATCAAACCTCAAAAGTACGTCTTTGCAAAAAGGTTTCCACAATTTTGGCCGCTACTCTAGTGGTGTGAGAGCACTTTTTGCTAATGATAGTAAGTACCACCGATCAAAACAAACATCAAAATTTGATGTCGTGTTTTGGATGACATTTGAGTACTGTGAGGAGTACAGTGCTTTATGTAATTGATATTAGAATTGGATGTAAATCATAAGAAAATTAATGAAATGGCACAAAAAGTTGGCTGGTCACCTGGAAATCGATGTAAAATAGTACTATTGAGGGAAAAAGGTTGCAGTTATGAAGAAATTAGAAGGCAAATTGGTGATAATACAACCAAAGGTGACATTTCTAAATGTTTGAAGCGGTATAAGAAAACTATGTCACTACAAAACATGGTAAAGGCGAGAAAAAGTGTACAACGCTAAGTGGTGATAGGAAAATTAATAAACTTTGGATATGCGACTGAAGAAAATCATCTGGATATATGCAAAGTGAAATAGCGCAAGCCAGTTTGATGTTGAGTCCAAGGACTGTTCAACACAGACTGCTGGTTAAAATATTAGAATTCTTCAAAAAAGCAATTTTTATTTTTCCAAAAAATATTGAACAGATTAATCTGAGCTAAAACTCATATTAACTATGCAGCGGAAAAATGAAACAGTGTTATTTCGTCCACGTGACCAAAAGACGTTTAAAAAGACGTGGCCAAAATATCGATAATTGATAGTGCTGGCATAAAATGTGTAAGGAGAAGATTCGGAGAAGATTTACATCCTAATTGTAGTACATACACCCTAAAACATCCAGTCAATGTTATGATATAGGGTTGCATGACATCAAAAGGTGTGGGCAGAATTTGTGTAATTAATGGGAATAGGAATGCTCAAAAATACATAAATGAAATACTCCAATCCGAACTGAAGCTTTCCACACGTGATCTTTTCCATGATAATGAACCATTTATATTTAAACATTCAGCTCCATGCCATGTTGTTAAAGTGTGCAAAACATGTTTTCGAGATAACTATATTCCAACGTTGAAAGGGCCCGGGAATAGTCCAGTCCTTAATCCAATTGAATATCAACGGAGCCGACTAAAGTAACATGTTGTACTGAAGCAACCCAATTGCAGTCCACACACCCTGAAATATTCAGTCAGTGTTATATGGGGCTGTGTGACATTAAAAGGTGTGGGCAGAATTTGTGTGATTAATGCGAATAGGAATACCCAAAAATACATAAATGAAATACTCCAATCCGAACTGAAGCTTTCCGCACGTGATATTTTCCATGATAATGAACCATTTATATTTAAACATTCAGCTCCATGCCATGTTGTTAAAGTGTGCAAAACATGTTTTCGAGATAACTATATTCCAACGTTGAAAGGGCCCGGGAATAGTCCAGTCCTTAATCCAATTGAATATCAACGGAGCCGACTAAAGTAACATGTTGTACTGAAGCAACCCAATTGCAGTCCACACACCCTGAAATATTCAGTCAGTGTTATATGGGGCTGTGTGACATTAAAAGGTGTGGGCAGAATTTGTGTGATTAATGCGAATAGGAATACCCAAAAATACATAAATGAAATACTCCAATCCGAACTGAAGCTTTCCGCACGTGATATTTTCCATGGTAATGAAACATTTATATTTTAACAGGTTTCAGCTCCCTGTCATGTTTTTAAGGTGTGCAAAACATGTTTTCAAGATAATCATATTCCAATGTTGGTACGCCTCGGAATTAGTCCAGACCTTAACCAAACTAAATATCAATTGAGCCGACTAAAGAAACATGTTGCACTGAAGCAACCCATTTACAGTGCAAACACCCTGAAATATGCAGTCAGTGCTATGGTACGGGGCTGTGTGACATTAAAAGGTATGGGCAGAATTCGTGTGATAAATGCGAACAGGAATGCCCACTAATACATAAATGAAATACTCCAGTCCGAACTGAAGCTTTCCACACGTGATTTTTCCAAGATAATGAACTATGTATATTTTAACAGGATTCAGCTCCGTGTCATGTTGTTAAAGTGTGCAAAACGTGTTTTCCAGTTAATCATATTCCAATGTTGGAATGGTCCGTGAATAGCCCAGACCTAAATCCAATTGAAAATCAATGGAGCCGACTAAAGAAAAATGTTGCACTGAAGAAACCCAGCAATACAATACAATTAATAGAAACAATAATTCAATGTTGGTGTCACATTGTAACCGATTTAGAACTAAAAGACTCTGCTAACTTCACGGGAAGTCGTCATAATGAAGTAATTAATAGTAGAGGTTACCCAACTAAGTATTAATTGGTATTAAGTTAGATTTTGTATCACAATGTTTCGATATGTTACATTTACTAATTTATAACGGTTATAATAAAAATTTCTACATGAAATTTGGTGTATTAATTTTTTGGTTAAATTATCTTTCTATTGGTATACAATTTTATGGTATTACGTAAAGAGAAAGTGATTTTATGAACCATCAAACTTCAAAAATACACCTTTACTAAAAGTTTTCCACAATTTTAGCCTCTTCCATATTTAAAAAAATATTCACCTTATTTAACATCTTCAGGACGTCACGTGACGTCCACTGTGCTCAAAATACTTCATGATTCTCAACAGTAGTTTTAAATGATAAATTTTCCTTACTTAATCATAGAATATAGAATTCATGTAATTAAATTAGGATAAAATTTCCAGTTAGAAATACCGGTGTAAGAATATTAAGAAATGCGTAAAGCACATTCTTCGCAATGGGTTATTGACAGAAATTCTGAGATTAAATGAAGTGATGATTCCTATTGAAAAAAGTGGTAGTGGCCTTCAAAAAAATATCGGTGGTTTATATCCTATTCATCATAGTTTGTTAGAAAATAGTTGCGTTGTACAGTTTTATTTAAATATATTTATTTATTCTATTTAATAAACACATCAACAATTTTAGAACATTTTATTTCTGTACTAGTAACTCTGAAAAATCATATTTAATGCCAGATATTCGTAAACTGCAAAATAATTGACAAAAATTCGTCAATCTTTACACAAAACAGAACATTATTAAATATAATTGAATTTCATTGTTAGATGAGACGTTGTTTAAATATAACACAATACTTAACCCTTTCCGGCACAGTGGTCCCACTCCGGGCACACCTAATTTTAATTCCAAACTTGCATTCGACACCAAGAATATTTAATAAAATTTTGTTTCTACAATGAAAGCATAAAATAAGGGGTTCTTATTTTCTAAAAAAGTCGTTTGTAAATTCCGGTGTCAGTCAGTAATTTCTCATTTTACGATCAGATTTTGCCTGTGCCGGAAAGGGATAAAGAGATTTGTATTATCCTCACTTATGCAATCAAAACATAGTTTGATAAAAGCTATTTAACCCCTTCAATGGAAGCGGTAATCAGTCTTTGCATTTAATTTTATTGTCCATAGTAATAATAATATCATTTTATAATGTACGTGGAGCAGAGTTGCCAGTTTGGATTTTTTTTTATTAAAAAATTCCGAATTCATACAAGAAATTATGAATTGTAATTTTTACTTTATTTAAAGTGGTTCTCAAATGACCTCGTCAACAACGCGAAAATTTCTAACACATTTTCTGAAGCATTTTTCAACGCAAAGGCATAAAATTGGCAAGTTGAACTATTGGAGCGATTTGGAATCCAAATGAGTTTTCAATTTTTAAATAAATATATTACTTGTCGAGTTATAAGCAATTCGTGTCACGTGACGAGTCTTTTTTCCCCATTCTCGTGTAGCGGTGACGAAAAGTATGTTCAAAACGCCGACTTTGACATTATTTTCTAAATGATCTTCTGTCTTTACCAAAAATTGGAAAACGTCTTTCGATTACAAAATTTCGTAAAAAGAACACCTGCCAATTTTATGCTTTTCCGAACAAAAATAAATTAAAAAATGTGTCCTAAATTAGTGAGTTTGGATTTGAGAACAGACTTAACATCAGACATTTCGTGATTACGTAAGTAAAAATTCTGCTTTCAAAATTTCCTGTATGAATTCGCAATTTCTGAATAAAAATTAAGCCATACAGGCAACCCTGACGCGAAAAAAACCATTTATTTATTTTTAAATTAATTTCTTCATAATTTCTGGTGTCAGTCAATCATTCCAACATTTTAGCAACTGATTTATTTTGAATCTGAAAGAGTTAAATAAATATAAGTTTACATTGAATTAACATTCTCTGAATGAAAACAATTAGAATAAAAGGATAGTTCACTTTGTTATTAGTAAAAGACTTATTTCATAATTCGTATTGTGCATATCTGTTTATCTCTTCAGTGTATAATTAGCTTTCACTTTGATCTCATAAAACGTAATTGTAGTCTTTTTAAAACGAGCGATTCAAAGATGAATCAAAACACTACTGTGTTTGTTAAGATTAGCAATTATTGTTGTGTATTTATTAAATTGAGCATTACTGTTACAGATGAATCAAATAACCTTTTCAGTTTAGATTATAGAATTACATTTGTATATTCCATACATCAAATAAACGTAATACAAATTAACTAACAGATTTGAAACGACATTTGCAATATAATTTAGGAAATAACGTTATCTTTTATCTTCTATTCTTTGATTTAATTATGAAGGAACACGTAGAAATAATCTATATCTATAATAACTGTCTCACTCAGAATTTTTAAGAAATAAATAGCATTTTAACACAGCTTTTTTAGTGCCGTGATGTTACGGAAATAATCCAATCGGATATTTTTAAACAAGAACGAAAAATCCTGCATCAGGCAAAGATTCTAAATAACTTTCCAGCACTAACAGAATATTATTGAGAAATTTAAATTTTTCATACAACAAAATTGAACATATTTGTTCATCTTGTAACCGAATTATTTTGTGCGCCTCTGTAAATGATCAATAAATGTTACGTATTCAGTAATCTATAGAAACCACGTTGGGGTGCACCTGAGTAATTGTTTTTAATTCCATTCTGTGTGAAGTATCATAACATCATTAAAATGTATCGCAAACAATTGTTCCACAATAATCATCATGTTGTAATGGAATTCGTTGCGCTTCCCTGTAAACGAACAGTAAATGCTATTTTTATATTCCTGATAAAACAGGCTTGAGTCCACCTGAGTTATGCATATTGTACAGAAAAGTCCTCTACAACATGTGAATTTAAAAACATATTTCTTCATAAATAAAACAGGCGTTCATAAATACAGCGCAAACATTCATTAAAAGGTAGCTAAAGTACAGCGCCTAGAATACATAGTGTGGAAAACGGTTTTAGAGTTTTTTAGTTAAAATATTTCGAATTCAAACCGAAAATTCTGAAACAAGAATTTTTATATACGGTATATTATATATACCACTTACTTTTAATCCCAAAATGCCACAATGCCACCAGAATTTTATTATCAAATTTTGAATTTATAAGATACATGAAGGAAAGCTTTTACTTATTTAAAAATAAATTCGTTTGTGAATCTTGGTGTCAATCAATCATTTCATTATTTTAGCTCCAAGAGTACTTTGCCCCTGAAGGGTTAAGAAGTCAGGAAATATCTGCGGCGAAGAGAAAATTATAGGAAATTTCTGGTATGAATGCAAAATTTTGGAATTTCAAAAGAGCCAAACTGGTAATGCTTTAAAAAATGCTAAAAAATTGTAGGCGTTAAACGTGAAACGACGCGGTACAATAATAGGGCGATCGCAATGACATCTGCTTTAAAAATAGATTTACCTCTAGCAAAAGTATCCATTTCACTATTGACAACATTAACATAATTTTTGTTAATAAAATCTTCTTATAAGTGTATATTTCAGAAGTAACTGATTTTGAAGTTAGTTTTTTATCATATCAGGGATAGTTTCTAGTTTGCTTTCTTGTATCGAGTACTGCAACCAGGCAGAAAAGAATGCGTATCACGTTTTTTGGCTATGATCAATATCATTCATAGTTTCAAAGCTTATGAAAATCACTATCCAAGTCAAAGGAAATAGGGTATAATTTAATTATTTAAAATATTTACTTGCAGCTGAAACGTTTCCTCAGTTCGCTGCTTATACAATGTTTGCGTTGAAATGAGCTAGCAGACAGTAGCGTAGCCAGAGAGAAGGGGGGAATCTAAATGCTCTGAAAACCAGTAATATTATAAAGTTTTCTTCGCCTTCAATATCGCAGAAAATTCTCCGATTGTAAAAGTCAAAAATATTTTTATAAAATTAGTGGTATCCAAACCATCTGGACCTACATCTTGTCTACGCCACTGCTAGAAGATTTCGCTGCGATCGACACGTTATCTTTTCAGCATCGTTCTACATTTATCGGATTCAATTTTTTAGTACTATTTTGTAGCCGTTTTCCACACTATGTATTTTTAGGCGCTGTAGCTAAAGTATCCGACAGCGAAATACTCTGATATAGAGTAGCTCTCTAATCTGCGAGCATTTCATACAATTCCCTCGGCGCGCAGGTCATGGAGTAAAGGGGAGAAAAATGCGTTTTTTCCCAGTTTCCCTTTCTAAAGATTGGCAACACAAGCGATAGCGGCTTAGGAGGGAGTTGACGGATACGCTAGCTTGCCTTTTAATAAATGTTTGCGCTCTATTTATGAACGCCGGTTTTTTATGAAGAAATATGTTTTTAAATACACATATAAAGAACTTTTCTCTACACATATTAATTTCATTATGTTTTAAGTATTGTAATATCATTAAAATGCATCAGAAACGAGTATTATTCACTGATCATAATGTAGCGGCCTTTTTTCTGTAACCCTGTAAACGAACCATCAATGCTACACAATGCATTTTTAATAGTGTACATTCTGTATTATACCACAATAACATATAAATATTACATGGAAATCCAACTATATTTACGAGTGTTAGAGCACTGACAAACAGACAGACAAACCAAATTCATAAACACTTTTCAAGTATGTTGGAAAGTGTATAAAAAAAGACATACAAAATTGAGTAGTCGGCAATTATTTGATTTTTGTATTACGTAGATAGTGAATTAAGAATATATATTTTTTTTTTTTATGAAGGGCTTGGTAAACCTGAAACTTTCTTAAGAGGATTATGAATCTTTTAAATTGAATAAATATCTTACGATGAAAAATAGCTGAAATAAAGCTATTAAAATATTAAAACAATGGCAAATTCATTACATCTAATACCAGTTACAAATGTCGGAAATTGAATATACATTTTGTTAATACTTTTCCTTTTTTTACTTTTCTTTGTTCATATTTAATTCATATTAAATATCCAATTTTTATTTAAGAATACAATACATGATTTTTTCAAAAAAAAAATAAAATAAACTGATAAAATGAAATTTACTTAATATATTTACACATTTGATTACATATTTCTTCTTTCATTTTCAATCTTAATAATATGACCTTGTATATAGAACATTTTCTTAAATAAACTAAGCATGTTACAATCATACTATTTTTTTTGTATTTAAATTACGTGCATTGAACTTTGCGCCATTATATTAAATTGATTGAATGTTTGCAAACATCCAATTGACAGATTTTCACATTGGGGAATTTATAAAATATCTTGCGAGTGTGATAGAATGTACATAGGTCAAACTAAGCGACCCTTAAAGGTCTGCATGGAGAAACATTAAAACTATGTTAAAAATTGTGACACTAAACCCTCTGCGATTGCTAATCATTGCTGGTCTAACAATGACAGTTTTAATTTTTCAGGAGGTTCAATAATTCAGAAGTGCTCATCGATTTACGGCCTGGATTTTTGGGAAGCTTATCATACATGGAAGAATTCAGGCAACTTAGTTAATGATATGCTCAGTACGCCAAATTTTTCAAATATCTATCATTTATTTAATTCATTCTCTTCACCCCCCCCCCTTTTTTTTCTCTTCCGTACTTAAACTCGTCAGTTTCGCCGAGCACGTCTATTGATCTCCTACGTTACATGTGACTCCTGACTCCGCTGTTGTTTTTAAAAACTCACCGCCATTGTACCTTGGTCGCGTGCGGATACGCATGCTTACTTAAATGGCTTAAACATTTAAATCAGTTTTAAAAATTTTTAAATTTGGCACTGATGATGGGGCTTTAGAGGCTGCAAAACAGCTGTTTGCCATTTTATATATTTTTATTTGATGTTTACGTTGATTATTTATTTTATATTCATTGCAGGAGTAGGTATGATCACACCTTTGCTTCTTCTATTTCCATAGAATTAGATTCGTTTTTCATGTGTGTTTGAAATATTGTAGAAATTTACTTCGTTTAGATTCCTTTTCCAAATATAATAGAAATCCAACACGAATATTAATTGAAAATTGAAAAATTGTTTTAAAACAGTGGTAACCAAAAATGGGACTGCGCTCAAGACTGACATCTTTCTAAAAGATAAATAATTACAGAAGAAGAATGTTTAATTAAAAATTTTAATCAAGTATTCAGTAACATTTAGTAATATGTTAATAATAATTTAAAATACTTTTGCAGGAATTTGGTATGCGAAATTACGAGGATATTTGCCACGACATATATCAAAATAAAATTGCTTATACATTTATTATTTAATGTTCACCGATACCTATGAAATTAAAATAGTAACTTTTTTTTTGTAATTGCAGCAGACATTTATCCTTATTTAAAAATATATATATATATTACATTTGAATTTAAACTAAAGTTATTAATATACTAAATATTATTATCATATTAATTAGTTATTATTATACTAAACATTATTATTATACTAATCAATTATTATTATACTATATATATATATATATATTATATATATATATTAATTCCTGCGCAAAATATAAAAATTCTAAAGAAAATTAGGACAAGTCTTTAAGACAATGTTACCTTTACACAAGTACTCGTTAGAAAAAATAATGAACATAATTATCATTAAAAACTGTCATTAATGTGTAAAACAACTAATTACTCTCGGGAAATATAATTAGTTAAAAAAGCTGAAATGAAACTATTTTAGTCAACGAGCCAAATAAAAGCTTTTTAAAGTAAATTGTGTATTGCTTGTAAAATACAGGACTACAAGCATTAAACAGAGCATTATAGTGGTTTTTGACAGATTTTTTTTTCTGAAAGCGTTATTCAAATTATTGTTTAATCGGTTCTTTTGTTGAACGGCAAAGTTATATTTATTTCGCTACATTTTCGCTCATATTTATTTCGTCATGTTTGTTTCGCGATACAAAATATCGTAGTACGCTTTAAAAAATATATATATAATAAGCGTGGCATGTGTTAAAACAATAGTGGAACGACCGACTCTATCCCTTTCCTTTTTATCGTTCATATATTCACTTCTAAATATTGCACACTTTCAATTTTTACTTCATCAAATAGGAAAAAGGGAATTTTGAATTGAGATTTGTTTGAAAACTTTAGCTCAATTCGCTACTCTTTTATGTCATTTCAAAAATAATTTTAAAGCATGATATTTTTGAAATATTTATAAAAATTAACATTTTTTGCTGCTATATTATAAAGTAGCTAAACAAGAAGTGGCACTATTACCGCAATTGTCAATAGCGTAAGCCTGCCACAATTTTTCGTGCATCAAGCTTAGACATTCAATGTCAATTGTTGGTGAAATAAAAATTAACTAGTCGGATATGCCAATCCCAAACCTTTTTTCTATCTCAGACAGGTAACGCATACACTAAAAACGAATCAGCACCATTTATATTAAGATCTAACTGAATCTAAAGTTTTATTAAATTTTGTGCATTAGTTCTTGAGATATGACTATTGCTAAAATTGTGTAAATCCTGAAAAATGGAGCATAGAAGCGTAACCTTTTGGGACATTTAGACCAAAAGCTAATCAACAACAACTTATGTCAACGTCTAACTGAATTTGAAGTTTGATGAAAATCCGTGCATTTGTTTTCGAGGTATAGCTATCGTGATAATAATGTAAAAAGTAGCATAGCAGCGCCACATTTTGGGCTGGTTACACCAAAACGTAAGCAGCATCTATTTATGTCAAGGTCTAACAGAATCTGAAGTTTGATGAAATTCCGTGCATTAGTTCTTGAAATACAGCTATCGTAAAAATCATGCAAAAAGAGGTATAGCAGCGCCACCTGTTGGGATATCTGCACCAAAACGTAATCAGCGTCTATTTATGTCAAAGTCTAAATGAATCTGAAGTTTGACGAATATAATTGCATTAGTTCTCAAGATAGCTACTGCGGAAATCGCGAAAAATGCAGCATAGCAGCGCCACCTATTGAGCTATTTTCACCAAAAACTAATCAGCACCAATTTATATCAGGGACTAACAGAATAGAGAGTTTCAGTAAATTTCGTGCATTAGTTCTTGAGATGGAGCGCCCACAAAATTTTTGTCATATACATACAGACAGACAGACAGAGTCACAGGCAGAGTTACAGACTCACAGACAGACATTTTCAAAAAACAGTCCAATCATATTCAGGACCTTCTAAAACGAATAAATCCGTCGAAAACCCGAAGTCGAAAATTTTCATGAATCCAATACTTTCTCTTTGTAAAGGTAGAAGAAAGTAGAAAGCAAAGCAAATATTCTTTCTTTTTACTTTCTTCTATCTTTACAAGAAGAAAGTATTGGATTCATGAAAATGTTCGACTTCCGGTTTTCGACGGATTTATACGTTTTAGAAGGTCCTGAAAACGTTTTGACTATTTTTAGAAAATATCTGTCTGTGAGTCTGTCTGTCTGTCTGTGAGTCTGTCTGTCTGTCTGTCTGTATGTATGTATGTGACACAAATTTTGTGGGCGCTCTATCTCAAGAACTAATGCTCGGAATTTAATAAAACTTTAGATTCAGTTAGTCCCTGATATAAGTTGGTGTTGATTAGCTTTTGGTAAAAATCGCCCGGCAGGTGGCGCTGCTATGCAGCATTCTTCGCGATTTCAGCAATAGCTCTATCTCAAGAACTAATGCTCGGAATTTAATAAAACTTTAGATTCAGTTAGTTCTTGATATAAATGGGTGCTGATTAGCCTTTGATAAAAATCGCCCGGTAGGTGGCGCTGTTATGCAGCATTCTTCTCGATTTCCGCAATAGCTCTATCTCAAGAACTAATGCTCGGAATTTAATAAAACTTTAGATTCAGTTAGTCCCTGATATAAATTTCTGCTGATTCGTTTTTTGTAAAAATCGTCCAGCAGGTGACGCTGCTATGCATCATTTTGCAGGATTTACACGATTTTAGCGATAGTCATATCTCAAGATATATTTCACGGAATTTAATAAAACTTGAGTTTCAGTTAGACCTTGATGTGATATAAATTGGTGCTGATTCTTTTTAGTGTATGTGAAACCTGTGTGAGATAGAAGAAAGTTTTGGGATTGACACATCCGACTAGTTTTATTATACTGACAAAATGTTGGAATCGAAAACTGACACATTTGAAATATAAACCACCTGCATTTATTTCTACCACAATCGATATACATTGATAATTAGAAATGTAAATTATTCCAAATTGATGTTTACCCATTTCCATCCTTAGCGCAAATATGCATGATGCATTTCGAAAATTTCATTCTTTCATTACATTCTCTTTTTTATTCATAGCATTAATGAATTAAAAAGAAATATTAAATTTCGTTTTATTCGGAAATTTATAATTCTTACCAGAAATTCTAAATACAAATATTTGCTTTATTTAATGACAGACATTTCGTGATTACATAAATTAAAAATTCTTCTTAGGAAATTTCCTGTATGGATTCGGAATTTATGAATAAAAAATAAATTTCTGAAATGAATGCACTGATACATGTGCACTATTGATGCAAATTCGTTAAACTAAATGCAGGACTTTTGAACTATTATTGTTTACTGACTAATAAAAATAAAATTTTAACTGCATATAAAACTGCTTTTTTTCCTCTTTTTTTTTATAATTCTAACATACGAGTATACTGGTACCGCACTTTGTTGCTAAACTGAAATTTATCGACAAAAGACAGATTCGACAATGAGGCAGAAATGTTAGTTTTATTGCACAATCATTGTAATGACATTTTGCGTTTATATATATATATAAATATATATATATATATATATATATATATATTACAAAATTTATTATTTTTCGCCATAATTAACTTTTATTCTATATAAAATTTCCTTTTTAGAATATTCCATATGTAATTCCGATTAATTAAATTAAAATCCCATCTTAAATTAAACAATCAATCTCCATATGTAAAGGTATAAGATCTTAAGTCTCTTAATAATATTTATTCCAAAGTATTTAAATCTAAAAGTGTCTCTAACTACTTAAATTTGCTCTTTAAAGAAAACCCTTTCATTTTTAAACCACTATTAAAAATTCATTATTAAACCCGTGTATATCAAACCGCTAGAAATTCTTTATTTAAATATTAAAATGTCATATTTCTTAAATTATTTCGCTCTAAAAAACCCTATTTCTTTAAAACCATTATTTCAATAAATATTAAATGTCTATTACAATATATCTAAATGCTCTCATACTTTTTTTTTTCACGTCAATGATTCATTTTCTTTTTTTTTTTCTTTATCGTTTGTTAAATTCGAAGCTATTTTTAACTACAATCTCGAAACAGATATTTTGTTTTGTTTGTACTTCAATCATCTGAGAGCGAGGCTATGGAAGTTCCTGGAACACTTTTGGCGCCAGGAAGTTTGTTTTCTTCAAAATTAATGCACCGGAAATATTAATTAAATCTATTTAAAACGATTGTGATTGGAACAAACAGGTCATGTGACGTTGTTTTGTAATCTTACGCAAGCTCGGTTAAAACCACATGCGTGCCTTGATTCCAGCTGAGAATCTGACGACTGTCGATAGTTAAAAGGAGAGAGTGAAAAGTGTTTTGGCATCTGATCTTCCCAAATATCTTTTATAATTTAGTAATGTCAAGTTCTACAATATTTTGATGCGTGCTTAGTGCCAAAGTTTTACAGCGAACTCATCTAAATAAAAATTGTGAGTTCTCAAAGTGGAGAATTTTGGAGAGTGTCGATTATAGAAATGGAGTGTAGTAATTCTTCGATACAATTTGAATTCACCGAGCATTTCTCCAAATGTGATATCATAACTTTAAATGATGTTACTTTATTTTTCAAACTACTTAATATATATGTATATATACTTATCTACCTTTATTTTATTATTTTGCGTAATTGTTATCCATCACGTAAATGTTATAACTAGCTGTAACAAACATTGTACATTAAATAATATACAGTGTGTTACAAAATTCGACCGAAAAATTAAGAGGGATGCAAAAGGCATCGAGTGGATGAAATCTTACTATAGAACATGGGGTCGCAAACCCCGTTTAGTGGGAGAAAATCGCAAAAATAGTTAACAAGAGAAAGATGTCGGGTGGAACAAAAAGGGCTAATAAAAAGTAGAAAAAACACTTATTTGAAATAAAGCAGGATTACAATGCATTACAATTCAATGTCAGAAAGGAGACGACAAGACATTTTTATAGGAATATGGTTTAACGCGTCCGGCAATCCTTCGTCCGTCGGTGTCTGCTGTGAAATTACCTTCCTACTTCCAACAATTTCTATAAAAATGTGTCGTCGTCTTCTTTCTGACGTTGAGCTGATATGCATTGTAATCTTGCATACGTCATATAAATGTTTTTTCTACTTATTATTGGCATTTTTTGTTCAACTCGATGTCACAATCTTCATAACTATTTTTCAAATTTTTCTCCACTAAACAGGGTTTGCGACTCCATGTTCTATAGTAAGTTTTCATACTCTTGATGCCTTCTATCATCCCTCCTAATTTGTCGGTCAAATTTGGAGACACCTTGTATATGCTATTAAATGAATGTTCTATTTTGTTATCCTATGGATTAGTGGCAATGTATATAATAATTTACACTAACTAAATATACCATAATTGGCAGTAATGTAACGGAATTTTTTTGAGTGTCTCTGTAATTAAACTAAAAATACTATACATTCCATTTTTAATAGCAGAAATGCCATAGTAAACTTCAATAACAGAGATAAATTATGTGTCATTCCGAGTATTTTTAGGTGAAATCGAGCACAGAGACGGCACACAAGACAAAACCGATGTCATAAACACTTTTCAACTACTTAGGAAAGTGTGTAAAAGTCAGACTTCAAACAGTTAACATTAATTTCCTTAATTTGTAATTAAATTTCACTTTTCACTTCTTACACCAAAAAATATCATACCGAATGTTTCTAAATTATTGGTAAAAACTTACAAAGTTGACAGCAAGACAAACAATATTTTTACAAATCGTTACTGTAAGCCGAACTCTGGTTTTACTGACTAATTTTGTCATTATTGAAGACAATACAAAAGTATTTTTAACAAAGATACTTTACTTTTTTTACAAAATATGATAGTTTTAAAATAAATTAAAGAAATGACAACTATTCAAGTTCAAACATGACTAAAATGGAACCTTTATAATTGCGTCTAAAGCTGGTAATGCATATGGTATCACTAGCTGAATTATTGGGTTGTTCGGAAAGATCCTCCCATTTGGGATAACCAATTTATACCGGAAAATTCTGCCTGTCAATTGTTAGACATTAGATATCGTAATTAATTTCAAATAATTAAGTGATATAATTTTACGGTACGGACCAACTTTGCTAAACGAAAGGAACTTTCCGAACCCAATACATTGCAATAAAGCACTGCATATGATGATATCATCTCTACCATGTCAAACTATCGAATGTGAAAAAATGCATTTTTCATTATTTTTAAAAATGTGCCGATTGTCAACACTAAATTTTAATAGTATTCTTCGCCAGGGTTGCCATATTTGGCCTCCTTTTTCATTCAGAATTTTCGAATCCATACCAGAAATTTCAAATAGAAATTTTTGCTTTATTTAGTGACAGATATTTCAAAATTACTTAAAGTAAAAAACAATTTCTCAAAAATTTCGGTTATTAATTAATGAAATAGAAGGCCAAACTGGTAACCCTGTTCTTCACAGAATTTTGATTCGTATTTTTAAAAGACGAAGAAGTCTAATAAAATTTAGTGGTGACAATCGGCCCATTTTTAAAAGTAATGAAAAATGCACATTTTCATATTCGGTAGTTTGACATGGTAGCGACGAATAATTTTTACAAATTAAAGCTATTCATAAAACAAATATCGCTAAAATAACTTCATTATTGTTAAATTTATTGAAAATTCAAGATTTATAGTCAGTGACAATCTTCTTCTTTTGCCTGAATAAGTGAAGTATGACCTTGGTTGCCTGTACAAAAAAATCTTAATTTTATCGCTTGTTATTTTCCCTCAAAACATATTCCATTAAATTAAAAACATTATGTATAAAGCAATTACTTTTTTCATACAGTAAATGACCGTTTAAAGCACATGAACATGCAAACAGCATTTAATAATTAACATTCTAATTTATACCACTATACAATTTTTTTAAAGGAACTAAATACTTTACAAAAGAATGTTCTGTGTTCTTAATGTTAGCTGCTAACAAGAGTTCATTTTTCACTATCTCATTTAGAAACTATGCCTCAGGAGGTTAACTATAGTTTCTTCGTCTAATAATTAAAATTCTGCTTAAAATGTGTTTACATTGCTGCAGCAAATTTAGTTCGGGTGCATTCATTATGAGCTTGTTTTTTGAATTGCGAATGAAATTAAAAACTATAATCAACTATATTAAACATGCTTTTTATAATTAATAAAAAAGAGGAGCGATAAAATGAGTAAACTAAATTTGTGATAGGGTTTATCTAGGCTTAATATACGATTTATGATCAATTGTGTTTTTAGGCCTTTACAAAATTACAAAATATGTTATATAGATGTTTTTTTCGCTTGCAGTAATTCACTTTCATATTTTGGTTAGAAAAAAGTCAATACACATGGAATGAATCACAAAACTTTAAAGAAACTTTAAAATGAAAACGGTGTAGAAGAACTACGGCGGACATCATAACCGGCCCACAATGCTCTTGTTTGTTATTGAAGGGGCTTAGGACGAAGATCTTAGCGTCAGATCACGTGATCTCGGCAGAACCGATCGGCCGATAAAGCCGTCCTAGGGAGAGGGGAACAAACAAGAGCTTTAAATAAAACTACAAAGGATATGAATTTACATTTCACTTTACTTAACAGTGTACAACCAACTTGATTGAAAAAAAATGTGTCCAGACCGGGGATCGAACCCAGATATATTTGTATAGCGCACCAAGTGCTTTATGAATTAAGCCATCCGGACGACATCCAGTCTGCCAATGTATATTAGTGAAAGAGGTGCCAGACTGGATGTCATCCCGATGGCTTAATTGGTAAAGAACTTGGTGCGCTATACAAAGGTATCTGGGTTCGATCCCCACTCTGGACTTATTTTTCACTCAAGTTGGTTGTACGCTGTTAATCAAAGTGAAATGAAAATTCACATCATTTGTAGTGCGATTTAAAGATTTAAGGCTTAGTTTCAGTCCTGCTGAAAATTTAATTGGAAATTTAAAACAAGAGCTTTCTCGGCAGACTGGTTCGGCTGATGATCACATAATATAACGTCATGAACTCCGTTCTAAGATGAGTGCAACTAACAAGAGCTTTCGCAGACGGTACTGAAGTTCTCCGTGGTAGAACTTACCACGACAAACTATGTTTGTATAAAACTTGTATCTACCAGTTTCCAAAATCGGATGATCGAAAAAGGATGGGCAAATTTTAAGAGGTGGTACTGCATATTACAACAAACAATTTTCACATAAGGAACTACGGTCGTAATCCTTTTGTTCAGTCAAAAATATAGGGTGTTTCACGCCAATTCATTCCCGGATTTTTGTTCATAATTTTAACAAACCCTTCAGGACCGTAAGCTTGAAAATAAGCCATGACGCAAAATTTAAAGGAATAGTTAGATTAGATGGCAGTAGAGCGAGAAATTTTGACTAATGATGATCAAAATAGCCCATAATACTAAAGAGTGTGACAGGGGGAATTGTTTTCGCAAGATACTTACTAAATTCAAACACTAACTCAAAACAAAATGGTCACGCTGATCGTATGCCGGAACTACGAAAAGACCTCTTCAGCTCGCTACAAAATGTCAGTAGAAAAGCTGTAGTTATCACTATAAAACATCACTTAAAATACTACAATATCTTTATCACATCGTAGATTACAAAATTTGTACGGTTTGGATGAAAATGTTTGTCATGATTGAAAATTTTGTTTAAACGAATAGAAAAATTAGATAAAATTTTTTTTCATAGATGGCGCTGCTTCTGCAAAATTATAGAATGGGTAGAATGTCTTATACAAAACAATGGTGAAAGATGCACAATGCGTATGCAAAATTTTTGTCCAAACTATAGAAACCCACATTCTAGAAGTTAACAATACTCGTCTATCCATCCTCACTCATCTAATCGAACTCAGGAGGGTAAATATTGTTAAGTTCTGGAATGTGGGTTGCCACAGTTTAAACAACAAGAACGAAAAATCATGCGTCAAGCATAAATTATGTAGCACTTTCCAACGCTTCTAAAATAATTTTACAAATCATTACCGTTTAATAAGCTGAAAGAGGACATCTAAGTAAACAATTTGGGAAACGCATAACATATTTAAAAACGTAATTTCAGGAATTTTCAATATATACAATATTCGGAAAAATATCCGAATACTTTTATGTAGCCCTGTATATGATCTATAGATTTGTATATATACATAGGATGCTAAATTTTAGTTTAGTTAGGAAACGCGTAGCACCGTTTAAATTCTCCTTCTGGAGTTTCTGTCAATAAACGGAAATGTGTTCGCGAACTTTTGTGCTGCCCTGTATAGGATCTACAGAATTTATACACACCACGTAATAGACAAAAAGCTAGTTAAGATTAAAATCGCGTTCAGTAACTTAAAACGCACTTCCAGGAATTATTGTTAACAGATAGTAGAGAATTCTTTTGTGTGTCCCTGTAAATGAACGATGACTGCTATACACACACTATTCTGTAGTAAACCTCTTGTAATGCACCTTAGTAATATATATAAACTTCAATGCGTTTAAAATAGTGGAACATTATTTAAATAAGCCGCAGACGATTTTTCTCCATAGACGTAATGTAACGGAATTATTTGGACTGTCCCTGTAAAGTAACTCTAAGTGCTATACACCTACTATTCTATATTAAGCTTCTTCTAATGCATCTTAGTGATCTATATAAATTTCAATGCGTTTACAATAGTGAAACATTTTTAAAATAAACCGCAAATGATTTTTCCCCATAGACCGCAATGTAACGGAATTCTTTTGAGTGTCCCTGTAAGAAAACTGTAAGTGCTACACACTTCAGTTGAAATAGGGAACGTGTCATCGATAACGACAATAACATATAAAAATTGCAGAGCAATCCGAGCATATTTCCGGGAGTTAGAGCACGGACAGACGGCCAGACGGCCAGACGGCCATACGGCCATCCGGCCAGACAAACCGAAGTCATAAGCACTTTTCAACTAGGTTGGAAAGTGCTAAAAACTGTGCATACGCATTGTGTGTCTTTCACCGTTGTTATGTATAAAGGAATTCTACCATTCGATAATTTTACAGAAGCAGCGCCATCTATGCGAAAGTTTTGGAACTAATTTTTTTATTTGCTTAAACAATATTTCAGATCATAAGAAGCATTTTCGTCCAAACCGCACTCTTGTACGCCAGTTGCTTGATCTTTTATTGAATTTTAAAAGTGTCGAAGACATTTGAAACACCTTGTATTAAATTTGGAGAAATTCTATCTATATAGCCATCATTAAAATCGTGAGAATCACAGCATAGCAGTACCCCGGTTGAATTCCGTGCTTTAGTTCTTAAGGTAGAGCTGCCACAAAAATTGTGTCACACAGAGACTAACAAACAGACACATTTTCTAAAAAAGGTTAAATCGTATTCAAGATGTGTAAGTGCATCCAACACAGAAATTCGAACATTTTTGTGATTCCTATACTTTCTTCTTATAAATATAGAAAAAAATAATAGTGTTTTCAGTTCCCAATTTTCGCTACTAACACGAACACATTTTTCTCAATAACGTTTAGGAAAATAATAATATTTCATTGAAATCAAAGTTAATCTCCTGAAAGCCCTTCTAATATATCTTTATCATTATTATAGTTGTTAGCAAAAATTAAGGTTTCCCTATTAGTCCGACATCTTGTATGTTTGACTAATTAAGTGTATTGGTACTCTGGTTTACTTAAGAAAAATTATTTGTTTTTCCACGTCAAAATTTGCTCCATTATTTCAAAAATATTCTGTATATATAGGAATGAATTTTATCATACCATAATTAACCTTGTTAAGCATAAGATTGTGTAACCAACATTTATTAATTAAAAATCAAATTGACAACACCTTGCAATTTTTAAAACGAATTGAATATTTTCAGAATATTTATTCTCTTTTCTCAATTTTAGCTACTAACATCGTACATTTTTCTCCATATCACTTAGAAAAACTTATGCCTCAAGGGACTAATGTTATTTTCTTCGTTTTTTAATTAAAATTCTTCTTAAAACGTGTTTACATTACTGCAGCGAAATTAACATCTGTACATTCATTAAGCGCTTGTTTTGGCAGTGAGTTAACAAGTATTTTTCTTTTATACTGAATTCGCATTCTATAGAAAAAGAAAAAATGTACAGACGTACAACTTTTCTTTTTTTTAAACCATTATAGTTAGGAATCTCATATTTTTACTATAGAAATGTATTAAAAATGCGTTGATATTTCTTTAAAAGATATGTGATATATTCGTTAAGCGGTAAAAATAAATAAGATGTGTATTAAATGGGAAGAACAGGGATATATATGAATAGCTTTACGTGTATTAAACGTCTAGTATATAAATTTCATGAGATATTTCCTCAAATTTTCTCAAATTCTGCAATTTTTAAAAAGATTAAAATTTATAATTTTCTTTATCTCTCTATTCTAAAAAAATGCAACCAACGCTGCTGTCTCTGCCTTAACTCAATTTTTGTGGCGGGCTCTCATTCTCGCCTTATATTAAAAAAATCTATTGCATATAAAAGCATGAAAACTGGTAGTTGATAGAGACATGTGTGATAAACACGCTGAAGCAGCCAATTTTTAAATCGAAGAATTATTTAAACCGCTATTTAATGATAAAGTCCGTCAAAATATTTCCGTTTAAAAAAGTTTCATTAGGATTAAAAACTACGCATAGAAATTTCATCATATTTTGCAGGCACATACTGGAGTAGATTGCGGCATGGAGTGTCCAATAATTTTCTTTTTTTTATTATTAAGGTTTTTTTTACATTTTTTATTCAAAATTTCATTATTTTAATAGGGATTTATTTCATATTTTGGAAAAGGAAGTTTCCTACCTAATGTTACGAAATTTTAAAATAACGCAACTAATATTTCCAAACAATTTTCAATCGAAAAAAATATTTACATGTGAATATTAAAAGAGAAAGAAAACTTTAAAATAATTTATTTATTTCGTGCGAAAAGCATTAAATGAAGAAAATAAGTCATATTTAAAACATCATATTTAAAACGCGTTTATTATAGCTTCTAATAATTTCTACTAGACGTTATTATAAAAGTCTGAGAGGCAGCGACATGTTTTACTTAAGCATTTTGTACAAGCTGATTTTCAAATGTGGGATAGATATTACTTAATCAATCACAAAACAGCCTTCAGCTATCGCGACAGTGGTAGATACAGCCTTGGGATTCGAAAAATTCCCAATTCATAGGGAAATGAATGATAACGCGATTACATAAGATCTTTACTAGTCGTGAAAATATCATTCAATCTCTCGTAATCAGGTAACCTTTTTTATAACAGAGCAAATTAGCGTGTATTTAAAGCATGCGGCTTCTGGAAGGGGGTGTTGAAGAACGTAGCTCATAGGGGCCATAGCTCTCTAGTTTCAAAGACAATATATTAAAACTGAACATAAAATACTAATTCCTTAACACTTTAGCACATTAGTCATTTTGTATAGTGACAAAATGTGCTAAAAGTTTAATCCAGCAGTTTAATGATGCAGAAGTTAAATTATGTTACAATAGTTTCTTAATTAATTTATGCTGACGAAAGAATTATGCGTATTTGCTCGACGAACAAGTGTAAAAATTGACGGAATGATTTAAAAATATAGAGGTAAGTCAACTCATTTGATTAATAATTTACTTTGAAATCTAGTAAGTAATAACAATCTATTAACAAAATACTATAAAGCAGAAAATTTAGACTTTAGGAAAGAGGTGGTTGACGTCCTGAATTGTACGAAAAAATGTACACTCTGAAGTCATTTGCTGATTCTTGATTTAATTAGTTAACGACCAGCGCAGCATCCAGCTGTTCTATTTATAACAGTTTCATATGTATGCTCGCTAAGAAAGATTTCAAGAAAATTTGAAATTTCAAATGAAAAATGAAATTAGCGGAAAACTTTTAAAATAGATTCTATATTACGATTTATTTTAAATTAATTTTAGTTCTTCTCATTAATTTGTCTCATGTTCATCAATTGAAGTACAGGAAATAAAAATACACAAAATGGGCTTAACACGTTCCCCGTGGACGCATGTGGTGTCGTTTGGTCACTCATTTGACATTCCATTTTTAATCCAAAATTACGAATTGACACCAGATATTTGAAAAGAAGAATTTTTATATTATATAATCACGTAATGTCTACAGCTATACCATTTCACTTTCTTCCAATTTTTTAGACTGTATCCTTAATCTCCTTCGTTTTACTTTTTTATTCCAAATTTGTTATGATCTCTTTTCTTCACTTTTCATCTATACTTTTCATTGTAATTATTCTTTTATCTTCTAGATAATACTACATCTTAACTTTTCCCAATGGCTTGAATTTTATATAAGGCATTCTACTAAGAAATAGGCTGGGTGTAAAGTTGTCTGCAACTCGGAAGCCCCTTAACCGAAATCAAATGTTTGGCAACTGTTCGGCAACTGTTCGGCAATTGTCAATAAGTAAATCAAATACCCGGTAGTGAACGTGTTAATTAGTATTTTTTGAATTATTCATAGCAGTATAATTTTCCCTAAAAAATAGGCGCAGAAATACCATATGATGAAGGCACGGCTTTCGCTAGTATTAATATATTTCAATTGTTCCTGTAAAGACACTTTACGTGACAGGAGGAATTATTATAGCTTAAAACCTTTCTTAGCCTACTAGAATAGTAGTGTAACATTTACATTAAATCCGTTCAGTTGTTCTTGAGAGAAAACTGCGGACATACATACGCACATAATATATAACGAAACAAATCCCCAGAAGATTGTTTGTTTTCAAGTAACTTAATTAAATTAAATCTAAAATAGATTCAACAAACTGAAAATATTTCTTTAAATAAACAGATATTTCATCATTCTATACATCCAGAATCTGTCTTATTTTATAAGTATGCTGCAAAATGTCCTGCTAATTGCTTAATGTAATGCACAATGTTAAAACGGTAGTAAGTCATTTACACATTAAATGGTGCTTTTATAGTTACAATGGAGATAATCTTATTTCAAAAAGTGACACAATGAAAGTTTCAGGAAGCACTTATACGAGAAATAACCGAAAAATCGTCAAATGAAACAGCTTTAAACTTTCACGGACGAAGAAAATTTATTCATTTTAACTTGATGAAGATTTAATTTAATAAAATACAATAAAACATTTTGAACTTTTCTATCGAAATATACTTTGTTTTCGCCTTTAAATTTAAATAAAGTTAGCAATTTAAACATTAATAAAAAGGGTTTATTAAAAAATAACTTTTAACGATAAAAAGGAATTTTATATGTTAATACTAAAAACAGTTAAAGTACTTTAATATATTTAATAACTAATACTTTTACTTATAATTTATTGTTTTAAAATATTTTTTCTTTACAGATGACAGTGTTATTATGATCAAGGTGTGTACAATCCTCAGGATTCCCAAGGAGTACAGTACCACTTTTTTATACTAGACATTTTATACCCAATATTTAAATCACAGAATCCGTAATCGTAATTTTCCTGTAAAAAGCGTTGAAACGGTACCTGTAGTACGAAAATCGCCGGCACTAGACAGACTAAGAAGAAAAGTGAAAACAACCAATAAAGGACAGAGAAGCAACAGAAAGTAAAACATTTTTTATGTTTCAGTGCTATCCACCATCTGCCGCATGTAAAGTGTCGTCGTGTGTAAAATGGAAAATGTATGAAACACAATAAAATGTTTTGTTTTCTGTTGCTTCTTTGTCCTTATTGGTTGATTTCACTTTCCTTCTTAGTCTGTCTGCGCCGGCAATTTTTATGCTACAGGTACCGTTCCAACGCTTTTTATGGTTTTTCACTACGAAGATCATATTCCAATAAAAAAAAAACTAGGTGTTGCCGTTTGAAATTTTCGAAATTTTGTCACTGTAAACGTAACTGCTAGGATTTAAGTGTTGTTTTTCACGTGATTCTTGAGCGCATACCTCAAAATACTTTAGGCCAGAATTTCATTCAGTTTCTGTGAACGGTATGACAGTTATGGGCTCATATATCGTCATAGTTTTTTTATAATCACCCTGCATATAATTCAAATATATATAATGATAAATTTATAGCTGCCAACTTTTCCGCTTTTTTCCTACCACTAAAATTGTATAGTAAATTTTACTTTATTAAATCGCCGAAATCATGTGATTCAATAAGCAAAAAATTTCTGTTAATTTTTAGTGGTATCAAAAAAGCGTAAAAGTTGGCAGTTATGTAAATCGTTGCACAACAGGCGAACAAGCAGCACATAGCATATGCCACAAGAATATAAATCCTCAAAATATGAAATATTTAAATTTTATGAAAGAAGGTGAAAATAAAACTTTTTTATAACAATTAACTATAAACATTTATATGTTATAGTATGTTTATAACAGTTTTTATGTTATAACGTTATAAGTGTTTATAGTTAATTGTTATAAAAAAAGTTTTATATAGACCTTCTTTCACAAAATTTAAATATTTCATATTTTGAAGAATTATATATATATATATATTAATCATCTATATTCATATATAGTAATTTATTTTTGGCGCATCGCCTATCACGGTAGTAGAATAATAGATATATTAAATTTGTAATAGATCAGAAAATTGCAAAAGCTTCTACTATAAAAGATATTTTGTATTTTCTTCCATGAGGAATATATTCTTTTTATGAACTATGCTACATAATACACACCTAAATCCCTTAATGTAATATACAATGTTAAAGCGGTAGTAAGTCATTTACACAGTAAATGATGATTTCTCGGTTACCATGGAGAAAATCTAATTTCTAGAAGTGACACAATGTAGTTTTCAGGAAGCACTTAAGCTAGAAATAGCAGAAAAATGCCCAGATGAAAGAATTCTTTCAGAAGTTAGGAACAAAAGAAAGGTTTTTCGTTTGAATTCAATAAAATTTTATTTTAATGCAATGCAATAAAGTATTTTAGATTTTTGTATGTCTGTTTAATAACTTTAATGTAGTTTTATATACGAGTAATTTAAAGAGTTAGAAATGTTAGTTTTTTTTTAATTTAATAAAAGTAATTTTAGAAAAGTAATTTCTAATCATAAAAGTAAACTTAATTGAGAATCACATTTTATTTTTAACAATTTACTTTAACAATTTACTTAACTCTTTAATGTAATGTTTTCCGATAGTTTCTTTTACAGATAATAATTTTTCTCGTCATATATATATATATATTTTATTATTTATAATCATTTATATTTACCAGGGGATCCAAATCGCGCTTCCCTGGTCACAGACTATATGTAAAAAAAAGATTTTATGTATTTTATTACTTTAGGTTAAAAATTTTTTTTTTAATTAACATTTTACATTTAATCTATATGAAATACTTTGCCGCATCATAGTAAATTATGTCAACAAACTATTGAGATATTATTTCTGGAAAGGGATGTATTGGTAGAGACACTAATTTTCAGCCGTAAGTCGATGACGATGGTAGGCAATGGTATGAATACTCTGGGAAATTTTCCAGTCAAATTAAAAAAAAGCATAATTATCACCAACGAATTTATTACACTTCACAAATCAGTGACGATTTCGCTAATTGTCCAGAATAGAAATCATGTATGGGCTGTGTTACGTTATAGAAAAAGAACGAAGATATTAAGATATTAGAGATACATCAATTTGAAGAACATCTCCGCCAAGTGACATAGGTTTATTTAGCAAGTAGAAAAACGTGCAAAATCTGATCTCCAAGGCTGTGTAACCGCGTTATATACTAGCAATTCGCTCAAGTATATATTGACGAGCCGATGGAAGCGCCAACGGAATGTTAGTTAGGAGTGGAGGGGGGGGATAGAGGAATTGCTTATTTAGTGATTGGTTGAAAAGGATGAGCGAGGCGGACAAAACATGACGAAATGTCGGAACTCTATAACAAAAGCGTAGAAATAAAAAAGAGTGAAATTTAGACGCGGGAGTTATGCAAGGAATGCTGGGATATCGAATAATATTTTTAATAAAAATAAAAATGGTATTAAGAAACTTTCTAAAGAAATAAAGATTTAATGTCTCAAATATGAAGGAATAAATCAGGGTGGTTTTACAAAGAAGTGTCGCTTTTAACAGATTAAGGTTTTTAGAATATGAATTAAAAGAACATGTTGATTAAAGGTATGGAATTTTAAAATATAAATTATACTTAAGACCATTTTAAAAACAGGGAAAAAATGTAGATATTGTAAGAATTTGGAATAAATTAATTAAGGTAAAATGGCAAAAAAAAATTATTATTGCATATACATTTTTTGAACTGTCTGCTAACAATCCCAAAATGCATTTGTATATGAAAAATATCAGTAATATAGGCTTCTTTTTATATGCTGAAAGGTGTAATAATAAAAAGATTATAAACTGTAAAGTAAGTATTATTAGGCTATTGAGATATATTTCAGCTCAATCTGAGCCATTAACAAAACAAACAATAATAATCTATAAATACACGGTTTATGAACTTATTTGAATCGCAATCATTTAATTTTTCACATACTTAAAAAAAAATTACGCACGTTATTTTTATTTTTTACATGGATGTTTTGTTCCGTATTTTTAACCATGGAGTAACTCGAGCCACAATTTTCGTAAATTAAATGCTGTATCATTACATATTATGTTTATAGCTGATATTAAGTATAACAGAAAAACCACAGCCCTGGCAAGATTATATCAAGAAGAAACCATTAAGAACACCAAATAAATTTCAATGAAAGTGAAATAATTTTCCCCTGCAATATATACTATCAATCCATTATTAGAGAAACCATAGAGATTGTAACACGGGAAAATGTAATATGTAATGATACAGCATCATTTAATTTAGAAATTGTGGCTTGAGTTACTCCATGGTTACAAATATGGAAATAAACACCACAATAAAAAATAAAAATAACGTGAATATATTTTTTTTTAAATACAGGAAAAAATTAAATGATTGCTTTTCAAATAGCTTCATTGACCGTGCATTTATAGAATATTTTTGTTTGTCTTGACAATGGCCGAGATTGAGCTGAAACATATGTCAACAGTCTGATAAAACCGATTTTACTGTTTATAATATTTTCATGTTAATAAGAAGTATATAATTACAAGGTGTTATGATTTGTAATATAAATAATGTATTCAAATAAAGTTTTGGAATTAATAAAACGCCGTAATTTGTATTAGCCGCGTTCCAGGAGTCAATAGCCGAAAAAATCGTCAAAGATTTTGTTACTTGCAGCAGTCCTTTTGATTCGGATAGTTTCAGTCATGAGCATACATCTAAAGAAGGACTTCTAACGAAATAGCCTTTCCAAGAAAAAAATCGTTCCTCGAAAAAAGGCTCAAATTGGTGGCGCATGTGGTAAGACGGATTCTCCATACGTCACCGGTTCGCCTGCTTCTTCAAACCGACTGTCGTCTGTCTGGAATCTGATATACAGTTTCGGTTTGATGTTGTAGGTGGCGCTACCTTGGCAGGGATTCTCGCCGGCTGCGCAGAACCATGTGCGTAGCTGTGCAGCTGCTATTTTGTTCCAAAGTCGCGACACGATATTAACACTATTTCGTTGGAAGTCCTTCTTTACTTCTATGTTCATGGTTTCAGTGCTTTGAGAGCATAGTTTGATTGCATGTGTATTATATTTCTCTTTTATTTCTCTTATTTGTTTTATTTTATTTATTTCTTGAGGAGGTTTTCTCTCTTTGTATAATAATATATATGTAAACGTGCATGACTTTAGATTACCACTAAACCTAGCGATATTCCATGCATACCTACACTCTCACAAAAAAAAAAATCATCAAGAAAGCAAAAAGAACAAACAGCAACCTGTACCAGAAGGTCGTTCGCACTTTATAGAAACGATTTTCAAATTTAAAATTGACTATATTTCTTTTAAATGCTAAAAGGTGTAAATTAACAACATAATACAAATTAAAATAACTTTTATTATGTAGTATGACATATTTCGAATCACTCCGAGACATTTTCAAAAACAAATGAGAATATTCCATAATTGCATGGGCTTGGAAGTTATTATTTTGATGTACTTTTTTAAAAATTGCGCACGTTATCTTTACTTAGTTGTTTATTTTCATATCTGTGACGATGGAGTAACTCGAGCCACAGTTTCGGTAAATTAAAAGATGCCGCACCGTTACATATTGTATTTTTTCGTGTTAGTATCTCTATGGTTTCTCTTATTATGGATGGATAGCATAGACTGGAGGGAAATATTATTTTACTTTCATTGAAATTTATTTGGATGGTTTCTTCTGGGTATAATCTTGTCAGGGCTGTAGTTCTTCTATTATACTTAATATCAGCTATATGCTATATTATATTGTTTGAAATCGACGCATAAATGACATATTCTTTGCAACAATTTGGCTTTGCTGGATAGCCTTGACTTTTGGCTATAGTTCCGGCTCGAAATCTCTATGATAATAGAATTTACTTGTTCCAGTCATGTCAATTTCCCCGATATATCTTGCAAAACTATCCGAAGTCCTTGCAATGTTAATGAATTCATTTAAACAATCCAAATGCAGACAAAAGGCTATTGATGAGAGAGGGGGGTGCGTCAGGTGATTTTATATGCACTTATTCAATTGAGGCACAATATATATCTATTTGGGATTCTTTCTTTGCTAAATATGCGTCATTTGAGTTATGGAAAAGCAGCTGGGAGACATTGTTCATATGAAGCTCAATCGATGTCTTTTTCATATAAAGTTAAAATTTCTTTTTCAAAAATGGGTTCTAAAATATTTTACTGATGATAAACAGAAATCACCTTAGCTTTACTGAATTTTTAACTTTAATTTAATTTTATAACAAAATCCAGCAGCAATCGTGAATTTTTTTGAAATTTTTTTTTTGTTACATTCACAATCCCATTTCTTCTTTTTATTATCATTAATTGATAAAAATCGCTCTTCTTTTCATACACTCACGTCATTAAAGCCATTTTTAATCGGGTATTATGATAAATTTTTATTTATCACCACCTATGTGTTTGTTAAAGTGAGCGTTAGAAAGCGCCAACCACAACACATTGGGAGACTTTGGAAAGTTTTCCAAGAGGTGTGGGAGAAAATTGACATGATTGTACAAAGTGGAAAATCGACAATGATGGAAATTTCGATCCAGAGTTATAACCAAGAGTCAGGGTTATACAGTACAATAAAATTGTCTTTAAGAATATGGCATATATGTTCAGATATTAATTGTGAAAATCGTTTGAATAAAGTTTGAACGACCTTCTGTATTCTGTATCTCGGGTGCGATTCCCTAATAACTAAAAACGGAGACGTTCTTGCACGATTATGTTTTCTGCATTATCTTTGAATGCATATAGTGTCAACTGGACAGTTGTCTAATAAAGCTCTTGTTTAAAATATTCCCTACAATTCTTTACATAAATTTATACAGTTTTTTTTTATTAGCCTTCTCATTATTTTTCAGAAAAATTAAGTTCTACTTTCTGTTGAAAGCATATTTTAACAGTATTTTTATATCACGAATCTTAATATTTTTATGTGATATCATCCATCATTTCGTCTCCAACTTTTCTAAATAGTTTCACTGGCAATGATTTTTATCAGTCATATACTTTATTATGAAAGTCAAAGTTTTTTTTCTATTTAACGGGTTCATATCACAGACGTCAACTTCTTTTGTTAACGTGCTATTTTCTTTTAATAAGAAATAAACATTAATGTTTATTATTTTTCTATGAATATTACTCTGTTTTCATACAATTGTTAGAAAAAAAAATATCGGAATTGATTTTTGTGCGTGATTTTTCAGCTATTCAAGGATTTATTTCTGGATATTATTTTCACTTTAAACATAAAACTATTTTTTTGTCGTTTATTATTAATGCCTGAGGTAAAAGTTTAATTTTTCTCACTCTTATATGGGAAGGCTACAACTCTGCAGTACAAGATGGAACTTCAATTATGAGCACAACTTCAGTGGCATGCATGAGACAAATTAAACCCGCTATCCTATTCTCGGTGATTTCATATATCTAATTAAATTTTCAGCAAAGCTGAAGTTACGCTGGAAATTAATGAATAGAAAGGATGTGAATTATCACTTTTACTACACAGCGTACAGCCATAATAGTGAAAAAATATCCAGACAGGTGATCGAACTCGTAACCCTTTGTATTACGCACCAATGCTCGACAATTTGGAGCTACCCACACCACATTCAGGTTAGCATTTTCCCACTCTTATATGACAAGGCTACAACTCTGCAGCACAAGATGGAACTTTAATCATGAGCACAACTTCAGTGGCATGCATGAGACAAATTAAATCTTAAATTAATTTTTAAATAAAGTAAATTAAGACATTCACTATCGTAATTCTATAAACTTAATAACTTCTTCAGTTTTCTTTCAATTATTTACGCAATGTATAAAAATATTTATAAAGTGTACTATTAAATATTAGTTTAATTTAATTACAGTTAAATTGAATTCTAAATGTAATTTTTAATTAAATTTAAGTTTACATTAATTATTATATCCCTTTTATTCTATCTTCAATTAAACTTTATTCATTATAAATTTTAAAGAATATTTCTACAAAAATGCAATTAAAATTATTCTTGCCATTTTGTGAACAGATAATTTTTCTTTGAATATAAAATTAATGTGAACAATAGAAAATGAGTAACTGTTGAAAAGGGTCGCTGTATACACTAAGTAATTTCTTCATGCAATATCTGATTTATTGCGCTATTTTTTCAAATTATTCATTCTTTGAATAGTTTAATTGAAAAATGAAAAAAATATATATTAATATAAATCAAGCACAGCTTTTTTTGTAGAAGGAAAATATATTACATTCAATTTAGTATCTTTTGGAAAAATAATTTCACAAATTTACATTCATATGATAAATAAAATTGTAATTTTAATATGTCTCCAAATGTAGTTTGTTAAGAAATTTTTGAGATATATTTAATGCATGTCTGATTTTTAAAATATATATATATATATATATATATTCTTAATTTTGGTTTGTTCCTACACATAAAAAAAATCTATCTGTACATAAAAAACTGTTTTCTTAAACAAAAAGGATAAGAAATAATTCAGCACTATTAACACATTTGCATTATTAGCGTGCAATTCGGGATTTTATTTTTTATTCAAAAATTCCGTATTTATTCCAGAAATAGTGCATAGTTGCTTCATTTAATGATAGACGTTTTGTGGTAATGTAAAAAAATTCTTCTTTCGGAATTTCCAGTATGGATACGCAATTTCTGAATAAAAAATAAATTCCTGAAATAGACATATATTTGCGCTATTGATAAAAATATGTTAAGAATCTTTTTTTTTTTATCAGTGCACAAATATTTGTATACAATGTGTATACAAATTCGTATGGTGGAAAATATTGCATAGCCCTTTCATGTATGTAACAAAAAATTATATTAATTTCGAAACAAGTGACATTATTTCTTAGAATGAAAATATGTTTTATTTGTTATCATATCTTTGAAATTATGATTTTCAATTGTATATAAATGGAAGAAACAAAATGAAAGTTTTCATATCTCATAGAATAAAATTTTTAACTTTCCAGACGCGCGCGCTAAGGTGATATTTCCTAAATAGATCTCAAATGTAGCACTTAATTTGTCTGGTGGTCATTGTCATTTTTCAATTTAACTTTCCCTTTTCGGATTAAAACTGGTTTCGCCGATTTCCAATGCAGTTTTTGTGGGTCTTTGATAAATTTGTTTCGTGCGGTCACGGTGCCAAGTAGATATATTAATTAATTACCTCATATTTTAAAGACGTATTTTTGCAATAAAGTAATTCAGAGGTCGTACGCTTTTAACACAACTTTTTAATAGAAGCCTTCGCTTTATTTAAATGCAGGAAGTACACTAGTGTGCAAAACTTAAGCAGCAAACACAAAATGCTAATTTCTAAACACGTGAGTACTCAAAAGGAAATTCTATAAACAGCAAGTGTAGAAAATAGGTACTACCCTAACAGCACAGACAGTCGATGTGAAGTCTTCTTGACATCACAAATAGTCACAATTGTCACATTCACTACAATGAACGTAATTGTGATATCTTTCATTCGTCTCATTTTTACTCTCATTTGGTCACTCCACTGAACAGTCACCATGACTGCTGCTTTTTGACGAGTCACTAGGTGACTTTACAATAAAGTCATCTTGTGACTCTCATGTGACTGTCATTTTGACACTCCATTGTAAAGTCATCATGATAGCTGTTCTGTGACGAGTTCCCAAGTGACAGAAAATGAAATCATCTGGTGACTTTTCACAAAGGAGTGCAATGATGACTTCACAATAGAGTATCGATCACCGGAAAGTCACCATGCGACTTCATTGTGGTATTATTTGGCGACTCAACACGATGCAATACTCACAATGACTTCAAAGTTAAGTCTTCAACTGACAGTGACTTGAAAATCAAAAGGTGACTTCATTGTAATGTCACCTGGTGACCCATCACAAAGCGACAGTCACAGTGACTTTTCAGTGTTAACAATCATTTGAGAGTAATAATGAGACAGTGAAATATCCTATATTTTGATTCACCGTAGCGATTGTGACACTTCTAACCATGTATGCCGTCAAGGAGACTTCACATCGACTGGCCTTGCTGTTAGGGTAGTGTCTCTTTTCTACACTTGCTCTTTATATAATTTCCTTTTGAGTACTCACTTATTCAGAAATTAGCATTTTGTGTTTGTTGCTTAAGATGTGCACACCAGTGTATTACAAATCCTGCAATTAAACGAGTCGTCTATAATTTCTGTTGTTTAAATATTAAACAGAAAAATCCTATAAAATAATTGTGGTAAATACCTACGAACCCTGTTATTTATATATATTTAACGCTGGGTTATTATTTTATTTAACATAGTCAAACAAAAAGTATATATTAGAATTTTTGCGAAAACTGGAAAAATGTGAAGATTTTCAATATATATTTCACGATAATCCAGGGTAACCAATTGAAGATAAAATATTTTATACTTCTGCGGATAAAACATAATGGATTAAAATGAAATATACCACGAAGTCAAATATGAAAAAGTTCTACATGGTAAAAGTTCTTTCAGGCATAAAAAAATTTCGAAAATATAGAAGATAAAATAAGAACATTTTTTGAAAATAATAGATAATATTTTAATATAATAAATTTTCTTATATTTGTCTTCTTGCATTATATCGTGCTTGATGAATGTATTTATTAATTTTTGCTATTGATATATATATTATACATTGTATAATTACTTATCTAACTTACCTATTTTATTAGTATTGTGCAACAACTTCCATTTGTAACAGCGTGACAAAACGAAACACTTGTACGTAAAAAGAACGCCAAGTGTCTTATTACTGTATATGATAGGTCTATTGCGCAGTGATTCATATGATATACTAGTATATTATATATGATACTATTATACATGATGTATTAGTACTGTATATATGATTGTACATGTCCTTGGGAAGAATTGTATGATAGTAACTGTTCCAAATATCTACCCGCTATTGAGAAAATTTTAGTGCTTCCGCTGAAAGGTTAAGGGAGTATTCCACTCATAAATCTTCAAAAAATTTGATTTTTCGAGGAACAATAATACTTAAGAACAACAGTTTCTGCGCATTTTAAAACAAACCGTACAAGATATTCCTATATTTACGCTAACTATAACTAGAAACTTATTATACAGGGTGATTCATAAGTAAGTATACAACTTCCAGATGCTAATGGTTTAAGGTACACTCCCCAAATGCAAGCCGTAAAGTAGGTTTACTCATAATGATTTTTCCGTTGCTGTGCGAGGTGACATAGGTGATAGATAGTGTGTCATATAAATATCAGTAGAAATGGCTGCGCGTCTGCAGTGGAGAAGGCATTTTGTGTTCTTGAATTGAGCAAAATGAAATCTGTCGCCATTCTGCAACGGCATTTTCGAACACGATTTGGAAAAGAACCTCTAACCAGAAAATCCATTTATGATTGGTTTAAAATTTTTGAAACTACGGGCTGTTTGCGCAGAGTAGACATAAATAGATTACCGGTTTGATGTGTGTCATGTGACTAAGCTATGACACATAGATTTTTTAAACCAATCATAAATGGATTCTCACATCGCACAGCAGTGAGAAAAAACTTTATGAGTACACCTACCTTATGATTTGCATTTGAGGAACGTGCCATAAACTGTTCCTGTTTTACAGCATCTGGAAGTTGTATAAATTCTTATGAATCACCCTGTATATGTAAGCAATTCCAAAATGAATATTTTGAAATAGCTTATCTTTATATGTTGAAAATGTGCTTCTTTTAAATTGCGAGCAATATTTCCCTTGAACCATCTTATATTTTTACATGTAACCTTTACGTATTTATTGATTATATTATACGATTGAACCTTAACATTTGGTATATTTTAGCAAAATTTATATATTTAAAATAAAGTTGAAAGTAATTTTAAAGAGTTTACCTATGCACATTTCTTTGATAGCTGAAACAATAAACATATTTCGGTTAAGTTTTAAGATAAAGATATAACCTCTAACATTTAAAAACATTATTCAAAAATATCCAGTAGTTCCGGAGATATCTTCTTCGCAATTCTGAAAAACTTCATTTTGAAATAAATCACTTTAAATTACAGTTTATTAAAACTTGAACTAAGCAACGTTCTAGTATATTTGTATTGGGTTCTTTTTGAGTCAAGAAAATATACTATATAGTATATACATTATGAAACATATTATTTTAAATGATATGAAGAAATTCCATTGTTATCTTACATGAAATATTGGTGACCGGCGATTTTCTAATAAAAAAAAAACTATTGACGCTTAGCCATTTCTTTTCAGCTTAGATAGGTTTTCCAGCTTTATATATCAAGAACATCTTCCAATGTATGGATTTAATATAAAATTTCCCCAAGTCTAATAACATACAGGGTTGACCGGCGATTTTCTAATTAAAAATAACTATAGACGCCTAGCCATCTTTTTTGAGCTTAGATAGGTTTTCCAGATTTACATATCAAGAACATCTTCCAATGTATGGATTTAATATAAAATTTCCCCAAGTCTAATAACATACAGGGTTGACCGGCGATTTTCTAATTAAAAAAAACTATAGACGCCTAGCCATCTTTTTTGAGCTTAGATAGGTTTTCCAGATTTACATATCAAGAACATCTTCCAATGTATGGATTTAATATAAAATTTCCCCAAGTCTAATAACATACAGGGTTGACCGGCGATTTTCTAATTAAAAAAAACTATAGACGCCTAGCCATCTTTTTTTAGCTTAGATAGGTTTTCCAGATTTACATATCAAGAACATCTTCCAATGTATGGATTTAATATAAAATTTCCCCAAGTCTAATAACATACAGGGTTGACCGGCGATTTTCTAATTAAAAAAACTATAGACGCCTTGCCATCTTTTTTGAGCTTAGATAGGTTTTCCAGATTTACATATCAAGAACATCTTCCAATGTATGGATTTAATATAAAATTTCCCCAAGTCTAATAACATACAGGGTTGACCGGCGATTTTCTAATTAAAAAAAACTATAGACGCCTAGGCATCTTTTTTGAGCTTAGATAGGTTTTCCAGATTTACATAGCAAGAACATCTTACAATGTATGGATTTAATATAAAATTTCCCCAAGTCTAATAACATACATGGTTGTCATAAAATCTTTCCCTGATTACAATAATATATTGCAGAAAAACTAATAAAATTAGTCATATGCCTGTTTCAATAAATTGTAAAGATGATTATGAAGTTCTTGATGCAAGTGCTTACGTCAGTAAATTTCGATGTGAGCAGCCGTGGTAGCTCGAAGAATGTCAAGGCGGTGTTCCATTTTTCGACACGTATTACCCAACATTTGGGCTGCAACACTAGACACAGCATCTGTGATCTTCACCTTGAGTGTTTAAATATCTTTTACTGGTGTTGAAAACACTCTGTCCCTTTATGTATCTCCCCCAAAATAAAAATAAAAAAAACTAGAGAAGTAATATCCGGTGAACGAGGAGGATATTAAGTTTTAAGATAAAGATATAACCTCTAACATTTAAAAACATTATTCAAAAATATCCAGTAGTTCCGGAGATATCTTCTTCGCAATTCTGAAAAACTTCATTTTGAAATAAATCACTTTAAATTACAGTTTATTAAAACTTGAACTAAGCAACGTTCTAGTATATTTGTATTGGGTTCTTTTTGAGTCAAGAAAATATACTATATAGTATATACATTATGAAACATATTATTTTAAATGATATGAAGAAATTCCATTGTTATCTTACATGAAATATTGGTGACCGGCGATTTTCTAATAAAAAAAAAACTATTGACGCCTAGCCATTTCTTTTGAGCTTAGATAGGTTTTCCAGCTTTATATATCAAGAACATCTTCCAATGTATGGATTTAATATCAAATTTCCCCAAGTCTAATAACATACAGGGTTGACCGGCGATTTTCTAATTAAAAAAAACTATAGACGCCTAGCCATCTTTTTTGAGCTTAGATAGGTTTTCCAGATTTACATATCAAGAACATCTTCCAATGTATGGATTTAATATAAAATTTCCCCAAGTCTAATAACATACAGGGTTGACCGGCGATTTTCTAATTAAAAAAAACTATAGACGCCTAGCCATCTTTTTTGAGCTTAGATAGGTTTTCCAGATTTACATATCAAGAACATCTTCCAATGTATGGATTTAATATAAAATTTCCCCAAGTCTAATAACATACAGGGTTGACCGGCGATTTTCTAATTAAAAAAACTATAGACGCCTTGCCATCTTTTTTGAGCTTAGATAGGTTTTCCAGATTTACATATCAAGAACATCTTCCAATGTATGGATTTAATATAAAATTTCCCCAAGTCTAATAACATACAGGGTTGACCGGCGATTTTCTAATTAAAAAAACTATAGACGCCTAGGCATCTTTTTTGAGCTTAGATAGGTTTTCCAGATTTACATAGCAAGAACATCTTACAATGTATGGATTTAATATAAAATTTCCCCAAGTCTAATAACATACATGGTTGTCATAAAATCTTTCCCTGATTACAATAATATATTGCAGAAAAACTAATAAAATTAGTCATATGCCTGTTTCAATAAATTGTAAAGCTGATTATGAAGTTCTTGATGCAAGTGCTTACGTCAGTAAATTTCGATGTGAGCAGCCTTGGTAGCTCGAAGAATGTCAAGGCGGTGTTCCATTTTTCGACACGTATTACCCAACATTTGGGCTGCAACACTAGACACAGCATCTGTGATCTTCACCTTGAGTGTTTAAATATCTTTTACTGGTGTTGAAAACACTCTGTCCCTTTATGTATCTCCCCCAAAATAAAAATAAAAAAAACTAGAGAAGTAATATCCGGTGAACGAGGAGGATATACAGCATAAGTGGTAGCATCTAATTGACTAAACAGCATCTAATTCACTAAGCTTAAGAACATGACTTTTCTGTAATAAAAAATTTACAGTATTACATTAAATGGTTATTTCGTAATATTTTTTTGTAATCAAAGGAAGATTTTATGACCACCAATAAACTATATGACATAAATACATATTTTTGTCTATCTGAATTTTACAAACGTTTCATGCAAGAAAAATTGCATACGTGGAACTAAAGATTCAGAGAACGTCTTCGAAAATGTCATTTGCTTGAGTAGTATCCCGACACGGGCTTCAGAGACAGTAACAGAGTAAAGATATGTTGGCGTAAAAATCGATATCTCTCTTTCATATCGAAGTGTAACAATAGGCTGAAGTTAATGAATGAATATAATGAAGCCCTTGCGAAAACTGGTGTTTGCGTTCTGCGAACCATAAGTGGCAGAGGAAAGGACGTTTAAATCATTTTTATTGAGAATACCTGATATATTTTCTCACACTCTTTCAATACTAGGCCTATTTCTGAAACAAAATTGGCGGCTGCAGGATTTATTTCAGCGTTTATATGGTCCTTTCAATTTAAATACACATAATTTGTAAAATAATTCTTGACCTTATTTTCTGTGATTAAATTAGGTAAAAATTACTTTTAGAAAATATTAGTACTATTCAAGATCAATGGACCGTATAAATGGTGAAAAAAATCCGCTTACAACAGCCGCCATTTTAGTGACAGCGCGTAGGCCTGGTTTAAAGAGATCTGTGATATTCGTCATAATTTGCGTAATTGTAGAAAATTTCTTATCCGGTTTCTTTTAAAAGGCGTACGACATGCCATTCATCCATTTCTATATACAAAAAATTAATTTTTTGACCATTTAAAAGTATTATGCCTCTAGAGAAATTATTAAAAATTATTTTATGCATCTCAGTTTCAAATATTTTTTTCTAAAATAGGAATTTTTAATATTTTTAAAAAGTTTTATCAGAGCAGAAATCTCTATTTTTAATAATTTTATTAAAGGTAATAAGCTTCATTAAGTATATTTCTTTATTAGATGCATAAATCATTTTAATATTGCACAATGCGTTCTTCTGAATATAATGTAAAATGTCGCGTGTCATTTTCTCATTTTTAAAACCGAAATTACATTCATTTCAAACAAATCATCATTATTTTATAGAATGATGATATGTTTCATTAAAAATAATTTATTTTGCAATAATTCTTTTCAATTATACATCGATGGGCTGAAAAAAATTAAATGTTTCACATTATTCCAAAGGATTTTTTAAAGAAGTATTTTGCATTTATTTAATTAATGGCAGATTTTTTTAAATCATAAAATTTGATTTATTCTTATTTTTTAAGAATTTTTTTTCGAAACCCAAGTAAGGGTTTTATTTGAAATTTGACTTGAAATAATTAAGAATAATTATCTAACTTTCTTTAAAAGAGCATAAATAATTCTAAAACGACACAATGTGTTATTGTGTATTTAATAAAAGTGGGAGGGATCCTTTCATAATTTTATGACTAAGAAATTCTGTTATATTAAAACAAAGGAACATTATTTCGTAAAATGAAGATACGTTTAATTCAGCATATATGTCTGAGATTTGTTTTTGTTTTTCGACTCAAGGTCAATGAGAGAAATATAATGAAGAATTTAAATTATTCCAAATTGAATTTGCTAAGAACATTTATATTGAATTTGAAATTCCAAAAATATTATCTTTAAATTTAATTTCTTACTATTTGTTTGGGAAATTTATCGAATCATAAATGAATATTATTTTTCAAATCTGATAATTAAGTATTATTTAGAAACTTTCTTTAAAAGTACATAAATAAATTTCAAACAGCGCTGTACAGGATTATGCAAAAAACGTAAGAGTTGAGTACTTAATATTTTTTATATTTTTATTTTATAACCAAAAGAAAGTTATATTAAGAAGAGTTTACCGTTGATGAAAAAAAAATCGATTTTTTTCATACATTTTTCAAACCCCTGTATGTGCAGAATAAGTCCTTAGAATGGTTAGGGGAAATTCAATTATAGTTAATCGAATGCGAGAGTGGACCGGCTGAAAAACAGGTATACCGGAACCGGTGGGACACAGTTGCACGTGTGCGGAATTCTTTGCTTCATAGTTATAAAACCAAGATTAGCAGGTTAAATGTAAGTTGCAAAATATAACAATTAACAAAGAAAAAAAAAAAAAAAAAAAAAAACAGTGGCACTCCGGGAATGCCGACAGAAGTGAAAACTTGAACAATTACGTGTGTATTATATAATATAATATATATATATATATATATATATATATATATATATATATATATATATATATACGAGCAGAAAAGACCGAGCTATGCTCGGTAAAAATTAAATTTGAGTTCAAATATCATGACCCATGACCAAAATGACCCACTAATTGAATTTTCTCGAACATGTGACTTAGCCCAACAGTCTTCTCGTGCCGGAAAACCATAGGATGCAAAATTTAGTGTAAATTGAGCCGCTTTTTAGATATTGACCCACAATAACCCAGAAATGACCCACTAATCGAATTTTCTCGAACATGTGACCTAGTCTAATGATTTTCGCGTGCTCGAAACTCGTAAAATACAAAATTTAATCAAAATCGTTAGAGCCGTTTTTTAGATAAAATTAATTTGACCCGCTTTGACCCAAAAATGACCCCCTAATCGAAAGTTCTCGAACATGTGACCCAGCCCAATAGTCTTCTCGTGCCCGAAAATAGTCGGATACAAAATTTCGTCAAAATCGTTTGGACCGTTTTTTAGATACAATTAGTTTGACCATGACCCAAAATGACCCAAAATGACCCACTAATTGAATTTTCTTGAACATGTGACCTAGCCCAACAGTCTTCTTGTGCCCGGAAACCATTGGATGCAAAATTTAGTGTAAATTGAGCCGCTTTTTAGATCTTGACCCACAATGACCCAGAAATGACCCACTAATCGAATTTTCTCGGACATGCGACCTAGCCCAATGCTTTTATCGTGCTCGAAACTCGTAGGACACAAAATTTAATCAAAATCGTTCGAGCCGTTTTTTAGATAAAATTAATTTGACCCGCGTTGACCCAAAAATGACCCACTAATCGAAAGTTCTCGGACATGTGACCCAGCCCAATTGACTTCTCATGCCCGAAAATGGTCGGATACAAAATTTCGTCAAAATCGTTTGAACCGTTTTTAGATACAATTAGCTTGACCATGACCCAAAATGACCCAAAATGACCCACTAATTGAATTTTCTCGAACATGTGACCTAGCCCAAGAGTCTTATCGTGCCCGAAAACCATTGGATGCAAAATTTAGTGTAAATTGAGCCGCTTTTTAGATCTTGACCCACAATGACCCAGAAATGACCCACTAATCGAATTTTCTCGGACATGTGACATAGCCCAATGCTTTTATCGTGCTCGAAACTCGTAGGACACAAAATTTAATCAAAATCGTTAGAGCCGTTTTTTAGATAAAATTAATTTGACCCGCGTTGACCCAAAAATGACCCACTAATCGAAAGTTCTCGAACATGTGACCCAGCCCAATTGACTTCTCATGCCCGAAAATGGTCGGATACAAAATTTCGTCAAAATCGTTTGAACCGTTTTTTAGATACAATTAGCTAGACCATGACACAAAATGACCCAAAATGACCCACTAATCGAATTTTCTCGAGCATGTGACCTAGCCCAATGGTTTTCTAGTGCCCCAAAACGAAATTTCGTCAAAATCGTCAGAGCCTTTTTTAAGATAATTTTTGCATATATATATATATATATATATAACCACCCACAAGATTTGCTCGTATTAGAATATATGATATATATATATAATATTATATTATATATATTTAATATATATGTAAAATAATGAATTTCAAGAATTATCACAATTATAATATTTATGTTGAATTAACAGAAACGTGCGTTGAATTGTGTAGCAGCACTACTGAAAGCATTCCCTTTTTCTAACTCTCGTAAGTATTTAGGGAACCAGTAGCGCACAGGCAAGCATGCTGCGCGAGACGCGCCCGCCCCGACCTACCTCAGTCTCGGGAATTCAATGGTTTTTTCCCATCTCAAAAAATGCCCAACGCGCCTAAAGAAGTTTTCACTTCAAATATACAGAGGTGTTGGTTACAGTAAAAGTGTCGCGAGTTCAAAGGTTTTTTTCCCATCTCAAAAAATTCCCAACGCGTCTAAAGAAGATTTCACTTCAAATATACAGAGGTGTCGGTTACAGTAAAAGTGTCGCGAGTTCAAAGGTTTTTTTCCCCCATCTCAAAAAATTCCCAACGCGCCTAAAGAAGTTTTCACTTCAAGAAAACCATTAATAAAACTCTTTTTCTTTAGTAAAACCTTAAACAAGTCTTTCTTGAAACAAAATTTTCCATCGCGGCCTGTATATTGGGGTTTAAATAGATCAATCAACCTTTTTTTTTTCCTTGAAAATTAAAAGATTATTTATTTTGTTAGACCATAAATCTTTCATGTGTTTAAATAATAATAATAATGTTTTTTTTAAGAGACGTTCAAGTTGGCGTTAAAAGGGATAAAATATGAAATTTTTTAAAACTACTACAATTTTACTAAACTTCGTCCAGTTTCACAAAAAAGTAGTGTCATTCCAGCCCCTCCCAGGATTCACGAATTAACTGTAAATTGCAAAATACAACAATTAACAAAAATATTTTAATACTCTAAACACCTTAAACGCGCCTTTCTTGAAACAACATTTTTCATCACAGCCTGTAAAGTAGGGTTTAAATGGATCAACCAATCAACTTTTTTCTTTTTGCAAATTAAAGATTGTTTCTTTTGTGGAGCCATGAACATTTCATGTGTTTTAAATAATAATAATAATAATAATTTTTCAGCGATGTTGAATTTAGCGTTACAAGGGCTAAAACATAATTTTCTTTTAAATGACTACAATTTTACTAAACTTTATCCAGTTTCACAAAAAATAGGTTCATGCCAGCGTATCCCCCGACTAAAAAAAAAAATAAAATAAATAAATATGGTTTCTGACATTAAGGATCTTCTCCCCTCACGAGAAAATACCCGCTTGTTAATCCAATGTGGTAGTTATTCTAATACCTCGTTCGTATTTCAATATTTTTCAACTATTTGTTTAATTTCTAAATTTTTTTTGTATTGGATAGCTGAGATCGATGGCTGAAATAAGATCAATCTCAGCTATTCAATACAAACAAAAATCGTTTAAAAACATTGAAATGCAAAACAGATATTTGAAAAGACATAAGATTAACATATAATTATTTTAAGATTAACATTAGCTAGCAGGTGTTTTCGCGCGAGGGGAGAGAAACCTTACGTGACGTTGACAAGCTGTGCACAACACTACGCAGGGTGATGTGCGCACAGCAGTTTTTGTATTACTTTATTCTATGATTAAAAAAAAACCTGAACTTGTCCAATTTTAAGGGCCATTAAAACGTAACCTCCCATTAATCTCAAACCATTCATCATAATTTCGTAGAGTAAAACAGATTTAATTTTGTATATCTTTGAAATAATTCTTTCCAATTAAATATCAATGCAAAAAAACAAAATGAAAGTATTTGCATCAGTCCAAATGGTTCATGTTAAAAATAATTTAACATTTATTTACTGAACTTCCAATTTCAAAAGTATTTGCTGAAACTGGATTTATTCTTATAGCTATTTATTACTGAGATGTATAATAGTATAAATCACTGTTCTTTATAATGTATCAGGAAATAATAAAACGCCATAAAAAAGCTTTCTTTTTATGTGTATAAAATTATTTAATAGTGGTACAATATATTACTGCGTGTAAAAATATTGAGTTTAGTACAAATTATAAATAATAAGTGGAGAAATTCAGTTTTTGTATTACTTTATTTTATGATAAACAAATCCTGGACATGACCTACTTTACGGGCTATTAAACCGTAACCTCCCCTTAATCTCAAACCATTCATCATAATTTCGTAGAGTAAAACAGATTTAATTTTGTATATCTTTGAAATAATTCTTTCCAGTTAAATATCAATGCAAAAAAACAAAACAAAATGAAAGTGTTTACATCACTCCAAATGGTACATGTTAAGAATTATTTAACATTTATTTAATGAACTTCCAATTTCAAAAATGTTTTCTGAATGTTGATTTATTCTTATAGTTATTTATTAGTGAGATGTATAAGAACATAAATCACTGTTCTTTAAAATGTATCAGGAAATAATAAAGCGCCATAAAAAAGCTTTCTTTTTATGTGTATAAAATTATTTAATAGTGGTACAATATATTACTGCGTGTAAAAATATTGAGTTTAGTACAAATTATAAATAGTAAGTGGGGAAATTCAGTTTTTGTATTACTTTATTTTATGATAAACAAATCCTGGACATGACCTACTTTACGGGCCATTAAACCGTAACCTCCCCTTAATCTCAAACCATTCATCATAATTTCGTAGAGTAAAACAGATTTAATTTTGTATATCTTTGAAATAATTCTTTCCAGTTAAATATCAATTAAAAAAAAAACAAAATGAAAGTGTTTACATCACTCCAAATGGTACATGTTAAGAATTATTTAACATTTATTTAATGAACTTCCAATATCAAAAATGTTTTCTGAAACTTGATTTATTCTTATAGTTATTTATTAGTGAGATGTATAAGAACATAAATCACTGTTCTTTAAAATGTATCAGGAAATAATAAAGCGCCATAAAAAAAGCTTTCTTTTTATGTGTATAAAATTATTTAATAGTGGCACAATATATTACTGCACGTAAAAATATTGCGTATACGTTTCTTAATTTTCAAATAAATTATGTAGTTTTCAAACCAAACGTCTTTACATAAATTTCATTCAATATAATATTTTTGAAAGTATATTGTCGAAAATAAAAGTTTTAACATCACTCCAAATGGAGTTAAGAAAAATTAAAACTGTATTCAATAGACTAGAGTTAAAAAAATGCTTCCTGAAATTTAATTTATTCTTTTTTACTATAAAGGTTTATTAAAGCAATGGAAGCTATTTTCTTTTAAATCAAGACATATTTATTTTAAGACATAATAAATCCATTTGCATACGAAGTGTGCATTTCAGAAATTTCATTTTTATTCAGAAATTCTGAATTTCTACAATAAATTTTAAATATTAATTTTTTAAAAGCCATAAAAAACTTCTTAATAACACTATAGAAAATAAGGAATGCGTTAGGCCTTTCGAAAGAACTTTGTCTATCTTCGTCAAGCGCAAAGAAGACTTACAACCACTTTGAAGGCAGGAGCAAGAATGAGAGGAAAAGAGGGACAAGTTAAGAGAATAGTCAATAGAAATGCTGTAGGCATCAGCCAATCACAGAAGTGAATTCCCTAGAATTCAGAACATAAGGAAAATTATGAAGAAAAATTGAAAAAAAATAAATGTATAAAAAAAATGAAAGTAAATTGGGGATTAAATATACAAAATATAAACAAGCATAAAAGTTAATACCAAAATGAAAAAATATATATTAATTATTATTATTATTATATGGTTGAGCTGAACAATGTTTTCCCAGCTGCGGAGCGCATGGTAGAATCAGATTTTTCATTAACTATTTTTCGTTAACTATAACCTCGCGATTAAGATAATAGCTAAATTTTCAAAAAATCTATTTCAGATGTGTTAGTGGCATTATAGATAATTTTAGCATTTTGAAAATCAAAACTATGGCCGTAATCCCAAGAATGCTTGGCAATAAAAGATTTAGAAAATTCCCTGTTAGTGACATAACGGGAGTTTTCTTTTAAGCAGCTTTCAAGATTCATTTTAGTTTGAACTTTATAAGATAGATGACAACCATTGCAAGGAGCATTATAGATACCCCATTTTCGAAGATGAGGAAAAGTAGACTTTGTGTAGGAGAATTAAATTTATTGACAGGTTTAAAGACAACACTAAAGTTGAAGCGTTTCAAAACTTTAACTAATTTGAAACATAAAGGAGGTTAAAAAGGCAGAACAATTAAATTATCAAGTTTTTGCTTTAACCCTCTCACTAACAAGCGAGTGCTAATACGTTCACTAAGCTCCAGGTTTCACTGCAATACAAGCATTTTTAGGTGCGTTCATAATTATATAAATACGTAGCACCTATTGTCGTCGTCTGGTCTGTCCGTCTGTCTGTCCGTCCGTCCGTCCATCTGTCTGTCCATCCGTCCGCATATAACAACGCAAAAACCACCCAACCGAATGGTTTGAAATTTAAGATATATTATCTTTCCAGAAGTTTGTCGAGACATTTCAAATTTTATTAAAATAGAATCAAAACTTTAGGATGTATTAATAAAAATATTTATTGAGAAATTTAAATAATAATAAAAAAAAAAAAATCGGTGCTTTCTTGTTATAGGAGCTTCCGAGGTTGAATCGTCAAGCGACCGAGATGCTTATTTTATTACAGAAATTAATCTGCAGACGATATAATTCATTTCACAGAATTAAAAATCATCAAGATCTGAATATTTATATAACTAGCTATAGTACGTACACGTTTGTCACGTTTGCCGTACAATTTCCAACTCATTTTAAATTAATATAATTCTATAACTATAATGCAGTTTTAATACATTGGGTAAAGATTGATAACCTCAAGGTTTACATCCATATACATAATTAAGTTTTTTATATAAATTTGGAATAATAATATTTTTTTTGCATTTAAAATAAAATACAGAGAAAACAACATTACAATTTAGCCCTTTACCTGGACAGTCAGAGGGAACAGATTTAGAAAGGGTAGATTGACTGGAGGGTATATTGAATTTATTGACAGTATTATCGATAACAGAAGGGTTAAAACCTCTTTTGACAGCAACACAGTTTAAATAATTAATTTCATCATTAAGGGAAACATAATCCGAAGACAATTTAGGGGCACAGTTTACATAAGTGTAAAATACGCCAATTTTCTGATTGGCTGGATGATTTTGAGAGAACATGAGGGGGATTAGCAAGAGAAAAAGGTTTCCTATAAACACAGGTTTTGAAAAAAATAATCATATCTGGTAACAAAAAGAACAAGGAAAGGGAGGGTGTTACAATTTTCTAATTCAAAAGTAAACTGAATATGTGAGTCGATAGAATTAACAGTTTTAAGAATTGTGGAAATATCAAAAGGATTATCAACTAAAACAAAATTATCGTCAACGTAACGCATCTAACATTTAAAATTTATCAAATTCAATAAATTATATTAATTATGATATTATTTTTTTATTATATACTGATATTATTTTTTTATTATATACTGATATTATTTTTTTATTATATACTGATATTAATTTTTTATTATATAATTATATTATTTTTTATTTATCTAATGACAGACGTTTCGTGATTACATAAAATAAAAGGTCTCCTCTCAAATTTCGTGTATGGATTCGGAATTTCTGAATAATAATAATTTAAATAAACTTGAAGTGGACGAATATATTCCCTAAATGAAGCAAACTGGTTAAGTACTACGATTAGGTTTTGTCTATGTATAATATAAACACACTTTGATTTGAACAGACTTTAGAATGTTTAGAAAAGTTTAACTATAAATAAATAAATTTGAGAATCATATCATTTTGTTATTCGTATAATCTAAAATATTGAGCCCTAAACTTACAAGTGACTCTTTCCGTAATAGAGTATATTTTTATATTTCATTGACTGTATTAAAACGCTGAAGCTATAAAAGGTTATAATTTATAAGGATATATAATTTAGAAAATTCCTGAAAAGAATTTATGTTGTGTTTATCATCTGATAACTGTAATGTGCCTTATGAACTGTTAATTAGTATAATTACGTTTAAATCATCGTATATTATATTTATGGTTTATCATGATAGAATGTATCTGTATATAATTTAAAATATTAATTTTGAAAATCCCTTAATTATATATTCATTCAATAAAACGAAATACATTAAATCAAGTGTACGTGGTTTGATTATTTCTGTCTCGTTTTAATTATTAATATTATGTGAGAGAAATTTCTTTTATTAATGATAATATATTAATTTTCCCCTTTTACTATTTAATATAAAAACTCTTTCATTTTAATATAAAAGCTGAAGTAATTAATGGCAATTAAAATCAATTCATTAGTATTTGATATAATCAAAATTGAGTTCATTAAGATTAATATGTTTTGTAACTATTCTTTTCAAAGCTATATGAATACGAGAAACTAAAAGAACTCACTGAAATGAATTTTATTTAAAATTAATAATATCTATTGAATAGATTTCTAATTAAAATGTTAATTTTTAAAATTCCATTTAATTCTGTTTAATAATACAATTTCACAATATAACATTATTTTGCCAGAGTGTTCTAAACATGCTTTAATGAAATATAAAAGTATAATCATCAAGCTTTTTTCATAAAGACATAATTAATTTTACAATATTATGATACGGTACTATGTAGATAATGTAAAAATATTATGCATGTGATTAACATGTAACAGTTTTCTATAAAATAGCATAGTGAAAATGTTTAAAACCTGTTGGAAACTGTACGTCAAACGTGACAATTGAGGTGCGTTCGTCTATAACTAGTTTTATAAATATTCAGATCTTAGTTCAATAGCTGTTGCACTCTTATGAAAAAAGGCATGAACAGAAAATTTATTTAATGTGCAGATTTTCTAATTATAGATATATATTTTATTTTATGAAATTAAGTTTCAATTCACTTTAACAAAAAATTAAGTGCAATTCTATTACATTAAAATTATACTATGCAAAAATATCCAATACAAGACATTGTAAAAAATCTTATTATTTCTGTGAAATGATTTATATCGTCTGTTATTATGATATAATTATTTTCCGTAATAAAATAAGTACATTTTAAGTTGACAACATTTTATCATTTGTTGGTATTTGCTGAAAATTCCAATGAGAAACGTAAGCATAGTTTTGATACTTTCAGAAAAATTCATATAGTTATAAACTGTAGATAGAAAAAATGGAGCTCTTTAGTCTGATGATTACGTTATTAATATTATTAATAAAGTTTCGGTTTACATTCAAATTATTTTAAATTTTGGGCTATGTGGTGTAACAGGGTTTCACAAAGTGTGGTACGTGTATCCCTTTAAGTTACAATAATATGGTCTAGCGGGTCCGTGACTAGTCTGTGTGAATAAACAACATACGACACGGTGCAGCTAAATAAGTCAATGAAAAGTATTTTATCTCATTGTTTGTCCAATATCCAGGGTGGTTCAGAACTATATGTCAAAAATGTAAAGGTAATTATATGGAACCTAAATAAGCAGATTTCGGTTAGGAATGTGTGTGTGGTAATTCCGCGTTGAGCCGGTAGAGAGCGCTGATGAGTACGGCGTATAAAAGCGCTGCGCTAGATGGATTCTTCATTTACCGCACGGATCTCTAGCAGAATGCATCGTTTCACCAATGCGGAGCTTGCCGACATGTATTTCATGTATGGGGCTGCACAAGGAAATGAAATAGTTGCGCAAAGGATGTACAGGGAGTGATTCCCGGACAGGAATCAACCGGATCGTCGAAGATTCGAGCATCTGCATCGGGAGTTAAGCACGAGTGGAGCATTTTATACTTCCAGGCATGATACTGGCATTGTAAGATATCGCAGAACTCCTACAGTGGAAGAAAGAATACTAAACACAGTAGAGGATAATCCGTCGAAAAGCTCGAGAGCTGTTTGACGAGTTTTGGGTGTGGGCCATGCAACTGTTTTGAGGACTTTACATGAAGACGGAATGCATCCGTATCATTAACAGAGAATGCAAGCAATGACCCCTGACGATTATCTTCCACGTCTCAACTTTGCCCGTTGGTACATAGAGCAGACTCTAGCCAAGCAAACCTTCCTTGCAGATGTTTTGTTCACTGATGAGGCTACCTTTACGCAGTCGGGTATGTTTAACATCCATAAGTCCCATCTGTGGGCTCATGATAACCCACACGACACAATAGCAAACGTCTAACAAGAAAGGTTTTCCATTAATGTATGGGCAGGCATTGTGCACAAAGAAAGGTTTTCCATTAATGTTTGGACAGGCATTGTGCACAATAACTTAGTTGGACCATACATTCTACATAGCCATTTGACTGGACACACATACAGTATTTTCCTACAGGAGGTCTTACCTGAACTTCTGGTCAATGTTCCTCCAGCTGTTCGCAGACGAATGTGGTTTCAGCACGATGGAGCCCTACCTCACTTCAGCGGAGACGTCAAGAAACACCTGGACGCTGTCTGTGGCCTGTTGTAGTGTATAGGACGGGGCGGACCAGTTCCCTGCCCACCACGTTCTCCAGATTTAACCTGCTTGGACTTCTTATTTTGGGGTCAGACTAAAAGCCTCGTGTACGAGAGTCCCGTCACATCTGTAGAAGATCTTGTTGTCTGCTTGTCTGTTGCTGTTGGAGATTCGCTCAACATGACTGACGTCTTTTCTAATGTAAACCAATCCATGCTACGCCGCTGTGAAGCTTGCATCGCTGTTGGTGGCTGCTCTTTCGAGCAGCTCTTGTAAACTGTAAATAAATTTTTGTTTTCTTTTGTCCTTTCAATTTCCTGTGATTCATACTGCTTTACGTGCTAGCGCTTTAATGCGGCATTACCTCACACACATTCCTATACGAAATATGCTTATTAAGTTCCCCTCTAATTCCCTTTACATTTTTACTTTCTTCTATCTATAATAGAAGAATGTATTGTAATCGATTTTTTTTTCGACTTCCGGTTTTCGAAGGATTTACACGTTTTAGGGGTCAGAGATTCCGAAAAACACGATTTACAAAATGTCCGTCTGTCCGTCTGTCCGCCTGTGTGTCTTCATTGTATCATCGAAAAGTGTATGAAGTTATGCTTCAAATTGAACCTAATTTTTTTTCTATGTTTTTGGCTATGGCAAGCAGGTTCTGTTAGAATTTGGGGATATTTAGACGAAAGGGTGCGCTGGGATCGATATTTTTGTTCCATTTTCACCATTGTACCATCTAAAAGTGTATGACGTTATGCTTCAAATTGAACCTAATTTTTTTTTCTATATTTTTGGCTATGGCAAGCAGATTCTATCAGAATCTGGGGATATTTCGACGAAAGGGGGCGCTGTGATCGATATTTTTGTTCCATTTTCACTATTGTATCATCGAAAAGTGTATGAAGTTATGCAGATAATTGAGCAATTTTTTTCTATGTTTTTGACCATAGCCTGCAGGTCCGAGTTGAATTCGGGTATATTTCGACGAAAGAGGGCGCTGCCATCGCGATTTTTGTTCGATTTTTACTAGTGTAGCATCGAAAAGTGTATGATGTTATGCAGATAATTAAATCAAAATTTTTTAATATGTTTTTGGCTGTAGCCAGCAGGTCCTACTAGAATGTAGGGATATTCCGCCGGAAGGGGGCGCTGTGATAGCCATTTAAAGATTTCAAATTCAAAAAAAATGTAGAAAAAATTTTGAAATCCTAAAAGTTTTTTCCGTTAAATGTTCGGCCTTGATCCGGAGAATCCGGAGCAGTTTTTGTTTTGTCTCTATATTAAAAAATGGAGGAGATATAGCGGTTTGAAATTTTAGGGTGGTTGACATTTTCAAACAAGACAGCAGAATTCATCCATAAACGGGTTTAATTTATGAGTTTTAGTTAACAGGGTATCAGCAAATTTTCTTTCATTGTTGTAACCATTGTTCCTATTCTTAAATGCTTAACACTATATATTTATATTCGCCAACGTCAAATTCTCGCCAAGCTTGGCGGCCAAATATCGCCAAATTTGGCGACAAAAATAGGTTGCCACAAATGAAGCCAACTTGGCTGTAAAAGACTAATTTGGCGATATTCTCCTTCAAATTCAATGTTGACGAGAACTGGGAATGAATCTTCTTTAATTGGGTTCCACGCATCTTAGCTTCGTGTTTTCCAGTAAAATTAGCTAAAATCGTAAAACCAAGGCATAGGGAGGCTATCTGTTCCGGTCGGTACAGGCCAAAATAACTTTTCGTAGTTTAGTATACATCAGTTGATTGCATCCCGGTAACCCGATGATTCGCAAGCAGCTGACGTAAAACAGAATGATGAAAAATATTGATTTTATTGGCGATGTGAGGACGAAATTAGAAGTATTAACATGATTGAGATAGAAGAAAGTTTTGGGATTGGCACATCCGACTAGTTGAGATATAGTTCTGAACCACCCTGTATAAAAACACACAAGGGCTAGATGTTAAAGATGACTTATGACTGTTCCTCAGAAAATTCTAACAGAAATTTTAACAGAAATTTTAACAAATACGCAAGTGTAAACAAAGGCAAGCGTCATATTGCACAAAACTTGCTATATATAAAGCTTATGAATTGTAATTTTTTCAACTGAGTGAAAAAGTGTCCATGCTAAGGATTCAAATCTGGGACCGTTTGTCTTAAGGCTGGCTGCCAATGCTACAATTACCTTTATTACAATTTTAACACAATAATTGTGTCAAAATTATTCTGGTGTAATTACGCATCTAGCGTTTACTGGAGTCCATTACCTGCGATTTATTCTTTTGAAAATTAAAAAAATATATATCATATCAGATGCCATTTGGAATAAAGTTGAATAGTGTCCGCCGGTTTCGTCCAGGATAGCTGAGCTGATACAGAGCATTGACAGCTTAAGCCAAATGGTCCTTAATTCGAATCCTGGCCTGGACACTTTTCCACTCAGTAGGAAAAACTACAACTCATAAGATTTATTTACCAATTAGAATAATTTTACTGTTTTTTTAATGTAACAGATGGCACCATCTATTGTCTACTGTTGCATACGTAATATCACTGCAAGTCTCTGTATTTTCTGTATTTATTTCAATAGCTGCACACATGAAAGCATAATTTAAGTTGTTCGTGAAGCTATTGAAAATGACACAAAAAAAGGATATTATGCATGCAACAACACACAATAGATGACGCCATCTGTTACACTAAAAAAACCCGGTAAAGTTAGAATGAAACCAAGAGGCGATGATGGAGATCAGAAAAACTGAGGATGCCTAAGACGATAGGCGAAATTATTTTTTTAGCACATATAAATGTTTTAAAAGGACTGAATTCTTCTATGTGGATGATAGTAATGTATATCTTTATAAATAACATCTACATTGACTTTATCTGCGAAATTCGTGTTTAATATCTGTAAATGGTAGTGTAAAATAAAAATACATGTATATAGTTGACATTATGGTAAATAACTGTAAAAACTATTAGTTATATAGTTTAGAATACATAAAATAGAAAGATAATATGAACAAAGTATATTAATGAAATATATCACAACTAGGGGGCTCAGCACCGCTCGCAAATGCTCGCCAACCTCGCAATGGAAACCTCGCAAACGACTCGCTAACGCTCGCCAACCCCCCGTGAATTGCGAAGCAATTCACATTGAGAACCCTACGCGGTCGCAGCTCGCTTCGCTCGCTCGCCCCTTTTTATTTTTGCAGCAATTCTAGCCGCAATAAGTACTACCATAAATCATTTGAGCATATGAATCTGACAATTTTTTAATGTAAAAAAGTAATTGAAAACACAACTAAAAATTCATTTAGTTGGTACTACCAATGGGCATATAAATCATTTAAATACTATGAAAAAGGGATCTTGGAAACATAATTAGTTTACAACTTATTGCACCTATAATATTGTACAGCACGGCTTAAATTCATAAAAAAAAAACACTAAGTGATAGGAAGATAGTAATCATTGTTGTGTATCATCAATCATTGTTCGTAATTTTACTGTTCTAATTGATTATAGATTTTTACAAAATAAATTATTTTTACTTAATCAAGACAGCAACAGATATGGCAGCAAGTGCAATCTAGACAGTTGATATTTTTATTCTCTCCAATTTTCATGAATGAAATTCGTAAATAAATTCTAAATGAGAGTTGAGAATTCATTTGAAATTAATGATATTACTCATAATTAAAATGAGGAATCATCTCAGACGGTTTGGATTACGTACATGTTATTTTATTTTTAATAATGGCTAGTTTGATTTTCGTTCTATGGTTTCACTGCTCTCACACTAACCGCCATATTGGAGGCGGAGCTGATGTAACACAATCTAGAGCTCAGACGAATGAATTCATTGGTCTCACCTCCAAACAGCTCCAATCACCTCCAAACAGCTCTGGAAACTACTGTTGTTGCCAAACGATAATCTACAAATTCAGCCCTATTTCCGCACTACGTAACAGAAATATATATATAGATTATATATCTCTGAAAAAAAGAAAAAGAAAGAAAGAAAGAAATAATCTAAAGGTTGATTTTACCGACATGTTCGGTAAATGCTGAGTGTCGAATGTTTCAAATGTCTGGATAGTTGTGCGGTGCTAAAAATTAAATGTCTGATGAGGAGGGCAACGATGAAATAGTAAAGCAGAAAAGCAATTTTTTCCTATTTGCATGTGGAAATGAACCAAATAATTCTGATTTTATTTTATTTTTTAATTTGCATTTCATGAACTTATGTTTGGCAAATTAAAAATAGAAAGTAAAAATATTTTTTGTGTGAATATAATTTCTAAAGATTATTTCTAAATATTTCGCAACTTTGCAATATCTATCATGAGACATCTGAGGATATTTTTTACTTCAAATGAATTACTTATAATCACTTATATATATATATATATATATATATATATTAATGAATGGATAAGATTAATCAGTTTTAATACTGAAAAAAAAAAATCTGATTTGGAATTTACAAAATAACTGAAGCATAACCGCCAGATTAAATAACTTGAACGCCAGGAAAAAAAAAAAACCTTGGTCACTAGTGGTGACCTGACGACCGCATTCGTCAACCCTGACCATGACTATTATTGTGTGGAAATAGAGGTTGCCCAAAATGTAACTTCGCGATCCCTGCAGCGAGTCAATTATCATGCAGAAAATTATCAGAAAATAATATTAAATTATATACAACATTTTATTTCACCATTTAAACAAATTATAAAATGAATCTATGAACTCATATTGGTATTTTGTGAAAAGTAATAAACTCCTCTAAATTGATTAATGAATATATATATAACTACGACATAGTTAAAATTCAGTTCACTTTATAAATCATTTTATAGTATTAAAATTTTTTGGCATATATTCGAGTTTATTGAAATTTTTATTTAAATAATTTACAAATACTTTACGTAATGTTTAACAAATGACGTTAAAAACATTATCAAAACTACTCTACTTTTCTTTTAATGTGTAAAAAAAGCTAATCTCTGTTTTTAATGTATAAAAAATGTAAAATAATTTTGAGAGACCTCTTTAAATTAAACATCTGAATAGCAACGGGAAAAAAAAGATAGATAATGCTCTTCGAAAAAAAGTTTTATCTTTCAAATATATCGCATTAGCGTTAGATTTGTTTTTACACCGGAATTCCTCATTATTTATCAGTAATGGTCTCTTAGAGTATTTCGAAATTTGGTGCTGAATGAATTATGATTACCATTTATCTTTTAGGCGTTTTTCTATCACTTTTGCAGACTTTTTACCAAGTTTCTGTTTTCAATTAAATGCTATGTAGTAAAAATATTCCCTTGAAAAACGTTCATTTTCTTGTGACATTAATATAAAAATAATGAACATTTTTTAAAATGAATTTCTTTTTATAAAGCTGCTCATTACTTTAAAATCTCTTTAATAATCGTTAGCAAGTTTGAATGCAAAAACAGCATTCACTTACAATGAAGTATACATACAGGGTGTCCGAAAAGTCTGGAAACGGTCAAATAACTCGAGAAATATACATCGGTTTGAAAAACGGCAAAATGCATGTTCAATATTTTTGAAAAATCTATTTAGGGATATGAAAGTTGCCCCCCCCCCCTCGGGGCAGAAAGGGGGGCAACTTTGAAATCTTAAATGATGACCCGCATTTTTTATTGAAGATTCGGATTCTACGGGGATAAAAACGTAACTTTTGTATTGAACATTTTCTTTGAAACATTGTAGATGGCGCTGTAATTGAGTGCAGTGCTGTGAGAATCGTTACCATTGCAATGTCTGGAAACGCTCCAATAACTCGAGAAATATACAGCAGATTGAAAAACGGAAAATTACGTGTTTAATATTTTAGAAAAATAGCAACTTTGATATCCATAAATAGATTTTTAAAACTATTGAACATGCATTTTTCCGCTTTTCAATACGATGTATATTTTTCGAGTTATTCGAGCGTTTCCAGACATTGCAATGGTAACGATTCTCTCAGCATTGCACTCGATTACAGAGCCATCTACAATGTTTCGAAGAAAATGTTCAATACAAAAGTTACGTATTTTTTCCCGTAGAATCCGAATCTGCAATAAAAAATGGGGGTCATCATTTAAGATTTCAAAGTCACCCCCTTTCCCTCCCGGGGGGCAACTTTGATATCCCTAAATAATAGATTTTTCAAAAATATTGAACATACATTTTGCCGTTTTTCAATCCGATGTATATTTCTCGAGTTATTTGACCGTTTCCAGACTTTTCGGACACCCTGTATATTTTACTATCAAAATTCAAATAAAATACATTTGAGTAATATTATTATAAATGCTTCCTTTTTTTTTTTTTTTTTTTTTTTTTTTTTGAATTTACTCATTTAAAAGAAAAAAGTATTTGGCGGAGTTTTTTCTACATTGAATAAATGAAAGAACAATTTTCATTAGTAAAATTTGGAAAACTATATTATTAGTTTGTATACCGCTCCAAAAAAATGTTTACATTGCATGAAACGATGAAACCCGGGTCCTGATTACCACCTAATCAAACACATACCACTGTTTTCCAAATAGAATTATCTCTTCATTTAATCACAGAATTTTGAGATTAAATTAGACGAAAATTACTTTTCAAAATTCACTGTGGAAGTTTGCCTGCCTCGACATTAATCAGCTCTGATAATGCATTGGATAGGAAGAGTATGTCCAAAGCAGCTTATTCCCAGTTGTTATTTTAATAATTCGTAAATATTTCATGCAATATTTACTAAGTGCTTTTTATTTAATCACCAAATACTAATATCTTTAGTATAATATCCAAAAATCTATTTGTACATCTTTAAATTAAGAAGTCTGACTAAAAACTACAAAAACAGACAATGACCTTCAAACACAAGTTTTTATCTTTTAAAATGTATTGCTTTTAGCGTCGGATTTATTTTTCACCGGAATTTCTCATTATTTATCGTAATGTTTTATGAAGGAAGAAACATTTCGAAAGACTGTGCTTAAAGAATTATTATTATAATCCGTCTTTCACTGTTGTTATTTTCTCCTTTCACTTTCCTAAATTTTGTACCACGTTTCCGCTTTTAAATATATGCTATACATTAAAAACATTCTCTTTAAGAAAAGTAAGGATTCTTGGCACATTATTAATAAAAAACATTTTATTTATTTGTCCTTTTATGATGCTGCTCATTAATTTTAAATGTATTAAAGGATCATGTGCAAGTTGTAAGGCACAAAGGAATTCTATAAATAAAAACATTTATAAAGATACACAGAAAATATAAAACAAGTGGGTAAGTGTGATCGAAGATCGCACAAAGGGTTTCGTTTAATATTCCTTTCAAAACACTTTATCCTTTCTTTAATAAATCCAAATAAATTTCATTAAAAAAAAAAAAAAAAAAAAAAAAAAGTCTTTTGTTTTTTATAAAGTAAAAATTTACCGGTCTATTTTTCTCGTTTTTTCGAATATCTGAACCGGCCCGCTATTATTCTCTGTCATAATAATATCCATCATGTGGACTAAATGCGATATTAAAAAAAAAAATCAATATTAAAATTAAACATGTTGTATAGAGACCTTCAAAATGTTAAAATATGCCAATATTTCCATAATCTGCTTTTATCATGATTCAGTACGTTCCTCAAACATATATTTACTATTCTCTATTACTCATACTGATACTTTCTTTGTATTATTCTCAAACATTTGAAAAATCCGTTAAACTTCCAATATGACGTCAGATTAATTTTCTTTTTAATTCTCTAATGATGTCATATTAAGTTGCTTTCAGTATTGACGCATAATCATACTCCTCGTATTATTGAGAAATGTTAGAAATTTTCCGTTTTATTGCCAATATGACGTCATATTAATCTTTTTTAAAATTGGTGAAACTTTTTATTTCATTTTCATTTTTCAGGTGGAAATCTTTCAATAGAAAATTAATTATTGTAGAAAGAATTTTACTGTGGATTTTTAATTGTTGGCAACTGCTATAACGAAAATGTCTAAATTTAATAGGAAAAGGCTGTTAGATTTTTGTTTTTTTATCTCTCTATATTAAAATAATACAATTTTTTAAAATTTTAATATTTTGAGCTTCATAGTAAGTATTTATCTATAAGTACACAAATTTTCCTGCCTGTAAGTTATATAGTTTCTGAGAACAGCTCTGTGACGGACAGACAACGAAGCGGGAGTAATAGGGTTTATCGAGATGAACGAAACAATAAAAAGAATAATGTCAAAAATGAATTTCAATGTTATTATTACATATATGTTTTTATTATTTTTATTAAAGAAACAAATTATAATTTTTTATTATTTTATTTATAGTATTTATTAAAGAAACACATTTACAAAGAAACACAAACGATGTATAAGAAAAATAATGTCAAAAATGGATTTCAATGTTATTATTACTGATATATATATATATATTTGGACTAATTAAAATATTTGATAAAAGAGTTACATTGCATTCTTTTTGTAATCAGTATGGGAAAGAAACATTTGCAATTAAAATTGATAAAATGCTGTAACTGATAAAATTATTTACACTATTTCATCAAAATTATCCGTGCACTTTCAATTTTAAAATTCTTCTGAATCTTCAAAGAACATACTTAATTTTTAAAAAGGGAGGATTTAACTTTGTGCCATTATATTAAAATAAGTGATCAACGTGAAAAATGGCACAACTAAAATATACATAAAGTTGCAAGTAGCTGTTTCGGAGCCTCTGAAACTCCAATATCTGTGCCAAAGTTAAAAAGATTAAAAACAGATGTAAATATTTAGGCTATGTAAGTATGCTTGCGTCTCCGCTTGCGCCCAAGTTGGAATGGCGATGAGTGTTTAAAAACAACAGAAGAGTCAGGAGTCCCGTGTGACCTAGGAGACCAATCTGCTTTTAATACCTATGCTCACCGTGCCTTAAACATTTGTTGATCTGAGAATTTACTCAAAGCAGAATTAGACCACATTGAATCCATTGCCATTGGACGGGTTTATCCTGTTGAAATCGTTGATTTAATTCATAATAAACTAATAAAACGTACACATTCTAACGTTCACAACGTTCGCAATGAACATTTAATTATACTTCTATATTTTCTGAGAATTAGCCATCAAATATCCAAAATTTTGAAAAGATTCAATTTTAAAGTAATTTATACTCCATTTAACAAAATGAAATTTACAGATCTCAAACATCCAATGGACAGATTTACACATTGGGGAAATTACAAGATATATTGTGAGATTGATAAGCGACCTCTTAAGGTCCGCTTGGGGGAACATAAAAAGTTATTTAAAAATTGTGACATTAAACGGTCCACTATTTCTTTCCATTGCTGGTCTAACAATCAAAATTTTAATTTTTCAGAAGGTTCAATAATTCAGAAATGCTCATCGATTTAAGACCTTGATTTTTGGGAAGCTTATCATAAATGCAATACTACAATTAATTTATTTAAGGATATGTCCAGTACACCAATTTCTTCAAATGTGCTCGCTAACTTTCCGTTACTTCATTCTCTTCGCTCCAATCCGTTTTTTTCTCCTACGTACTTAAACTCGTCCAGACTAGCGGAACGCTTCTGATTGGTGTCCTCCGTCACATGCCACTCCTGACTTCGCTGCTGTTTTTCAACACTTATCGCCATTCCATCTTGGCCGCGAGCGGAGATGCAAGTATACTTACAAGGACTAAACACTTATCGTAATTTCCGGCGTATAATCCGCGGATCAAACAGTAATGTTTCGACCCAGAAATTTTATTTTATAAAATGTAACTTACTGGATCGGTGTAAATATTTGACTTCAATTTTTGAAAAAAAAATTCTGGGTTGAAACAGAATTGTTTGATCAGTGGATTATACGCCGGAAATTACGGTACATCTCTTTTTAATCTTTTTAACTTTGGCACTGGTGATGGAGCTTTAGAGACTCTGAAACAGTTGTTTGCTACTTTATACGTACTTCATTTGTGCTATATTTCACGTTGATCATTTATTGTAATATATTTAAACTCATACTTTTCAGTGAAGATTTATTCAACAGAGCAATTACGGGACCAACAACAATATGAATAAAAAATTAATATTTACAATCGCCGTATAAAAGGAAATGCTCGAAATGATCTTTAGCTGCAGCAGATGCCTATCTAGATTCTGTTTTACATTTTCGTTTATTTCTGTAGAAAAAGAATCTATATTCATGGAAATATAAAAGTTTCCTTAAACATTCCTGCATGGTTTTTTTTAGTTTATAGCATACAAGGGATAATTTAATAGTCACATACACAGGGAAACTCATATGAAAAAGTCAATCGAATATCGTGAAAATTCAGAAATATATCGGTGCTATAGAAAGTGGAATCTCGGTTCTTTTCTAAAAGTAACTGGATAGTAAGGAATTTTTCACAAATTGTCAGTTTTCAGTTTTCAATTTTTATCATAATTTATTATTAATGATTTACTTTTCCTCAAAGATAATATCAGATCAAGCCCTTTCCAACGACAACAAAAACATGAATTATCAAAATCGAAGCCTCAGCACAAAATCTGTGCATGGACATTTAGTTAAATACAAAATCTGTTCATAAGGAAAAAATTGTTCGGTTAGTAAATATTGGTAATTTTTCGAAATTCCACTATCGCCCAGCTAATTTTAGAGAGTAAGTAAAATTAATATCACTACACTAGATATATTATTCAATTTTCACGATATTGATTAATGCTTTTTATGAGTTGACTCTATTTGTGACCACTAAATTATGAAAAACAAATTGTTATCATTCGCGCAATAAAAAATTATTTAATATAAATGATTAGATTGAATATATTTATATTCTAAATGCAGTTTCTGATAATTATATTCTACTTTATATTTATCTACTTTATATTTATCTACTTTTTATTCTACTTTTCTACATTTAAATAAGGAGAAAATTCTATTAATAATTATGGTAAAAGTGTTCAAACTCTGCGAAAGCATATTAAAAATTTATTTAGAAAAATATTTTTTCATTAAAAAAGGGTATTTTTATAGTTTATAAATGAAGCTAATAGATAATTACTAATACCACTGGACTTATTATCCATTGTAGAATGCACATAAAGAACTGGCATGGGAGTCAAATCTGTGAATTTGTCACAACGCGCTGAGTAATGCAAAGAAAATCTGAGATTTATATTCCCCGACCTAACGCGCATGCGTCGTCACTCATTTTCGCATATTTCGCCTTCTGTCTGAGCTAGAGCGAAAGATTGAAGTACATGTTAAATTTCTTAGAGCACATATGGGCTACTTTCCTCTTAAGCGGCCGGTGGACAAAACACTGCTGTAGCTGCAGTTGAACAATATGAAAATTTTTTTCGTGTACCTGAGCGCCACTTCTCTCCTGCGGCGAGTTGTCAAAACAAAAGTTTGTAGTTAAAGGAATTGCTACTTGTAATTCATAAGTTCCATAATCCTTTTCACTGATTTTACAGTTGCCTGCAATTTTAATCGAGAATGCACGTTTGAATTGGTTTACCCATTCCTAACTGGAAAAATATTTTGCATTTTCTCCTTGTGATGTTTTTGGAGTTAAATTTTTATTTTTCAGCATGCAAAAGGGTTACCTGTCCTAAGAGGGCGCTTTTTTCAACTTGCGAAATTTCTTCCATTCATCTGCGCAGGCTTATTGTAAAATGGCTTTGGTATGAGCCAACAAAGCTGTGCCTTACCTAGCGCTTTATACGTATGGATAAAATACATTTTTCAAGATCTCACTTTAAATTTTGATTTATTAGTACGTTTTATTTCTACGTACGTTTCTTTTCTATTTATTTTAGTACGTTTGCGTGTGTTCACTGTCCATTTGTGGATGTCGTATAAAAAATATGATACAAAGTATGGTATTTTAATGCTGAATAGCGCAGCATTGAGGAGCTACCTACTGTAATCAACATCACTGTCAGTCTCTAATAGAGATGTCTTACAATACATGGAGCCATTGGGTGCATATGTAGCTGTTGAAACTGTTGTAACTGCTGAAAAGAGTTTAAACATAGAGAAAAAGAAAACAATGGAAGTAAAATTTTGGTAGAACAGTAACATTAAAAAGTAGAACAATAAAAAATTAAAAAGTTGAGATCATTGAAAAGGGAAAACAGAGAAAATAATGTTAAGCACTAGTTCAAAAGCATCGCAAGGAAAAGCTAGGCAAAAAAAAAAAAAAAAATGGCAAAAGCCACATGACTTTATAAAAAAAAGCACGTTTCAGGGCGGTAATTTTATTTTTTGTTTGTTTCTTACACGGTAACAGTCCATTCACAATAAAAAAAAACAGGAATTCAAAGTGTACTTATAATCTATAAAAAGTTGGAAATTGTACGTCAAACATAACAAACGTGGTGCGTTCGTATTAGCTAGTTATATAAATATTCAGATCTTGGTGATTTTTAATTCTGTGAAAGGAATTATACCGTCTGCAGATTAATTTCTGTTATAAAATAAGTATCTCGGTCGCTGGACGATTCAACCTTGGAAGCTCCTATAACAAGAAAACACCGATTTTTTTTTATTCAAATTTCTTAATAAATATTTTTATTAATATCTTTTAAAGTTTTGATTCGATTTTTATAAAATTTGAAATGTCTCGACAAACTTCTGCAAATATAATATATATTAAATTTCAAACCATTTGGTTGGGTAGTTTTTGCGCTGTTATATGCGGACAGACGGACGGACGGATCTGAGGACGATTATAGGTGCTACGGATTTATATAATTACGAACGCGCCTAAAAATAGGACATGAAATGAGATTATTGTATCATAAAATATTTGTTATTAAAGTTCTCTGATGCATATGGCAATTAATATTTATATAATCAACGAATATTATTACGTGTAATCTTTACGAAATGAGGTTAAAAGTTGCTTCATTGTCACAACCTTATTTTTCTTTTGTGCAATAAAAAAAACTAAAATGATATTTTGTGAGATCTCTCTAAATTAAGCAGTATGAAAACAATTGCAATATATATATATATATATAATACTCCATGAACAATAAATTCATCTTTCAAATGTACTGCATTCGCATTAGTGTTGTTTTTGTATCGGAAATTCTCATTATTTATAGGTAATGGTCTTTGAAAGAGTGCATTTCGAAAGACTACGCTGAGAGATTTACGATTATCATCTATCTTTCAGTATTTTTATGATATCTTCTCACTTTCGTAAACTAAGTTTCCGCTTTGAAATAGGTGCCATACATTAAAATTATTTTTCAGAGAAAAGTGCATTGTTTGTATGAAAAAAGAAAATAATTCAAAGTATTATTTTTATGAAGCTGCACAGTAATTCTAAAGGTATTGAAAGATTATTAGTAAGGTTATAGCGATAAAAGGTATTCCGATTTACGTTAAATATCATTTATAAACTTGGATACATTATGATAAATCACTTTCAAACTGTCAATTAAATAGAAGGTGGCCATAATTAAAGTTACAGTACTCAACGTGCTCCGTAACGCGATCTAATTGCAGCCAAATTTTGTATTATAACTAAACAAGACGAAGGATGAAGGATTCCGCGAAAAAAAGTTCTAAAATTCGTCGATAGGTGAAAATGTGGCACTGTGTAATAGAAAAGAGAGTTTTAAAAATGCAGAATCAATGCTGAAATAAAATTAACTTTAATTTAGCACATTTAACGATTGAAATCAATCTCAATATGGCAACCTTTCTAATACACAGCGCCACATTTCCACCTAGCGGTGATTTCTGAAACAAATTTGGAATCCTTTGTCCCCCGTCTTTATTAATCATAATACCAAATTTAGCTCCATTCTCGCAATTAAATCGCGCTACAGAGCACGCTGAGTACTGTCACTTTAATTATAAACACCATGTGGCGCTGTGTAATAGAAAATTTGCCATATTGAGATTGATTTTAGTCGTTATATGTGTTAAATTAAAGTTTATTTTATTTTAGAATTGATTCTTCATTTTTTAAACTCTCTTTTTTATTACACAACGCCGCATCTCCACCTAGCGGCAACTTTTGGAACTTTTTTGAGGACTCCTTCGTCTCCAGTCTTGTTTAGTCATAATACAAAATTTGGTTCTCGCAATTATATCGTGCTACAGAACACGTAGAATTCTGTAACTTTAAATATGGCCACCATGTACATAGGTGCCAAACTTTACGCTTTTTTCTTACAACTAAAGTTTAAAAGTATATTTTATCATATGTATTCCGCGAAAACTGCGAATAAATAAGTTAAATTTTTTCGTTTAAATTTTAGTGGTATCAGAAAATCATAAAAGTTAATAGCTATGGAAATATAGAGAGTGTCCGAAAAGTTTTTCCCAAATTGCAAAGTTTATTACTTCCCTGTTATATATGTTAGATATCTGAAACTGATGCCAAATTCTGGGAAAATTAACAAAGTTTTTTGTTGTTGTTGTCGTTATTGCGGGTATCCGTAACGTGACTGAACACTGGTTCTTGGTGTGTCACATGCAGTGTTGAATTCAGGGGGTGGCCCGGGGGGAGACATTCCTACTCGGAGCATTGAAATGTACGCCTTCCTACAGAAGATTTGAGATTTTATACTTTCAATGGTTAAAAAGTGTAATCCCCCCCCCCCCGAAACGCTACAATATCCCAGTCGAGCCACACAAATCCCTCTCGGAGAAAAGTGAGTCTAAATTCCACACTGGTCACACGTGCTTAGTATCACGTAGCACATCTAGTTGATAACTAATTGCTGTATATACATTACCCAACATAACAGTAGGGATAGACTGTTGTGATTCGTTTTCGCAGAGTTACCAGATCCGATACACTGGTTCCCCTGAACTATTTTTGTTGGTCGTTTATTGAGACACCAGAGGACACACTGAGCTTTCTGTGAACATTTCCAGATTCTTGGACATCGACACTATTACACTACTGCCACGTTACGGAAACCTGCAAAAAAATCATGGTTAGTTTTCTAATATTTTGCCACTAGTTTCACGTATCTATCTTTTATAGAGAGGTTATGAATAACTTTTGTACTCAGGGAAAATTTTTCGGACACCCAGTATTTCAATATTATCATCACAAGCTCCTTAGTTTTAAGTTTTTTTCTTACCACTAACATTTAAAAGTACATTTTGTCTTATTTCATCGACGAAAATTGTGAATAAAAAAGTAAAAAATGCCTTTTAAATGTTAATGTACATTACTAAATGAAAAACGTAAAATTTGGTAGCTATGGAAATATATATTTCGATATTTCGATACTATTATGGCAAATAATGATTTTATATTATTTTCAAATGATTTTTAATTGTTGAAAAATTAGTTGAAGTTATCTTATAATAAATTAGAGAAAGAAGAAAGTTTAATAAAAACATAAAACACGATAAGCAGCATCATTTTTCATGTGTACTGTTCCAGAAAATAAACTCATTTATTAGTGTGAAAAATGGTGTTGCAAGAAAAAGCGTATAATATGAATTTTCGCCAAAAACCGAAATGCTTGAATCTCTTTTCAATTTATGACAAAAAAAATTAAGTGATTACGTCAACTTTTTATTCAATCCATGGTAATTTGAATATTTTTATTATAAAAGAAAAAGGAGATAATATAAAGTCATAGGAACTAACTTGATTTCAACTTTTATACTATCTTTTGCGCACTTAATTTGATATTTTTAACCATTATTACATGCCTGTAAGTGAACAACTAAATTGGTTTCAAATAATTTTACGTATAACAAACATAGACACCGTTAAACAATATTAACTCTTTGCTTATAGACCAAGTCTTGCGACTATTTTTATATTCATTCGCACCACAATTAGAAAAAATATATATGCTTTGTGGTAGATTTCTCTTGAAAATATCGTAGTATAAGTGTATGATCATCTTATAGTAAATTAGAGAAAAAGAAAGTTTAATAAATACATAAAACACGATAAGCAGCATCATTTTTCATATGTACTGTTCCAGAAAATAAACTCATTTATTAATGTGAGGTAGCTAAAAAGAGCGGACACTATGAATTTTCGAAAAAAACGAAATACTTGAATCTCTTTTAATTTTTTATAACAAAAAAAATAAGTGATGAGATTACTTTCACTTTTTATTCAATCCATGGTAATTTGACACTTTTTATTGAAGTCATAGGAACTAACTTGAAAAAATAAAGTTAACATTTAAACTTTTATAGTAAATTTGCGCACTTAATTTGATATTTTTAACCAGTATTACATTTCTGTAAATGAACGACTAAATCCGTTTCAAATACTTTTACGTATAACAAACATAGACACCGTTAAACAATATTAACTCTTTGATAGTAGACCAAGTCTTGCGACTATTTTTATATTCAGTCGCACCACAATTTCCAAAAATTATGCTTTGTGGTAGATTTCTCTTGAAAATATCGTATTATAAGTGTATGGCAGAGAATAATTTCCTAAAATTGGTAGGAATACAATAAAAAAATCCTCTAGGCCGTATGAGTTTCGACCCGTAGTCAAAGGGTTATTAAACTGAATATTTTGTCCGTCTTGCAGTCTGTGTAAAGTCTGGTGATGGTGCTATGACGGAAAGGCCCGCGGCTACAGCAGTTGGCGCGAAAATATTCCTAGGGAATAAGGAGAACAAATTAAAGATATTCTTTTCAAAAATCTATTTCATTTTTCAATTTTAATTTCTAAGAAAATTATATTTTATCCTATCTCACAGTGCTGAGATAATTGATAAATACCGGGAACAACATAACTAATAAGTACTAGTTTTTTCCTTCTTTATGTAGTCGATATTTAACATCTTAATTATCGGGATGTGGGAGAGTGTTGTTTCTTTATTAGCATCTTTGGATTTTCTTTGAATTTCATGTGAACTAAACGAAGCCACGGATAGCAGCTAGCATTTAGATAATTTAAAATTTTTGCAAATGAAAATGAAATTTCTCTAATTTTTCTCGTGGTAATGTATGTAATAAATTTTCTACGATGTAAAGATTCATTGGAGAATTGGAATTTAATTCGCCAAGTTTCAGGCGATTTTTTTTTTCGCATTAAGGGAAATTAATGCACAATTATTCGTTATATGCAAAAGTAAAACACAGACATTTTGAATAGGTTATCATAAAAGAATATTAGTGTTTTATGAAAGAAGTCTATTTATCAAACTCATCATTTAAATTTTTTGTAAGCTGCTAAAATTCGAATTCGACTATTTTTGTACATTATTTTAATATCTTATTCGAAAAAAATATTAATCACTCATTTTATTTACATTTAAAATGTCATGCACTTTTCTGATGCAAATATATTCTTTTGTGCATTTCGATATATTTCAGTAAAATAAGGATTTTACATTGGGAATCACAGAAATGTGAAAAGCATTAAAATTTAAAAAATAAAATACATTATATTTTATGCAGTATGCTTAATAAAATGAATTAAAAATTAAACAGAATTTATTGCTGTACATTACGTGTAAGTTTTATGTATATCATTTACATCTAATTGAAATTAGATGTATTTATCTTCAGCCCATGATATGTTTGTCTGCGTGAAATCCATCGCTACTACACGGAAAAGGTGGCATGCGACCATCGGGGATCCCTTTTCATTTAACATTGACCGGAACGGTACCATTAGACCCTATAACGGTATTCCCACAGGAAAAAATTATAAGCTAAATTCAATAAATTTAAGATATCGACCAGTTTATAGAGGCGGAAATGTTTGTTTAATACGTTCAACGACCACGGTGGACCCGAGATCATTATAAAACCAGAAGACTAACTCAAAAAGAAACAGCAATCATGAAAATAAAAACATTTATTCCCAAGCACGCTGTTTTTATGAAGCTACGGATAAGTAGTTTTAAACAGATTTATGAAACATTTTAAAAACCTTCCGGATGTAAAATAGATGAGAATCCACTTTCTGTAAATGAGGTTTGCCAGTTCATGCTTATATTTTAGTCAGAATTCGTCTTATTTAATAAATCAAAAATTATTATTCAAAATTTCTGAATAAAAAATGGAGACCAAACTGGCAACCCTGAACTACATATTTGTATTTTTAATATTTTATTTCAAATAAATCCCTCTTTATCGTTTGGACAATTGTACTTCCCTATATTTAGCGTTATTAAATTAAAAAAAAGCATAGGTCTTTGTTTAAGTTTTCAGATGGAAAAACAAGCATCAGAAAGTTATTTCTTGGCCAAAGAGTACATAATTATCACCAAAAAATAGAAAATTTGAAATTAATTTAGCATTATATTTTTTCACACTCGCAATAAAGTAAGAAAATTTTAATTGATCGGAAAGAGTTGCATTGTTATGAAATGCCGTTAAGAAAGTTTCTTTGAATGTACCGTAATTTCCGGTGTATAAGCCGCGGCTCAAATAAGTCTATTTCCGACCAGAAAATTTATTTAATAAAATATAACCTATTTGTGCATGGATCGTATTTGACCTTTTTTATTAAATAAAATTTCTGATTCGCAACAGAATTTTTTTAGCCGCGGCTTATACACCGGAAATTACGGTGATCCAGTTATTTACATCACCGTAAAATCTGCACCTATAAGTATATCAATGGAATTGGAAACATGTAAGTTGGGATCTGCCAGATTTAATCCTTCAATATGAGGCCAATACTTTTTAGTAATCAAAAAGGTTTGGTAAATTTGTTGTGATCTGATTAACAACTAATGCCTCTAACTGAAAATTTTCTTTGTTAAAATGCTGAGAAAATGTTAAAGAAACTTTCTGAAGAGCTGTCTCTGCGACTAAATTGTTGATTCCTGAAATTTAATTAATTGTAGATAATAAGGGAAGACCTATCTTTCTACAACACGATTTTGAAATTAAACTCTTTTGAGAAGCGCTACCGATTATAGTCCTACACGGAAGGAATTTTCCTCTGTTAGATTTCACATGTGTAATGGCAGTAGCCAATAATATATAAGAATTTTCATTAAAAGTTTGCTATTAAAACAATTAGATTCACCTATTTGAACATTTGAATTATTTCCGCTATTTGGGTCTTAATTATATAAACATTACAGTTGAATCTCGCTTTTACTTAATTCGTTCTACCAAAACGTACGACACGAAAAACATATAACGCAGGAAAGGAAAGATAACCATTAAAAATTTGAAATATTGAGAAATGTAAAAACACACTCATTTTTATTGCTCACTGAATACTTGCTTTATTTGAAGAAATATGTAATGTGTCCTTTGCTCCGCTTATGTTATGATAAATAATTAGGAAGGGGCGTGTTAAGCACATTTCTAAAAAGCAAATTATATGAAACATAGCATAGTTTTTTACAGAAAGATTTCGTTAAACGGATAACTAATAAAGTCAAGTTATGCTAAAAAAAATTACCATTTCTTATATCCTAATTAATCTAAAATTTTATGCAAGTATTTTATATTAAGATTTTTCTAATAGATTAAGACTGATAAACGGAATATTTATGAAGTAAAGTCCGTTTTATTTTAGTACATATGCATTCCAATCACAAAATTCTAACAGCTTTGGCCTATATTTAGCGACTAAAGGGGTGAAGGTTTTATTTTTTTATAAGTGACACAGTATTTAGAACATTTCGAAGTTCTGTAATTCTAGAAATACTCGCTTATTCGCTAGAACTTATTCCCTAAGTATTACGTCAGCTCGAATTGCAGACAAAACTAAGAAAACTCAGAATATCAAATTTTAGGTAATTTGTTTCAGTTATAAACAGTTGTTCAACAACAGTTATCCGTTGTTAGGTCATAACAAATTGAACAAAAGTATAATTTATTTTTTTCATTCAACACATGTAAATTGTTTACGGGAAACATCTTTAAGTATAGTTAGTTGATACTTAAAGATGTGTAAATTAACAGATATTTATTATCAAATAATAGACATGATTGCAAAAACAGCCCTTTAAACTAAATCGATATAAACTATACATGTTTAATAAGATAGCTATGAAAGTCTTTCAAATAGTTCTCTCACATTCTTTTCTGTTCATATAACATTTCTTATCAAATCTCGCTGACAAGTTACTCATTCATGTAAAAACTGGGGTGATACTATATCAAAAATATTGAAAAGTTTACATGTTTGACTTTTACATTTTACTTGTTTATCTTTTATGTCAAAAGCTGAAGCTATGTTAGACAAAATTCACCGAAAGTTTTCTATATTTAAATTTATTATGTGAAAAAAACATCAATTTTGAATATCAGTAAAACTGAAAATACTTATATGTGTGTAGTCAAACTTTAAAATTTTCTTTTAAACATTTATTTTAACTTTGGTCAGAAACTTGAAATGAATTCTTTTCTTAAGATATAAATAAATTTATTCTTACATTACACAATTAAAAATTAATAATAATTTTAAAACTCGATGTGGAGTTTTTATCTTAACACACTTTTGTTTTTCAACTTTTCACATTAAAATTGTTTTTAATTTTAAAAGCTTCTAATTTGAAGCAGTAATTTCGTTTTTTTTTTAAATCACAAATACTAAAATTGTAAAAAACAGGAAAAAACACCGTGTAAATGAAGAAGATATTTAATGTCCCTTTCGCAAGTGAGCATTTGTTTCTAAAATATTTTTTTTTCTATTTGCTCTTAGCGGAAGATTAGTAAATATTTCAGATAAAACATAGAGAGTATGTTTTTTTTACATATCACCTAGTCAAACATTATTATTTTGGAATGAAAAGTACATGTTTTAATATTTAAGCTATTTATTGTAGAAAAGCAAGAAAGAAAGATAAAAGAAAAGAAAAAGAAAGGTAAAGTTAAAGCGTTGCGCACTATCATGTTATTTTCACTTTCTCAGCTTATACTACAACATCTACTGCCTACAAAGCAAGAAAATTGGCCATGTTATGTATAAATGTCTGATAAACAAGCAATGTTTTATATATAACATAATTATTTTAAGCGGCGTTCAATCTAAGGGTGACACTTCGCTCTCCCTTTTTATTTAGAAATTCCGAATTTGTTAAAACGAAAATTTTACTTTATATAATCACGAAATGTCTGACATAAATTGAAATTTTTGCTACATTGTTGTTTCCACTCTTCTCTTTGAAATATGACTATTGTTTTGCGAATTTTCAATGATAAAAGTTGTTTTCTGAAATGATGTTAGAACACAGGCAAATATTTTCTACCTGATTCCAGAAGTATTTCATAACTATATTTCAATTAGACCATGTTTTACGATTTTTAAACTAAACTGCTGGATAAACAAAATGTTGGTTATGAAAAGCTATAGTTGTAAAAATTTAATCATAAAAATTTATCTTTAATTCTTCTTTGAAAATAAACTGCTGTTTTTTTACATTTATTTTGCTCTCCTATTAACAAATCATAAAGTTAAAATTTCTACAGCATCTACTTTTCTCACAACGAAAGAGTTTAAAAATACTATATTTCTAGACACCAAAATTATATATAGATATTTTATCATGATACACGGATTACGGCACATTAAATTGCAATTAGTGTGAGTGCACATGTAACTGATCAGTGAAACACAAAACTGTAGTAATTAAACGATAATGTATGGATATGTTAATTTCGGATGGTAGAAAATGTATCTAACTTTAATGCACTTTCTATCTATTAAAATTACAATATCCGCGTATTATTTTTTTTTTCAAAGTATTTATTACACAGGTCAATTACTGGTGCTATCATCCAATTTACCTTACTTTATGTACTTTTATATTCCTATTACTTTATCGCGAAATTCACGTGTTATACTTCTTGACTTAGATAAAGAATGCGTAGTAAATGCAGACAAGATAAAAGTTATTTTTGACACAAATATTTAAGCTTGCCCCCTCAAAATTATTGGCAAAATATGTATGGTATTACACAACTGCTATAACAACTCTTAACTGTCCCAAAGTGGGTGAGATGGGATTTATTGTTAAGCATTGGCCAGTTTGGGTTATATTACTGGTAGAGGTATGTCTTCAAGGAACCACCTTTAAAGCAAAAGTGACCTGAACTCTCATTCTCCTAGAAGATAAACCCTGAAAGTCCAAAGGTAGAATTTATGTCACTAAACAAAGCAAACGTTAAATCAAAAATAGTGCTACTCAAAAAACGGCAGGTTTGGGAGCTATTTCCTTAAAGCGGCTTGACGGTGTATTTTGTTGTCTAGAAATTCCACGCCGCCTTCATTGCCCGTAGAATATTATACTTCTGGGAAGTTCTCAAAGAGATTAAATTCTCGTGCTCTAAATTAACACTTTGTGGCTGCTTGGCATTTTTGGTGTTTTTGACAGGTAGTGGGCACATCATGTTTGTGCATGTGAAATAACTTAATAATATGCGTCTGAATCACTGTTAGGCAAATGATAAGTGCAAGGGCGTTTGTTTTATTTGTAAAATGTCAATATCTTTAAAGTAATTACTGTCAACATCTGAAAGTTCACGATTACTACAAAAATACCGTAATTTCCGGCGTATAATCCGCGGATCAAAGAATTATGTTTCGACCCAGAAATTTTATTTTATAAAATGTAGGAAAACACAATGGTAAACCTACGAGTCAACCGCTAAAATCGGGTTTTCACGTGTTTTCCACCAAGCTATGACTTGGCAGACTGGTTGCGTTTTAATATGGAAATCGAATTTTAACTAATTCTGGAATTTCAGCCGTGAACTCGATGAAGTGATTGTCTGTGCTGCCGCCTCCCGGTCTATTGCTGAGTTATTGAATACCTGTTCCAAACTCTAATTCTTTATGATGGAAAATCAGACAACCGAAATAAATAAGAGGACCATCAGAAAAAAAAGGATACATTAGTAGTAAATCTTCAAATCAGCAACCTTAACATCAATTTTGCAAAACATTTTAATATTTATATCACCTTACACAATATCTAACATCCTGAAATCCTCAGTTTTATGTGACATTTAACATACATTTATAACATGTAAGATTTCCTAAAGATTAAGATAAAATCTAGCTTTTCAGAATCGTTATATTAAACACAATTCTATTCAGTTACACTCTTCACTGGCTTATTGTTCGAATTCTTTGAAAAAAATATTTGCAACTCTTCAGGAGTAGCTATTTTATGTTTTATTTAAACTTTTTTTTTAAATTTTGGTAATCGGTAAGTCCTAATGATTGAATCACTTTAATAAATTGTCTTTTTTCTGACACGTTATGAAATAAACTTCCTAGGAACTGGTAATGTAAAATCGAAAATATAATGACAGCAAAACTATAAAATTTAAGTATTTAAATATGTATTTCAAAGGAACCAGAGTAATTTAAGACCCTCATTGGGAAATGTAAACATCCATAATTTAAAATTTAAAATAATTATCCAAATACGCCGATTTCTTTTCAATGAATGGTAAAATTAGAAAATCGTCTGAATTCTCATAGAAAAGCATTATGACGTAAAATAGAATGTTCTATACTTTTCTAACAAATAAACCAAAATTAACCAAATTCTATACAGCTAATTACGAGTAAGTGACCAACAAAACTACATAATTACAGATTAAATGAATGCTTTTGCAGTACGTATCGCAAGACATAGTCATAAACAAACATGCAAAACTCTTTGGTTCTCTACAGTCAGCGTCAACTGACGTTTAGGCGATAATTGTTCATTTTAGTATAGGGTGCAAGGACAAAATAAAATTTAGAAGAGAAATGTCATTTTAAAATTATTATATGATTTAAATTATTTAAAATTTGAAAGACAGATCTAAACAATCATAGAAGCTATAATATATATATATATATATATATATATATATAGTATATAATTACATTTTTAGGAGATAAAAGAGGTTTTAACTTAAAAATATTTTAGACTGAAATTACAAATAAAATATGTTGCAGCATTACAGTGCCTTTTACGATTCATGGCAAAAATTGACAGGATATTAGATAATGCACTGAAAAGTTTCATATTTGACATTTACGTCTTATAAACATGTCAAAACGTACGCAGTATCACAAAAATGAGTAGAAAATGTTATAGAATTTATAAACATATAAAAGTAGTTGAAAGATACATAAATTTTTCAGTATTTTAAAATCTAAAAATACTTGCTTCTGGTAGATCAAATTTTATTTTCAAACATTTTATTTTGACTACGAATAGGAAAATAGAAAATTTTCTCTAAAGATGATTTTTCAAAACAAAGTTATATATTAATTATTCAATTGAAATAAAGTTCAATAAATAACAGGTAATTTTCAAAAATAACATTTATGTTCATCATTTATAAAGAAATTTACAGTTTGGTTTTATTGAATTTCTAATGATATTTTAATTTAATTTAAAAATGTATCATTTTTATATATTAGGCCAATTCATGCTGCATAATAATTAATCTAATTTTTAGACGAATTCAGATATTTAGTAACTCTTTCGTATATTGCCTATATTTTCAAATTAGAGTTCAATTAATATCGGGTTCGTACGATTATACCATAATTTTTAATAAAACATTTTATCTTATTTAAATGCAGAAAACTATTACAAATCCTGCAATTAAACGAGGTGTTTACAGTTTCTGCTATTTAAATATTAAACTGAAATTTTCTATTAAAAATTGTGGTTAAAGCGTACGAAACCTGTAATAAAAGAAAAATTTCATAAAAAATAGCTCATCTGTAAAAGAAAAAGTTATAATAATTAAAAATGAATTCATAACTATTTAATACTGTAAACTTCTAATTAACATATTGTCACGTATCTAGCAGAATATGTCTATTTTTGAAGCATTCATGAGATACTTTGGATGTATTTAATCTTGTTTCTACCTATTATAAATGTTAGCATTTCTATATTTATTCAATCACTCCCTCTAATTCAAATAATGTCTCATTCAGTATTGGAAAATTAGATATAACATTTACTCAGTTGATGATATTTCGTGTTTTTGGGGGAAATAATCGAATTTCTAGACGTAATTCAGCATTTTGCCATTGAAATCTTTGCAGTGGTAAAGAAAGGATTTTTATTAATAACTTTAGAAAAAATATATGTAATCCTGAAACTTTTGTCGGACTAGAAACCAAGGACTAGATACCAAGGACCTATTGGACTAGATACCAAGGTACATTTTCATCAGGGATGGGATTTCTCCGCTTTTTTGCATACCAGTATAATCTTAGAGAAAACGTTGTTCTTTTAAATCACAGAATGTTCTGATTAAATAAAAAAAACATTTTCCGTAAGATTTTACTGGTGTGCAAAAAAACGGATAAATCTCATCCCTGATTTTTACCACAATTTTTCAATGGAATGTTTCGTCTTATTTAAGTACGGGAAAATATTACAAATTTTACTACCACACTATGTGATTACTCTACGGTTTAAAGCTTAAATAGGAATTTTCGGGAATAATAAGGGGGGAGGAGGAGGTATGATATCGTTTGATGTCACATATTTTTCTTTTCATCGGTCGTTAATAATAGTCCATACATTAAAAATAATAATATTAATTTTCTAAAATAATCAGCTTCTTCCTATCAATTCTATAACTATTTATTAAACTAATATATTTCCTTTTACGTATTTCGTTAAAGGTTCCCAGATTACTCATTCTGTTCTATACTGAGTTTAAAAAAATTGAAAAGAAAGGAAAAGTAATTCATAGCTACTTTACTCAGAAGAACTTGTTCGCCTGTTGCATCTACTGATGCAATTTTATACCAGCTAATTAATCTTTAACTAATTCCTTGCGATTGAATATAAACTCCAGATGCATTTCAATACTTCTGTCGTCATTAAATCTCCTTAACCCATTAATGCCGGTTGGTACGAAAACATACCACTTAAGAGATACGAAACTTTTAAATATGAACACCAGTATCTTAGTAAAGAAAAATTCATTTTATTAAATTTAAAACTATCAGAGATTCAATCAGTTAAAATAACAGTATTGGAAAACTGGTGTCAACTGGTATCGAAGTATTTAAAGAAGTGTAAGATAAGTCGGCGTTAATGGGTTAATCGTGATTGAAAGTTATCTGCTGTCTGAAAGTTCATTCTCTTCTGCACGTCCTAGCGATTGGCTAATTATCGCCCAATATTCTTTAAATCTAAATTTAAATTTCCTCATGTATTGGATTGTTCGGAAAGTTCTTTCCGTTCGATCTGGAAAATTCTATCCTTTATTATTACTTTATAATAATTCTAGTAACTAATATCTAATAATTGATGGGTAGAATTTTCCGGTACGAATTGGTATTCCCAAACGGAAGGAACTTTCCGAACAACCCAATATTTCAGTGCAACTGTCGCCGATAAGCCATCGCAACGTCTATTGTGGTATTTCGGACTCTTTGATGTTTTATGGCTTTCTTAGCATGTCTAAAGGTCAGAGGTCAGCAGCAGATGTTGTTGACAAGCTGCACATTACTTTTTCTTTTGTTGAAACTCCCCTTTCTTTTGTTGTAAACCCCAAACCTTTTGCAGAATAATGGAAAGTTGTATTATTTATGGCTTTATTAACCCTTTCAGGCGCGTAATTATTGTGTTCGAAAAAAAGGAAATGATTGATTGACACCAGAATTTGCAAACGAATTTCTTTTAAAGTAAATACTTGCTTTCGTCCATGTCCATTATAAAAGCAAAAATTTGTAAAAATATTCTGGTTAATTGATATATATCATAATATTGTAATTGATACATATTGTAATTAATATATAACACTAAGGTGAATTACAAGAAGCTTAATATGGAATAGGGTGTGCATAGCACTTATAGTTACTTTACAGGAACAGTCAAAAGAATTCCGTTACATTACGTCTATGGAGAAAAATCGTTTGCGGTTTAATTAAATAATGTTTCACTATTTTAAACGCATTGAAATTTATATATATCACTAAGGTGCATTACAAGAGGCTTACTACAGAATATTGTGTGTATAGCAGTCATCGTTCATTTACAGGGACACACGAAAGAATTATCTACTGTCTGTTAACCATAATTCCTGGAAGTGCGTTTAAGTTGCTGAACGCGATTTTAAACTTAACTCACTTTTTGTCTATTACTTGGTGTGTATAAATTCTGTAGATCATATACAGGGCAGCACAAAAGTTCGCGAACACATTTCCGTTTATTGACAGAAACTTCAGAAGGAGAATTTTAAACTGTGCTACGCGTTTCCTAACTGAACTAATATTTAGCATCCTATGTAGTATATATACAAATCTATAGATCATATACATGGCTGAATAAAAGTATTCGGATATTTTTCCGAATATTGTATATGTTGGAAATAAATGTTGGAAATAAATGTTGAAAATTCCTGAAATTATGTTTTTAAATATGTTATGCGTTTTCCAAATTGTTTACTTCGATGTTATCTTTCAGCTTATTAAAAGGTAATGATTTGTAAAATTATTTTGGAAGCATTGGAAAGTGTTACATAATCTATGCTTGACGCACGATTTTTCGTTCTTGTTTAAATTAAAGAAACAGACTTGTTACCAGAAAATATCATCTAATGCAACCATCGTTCTTCTAAATAGAAAAAAAAAACTTAAAACAACTTCAGTTTCACTAATTTTAACACAATTATTCAAATTGGTAAAGAAATCATACGAGTATGATTTCTTTACCAATTTGAATAATTGTGTTAAAATTAATCTAGTGTAATCGCGTATACAGCGCTTACTGGAGTTCCATTACGATCTATTCTGTTGAGCTGATTAAAAATGTCAGACCAGATGCTATGATCAATAAGGTTAACTGGATGAATTATGCCCTACAGATTCGACCGAGATAGCTCAGTTGGGTGAGCATGGCCGCTTCAGCCAAGAGATCTCAGGTTCGAATCCTGGCCCGGACCTCTTTCGTCCAGTTGGATAATTACAACTCGTACAACTTCACTTTATTCATTCAATAAAATTTCTGGTTTAAATGTATTTATTTAAACGATAGTCTCCAATCAAAATCGAGAAATTTGGTAAATATGACATATTATGACCATGGCTCGACAAATGCAGTCGCCAGATCACCACTGGCGACCAAAATATTGTAGCTGGCGACCATGTTTTTGGTACCTCATTTTTTTTAAAATATTTTGATAGAAATATAGCCAGAAAAAATAAGTGTTGTCATGATTATTCTATCTCAATCAGTTCATAAAAAAGTTTTGTGTTTTATCCATGATTAAAATGAAAAGAAAATAGGTATATTGAAAATTATACGTTAAACGTGACATATAATATTATAACTAGTATTATAACTAGTTTTACAATGTTAAAAAAATCAACCTTATTATTTTAGTGAAATGAATTATATCATCTGCTATGGGCGAAAGGAGCATGCCTTTTTTTCTTATTACGTATGCCACATTTACAGATATGAATTTTTTATTTGACACCAGATAGCGCTGCAAAATTCACCATGGAGATCTTGCTTTGCGAATGATTACCTCCTTGGTTTAATATTTTTATGAATCATAATGAACAAACAACTTGTGTTTATTTTCTTTAATGGATTGGGATATTCGGCTTTCAACCTAATTTCAACTTTAGTTATATCAGAATCTATACATACTTGAATGTTACTCATATCTCAAACAAACAATTTTTTTTTAATGATCTTTCTAAAAATGTAACTTTTATGCAATTTTATTCCAAAAAATAATTTTGAATAAAAATGGCCTCCTGGCATATGAAAAAAGAAATGGTCAGCCAGTATTTGTTTTCCTCAGTCACGTGATTTGCGTTTTTATTATTATATAGATTACGTACCATAGGATTTAATAGAATAAAGAAAACTTTTATTAATATATTTTTAAGTTTTGAATCGATTTTCATAAAATTTGAAATGTTTCGTCAAAATTCTGCAACGATTATATATATTAAATTTCAAACCGTTCGGTTGAGTAGTTTTTGCTGTTATATGCGGACAGACAGACGGACGGACCAAACGACGACTATAATTGCTACATATTTATATAATTACCAACGCACCTAAAAAACTGACAACTGTGTATGCGGGCGTGGCGAGTGGAAGGGAATATTTTTCACTGTCTTCTAGATATACTTCAGGGCTATTCATTTGTTTTAAGATTTAAAGAGTTCTTAATACACAAAATTATGATAAATAATTAAAAAAAAAACTAATTATTTCTAAAATTCAGAAAATTTCATTTTTCGTGGGTTTATTGGATATTACCTTTTATTGGTGCAAGAACGGAATCGTATTCAAAAAAGAAAATATTGAAAATTGCTAACACTGACAAATGCATAGCTTAATAAGTATCTTAACCCTTTGGAGGGCAAGCATGTGGTCTAAAAATGCTACATTTTGCGATGTTTTGACACCAGTAAATTTAAATAATGAATTTTTATCTTGCCGAACAGTTGCCGAACAGTTGATGTCGGTTAAGGGGCTTTCGAGTTGCGATCAACTTTACGCCCAGTCTATATGTGAGTAATCTGTCTTGTAAATATTGAGCCGTTAGGAAAAGTTAAATGTAGTAATAACTACATAAGAAAGAACAATTAAAAATAGAAGAAAAATTAAACAATGGGAATAAAAAAGTAAAGCAATAGAGATTAAGGATAGTCTAATAAATGGGAAAAAGTAAAATGTTATAGCTGTAGTTAAAATTAACTACTGAAAAAAGTTGAAAAAGTGCTAAAGAGGGTTCGAAACATGTTCAAAAACAGTACATAAATGCCAGGTGGAAAAGGCAGGCAAAGCTAAGCTTTAACAAAAATAGCACTTAAAAAGGGCAAACATATATTTTTTTAATTAATTCTTTTTATTTTTATTATATTGTATAGCATAGGAATAAGTTTAATTAGGAAATTACAAATTTAAATAAAAGTAAGAGAGAGAAATTTGCAGAATGGTGAGCACTAATGATCATAGTCAATAATGCAAGAATATTTTGGACGCTTGCGGTGATGTGGTTCGAATGCGTCATAATCCGGCAATTCTGCGATTATATCATTAGGGAGGTCATATAATTTTTCATAAAATTTTTTGGCAAGGTGGTTGATTCTTTTATTTAATGTGGTAGTTTTGAGGTCTCTGCGAATAGTGCTATTACGGAGATAGCCAGAGGCATTTCTGACAGTACGCAGATTTTTGTTATGAAGTTGGCTGAGGTTTTTCATGGAGGATTTGCAGATATAGCCCCAGACCGGACATGCGTAGGTGATAATTGGTAAAATACAGGAATTATAAAGGAGAATTTTGTTATGGATAGACAGTGTTTTACTGTTAAGAAGAGCTTTTAGTGCAATCGTAGCTCCAGCGACTTTCCCCCTGATGGTGAGGATATGTTTTTTGAAAGAAAGTCTTTGGTCAAGGGTCACCCCCAGGTACTTTGCTTCATTAGTCCAAGGTATAGTGGTATTATTAATGGTTATTCTATTGGGATATGTTAATTTTCTAGAGAAATAAACAGCAGCAGTTTTGTTTTCATTGATTTTAATGCGCCATATGTCGCACCAGTCTAAGAAGGCATCAATGTGAGTCTGCAGATACCTGTAAAGTGTGTATGGGTGATGAGCGTAGGCGTAGATTGTAGTGTCGTCCGCATAAAGTGCAAGGTGGGTGTTAAGTGAACGAGGAATGTCGTTAAAGTATATGTTGAATAACAAGGGTCCGATGACGCTCCCTTGGAGGATGCCTGCTAAGATACGGAAAATGCTAGAAAGAATGTTGTTAATGCGGACGCGAAAAATGCGATCGCTAAGGTAAGAGAAAATAAGGTGTATAAGTCAAGCAGGGAATTTAAGCCTAATTAGTTTGTATATAAGGCCCACTTGCCAGACTTTGTCAAATGCCTTAGCGTTGTCAAGAAAAATGGCAGCAGCAGGAATCTTCGAGTTTAGCTTTTCGCTGAGAAATTTTACTACTCGAAGTAGCTGGTGTGTTGTTGAATGTTTTGGGCGAAAGCCAAATTGTTCAGGCATAAGAGTGTTGTTAAGTTGAATGTGGTTCTGGAGTTGCGACCAAATGACGCGTTCGACAACTTTGCTGAGTGAAGGAAGAAGGGAGATAGGTCTATAGTTTACTGGGTCAGAGATGTTAGCACCAGGTTTGGGGATAGGAAAAATTATAGAAATTTTCCAAGGTTTCGGAAAATAGTTAAATTTGAAAATGGAGTTAGTAAGTTTCGTAATGTAGATGATATAGTTAGGAGGTAGCTTTTAAGAGCCGTGTTAGGAATTTTGTCGTGCCCAGGGGCTTTACGATTTTTGAGTTTAGAAATAATTTTGTGGATAACAATTGGTTGAATTTCAGTGGGGGGTTCATCAGGAGGCTGTGCCAGTAATCTGTGAACAGTATCGCTGACGTGGGTAATATGATTCTGGCTAGCGAGGGTGGAATTTGGAGAGAATTGATTAGAGTAAGCTCTGGCCAGGAATTCGGCTTTATCCTCGTGAACAGTAAACAGAAGAATGCTTTAATGGATTTCCAAGTGTGCGAAAAACTACATCCAATATATGAGTATTCGTGTATCTTATCCTGAGAGAGCCATTATAAAATGTGTTTAAAATACATTAATATAACAAAAATGCGTTAAAATTAAAGTTTAATGTAATGAGAGAAGATTTTAAATGATAATAGATAAAAATAAGTAGAAAGAGTGTAAAAGAATTGCGAGGAATTACAGTCTAGAGCGAAATCGCGTATAGGAATAAAAGTAATGCGCCTCACTTACGAGAGATGGCGCTAGATGCTAAAAATGTCTAGCAGATTTTAGGATATGTGCTAGAATAGCCGAAATATGAGAATAGGGCCTGGGGAAGGCGATAGATGGCGCATCATGTCCAGTAGAAGAGAGAAAAGAGGAGGGGCTAAGCGTAGTTAAATTTTAAGAATTACGAGAGATTGGAGTGTAAATGAATTGAATATGAGAAGGAAATAAAAATGTTAACTGTTCCAAATAACGTTTGCAAATGTATTTTGATAGGTAAAGTGATGAAGTGTTTTCTCAATAAAAAAGAAGGCGTCTTTTCAAAGCCATACATTTAAAATATAATGAATAAAATTAAGTATAGGTGTATTAAAAAATAAATTTTTTTTAATGTATTAATAATCCAATAGATTTTTTTTAATAAAGACAAAAGGAAAAGTATTAGCGCAATAATTAATCATCAATTATAGTGGAATAACGGGGTTTCTTCCTGTTTATAGGTTCGCGAATGTCATAGTCGGGTAACTCGTATATAATTTCGTTGGGGACTTTGTGAAAATTGCCATAGAATTTACGGGAGAGGAATTTTATGCATTTAGCGAGAGATACAGTTTTTAAGTCATTACGTATAGTGGAATGTCGAAGATATCTAGAACCATTACGTATCAGACGGAGTTTTTTGTTGTAACATCTTTTAAGTAGGTCCAAATTTGTATTGGCTGCGCATCCCCAGATTGGACAGGCATAAGTGATTACAGGTAATACACATGAGTTAAAGATAAGCATTTTATTTCTAAAAGAAAGTTTAGAGCCAAGAAAGAGTGGAGTTAATGAGTTGAATATGCCGGTAGCTTTACTGCGGATTTTAGTAATGTGTTTTTTGAAAGTGAGTCTTTTATCAAGTGTTACGCCAAGGTATTTAGCATTGTCGCCCCAGGGGTTAGTGGTATTATTAATAGTGAGGCGATTAGGAAGGTTAGAGGAACGAGAGAAGTATACAGCGGTGGTTTTATTTTCGTTTAGCTTTATTCTCCAAAGGTGACACCACTGTATGAAAATATTAAGATAATTTTGGATATTTTTGTACAGGTAATGAGGGTGGTGTGCAGATGAGTAGATAGTAGTGTCGTCAGCATATAAAGCTAGTGAAATGAAAGGATTACGGGGTATATCATTAAAATAAATGCTAAACAGAATTGGGCCCAGGATCGAGCCTTGAATCACAGAACATTTAATAAAGTGTAAGAGAGAGAGTGTATTGTTAATGCGGACGAAAAAGTTACGGTAGGTAAGATATGAGTAAAAGAAGTGTATGAGTCCGGATGGGAGATGAAGCTGAATTAATTTGTATATAAGGCCCTCATGCCAGACTCTGTCAAAGGCTTTAGCGATGTCTAGAAAAATCGCGGCAGTGGGTTTTTTTATGTTGAAGTTTTCAGTTAAAAATTCGACAACACGCAGGAGTTGGTGAAGTGTAGAATGTTTAGCACGGAAGCCAAATTGTTCGGGAATAATAGTATTATTGGTGGTGAGAAAATCATTAAGTTTAGTGAGAATAACACGTTCAATAATTTTAGAAAGAGAAGGGAGAAGGCTGATAGGGCGAAAGTTAGTGGGGTCGCTGAGATTACAAGAAGGCTTAGGGATAGGTGAGATGATAGCAGTTTTCCATGGTGTCGGAAAGTGACAAAATTTAAGGATAGAGTTAGTGAGGTGAGTAATATAGCGAATACAGTTAATAGGAAGCAGTCTACAAAAAGTAATAATAAATATTTTTATTTAATAATACTGGTGGCAGAGTTATATATTAAAATGTCGTATATATTATATACCGGTTGCCCTCAAGGGGTTAAACCAATGAAAAAATGTATAATATTGATATTCATTAGCATATAAATATATTTCTATAATAATATAAAAATGCATATTTATTAATAAATTTTAAACTATAAATTAGAAATGAATTATCCATTCAATATGTAAATTCAAAAAATCGTTTTAAAGTCAGTTTTTATGCTTTTTAATATACTATACTATATATTATGAAAAAAATAATTTAAAATAAATCTCCGGAACTATTTGCTTTTATCATATATTTTTGCTTCACTCAACTAAATATTTTCACGGACAATTTTCACTTTTCGTCCGACATCAGCAACTTATTTTATTGCAACATTAACTTCCATTTTTACGAGAGTTTTATGTCTTTAGAGTGAATTCATTTTCGAGTAAATTTTTGATACAGTTTTCATTTTGAATAAAGTGATAATCAATGCGATATCTAAGAATGTTACAATGTTTCATTCATATTACATTAATAAATGTAAAGTTTTAAATTCTCATAGAAAATGTGTTTTATGCTCTTCATTGAGAGTAATAAATTTCTTATTAAAGCAACAAAGAGATTAAAAGTTAATATCTATTAAATTAAATGTTAATGTGCGTTTTATCCACAAAAGATTTTCCATATTTAAAAAAATCTTATAGCATAAATTTGCATATAGTATTATATTGTCGCATATTATTTTAATCCTGCATTGTTTTTTTTTCATTTTATTTTATTACTTAATGTATTCGGAATACATATTGCAATAAAACCTCTCAGTAACAAACTCCTCGGAACAGCAGAATTAGTGCTCTAATTCGAGGTGTTCGCTTTTTACACATAAGTCTATAAAACAGACACCTCCGAATTAAAAAAAAAATTATATATCCGGACTCCATTGACTTTTGTCTACTTAGTCATACTTTGGTACTTCTCCATTACCCTGTCCACCACTTTTCATACAAAAAATCACTCGCCAAACTGTAACGCCAAATAAAGAAATGGAAGAATTTTGCCATTGGAATATCAAAATAAATAAATAAATAAATCAGAAAATACAAGAAAATCAGAAAAAAAACCCAATCACCAAAGTGTCAGCTATCAGTAAGATTAAACATACACATATATATATATATATATATATATATATATATTAAAAAAACAGAAAAAAAATAATATTGGATATTTATTTACATTATTTTCCTTAATTATCCCTCTCGGCTGGAGAATAAATGTTTGTGACGTCAGTTGAAACTGATCTGTTTACGTAAATATGCATCGAAACGCTTTCCCAATGCTTTTACGCTTTTAATATCATGGTACTGCCGTTTAAGGCCGCAATTAATATTTTAATTAACAAAATAACTAATAAATCAGTAAAACATATTGAAAATACATGTAAATGTCGAATTAAAAACCACTTGATGACCTAACAAACACGTGTAATGCTTCTGACGTCAAGTGAATGGTACTGCATTTTTGGCGTTAAATCCTATAGTTTGGCGATAGGTTTCTGTTATGAAAAGTGGTCGAAAGAGATAATGGAGATGTACCCGCACTTTTAATACACTCCCAGAGATCTTTAAAAGTTGGGCAAATTTCTGTCTCCACCATGAATATTTCCCCTCACTCTCAGGCAAGGAGAAATAGTCTATTTTCTGAAGCAAGGAAAGACACCCTCTGAACCCACCTCATATCGCCCAATCTTCTTACTTCCAACCTTAGGTAAGTTACTAGATAAACGTATCGTTAACTGACTAAATTTCTCTTTAGAATCTAACAATCTTCTAAATGACCAGAAATTTGGATTCAGAGAGGGCAGATCATGTGAAAAATCATTGAATGATATTCTATCTTCCTGCGCCTTAAAGATCATAGAAGGAAAATACACCTCCCTTGTCTCACCGGATATCAAAGGAGCGTTCGATAATGTCGAATGGGGAGACACCCCACTACAGTTCTATGTCCTAAACTGTCCAGGCAACATCGCTCTGTAAAAACATAAACACAAAGTGTATTTATCAATTTCCTGATCCCGAAATATTGGTTTTTGAATGCTGTGAATTTTCCGTAATTTCACACAAAATGTTCTAAAAGTGTTCATAGTTATCCCCCTCGCAGGAGTTTTTTTTTTATAATGCTTAAGTAAGTCCGTTTGTTTTGAAGATTTAAAAAATGTGATATACATCACTCTGAATTTAATGGCCTAAATTAATTAATTTATTACAGAAGTCTTTGAAGTAAATATATTAGTGAAACAAAGTAACATTCACTGCCTTAAAAGGTTTATGCATGTTATTTATATATTGAATAACATCCATTAAAAAATTTCATTTCTTGAAACATTCTTCAAATTTTATGACTGCATTTAAAAAATATATATTCTTCAACAGAATTTAAGATATTAAAGACACCGGGAAACAATTCTTCATATGTATTTGACATAAGTTTACTGCGCGTACTGACTCAAAGTGATTGATGTTGGAATAATTTTCCTCTTTGTTTTGAGTTTATTTTTTTTTATATTCGGTTCAGGCAGACATAGATGTTCAAAATTCCAGTTTGTCCCCCCTATGATACATATAATTTATTTTTTCATCATTAATTGACCAAAAAAATCCCTGTTTGATTTTATTCTTTGATAAAACTATGTAAAGCCATATATTTTCAAATAAAATTCTAAACAAGCTTAATAAAAATAAAGGAAGCCGATTATTTGATGCAGTTTCTTATCCAAGGCCTCCTTATCATAGTATCAGGCCTCACAATCAGCAAGTTTCCTTTGACCGCTATATTCTCCTGCTACTAGCGCCATCAATCGTCAGTAATAGGAGTATTTTCGACATGAAATTTTTTCACAGCTCCATTTGTTCTATGCATTTGCTTATGAACTAGTATCGGTAGCATAGCTGCCAACTTTTACGCTTAATTCCTACCACTAAAATTTTATACTAAATTTTATCTTATTAAATTGACAAGATCGTGTGATTACCTAACGAAAAAAATTCTATTAAATTTTAGTGGTGAGAAAAAAGCGTAAAAGTTGGCAGCTATGCGGTAGCAGAGCTGCTAGATTTTTCTATTCTCTTTTTGGATACCAGTTTTTTAGTACAGACAATTTTGTTTTGTTTGATCGGAGAATTCTGGGATTTAAAAGAACAACATTTTCTCTAAAAATATACTGGTGTTCAAAAAGCCGGAGACTTGGCAACTCTGCTGTAGTATCCACCAGGCGGCGATACTTTCCGGAGAAAGTCAATTAATAAGTGGCAATTACCGCGGACATTTTCTCCCATAGACTTTCTCCGGATTGTTAAGTCTTATCTATTAAGGGAGTCTTGTTCTTATCAATGGAAAAAAGGGGTAAGTACTGTAAAACCATACAATCGGTAGGAAACATGGTACTTCAGTTTAACACAATTTGAGCATCTCTGTATCTGATAATGGTTGAAATACTTAGCTCGATGAAGTAGCACTATCTCCATACTTGCATTATATTGTTTCTGAATTTAAAGCTTAGTTTTTTTTTTTGTTTTTTAAGGTTGTTAAAATTTTAAACATGAACATTTTAAAAGTTATTGAAACATTTATATTATTGTATGTAACATAATTATAAAGGATTTATTTCCCGCAGTAGAACTGTTTCTAGATGCAATTTATATGCGCAATTTTATGTCTTACTTTGCGATGCTTATTCTGTTGGGCTAAAACAGGATAGCCTACGTGAGATAAATCAAGATATCGGAAAACAATTGTAGAAGAGCTTTTAAACAATGTTTGATCAAAGAACAGTCAAGGAAAGCTTCGCGAGTAAAGACATTGATAACAAAAATTTGTATCAACTGTCTTAAAAATATTTCCCACATATCAATTTATTGATATATTTTCTAATACACTTTCAAAAACTTTCTTTTGTTAAAACGTGTTGCATAAGTTATAACCTTCCAATTTCATCTTTAACTTCTTAATTATGTAGAGCAAAATGTGGCATTGACTTTATATCTTCGGATTTTGTCGTTCTTAAACACGGACGGCGTGTTGTGTATGCCAGTCGTGGCATACCCACTTGCCAACAAACCAATTGTCACTACTGTTTAAGAACTGAAATGTGCGCCTTATTTAATCACAAAGTTTTTGTCTTAAGTAAATAAAAGATTTTTATTCGAAAATAGTGGTGACAATTGTACTTCTGGCATATGGGTTCGCTTCCCCTGATATACACAATATGCCGTCATGTTCTTAAATGTTAAATATCAATATTTTTCAGTTTTGGGGATATTGTAAGTACCAGAAAATAAATGTCCATACATATTTGACACAATTTTACAGAGCGTAGTAACCCAGAATGATCGGTACTATAAAAAAGTTCCTATTATTTTCGCTTTCATATGAATTTATATTTTGTTCAGTGAGTCATAGACATTAATAATGCAAAGTTCTTTTTTATCAATACGTAGAAAAGTCCTTTATAGTCCGTTATATGTTCCTAGTACGTCCTATGATTTGAATAATATCTCTGGAGGTGCCTAGTCAGGTGAAGGTCTCGTCACCTGATCGAATTTCTAAATTACGAGAACAATTCCATTATCTTTTTTTAATTTTTGCATTTTTTTAAAATCTGCCAATTTAACAAAGTTAAATGCAAACCATGAACAGGCAAACAAAGAAAACTGTAGCAAACTAGTATAGAACACTACATCCACTATGTAATACATAGCATAAACACAAAGACTTAAACTGAATTATGTTAACTTGTCATAGTCTATATTAGCAACCATAGTCAGTGTGAATACGGCCTGGAAGAAAACCTTTTTTTCCTTTTTTTTCCTTTTTTTCTTTTTTTCCTATTTTTCCTTTCCTTATTCGACAACGTACTCAGAAACCCATAATTAATAACAATTTAGAACCGGACAACACAGTTACAAAAGTGACTCTCGCCAAATAGCGTTGCAGTCAATGACACCCAAGGAGCTCGTTAGGTAGATCTCTGCTATGAGGAGATTAGGCGAATTTCGAACCTCGGCCCGGTACACAAAATTGTTAACCTCGGCATAATGCCTGGCAGGCGGGGGCCTAATATGCGGTTTAATAATAATAATAATAGGCAAATGAGAAAAGGAATTTCCTCCTTCTTTTCCCTTTATTCTTTGAAAATAATCATTAAAAAACCACATACTTTCAAATAGAATTCAGAACAAGACATTTTATAAGAAAAATAATTGATTATTTAATCCACTTTTATATAAATATTTACGCAAGACTGGAAATTCTACGGCGTTATGTCACGGGAATATAGCTGGGCTCATCAGCTCGTACCTGTCTCAAAAGAGCGTCGTCATTAATTGGGTCGCTGGAACCACATTCCACCGGCTACCGAAGGGTTGTCCCCAGGGATCCTGAATTGAGCCAATCCTCTGGCATACACTATTTATGCCTTTGCTGATGACTTCAGCTTCTTTTTCTTAGGTCACATTCCTCGTCATCTGGAAGAAGTACTTGCCGCAGCCCTATAAGCCTTCTACCAACTTCTGGATACACTACACCTCATATTATCACCGAGAAATTCACAGGAGTTGGTCTTCAGTAAGCCACGCCGTCTAGATCCTGACAGACCATCAGTAATGAGGATTAATGCATTAGCACATATCATGTACAACAACTCAAAATTCTAGGCATAATAACATATTACAACATTAACTGGATCCCACTCATAAGTTACTTACGTAAGATTAAAACTCATTGCCTATCATCACAATTAACTTAAATTAACATCCAAATGCAGGGGAGTAAGTAATAGTCTTTTAAAACATGGTACCTAACAATAAGAGAACGCATTATAAAACACCCGCCATACATCTGGATTGGGGGGGGGCAGAAGACTTACAAAACAGGTAGTCATAAAATGAACTTCAATTTAAGAGAATTGTCTTGCTACAAATTTCATGTGGGTACCAAACAATATCCAATAATGCACTAAGAATACTTACTGGCATTCCATCCATAGCAATAATTTTAAAATGCAAATTTCACAAAGCATCCACCCTAAAACTTCTCCAGAAGCACATTTCCAACACACTCTTTCCTAATACCACAATTGAACACAAAGCCCACGATTGTAAGATCCACCGTACGGAAGAGACGTCGCACCTTCAAGTAAACACAACTTAATAGCTACACCCCTGCCACCTGTCCCTTTTTTGCGTCATGGAAGGAAGTGAGGTGTGCCATGAGTGAACATGCAGGCTTAGAGGTCACAATTACGTCTTCCAGGCATAGCTATAGGTTCGCAAGAGAGCCGAGCTATAGTAAACCATCTTTAGCGATTGCCTGTCTGGACTGCAGGTCACACACGCACCCAGAAAAAACAACCCTCCCGTACTAAAGATCAAATTAAAACTAAAAAAACCTACTGTACAGAATATATCTTGGCCACGAATCACCTCACAAGGATACTTTCGGTAACGAGTGCGCAGACGAACTTGCCAAACAAACCACCAAGCATACAAACATCGTTCACCACCTCCCAATGCCTTAGTCCTTCGTTAAGAGGATCCTGAAATCCAGGATCATTTAGAAGTAGCAGAAGTACTGCAAATTCACTAACAACGGCAGAGAGCATGTCTCTGGCACGCAATTCATCATCGGTACCTCACTGCTTACTGTCGCGAGGGAGATATGTTCTCCAGCAAAGAGGGTGTCATATATTTTGCCAACAAGCACAATCTTTTGTTTAAAGGCAAATTCAGCTCCGGCTGAATAGTTTTTTTTTTCTTTCTTTTTTTTTTCTTTTTAAGACATTAATAAATGGAACCGGGAGGGACATGCATGATCTACAGACGTGTTCTACTCGTCTGAGCAGTTCCTCTCAGGCTATCAACAAAATGTTCAACTGTATATATTATGAGATATCTTCACACTGACAGCCCAATATCCCCGAAAAAAATCGTCTAGACGGGCATAGCCTGGTTAATACGTTATGAAAACAAATCAAATTATGACTCAATTCCTGAAATCAAAAACGCGCAAGATATGCTGTGAATTATACAAAAAACCTGAATTGTTTCCCTACCGTAAAACTAAAACTTTAATATGAATTATTTCTATGTAGTCTGTTACATTGAATAAATAAAAAAATATATACGGTTTTTGAAAAGGTCTTTTATAGGTAGGACAAGACTTCGGTGGCTGTTGGCTATCCCCCTTTTTCTCTTTTTTTTCTTTCTTTAAAGAATTAATTGAAATTTAGCTTTCATCTTTTATTCTTAACATTAAATTTTATATATTTTTTGTTTTCAGATTTTAATTTAAATGATTTATTTGACATTTTTCTAGGTATACAAAATTATTAACCACTGATAGACTTTTAATTTTAATGGCTATCTTTTAATAATCACCCTAATGTTTACATATTTCCTAGTTTGTAAAGTTACAACGCATTCTGTAAACCGATAAAATTGCTTGTATTGTTCCACTAAGTAGCAACTCACCCATTATATTATCGTTTTATATTTCCTACTAGCTGTGATGTGATAATGCCTTTAATATCTCTATTTATTATGTGGAGTAGATGCATGGTAATTTTGACAGATACTACTCCATAGCTGCCAACTTTTACGCTTTTTTACCACCATTAAAATTTTATAGTAAATTTTACCTTATCCAACCGCCGAAATCATGTCATTCAATAAGGCAAAATTTTCTATTACTTTTTAGTGGTAGCAAAAAAGCGTAAAAGTCGGCAGCTATGCTACTCTGATACTGTGTTGACAGTTTGGCTTCCTTTGTATTCAGAAATTCCGAATGAAAAAAAAATTACTTTGACTTTAAGTAATCACGTAATGTCTGTCATTAGATAAAGCAAAAATAACTATTCAAAATTTATGGTGTGAATTCTTAATTTCTGAATAAAAAAGGAAGTTAAACGGGCTAGCCTGCATCTTCGAAGTCAGAGTTAAGTTTCCAGACAGGTATTATGGCTAGTTTCGTATTTTAAACATTTGAATGGAGATTCTTTAAAAAGATAAAAGAATTTTTTTTTTAAGTTTTAGTTTTTTTTTCTTAATTTGATTGTATTATTTTGTCTTTTAATATCAGTAATTTTTTTCCCCGAAAGACTAACGACATTTGAGAGATAGGTGATTAATATTAAAAGTATCGCATGGAAATTTAAATCTATTAATGCGAATTTTAAAAATTAAAAATTACTAGTGAAATTTTCTCGGTAATGTAAAATATGGATGGAGCGTATAACGTTGCTTGAATTGTTTGAATTGCTTGAATTTTCTGCACAGCATTAAAAATATAAAATAGCATTTTTCACTAAAAAATTCAATGACAATAAAAAAGATAAAAACTCTTGATAACTAGTGCCCTTCGAGCAAACATTTTTATTTTCAAAGGTCTAATTAACTTTAGATTTATTATTGTCCCAAATTTCTCATTTATTCTCAGTTATGTTCGCTGGGAGAGATAATACAACGAAAGCTTTATTCTGAGAAAATTATGATTATCATTTTTCATCCATGCTTCTTCCAGTGTATTTTGTATAAGTACTTTTAGCAAATTTTGTTTTTTTACTGGTCTCTTATATATATATTTATAACAATATCTTTATACTCTTATATTTATTTTTTAAAACTTCTTATATTATCAAACTGTTAAACAGTGGATATATGTAAGTAATTTTTTTTTCTTTTTTGTTTTATTTGTATTAAATTATTACAGAAAACAGAAAATTATTATCTAAAAAGAAAATTACATTATCTAGAAGTTTACAAAATTGTTTTATCATAATTATAGCTGTTAAAATTTTTTTAATGTCAGAAAACATGCATGGTGCCATAAAAAACATTTAATAAAATCATTTAGTAATGTGAATTGTAAATGTTCTGTATTATTACTTATTTTATTTTATTTCTTAAGAAACGTTTCTGTTTCAAAGTGTTTTTATTTAAATTATAAAAAAAAAAAAAAAAAAAAAAAAACAGAAGGTTGACAACTATGCATAAATAAATTTTAAACGAAACATTATCTTATCATAATTGAATATACAAGAAATAGTCATTAAGTAACTCACAAATTGATATGATATATTGATAAATTGAGATATTACAAAAAATAATGAATTAAATCTGAAATTACCAAAACTTATGAATTTAAAATTTGTATTATAGGAAAAGTATTTTGTATATACGGAATCTGAATTTGATTTCTTTATAGCTCTTTTTTATTATATAACTAGCTGACCCGCCCGGCATTGCCCGAGACCGTGTAATAAACTCAAATCTTTTAAAAACAAAACTCTGACGAAGGTCTCCGATGGCTCCGACACCGTATACCGGGCACGCTCCGAAAAATCTTTCATTTCCCCCTTCCACCACCATGGGAGCAACTTCTTTCGGAAATAACCTTTGAGACAGGTCAACGTTGCTTACGGTACTGTATAGTAGGCGTGCGACAAAATCGAGCTGGTTTCGAGAAGATGGGAACATTATAAGCCGAGTTATTGAAATAAGGCACAGTTAGAGAAAATAATCATGAGTGAGGTGCCGGGTGAAGGGAATGTTCAAGTGTCCTTCAGAAAATGACTAATTAGGAGGACTACGATGCATCTTTAAAAATCCGTTTGTTTTCATAAGCTAGGAAATTAATTACAAATTTGTCTTAAACTATTATTCGGAAATAATGGTAACCGCTACTTATAAATTTACTTTAAAGTTATAGAAGGTGACTATTAAGTTAATTATAATGTTTGAAATCACTTGCGTTCAAATCGGAAAGATAGTTGCTGATATATGGAAACGGGGGCATAGTTAGGTAAAAAGCCTTGAAGGAGGGGTCGGGTGGAGGGGAAGTTCAAGTGCTGTTCAGCAAATGACTAATTAGGGCAACCACTATGCATCTTTAAAAATTCGTTTGTTTGGTTAAGCTAGGAACTTAATTAGAAATTTGGCTTAAACTATTATTCAGAAATAGTGGTAAACGCTACTCATAAATTTAGTTTAATGTTATAAAGGGTGACTATTAAGTTAATTATAATGTTTGCAATCACTTGCGTTGAAATAGGAAAGATAGTTGCTGATATGTAAAAGGGGAATAGTTAGAGAAAACTTTGAAGGAGGACCCAGGAGGGGGGGGGATGTTCAAGTGACCTTCAGCAAATAACTAATTAGGAGGATCACTATAAAGATTGATTCATTTGGTTAAGCTAGGAACTTAATTTAAAAATTGTCTTAGGCTATTATTCGGAAATACTGGTAATTGCTTTTTAGAAATACACCTTGAAGCAATGAATGCTTATTTTTACAATAATTTAGTAAAAATGGAACTAAATGGGGAAGTTCGGAACATTATTACTGAGATATTACTGAGAAACTGAGATTTAAAATAGCGGTATTCTGTATATAAAACAACAATTAAACGCTACGGGTGAAGCTAAAAATGTTAAAATTGTTAAATGTAATTAGACCCTTATCCCTCGCCATTCCCGCAAATCTATAACAAATAATCTGTTAAATAAAGTTTTCTGTATTAATAGTCTCTATCATAATATATGTCCTGTTTTAAAAAAACCTTAAACCCTGATAATTATAATGAAGAAAAATGTGCCTGGAAATGTCCTAAACAGGTGGCGTTTGTGTAATTTTCCGTGAGTAGATGGCGCTACATTAGTTTGGCTGTATGCAGGTAACTGCAATCCATGTTGGCACAATTTCGTTATAAGTCCTTATCTATGCATCGTTACTCTGATTTATTTAATTTGTTCTGAGAAGATATTCTACACAACCAACCAACCGAAGAAAAAAAGCGTATTTTTTATGAGAGTTCTTTGTGGATATTAATTAATATTTCAGAAAGTAATTAAAATATTAAAATTCTGACGTTCAGGTGCCCCGGGAGAGGGTTTGGACTACCTAAATCTAAATTTCCAGCCTTCTAGGTGGGCTAGATTTTGCTAGCCATCGCCAACAGACACACACACACACACACACACACACACACACACACACACACACACACACACAGAGCGAAACTTTATTTTATTAGTATAGATGCATAAACCTCTACTGAAATTTTTAAATATCTTCTTTTAGGTAGCTTTCAATACAAAAAAAGTATAAAGCTACCTATTGCAGCCATTCGTAGGAAAGCAATTCTGAAACATTTCGATATATTTTCACCGATCCTCACCCCCAGACCCCAAAACCACCCTCCGTTCAAATGTTGATTTATATATATATATATATATATATATATATATATATATATCTGATCTATGTCATACGATAACGCCCGTATTTATAAATCGATTTCGATGAAACTAATTGTGTATATTAAGGTCACTAATGTCTCGACAGAGTTCGTTGGCGAGTTTGGTCCGCCATCTTGTTTCAAGATGGCGGCCGCTGGAAGATTTAAAACTAAAATAAATACATAAAAAAGTTAAAAATTCAAATTTATTTTATACTTACGTGTTAGGCCTTGATACAAGGATTCCGGAGCATTTTTTATTTTACCTCTATCTTAAAAAATGGCTGAGATAGAACAGTTTGAAATTCTAGGGTGGCTGACATTTTGAAACAAGACCGCACATTACAAAAAACGAATGATTAATTTATGAGTTTTAGTGAACGCGATTTCTTGGAAATTATTTTCTTTCATTGTTGTAATCATTTTCCCAATCATACGCATAAAACTATATATTCCTATCCGTTAGCGCCCAATTGTCTCCAAACTTGGCGACAATTGGCGAAATATCGCCAAATTTGGCGACCAAAATAAGTCTTTATAAATGAAGGCAACTTGGCTATAGCTCAATAATTTGGCGAATTTCTTAATCAAATTCAGTATTAACGAATCTTTTGTAAACGGTTTCTATGCATTTTAGCTTGCTGTTTTCGAGTAACATTAGCTAAAATTTTAAAACGAAGATATAGGAAAGCTACCTTTTCCTCCCGGTACAGGCCGAAAGGACTTTTTTCATATTGAATTAAATCTTCATAATTTGTATTTTATACACATTATGTATCGCTAACATTGTAAATTAATACATTGATTTAATGTAATAGCATATTTTCCAAAAAAATACAATAACTAAATTATTATATCTAAGAATATGTAAAAATATATATGTATATTGTATTATTTCCTGATTAATACGTTTTTACTATATTATTTGACTTGAAATATTAATAATGCTGTTGATCAAAAAGTATGAATTTTCGTATATGAGTAACTTTGGTATAAAATATATTCTTGAAGAAATGAGCTTATGAATATATAGCAGGAGAAAAGCAAATAAAAAAGATTTATGATAATCGTAAGTCACCAGAACACTTTTAATACTGAATTAGAAATGATTTCATATAGAGTAAAAGTTTCTATACTTACTGAAGTAGAACTCGTAAAGAATAGAGCATTTCCAAATGTTCATCTAGTTATTTTTATACTTTTCATATGTTGATAGTTTCAAATTTTAATGTTGTTTTCATGTAGGTCAACTTTTTTTTAACACGAAATTTCATATAGCATATGTATCTGGAATGTTTGAAAACTGATGATATATTAATTTTTGGGAACGATTCAAAATTTGAAATTTGATGACAATAAAAATCCATTTCTTTTGTTTTTATTAAATTAAATTACAGTAATAGAAGCAATTAATTATAGAAATATATGTTAGATTGGATTGATGCTATTTCTTACAGAGTTTCTGAAAAAAAAGTTAAATTTATACGTAACTAGCTTACGAATTACGATGATGGCTGTAATATCAGGGTGAGATTTCTCCGACTTTTTGCATATCAGTATAATCTTAGAGATTTTTTTTTTAATTTAATCTGAATATGCTGCAATTTAACAGAAAAACATTTTCTCTAAGATTATACTGGTATGCAAAAAGTCGGAGAAATCTCCTGCCTGGTGATATGCATGGGAAATATGTAGGTTTATATATTTAAAAAAAATTAGATTTAAATTGCGTTGGCTCTGAATTTTATATATCAAGTGCAAACCAGCATAAACTTTATATTCTATATCAATCATAAAACTAACTGTTTCTTTACTGTAGTACAATAATTATACAAATTGTATCTTTTCTTTCTACTTAAAAAGTCTGAGAAATCTCATGCCTGTAATATGCATGGAAAATATATACGTTTATATATTAAAAAAAAAGATTTAAACTACGTTGCCTCTGTATTTTATATATCATGAGCAAACCAGCCTAAACTTGATATTTAACATCAATCATAAAACCAGGACTCGGAGCGGTCTCTATTAAAAGCAAAGCCATTAAATAATAAGCCCAATCAAATAGTGTTAAATTTGTTAGCGACACACTAGCGCCAAACCTCTGCTGCGGAAGGAGGACAAAACAGAAGTGGGTCGCAGAGAAACGATACGATTTATTTATATCGATATTTTATACGATTTTTATCGATGTTTTGTTTTTGCACTTCCTTTAAAAGCTTGCTAATTATTGGGATCTTTTACATTAAAGCTAAAACTATAATGAAAAAAAAATTGGTGGACATTTACTGGATTAATATTTCTATATAAATATAGTGGTGGCGAAGAAGTTTATTTATTTATTAAAAGTTAAATAAAAAGTGATGGAAATTTACATCACTATGCAATTAACCCTTTCCGGCACAGACAAATTATGTTCGTAAAATGTGAAATTACTGACTGACACCGGAATTTACAAACGACTTTCTTAGAAAATATGAACTCCTTATTTTAAGCTTTAATTTTAGAAGCAAAATTTTATTAAAATATTCTTGGTGCCGAATGCAGCACTCCCAACCGCTAGATGGCGCTATTTTCAACTTGCGAAAAGTTTCCCATTTATCTGACTGGGCTTATTATTTAATAGCTTTGATTAAAAGAGACTAAATAAAAGTTTTTTCCACCACTGTTTTCTCACGAAAATGCTCTGTTTAGATTTCTATCGCATGTGTCTTAGAAACCCACTTCCTGAAGACTGTTTTTTTTTTTTTTTTGCAACTGCTGTAGAAATCTACCGCCAAACTAATTTTTAAAAATTACCGGTGGTCCGCTCCTAGTTTCTTTACTTTAGTACAATAATTATACAGATTTTATCTTTTCTGTTTACCAATGGGATGCTTTTTTTACATGCTTTTATTTAACTTCGCTTGTCTGTCCATTTAGATTTCTATTGCATGTGTCTTAGAAACCCACTTCCAGAAGAGTGTTTTTTTGCAACTGCTGTAGAAATCTACCGCCAAACTAATTTTTAAAAATTACCGGTGGTCCGCTCCTAGTTTCTTTACTTTAGTACAATAATTATACAGATTTTATCTTTTCTGTTTACCAATGGGATACTTTTTTACATGCTTTTATTTAACTTCGCTTGTCTGTCCATTTAGATTTCTATTGCATGCGTCTTAGAAACCCACTTCCTGAAGAGTATTTTTTTGCAACTGCTGTGGAAATCTACCGCCAAACTAATTTTTAAAAATTACCGGTGGTCCGCTCCTAGTTTCTTTACTTTAGTACAATAATTATACAGATTTTATCTTTTCTGTTTACCAATGGGATACTTTTTTACATGCTTTTATTTAACTTTGCTTGTCTGTCCATTTAGATTTCTATTGCATACGTCTTAGAAACCCACTTCCTGAAGAGTATTTTTTTGCAACTGCTGTAGAAATCTACCGCCAAACTAATTTTTAAAAATTACCGGTGGTCCGCTCCTAGTTTCTTTACTTTAGTACAATAATTATACAGATTTTATCTTTTCTGTTTACCAATGGGATACTTTTTTACATGCTTTTATTTAACTTCGCTTGTCTGCTCATTTAGATTTCTATTGCATGCGTCTTAGAAACCCACTTCCTGAAGAGTATTTTTTTGCAACTGCTGTAGAAATCTACCGCCAAACTAATTTTTAAAAATTACCGGTGGTCCGCTCCTAGTTTCTTTACTTTAGTACAATAATTATACAGATTTTATCTTTTCTGTTTACCAATGGGATACTTTTTTACATGCTTTTATTTAACTTCGCTTGTCTGTCCATTCGGTCCAAATGTTGCAATCCAATTTTAACAAACTTCCTACAATTGACTTAATTTTTGGTAATGTAGCGTAGCGTAAATGTCATTGTTTGCATCAGAAATAAGCATATGTTCCTTGATTGAATAGTGGCATGGTTGGTAAATGCGTCATTTTTCAGTTATACGCAAAGTGTGAGAGGATGCGAGTTAGATCCTTAGCAAGACGTTGATCGATTGTTTTCAAACCAGGAAGCTGAATTAAAAATTGTATATCCATTTTATTTATTTTTTTTTTATCAAACTGATAAAAGAATCCTTCGCAATTTAATTTATTTCTGTTAAAAAAGTATTTATTATAAACAATTGTCCTCCAACATTTTTTTTTTCTTTTTCAGTACATTATAATAAATGTTTTTCTTTAAAACATTTTCTTACTTACAATTTATTCTATGCTGATGACATTTTAACGTAATTATCTGAAATACGGTGGTTAATTAGAATTGATGACATAGAAGCTCTAATAATTTTTTACCTGAAGTGATGATTTAATTAAAATACATGCTGATACCTAAACATTGAGCAGACCAAATTTCAGGCAAAACATTTAGCTGATATATGTGATACATTCGTACTTATTTTTGGGTTAATCCTTTCAGGGGCAAGCAATTGTGTTCTTGTAACGGTGAATTCCCATCGGAATTTACTAAAGAATTTAGTTTAAAATAAGGAAAAGCGATTTTTCAACCTTTTTCTCATCAAAGATAAAAAAGTAAAATTTAATTAAAAGTTTCTGGTTTGAATCGGATTAAAATTAGGTGGTATATAATATATACCACCGCCCCTCAAAGGGTTAAAGTTTGCAAAAATGCATTTTAAATAAATTTAAGTTTTCCAATAAAATTCTATAGTCTCCATAAATCTGATCATACTTTAGATACACTGAAAGATCTGAATGTATTTTTTTGTACTACTAATAAGTGTAATAAAAATTTCAAAATTTTATTTTCCAGAAAATTCCAAATTAATTACATCAAAACTCAATCCAAAATCATCATTTTTAAGTTGGAAGATTTTTAAGTAGTTGTTTGAAATACGGTGATTAAGCAGAATTAAGGTCATAATAATTATTTATAAATATTTATCTAAATTGTTGAATTAATTAAAATGTGTTATACTTGCAGCCATTGCAGAGATTTAAAGATAACACGCAATTTGATTACGAACTTGATGATAGAGTAAAAAAAGTAGTTAGTAAAAGTCGGATTTTGTCCTTATTTTTAGTTTATCGTGTCAAAAAAAAATGAAACTGTTGAGGTGTTAAACAGTTTTTTGAGTTAATTTTCATGTTTCGTCTATTGTAATTAAACTGCATTATTTTCCCCAGCACTATGATTTTTTTCCCTTTAAGGCACGTTTGTGTTACAGACAGGTTCCGTTTTCAGTCGTTTTACAATACTTTTAAAAACTTTTCGGTGAATATGAATGAAAAAGGAAATAAAATAAATACTGTGAAAACGGAATATACGTATAACGAATCTTAAACGGAAAAATTTCGTAATCTCGATGAAAAACAATACAACACCATTTTAATAGTAAACCTGCAAAAGACGGAAATTTTTCTGCTGGCTTCAAAATTCTATTTTAGCAGGTTTTTATTTTTCTTTGGGGCAAGAGAGCGTTAGGTTTATAGGGCGCCGACTGAAATTCTGCACACAAGCGCCAGATACTACTGGCCCGCGCCTGACAATTTTGTATTTAATTAATGTAAAGATATATACAATATAAAGATACATACAATATTATACAATATAAAGATACATACAATAATAATCAGATGTGCTGCCCAATTCGCTTATGGCTGGGAGAGCGAAATTGTAAATTGCTCGTAGATCTTGATGTAAGATTTCGATATTGTTATACAAATTATATTAGAAAAGCTTTAGTTAGTAAGCATTCACACAGTATTTACCACTTAAAAATATATATAAAGTTTCTACCAAACGCAAAGTATAATATATTTGCATAACATGAATATTCAGATAGAAATAGCTTTTTACAAAATTGCTAAGATAATGTATGAGTCAATAACATTCATTTGTACATAGAGCAGCAAGAGATTTTAAAGACAAAGGAAATTAATTATAGTGATATTCATAAGCAACTACAATTGTACTACATCGAACAATAATATCAATATTTGTTAATTTTGATGAATATTTATATTAATGTTTGATGTAGTACAAGTGTAGTTGCTTATGCATATCACTATAATTAATTTCATTTGTCTTTAAAATATCTTGCTGCTACAGAACTATGTGCAAATGAATGGTTATATATATCAACTCATACACATCTTAGCAATTTTGTAAAAAGCTATTTGTCTTTGAATATTCATGTTATGAAAATATGTTATAGTTTGCGATAGGTAGAAACATTAGTATATATATATATACAGGGTGTTCCGTTAAAGGGGTCCAATATTAATAGGGGTAATAGAGGAGATCACACGGAGCATAAATCAGTATATAATGCCTGGCCGGATCTCAATAATTTTCAAGTTACAGCAAATAGAATGAAAATTCGGAAAATTGTAAAAGAACCCTCATTGCTAAACTATCGATAACGCTACATAAAAACGAAGCACATATTTAGAAAGAGCAGAAAAAAACCTACAAAATGACATCAATTGTATTAAAATAGCAATATTTATTGACGAGTTACAAGCCCTGAAACAGTGAAAAAAGTACGAAATCCAATATACATCAAAATAGTTAATCGTTAATTCCAAAAAGACAACTCTAGCTACAACAAGGAAAATGTAGTAAAATTTGGTCCATTCCGAAAACTTTCGAAAAAGCTTACAATGAACCATATCGGTTTAATTGTGTGAGAGAAATTAATCAGTTTCTTAGTTACAACTCCGCTTTCTTTGACACTAGCAAAGGTTAAACTCCGCCCATCACAATTGGAAACACCGCCTTTTTAATTACTCTCAACTATACATTTTCGATCATGCTTCTTCTGAGATGCAACATTTTTAATTATTCAAGAGTTGAATGAACCAAAATAACTTTACAATAATAGTCTACATTTTAAAGTGGTCTTTTATTGATATAAAGCTTAAGTTAAATTCCTTAAAATTAAACTGGTGGTGAAAATTCGGAAATAATTAAAAATATTGCGATTTGTAACTATGCAAGAAGTTTCAGTACATGTTTTACATGGACAATTATTGTATGTATATGTGCATCATAATTTATGATAGGAAATAATAATAACAAATAGCATAATAATTTTATTAATTATAAATTTAAAAAAGACACTAAATTTTAAATTAATTCATACAAACTTTGTAATTTACAATTTGAGTACACCACAGTCTGTGACTTACAAAATACTGTGCCAAAAAGTGTTGAAAATAAAAGAAAAATGACAAATAAAGAATTACATTCCACGTACTTTATGACATATGTGAAGCATAGTCTTCTGGCCTGCGCTGCACAGTTCAATGTCGGAAGGCAGACGAACGGACATTATTATAATAGGTGTTCGAAGTTGCGCCCATTAACAGAATCGCACAGCCGACAGCGACGTCGTAAAGATTGGCGAACACGCCGAAAAACTCCGACGGAGTTGGGAATGTCTCCTGCAGCGACAACGATTCGCGCTAGTAAATCCTCCGGTGTATCCACAGGCGTTTCATACACCAGCGATTTAAGGTGTCCCCAAACAAAAAAGTCTAACGGATTGAGGTCTGGAGAGCGTGCAGGCCAAGCAACAGGTCCATTGCGTCCAATCCATTTCCCAGGATATGTTGAATTGAGGTGATTGCGAACACCTATGAAAAAATGTGCCGGTGCGCCATCGTGCATAAACCACATATTGTGGCGCAATGTTGCTGGCACATTTTGCAGTAACTGCGGTAAGATATCCCGTAGGAAAACCAAGTACGTACTGCCATTGAGTACATCTGGGAGTAAATATGGTCCTATGAGATAATCGCCGAGGACACCTGCCCATATGTTCACACTGAACTTTTGTTGTGCGTTCGACGGGAAAACAGTGTGCGGATTTGTATATGACCATGTGTGCATATTGTGCGTGTTTACCACGCCCTCTCTCGTAAATGTTGCTTCATCAGTAAATAAAATATTTTCCAGAAATTGTGGATTATTTTCTGTTACATTAAGCAACCAGCGTACGAATTCTGTCCGCTGAGCACAATCTGTTACTGATAACAGTTGTACCCGCTGCACATGAAAGGGGTGCATGTTTTCTGCACGCAGAACACGCCACACACTTTGGTGAGAAACACCGACTTCAGACGCAGCAGCTCGTGTACTCGTGGAGGGGTTATCTTTAAAAATATTCAGTACATCTTCTTCCATTGCAGGTGTTCGTACATGTCGAGGTTTCCCTGCATCAATGCTTGCTGTATTAAACGATCCAGTCTCCCGTAATCGTCTATCGATTTTTATGAAGAGTTTCGAACTTGGGCAACGTCTCCTTGGAAATTGCTCACGGTACATGCGCTGTGCTAGACATGCATTTCCATGAGCTTGCCCGTACATCAGATGCATGTCCGCATATTCTTCGTTAGAGTATTCCGGCATAATTATTATACATCAACTTACTACAATCCCACTTACAACAGCCTCCCTTTAACATAACGCCCACTGATGACTGCTGTTTTATTACACTTTTCTTCCTATACACATAGAAAATTTGCATAAAAAGTACTTATTCTTCATCATCCTGAAAGTTCATGGAGGAAACGCAGCAGTCACGGAGTTTGCTTTAAGACAAGGCGAGAGCTGCACAATATGTCATTCACTTGACCAGACTGAATAATGAAAGGGTATTGATAGAGGTTGATCAGAAATGTATAATTGAAAGATATTAAAACGGGGTGTTTACAATCGTCATGGGTGGAGTTTCGCTCTTTCCGAGCGTGCAACAGTACAGAGTTGTAACTAGGGAACTGCTTGATTTCTCCCATACAATTAAACTGATATGGTTTATTGTCAGCTTCTTCGAAAGCTTTCGGAATGGACCTAATTTTATAACATTTTCCTTGATGTAGGTAGAGTTGCATTTTTGGAATTAAAGATTAACTATTTTGCTAAATATTTGATTTTGTATTTTTTCACTGTTTCAGAGCTTGTAACTCGCCATTAATTCTCAATACTCTAAAACAACTTATGTCATTTCGTAGGATTTTTTCTGCTCTTTCTAAATATGTGCTTCGTTTTTATGTAGCATTATCGATAGTTTAGCAATGAGGGTTTTTTTACAAATTTCCGATTTTTCATTCTATTTGCTGTAACTTGAAAATTATTGAGATCCGGCCAGGCATTATATACTGATTTATGCTCCGTGTGATCTCCTCTATTACCCCTATTAATATTGGACCCCTTTAACGGAACACCCTGTATATATATATATATATATATATATATTTAATTTGTAAATACTGTGTAAATGCTTATTAACTACAGCTTTTCTAATATAATTTGTATCAGAATATCGAAATCTTACATCAAGATCTATGTGCAACTTACAATTTCGCTCACCCAGTCATAGGCGAATTGAGCAGCGCATGTGATTATTATTGTATGTATCTTTATATTGTATAATATTGTATACATCCTTACATTCAATTTAATTTTTTCATCGGAACGGAGACCAACCATTTACCTATCAGACTCTCTCGGTAGCCAGGCGAGGTCGGATTGGGGGGGTCTTCCTTTCCCCGTTACTTCTTGGGTCCGGTCTTCTGGCTGTGGTCAGCTAAGTGGCAGATTTTTTTTCCCTCTCCTGGATTTTTTGAGCCTATACCTAACCGTTGGCTGTCTACGAGTGGGTGATTTCTGTAAATTTCTATAAGTTTCTGTCTTTACAACCAGCTTTGGTCTACACTATTAACACATTTACATCATTGACGCATATATGTGAACATTTCAGGATTTTTTTTAATTCAAGAAATCCGAATTTATACCAAAAATTCTTAATAGTATTTATTGTTTTATTTAATGGCAGGCGTTCCGTGATTATTTAAATTATAAATTCCTCTTTCGAAATTTCCGGTATAGATTCGAAATGTTTGAATAAAAAAGTAATTTCTGAAATGCACATATATATGCGTTAAATGATGTAAATGTGTTAACTGAGCTTCTTCCTTGATATCATAGGATCCCCGTAAAAACCGGCACATAAACAAAAGATCATATAAAAATATTTTAGAGCTACAAAATTATTTGAAATATAACATATTTTTGTGCCGTACGTATTTAACTAAACAATTACTTCATGCACTTGCTTGAGTGAAATGTTTTAGCTAACCTCCTGTAAAGCTAAGGAAAATTTCTGGGTTAAAACAAATTTGTTTGAAGGTATTAATCAAAGAATTTATCAAAAATTCAATATATTTATTGATATAAATAGATTAATATAATCTACGGGGTTCGCACATGTCTACCATAAATTTTTAATAGTTTTCTTCGATTTTTTTAACTGCGGAAAAATATTGCTAATTCTGTGAATAAACGTGATGGTTACGAATTCTGTGTTTAAAAAATTAAATAGAAACTTTCTTATTTTAAAAAGTGGTGCCAGACTCCTTACACAATATAAGGAGTGTGCGAACCCTAATCTATATTTTTTGAATATGTCTATTCACTCCTTTTCTAACAGTTTTGAAAAGTGCGTCCTGAAATTACTTTTCTTATTTCATTTCTTTTATTTCTTATTGTGGTAATTTTGACGAATAAATAAGTAATCTTTTTAAATACTTACCACTATTTTCAAAGTAAAATATTTTTATATATATTTCTTGCAATTTTTTTCAAACCTTCCCCGAAGGTTATTTTTGTTGTAAATGTTGTATAAACATACCACGAATTTTTTTCAGAACTACTAGATATCAAAAAATGACCAATGGAAGCCCTGATAACACTAAGAAGATAATTCCATTTATCATATCTGATATCCCAATACCGCAAACTAAATATGAATGAAAGAGATATCCTTCCCAAATTTACATGAAAATCATATCAGTATATCTATTTATATATAATCCGTTCAAGCAAACATCGATATTAAATTTATCATAATTGCATAAAATAATCCAAAATATATGGATTAAAATATTATGATAATTTATTTTTTATATTGATGATGGTAACTTCTGATCGATAAAACGTGTTTCTATTCAGGAATTATTCTGCTTTTTTTCAGATGTATGTGTATGCTTTATTCAAAAATCTGACATATTATTAGATTAATAGATTTCAATGTTGTAGAAGAAATGTGACCCAGTTTTTGAAGAAATAGTTTTTCTTTTTCGTTCATAAAAAAGGAAACCAAAGTGGAAAAAAGAAATATGTGCCTTTCATGCGTAAACATAGAATTTCATCCTACACCAGATATAGGAAAACACAAAATAATGATTATGTGTAGGAAAAACATATAAGAAATAAGTTTCTAACACGAAAATGCCGCTTTCAGATAAGGATTTGTGATTAATGTTTTTCCTAGTGCCTGTCATGAACATATTTCAACATGCAAAAAACATTTTTAAAAAATCTGAAAATATCATTTAACAAGTATAGTAGAGAAAAAAAGACAGAATAATTAGACTAATTTTTTATTTATTTAAATTTTTATATCCGACTACTGTCATTCAATGTTACTTGTTTCAACAACGTAAGAAGTACGAAGCACGATTTACTGATATATTCTCACCGGATAAGTAGGAAAACAATTTAAAATTACATTATATAGCGCTCCCACTGGACCGTTTTTTGAATACCAGTATTTCTGAAGAGAAAGTTTCGTGATAGAACTGTTACAAAATATGCAACAAAAGTAGCCTTATGGGTAGGTTTTTACAAAATTGGCAAGAGAAAATGGACAAGCAAACTTATGTGTTAAATTTATTATGAATGATGCCAAAGAATGTGGATTAAAATAATATGGTAATTTATTTTTTATATTAATGACGGTAACTTCCGGTCGATAAAAAGTCTTTCTTTCATGAATTATCCTGTTTTTAAAATAAAATGTTTATTCAAAATGCTGGTTAGTTTATATATATATATATATATATATATATATATATATATATATATATATATATATATATATATATGCTTTAATGACTATATCAAATAATACTAGATTAATAGATTTCAATATTATAAAAGAAATGTGACCCAATTTTGAAGGAATAGTTTTTCTATTTCTTTCACACAAAAAAAAAAAAAAAAAAAAAAAAGTGAAGAAAAGAAATATGTACCTTTCATGCGTAAACATAAAGTTTCATCCTACGCCAAATGTAGGAAAAAACAAAATAATGATTATGTGTAGGAAAAACATATAAGAAATAAGTTTCTAACATGAAAATGCCGCTTTCAGATAAGGATTTGTGATTAATGTTTTTCCTAGTGCTTGTCATGAACATATTTCAACATGGAAAGAACATTTTAAAAAATCTAAAAATCTCATTTAAGAAGTATATTAGAGGAAAAAAGACAGATAATCAAATTATACATGTAAATGCTTAAAATGATAAGAACAAGACAAAAAGGCTTATAAAAACCTTTTAACTCGGGAGAAGTCGCCCATACCCAGATAGAGAATGGTTTTTACATTGTCACCAATAAATACAATTAATAATCGTAACCTTATTCAGTCTTAGACAATTGTTACAAATTCTATGATAATGTAAATTGTAGATTACTTTTCAAGAAATAGTGGTGACAATTGTAAAAACCATACGCACCCTGGCCCAAAAACACGGCTTATGGACCCTGATCCTTTAAGAGATCGAGAAAAAGCATGTTTCATTTATGATTAAAAATAAAATAAAGTCAATACTATGTGTAATATTTCGAAGAAAAATAATTCTCGGCAAAAATGTTCTCCTATTTCATATTTAAAAAATTCAGAAACTTTAAATTTTAAATGTAGATAAACTTCGGGTATTATGGAATACTATTTACATTTGGGGCAATACAACATATTGATTATGATTGATACCCTATTGTGTTTAAGGGGGTCCGAACACATTTAAAATAATTTTTTATTTATTTAGTTAAAATTCTGAATTTTTTTTTGTGATGGTTAGCTATATCATTTGTAAACAAAATCACATGATAAAACTTCTCATAACTTTAAAAAATAATTATTTAAAATTTATTAAAAAAGTGGGGTAAATTAAAATCTTTATAACTCGAAATATTATTTGTAGAATTTCATTTTTTTTTTCATTTAAATAAACAGAAATATATACATTTTAATTTTGATTCAGCATTTAAAAAAATATTAATAAAAAAATATTTAAAGTAAAAACTTTTTTTAAAATGATGCAACTTTTTTTTAAAAATCATATTTTGAATTTTTTTTTCAAATTTGCTGAATCAAAAATTAAAGTAAAATAACTGAAAAATGCATGTTCCAAGTTTGAATCATTTATCTTTAACTGTTTTTGACTTATAACGATTTAAAGACGAGAATGCGTGAAAGAACCCATCATGCAGAAAAACGCAAAAACGTTTCCATGACAACCACTACTTGAAAGCTAGATTTTTTTAAAATTAATATACACTGTTCTATTTAAGATAGAAACATGATTTAAACGTCATTTTAAGCGGATAAAAACAGAGAATTTTTTAATACAGTAAAATATTTTTCCAAAAATTGGAGATTTTTGTGTCACGGACCCCCTTAAAACACGAAAACCGAATACAATTACAATCTTCAACTATATGCGACTGTTTGTTATAGACAAAAATTATTTTACGAAATTTCATCACTTGTAAACAAATAATAATAATAATAAACGTATTTTAAGGGTATTGTGAGATAGTCGGGGAATCTCGAATTGGGAGTTAAATATGAGGAAAACGAACAAGATTTGGCAAAAAACAGATTTAATGGTATCAAGAGAGCATGATCAAAACATAGTGTCTAGCTAAACAGCCAATATATTCCAGTTCACACTTTAGACTTGCACAAATCTGACGGAGAAACCTTTTAATCATGACTAATCTCCACGTGTTGTGGACGATAAGGAAACACGCATCGAACATTACTCAGTGACTAACAAGTATCTTTATAAACATTGCAGCGAAAAAATACTGACTGTTACATAGCTGCCAACTTTTACGCTTTTTTGCTACCACTAAAAAATAACAGAAATTTATGTCTTATTGATTTACATGATTTCGGCGAGTTAGTAAATTTAAATTTACCATAAAATTTTTGTGGTAGGATAAAAGCGTAAAAGTTGGCATCTATGCTGTTAAAATAAGAATCCAATTAACTCTTGCATCTCGAATGAAAACTGCAGATGTGAACTAAATTGAATGTGTCCAGATGGACTTATGTTGAAACTAACAACTCAGAAAAAGTGCAGATTGCCCTTTCAACCTTCAACTGTTTTCGCGCGTGTGTGCACTTCATATAAACTTCCTTCAGTATGTAAAATGTAACGCTTCTGTAAAGTCGTTCGTGTGAATGTGCCAATGTATCTTAATTTTAATGTCAAAGTAGAGCACCCTCATGTAGCCTCTACGCTTATTATAATCAAGAAGAATATATAGTGTTCAAATCCATATGGATCTTCGCTTATTACATGAATCAATGTTTTACTACTAATATAAATTCATTTATCTTCCAAATAGTGCTTCGACAGCGAAGCGTTAATGATAAATCAAAAGTCGCTCATGATTAATATGATAGCGAATAGCGACTATAAATATCACACTGTGGATTATTCCTCGCGCGATGGAGAATTCCAGGTAAGCTGAATGAACTTTTTATTATTATCAAAGCTGAAAGTTAAAGTATCAAAAGTGATCTAACAATTTATAAGTAAAGAAAAATTATAGTGCAAACCGAAGGTTCTAACAAAATCAAAAATATAATGATCTGCCTTTGCGCCTTCATAATCATGGAGTATTATGAGATATTGATATTCTATATAACCCGACACCACCGGTTTGGGCAAGAAATACAGTAAAACCTCCATAACGGACACTCCCGAATAGCGGACAACTCTATTTAACGGACACTTTTTCAATCTCCAACACAAATACTGTTTGCATAGTTTTACCTCTGAAAAGCGGGCACCTCCAAATAACGGACAAATTTAGCGTTCTCGCAGTGTCCGTTATTCGGAGGTTTTACTGTATTCTATGTTTGTTGGTATGAATCGCTAGCTAAAAAACAAGTATTACGTCACAATTTAAAGTAGATGGATTTAACTTTGTGCCGTTATAAAAAATTAAGCCGAAATTAAGCATAATGTACATCGAAATACAAACAGTTTATGACGTAATATTAAAAAATAAATTAACAACGTAAAATTTTATAACACGTACGTGCCATTTTATATATTTTTATTTGTGCTATTTTACGTTGTTCATTTATTTTTTAACATTACGTCATAAACTGTTTGTATTTCGATGTACATTATGCTTAATTTCATTGTAAAAATATTAAATCTAATAACGAATAAAAAAAAATTAAAAATTATCCCTTGAAACTTTTAAAAGACAAAAAACAAATATTTATTCACAAAACGCGCCCTATCGCCGACCGACGAACTGTGCGTTCTGGGGACGGAGGTGGGGGGGGGGGGTTGGTAATTTGTTGCGCCCGATTATCTGCATTAGGGATATAGGCCGGCGGGGGGGGATTCCCTCCGTGGGGGTCTTTCTAAGGGATCCTAACCCGTATTTACAGCAAGGTTCGAAGAAAACCACGGAAAATTCCGAACGGGGAAAGGGGGAGGCATTCTAAAAGCGTTCTTAAGTAGTTTGTGATATTGCCGCTTGGTGGCAGTCATTTACAAAACATAAACCTTGATCGTAAATAAATGCAATATTAATTAAATACGATTTAAAGAAATTATTATATGAAAGTTTTATTTAGTAAATAGTTTTATCTACAGCATATTGAAATAATAAAGAAGAATGTTTTAAACTCAATTTACTTACAAATATTTAATATTAATTTTGAAGAAATATACATTTTAATTTTTTCCCCTGAATTCACGAAACAATTAAAAAGATCTAAGTGCTCAATTTAAATATTGTTCACAAATGTAGAGTTTAGCTAGTTTTTCAATTATCCCAGAATGTTGAGTTATAAATTTTATAAGAACTTTTGGAAAAAAAAAATGTTTTTGTTTGGGAAAATTTAAAGGTGCTGGATAGAACCTAAAATATTGGTATATCCAGCATAACATATTTCCGTTCCCACGATAAACTAATCGAAACAACGGCAGCAATATGGTGGCCTTGTTTACGCATGGTAAAACACAGACAGGTGCCGGATTTGACATTGCAGCAATTGTGTGGACAAGGAACAATTTATGATGGACAATTTTGAGGGTCATAAAATTTGCAAAGATAAACATCGAACCGGCGATCCCTGGAAACGAGGAGAAGGGTAGTTACGTATGAGCTTCTGAGATGCGGAATATGGCTGGATCGAATGGGAAGCGTTGCGGTGATCAGATGTACGCGGCGACCAGTGAAAAAGCTTCAGGAGAGCATGGAAGTCGGCACCTATCAACACCATTGGATCCAGAGCCACAAAGGAGGAGGTGAAGACTTTTACGCCCCTCTGGGGGGGGGGTAAAAAAATATCTCAGAACAAAAATTTTGTTATAACTAAAATCACTTCTATCAATAACTTTAAGAGGAGAACATCTTTTTTTAGTAACATTGCTGCTACAATGAAAGTTGTCTTTTTCTCTATAGGCTGCACTATGTAAACAGCCTACCGTTATAATTCATTTAATCATAGTTAGTTTAAATTGTTCCCTGGATACAAGAATTCACATGTGATGCACGCTACAGATATCTGCCGTGCTCTTAGGAGAACCAGGTACCTTTCATTATCTACCCAGTCACAGTAAAAAATTTTCTATATCAAGTGATTAAAGCTTAAGAGATAGTGTTTCTCTTACCATCCCAGGATCGAGGATGCTTGAAAACTTAAATTCTTATCATAAACTTATTAGATTACAATGTTATAAAATGTGGTATCATACTTAAATTTAAATAATGAAAATAATAACTTAATAACTTATTAAAACTAATAAATTTACTGCATTGTCATACAGATCTCGTAATTATAATGTATATTCCTTTTTATAATTATTTTACTCTTTATTTTATATTTTATATATGTCTTCTGTAAATAAAACCTTTTTATTTTACTCTTAATTTAGACTTTAGTCTTTATTCTTATTTATGGTGCGATGTTTATCTAGATTAACATATGTCTACTTAAAATTACTACTTTAAGCAGGAATTTACAGCGGGCTTGATGGCCAACCATAAGGATAAGATACTTCGAAATGACACAACGCGGTACAACCTTTTAATTTAATACAAAAAAATCTATCCCAGGTTGCACGATCACCCTTGCCATCAAATTGCCGCTAATATAGTTGGTGTGTTTCTGTCAGGAGGAGAGAATAATTATAGGTTCTAGTAACGCCCTGTAAATTTTATATTTTAAATTTTAAATCTCTCCAACAAAAGGAAATAATACATTGATTTATATTTATTACTCATTTCAATAAATTACATAATAAAAGTTTTATATGAAATTTCAATATAGGAAATGAAATTTAAATTAATTAAATCATTCCAGTAAATGGTACTTTTATTATAAAAAGAATACAAACTTAATTAAAATTAATAGTACGTTTCTATTTAAATGAACATTCCTTTCATCAGATATACTTATAAGTTATTTCCCTTTTAATTTAATTATCCTTTTTATTTAAAAAGCATTTGCAAAATAAATTATTTTATAATTCTTAGACTGGTGACATTTAACAAATGTAAAGAAATTTAAGATATCTTAGCGTTTCTCCATTGATTTTATTTTTATTTAAATACATTAAACAGCTCCAATATCTTACATTTTCATTTTGTATAAGAAGATAAAATCGTAATTAAATGCGATATTAATTAAATACGATTTAAAGGAATATCACATAAAAGTTTCATCTAGTAACTAGTTATATCTGCAGTAAATTGAGATAATACAGTAGAATGTTTTAAAATCAATTTACTTACAAATATTTAATATTAAACAAATATACATTTAATTTTTTCCTGAATTCACAAGACAATTGAAAATAACTAAATGCGTAATTTGAGTACTGTGCATTTAATGCGCAATTTAAGTACTGTATTTAGTTGTTTTTCTAATTATCCCAGAAATTTGAGCAATAAATTGTATAAGAACTTTTGGAAAGATGAAACATTTTTCGCCAAAAAATATTTTTGTTTGGGACAATTGAAATGTAAATGAAACTGCATTCAATATGTTAAAATTACTTTCTACGTTACTTAAAAGTATTATTATTGTCTCGTATAGAACACAATATTCTTTAAAATAATAATTAGGTTTTTTGAAATATGGAATGAATTGCATGGAAGTTAGATATTCATTTTACATCAATAGGAATAATAATAAATATAGCTAAGATCTGCCTTAGAGTGTTTAAATTTAGGAATAGAAAGTTTAGTTTAATTATCCACTAAGAAATCTAAAAAGATATTGATATAATTATGGCATAAATATTATAAAATAGACAGATGAAATTCATAGGTGTCAATTGCTACGATTCTTTGCCACCGCTAAATCTATATAAAAGTCTTCGACGTATTTAATTGCAGGTATCTACAATTAAATAAGGAAATAATTCCGTTTAAGATAGATCTTATCATGTATTGCCTTTATTTTGCTGGGATAATAAAAAAAAATGTCCATTTAAATGGTCTATTTAAAGTAAAATTCCTTTATAGATATATTCAGTTTTGTCTGTATTTTCATTCTTTAAAAGGAAAAACACGCGGGTTTGTACGCATGGGTATAAAAATGTATAAATATTTGTGTTATCCATTAATGAATTCACACATTTTCACGCGGGAAGGAATTTTGGGGCTCCGTATGCTGGGGAGCTGCCATTTTCAACAATTACCAAACACAAAATTTCAAATCTTCATGGGTAATTTTGATCATCCACGTGTGATTCACACTCACTCCCTTCTGACCATCCCGTGAATTCATCGCTAGTTGGTGAGAATTTTTAAGGATTTTCAAAAATTTTCGATCTATTTTAAATGTTTTAGGAAAAAAATCTTCATTATTTAATAATATTTACAATGTTTTGAAATAATTTAACAGCATTATAATGATTTATTAGAACTTTTTATATCATTTTTTAAATCATTTTTATTTCTTCATAAAGCTTTATATAACTAAATTTTAAAGTTGAAGAGTAAAATTGTTTTGTCTAAATTTTTTTAAACAATTTTATCATATAATATGTGAGGGATACCAATTAATCAGGTATGTCGTATAATCGAATGCCGGATAATAAAAAATCTACTATATTATCCTTTCTGTCTTTATGAAATTTAGTACCGGATTTGGAAATTATTGCGAAACTAGAATAAAAAATTCGCCCATTTCTGCTAAAATTACCTACAAAGCAATCTGTTTAAGATCGTAATTATCTCTCTATGAAGTTAGGAAATAACTGACATTTTCATCTCTTGCATTATATCTGAGAAAACACAAAAACATATTGAAAATGTAAGTTAGAAAAAAAAACTAAAAATGATAAAATGTATTTTTTCCTCTAGAAATTTATATTCCTGTATTTTCGTAAAATGTTTTATTTTTTTCACTTTTAAAATAGCCCAATCCCTTCAATAAATCTAGATTTGAGAAGTAATTTAACTGGAAAATATGTGAATGAAGATAGATAAGTTTATAGAAAACGATAATTAGAAATTGATAAGTTAACGCTTTTGGCTATATTAGTAGCATAAGTAAGTTTAAAGAATACGGACGAAATTATTTTGGTAAGTTTCACTTACCAAAGTAAAAGATACATAGCGGAAAAGCCTCTATCTCTGTAGATTTTTACGTCCGGCAAAGCAAAAGCAAATCTTGTAAACCTAGCAATATGGTGTAGGGCTCGGCACTCCAATGAGCGTCCGGTAACCCGTATTTCCTGGGAGATATGGACGTGTGAACCCCGAATCACACGGCTTAACCCTTTAGTCCTTCGGTTTTGCTGTCGTCCACTGTGTTTGGGCGGTGAAGAGGAATGACGCGAATTGGGCAGTGTTATTCCTTCGCCAGAAACTTCATGTCATGGATGTACCACACTGGCCCGCGTCAGTCTCGTGTAACACATTGTGCATAAGGGATCTCCAGAGCTTAACCCTTTCCGGCACAGTGGTCCCACTCCGGGCACACTTAATTTTAATTCCAAACTTGCAGTCGACACCAAGAATATTTTAATAAAATTTTGTTTCTACAATGAAAGCTTAAAATAAGGAGTTCTTAATTTCTAAAAAAGTCGTTTGTAAATTCCGGTGTCAGTCAATAATTTCTCATTTTACGAACAGAATTTGTCTGTGCCGGAAAGGGTTAAACTGATGAGGTGGCTTACTGTAAGGTATGTTCGTTTTATCAAAGTAGATGACTTCTAAATGTTTTATTGAAATCGAAAAAAATTAACGTATATTAATAAACAAATAAATGTTTATTAATATATGTTACCCCATTGACCACAATGTTATTCGGATTTTTAAGGAGTGGTTGTTTTCAAATTCAATTTCTGAATCTCATCCAAGAAACACATCCAAGATCAATTCACTAAGATGCGTGCCGTTCTACAAAAATTTTCGTATAGAATAGTTCGCTTTTCAATTACAGAAAAAATATTACAAACTCTTAATCACAAACTTAATTACAAACTCGATTAATCACAGGAGTTCTCTGATCGGAAGAAAAAGTATTAGGCAATTTGTTTATCTAAAAAAGTGGTGCCATACACCTTGGAAGTTCTAAGGGGTGTATTCACCTTGACACACTTTCCCTATTCTGTGCGAATTGGTTAAGTATTTTAGATACATTAGGCGTATCCAAAGGAGAGTTTTATGGATTCATTTTTTTGTATAGAAATTTTCACCTTATTTAATCGCACATTTCTGTTATTAAATAAGGCGAACACGTAGGTAAAAATGTAGTGTGTTATCATGGGACCTTTTTCTGGCTACTCAACTGTTCGGGCGCTATCGTGATGACAAGTTTTGCATTATAATGTAGACAGTTATATAAACGAATAGACTGCAGTAGTATAATTTCTAAAAAATAAACCTAAATCACACAGTAATAAAGCCCTGCTTGTATAACCTTTTGATTACGGAGCAGGACTCGCGAATACTTTTATTTTCAAACGTAGCACAATTTACAAAAAAAATTCTTCCTGGTTGATATCACTTAAAAGTACCCTAGTATAAGTGTATGACTGAGATAATTTTTCATAAAGTAGTAGTAACAGAGTTTAAAGAAAAATGTTGCTTGGATATACGATGTACCTACACTCTTCATCAAAATATTACTAAATAAAAGATATTAATTTGAATCATTCGACCTTATTTGATCGACAACAAAAATAATAGATTCAAATAACACTTTTCATACACGTTCGTAAAGATGCGTAGCGCAGTACCTGGTCCTACAAGATAGGGAAGAAAAGTTTAAAAATTCGTGTTACGTAGGGAGGTTCTCCCTGTTGGTAGGCTTCAAATTATTTTTGAACTACAGGCAAGTGCTATTTATGCAATTGTCACATTTACGTCCAAAATGTACATGTAAGAATTTTTGTCTACACGGTACAAGTTCATTTTTGGTTCCTCACCGCTATAGCATGTATGCCAAATGAGTGCGATGAGTCGGTGTCGACATCCATTTCATTCTTCATCTCATCAACAACGAAATCTACAACCATCCTTGACTCAGGCTCGTCAGATACCGCTTGTGTTGTCCGAGCGCGCTTACGTTGCTTACGTTAGTTTTGCAATCTGGCCTGGCGTTTTCAGTGTCATGCTCTTTGAAATTGTGCATTCATGCTCAATTTTTGTAATTATAGTTGTACTTTCACAACATATAGCACTGCATTTTACAAAAGTAGTGAAATTTTGCAAATTTTTCAAAGTTACCGCTTTGAATGTTTTTGGGTTTTTGAAATACAATCGACATCCATTGCATTCTTCATCTCATCAACAACGAAATCTACATTCATACTTGACCCAGGCTCGTCAGATACCGCTTTTGTTGTCCGAGTGCACTTACGTTACTTACGTTAGTTTTGGAATCTGACCTGGCATTTTCAGTGTCATGCTCTTTGAAATTGTTTGCATTAATTCCCAATTATTGTAATTATAGTTGTACTTTCACCTCATATAGCACTGCATTTTACAAAAGTCGTGAAATTTTGCAACTTTTTCAAAGTTACCGCTTTGAATGTCTTTGAGATTTGAGATACAGATGTGGAACTCAAGATATGTTGTAACACATGAACTTCCCTTCAAAATAACACTTGGTTCACTTGGAAGAAATGATTAGTCTCTGGGATATGATTGGTTTATAAACACGTATCGAATACAGAAAGTCGAAAATCCTGAGTTAACTTTGCGAGTGAAGCTCACGATGTCACAACCGACGTCTAGCTACCACGAACGTCAGAGCGGTACTGGAACAAAAAGGAATATTTCTTATTTAACCCTACAGTGCATAGTGTAGCCAATTCGCAACACTTTCCATTTAAATTTTAATAAATCAAGTTCTGTTGAACCACTATATTCATATAGAAATATTAATCCTCTGAAAATAACTTAAATGTGCTACTAAATAAATTTAAAAAGCTATCTTAAAATTTCTGGTGTCGATTCTTAATATAAATATAAAAAACACAATCTTAAAATAAAAATTCATGAACTGTAGTGTTAAAAGAGACCAATATCGCGGCGCTAGGTCTGTTTATATTCGACTTATTAACGTTTGAACTTACTTCTAAAGAATCTGTCACTTATTTGGGCGAGATTGCCTCCTTTTTTCCAGAATAGTTTTTAAAACTTTTTCAAGTCAAATAAATTAGTGTAACCGCAATCTGTGTACAGCAGATCCCTATCTTTGATAACGTAGTATTTGGTGGAATATTTTTTCGATGTATTTAATATTTCGTTATCACTAATAATAAGTTATATTGTAAAGAATGAATGAAAATTGCATTAAATGTTAACATTACTCTAACTGGTTTAACTTTGGAGACTTCCCTCATAAATTGTTAATTTTTAAATTTTGAATAATTCTTTTATAAACATTTTAATTTTTGCTAATTTCAGTTTCTGTAATTATCTCTTGGTGTCAAAAACACATGATATTTTCAAATCAGTCCATTTTTTGTAATTTGAAGCTTGACTCTAAACCAAAGCAGTTAATTAAAAAACTTTCATAAAATTCAACGGGAATGTCCGTTGAAAAAAGAAAGCGATATTTCAACTAATTACTAAACATATATTTTCCATTGAATGAAAATTTTAATTATTCTATAAATAACAAACGGTGTTATCTATCATTATTTTTAAGTGCGCTCGTAATTATATAAATACGTACACATATATTCGTCGTCTCGTCCGTTGTTCTGCATATAACAGCGCAAAAAACTAACCAACCGAATGGTTTGAAATCTAATATATATAATCGTTGCAGAATTTTGTCATTTCAAATTTTATGAAAATCCAATCAAGACTTAAAAAGATATTAATAGAAATATATATTAAGTAATTTGAATTAAAAAAAAAACGGTACTTCGTTGTTATAGCAGCTTCCGATGATTAATCGAAAAGCGACCGAGATGTATTGCCAAGTTACCTGACATGTAGGAAGTTACAGTCATACATATATGACATTTTATAACATCTATGACCAAGTTATACTCACATTCTTCATTCTATTAAATCCTATCATACGTAATTAATTCAATTATATCCCATGATAATTAATTTTTCTTTGTTGCCATTGTGATTAAGTCCTATTTAAGATGGGGTTATATTATTTCCGTGTTACTGAATTTAGAAACTGAATTTGTATACTAAAATTATTTAATTAATAGCAATCCTATAATCTACCGACAGTTTTTGGATAGACGTTTCCGGCGAAATAGATATTAAACGGTAAAGCAGTGTAAATATGGATTTCAAGTATGAAATTTTCAAAGCTGGGCTTAAGTTTCCCATTGGAATTTTCAGTAAATGTCAACAAAAGTTAAAATATTGCTAACTTAAAATGTATTTATCTTATTACTGAAATTAATCATATCATAATAACAGTACGAACGTTTCTCATTTGTCATGTTTGACGTACAATTTCCAACTTGTTTCTAAATATTAATATTTTTGACAGATACCTTAATTCGGATAACTTAACACTAGAACGGCGGTGGGGGTCATTTTGACCTCTAATCACTTTTGTCCGTAGATTACTTTTGTTTGGTTGATTTGTTTTGTTGAATATATATATATCATTATCATCACCATCAACCATTTTCAATCCACTGCTGGATGTAGGTCTCCCCCAGATTTTTCCATTGTTGCCTGTCTAGTGCTTTAGTCATCCAATTAACACCGGCCACTTTTCTGATTTCGTCACTCCATCTTACTTGAGGTCGTCTTCTTGGTCGTTTTACATCTCTGGGATACCACTGTAGGGTGTTTGTGCTCCATCTATTGTCTTGTCTTCTTGCAATGTGCCCAGCCCATTTCCATTTTAGCCGTTTAATTCTCTCGATGATGTCAAAAACTTTCGTCTGACTTCTTATCCACGTTATTCTCTTTCGGTCTCTTCTGGTTATGCCTAGCATACATCTTTCCATACTTCGCTGTGTTGTTTGTAATCTTTGTACCATGCGTTTTGTTAGTGTCCAAGTTTCTGCTCCATAAGTTAGTGCAGGCAAAACACATTGGTTAAACACCTTTCTTTTCAAACAAAGAGGCATGTTACTCTTCAGAATAATATTGTTCTTCCCAAAAGCACTCCATCCATTTCTTATTCTTCTATTGATTTCATTCATGATACTGTTGTCTGATGATATTTCTTGTCCAAGGTACACATAACTTTCAACATCGTTAATCTCAGTGTTGTTGTAGACGATTTTCTTTTTTGATGTAAATGAATTGAACATCACCTTAGTCTTTTCCAAATTTATTTTTAATCCCACATTAATGCTAGCTTCTGCCAAATCTTTTAGCATATTTTGCAATTCTTCAGGGCTATTACTGAAAATTAAAATGTCATCAGCAAACCGGAGATGGCTTAAATATTCCCCATTTATTCTAATTCCTTTGTTTTCCCAATCCAGCTTCTTGAAAATACTTTCTAAGACAGCAGTAAAAAGCTTAGGCGAAATGGTGTCTCCCTGTCTTACTCCTCTTCCAAGCTTGATCTTCGCTTTTCCTTTGTCCAAATGGATGGTGGCTGTTGCTTTCATGTAGATCTTCTTTATGATATTGATATAAGGTTTGTCTATACCAATGTCCTCCAGAGAAGTAATTACTGCAGATGTGTAGACCGAATCAAATGCTTTTTCATAATCAATAAAGGCAAGGCAGAGAGGTAAATTATATTCTTTATGTTTTTCTATAACTTCCCTTACTGTTTGAATATGATCCATTGTGCTAAATCCACTTCGAAATCCTGCTTGTTCTCTAGGTTGAGCTGAGTCCAGAGCTGATTCAAGTCTTGTCGTTAAAACTTTGGTGAAAATTTTATAAATCACTGACAGTAAGCTGATTGGACGGTAGTTTTTAATGTTTTCCTTTTCTCCTTTCTTATAAAGTAACACCATCACAGCATTATTCCAATCTTCTGGTACATCTGATTTCTCGAGGCATTTGGAGAACAGTATGGCTAGCATTTTTGCAAATTGTTCTCCTGCTTCTTTGATAAGGTCAATTGTAATTCCATCTTCGCCAGGGCATTTACCTTTTTTCATGCCTCTAATGGCTTGTACAACTTCATCTGTCATCACTGGGATTATCTCTTCAGTTTCTGTTATGTTTACTAGTGGATCACGTAGGTTGATTTCCCTTTGATCTTCACATTTATATAGATCGTTATAGAATTTTTCGACAATGTGTACTATTTCATTATTGATTTTGGTGATTGTTCCATCTGCTCTCTTCAGTGCAAAAATACCTTTTCTTCCAACACACAGTTTGCGCTTAGCTGATTTTAAACTTTTGTTATCTTCTAGAACTTTTTTGACAAGATCACAGTTAAATTTTCTGATATCTTCTGTAACACATTTTCTTACCGTTTTACATAATTCTGCATATTCAACTCTTGATTTAGGATAGTTTTTCTTCATTTTAAATTATCTGCGTTTCTTCATCAATCTTCTTGTTTCTTCTGTTATTTTCTTTGTTTGCTTTACTTGTACTTCACCAGCTATCGTCCTTGCAATTTCTTGTAGAGTATTTGTTATTTTCTTGTTCACTACTGTAACATCTTGTTCTTCTTCTAAGATTGATTGAAGTACTTGAAAACGATTTTTAAGTTCTAAATTAAATTCTTCTTTATGTTTCTGGAGATTTATAATATTGACTGATTTCTTTGAGCATTGCAAAAGCTTCATTCTTTCCACTTTAGTATTTAAAAGCAGTTTGCATCTAACTAACCTGTGATCGCTTCCTGTATTGAAGTTATTGAGAACGCTGCAATCCTGAATAAGATGCTTTCTGTTTGTCAAGATGTAGTCGATTTCACTTGTTGAGCCATTTGCACTACGCCATGTCCATTTTCTTTGTGGCTTTTTCTTGAAAAATGAATTCATGATATACGTCTGTTCACATTCTGCAAATTCAATCAATCTGTTTCCTCTTTCATTACGCACCCCATATCCATGATTTCCTACTGAGAATTCACCTTTCTTTTTTTCCCCAATTCTAGCATTCCAGTCTTCCATTATTAATTTTATGTAGCATTTTCCTTTTTGATGCATTGAAGCTACTTCTTCATAGAAATCCTCAATTTCTTCATCAGTATAGCTAATTGTTGGTGCATAAACTTGGGTAATTTGCAGCTTGTATCTTTTTGACACTTGTATAACTAACCTTGCAACTCTATCTGATGCACTATCATATTCTACGATTTGATTCTTCCACCTTTTATGAATCAGAAATCCTACACCACTTGTTTTTCCATCTTCTGTACCTCTGTAGTACAATACATGTCCACTGGCAAGATCAATCTTCTCTTCACTCCTCATATATATATATATATATATATATATATATATATATATATATGAAATATTGATGAAAAAATATTAATTTATAATTGTGTTTTATTTTAGTTAGCATTAGTTTTAATTTACGAAATTGATCAATTTTTCAATTTTTATATCAAATTAATGAGTTATTTGAGCAGTTGTAGAATGATCCAATTGATCGCCCTGTGGGCGTTACATTTACAGTACTTTAAAAATTCAATAAATTATCAAGTAATATTAAATATAAATTAAATATAAATTATGAAATTACATATTTTCTCCAATATATTTTCATTTCAAATTGTTTTATCGTTGTTATTTCAGTAGTTTCATCGAGGGGTCAAAATGACTTTTTCCCGCCGTTCCAGTAAGTACAATTTTCCCGCTGTTCTAGTGTTAACGATCATCTTACAACAATAATTTACCACTTTCAGGAGAAAGTGCATCTATTGCTTAAACTTTGACCAGAATTTGTGAAAAAATCTATTTAAAAATAAATAAAAGCTTTTCTTTTTATACATTATTACAGTGAAAATTTATTCGAAAGTTTTTGTGACATTGTGTCAGTTGGGTGTTAAAATTAAGTTTGATATATAATATCCCGCATCCCTGCAACGGGTTTTAATCTCAAACTATAAATTAATTTTCATATGAGAGATTTTTTTTCAGCATGTAAATATAATTTTATTTTAAAGTTTAAACATAGAAAACTGCATTAACAAATTGATAAGTAAGTAATAAAATATCAACATCGAATTACTTTTACGAGAACTATTACAAACAATAAAATGAAATAAAATAATTTGATATGTTTTCTTTAAAATTGTGTAACCTGTTATTCCGCCCTTAGTCTTTTTATAATATTCTTTGAAAACAAGTTATTACTCTATATGTTTATATATTCTGTGATATATGTGCTAAAAGAACAAAACCTACATTTGTCGCTTTCTTTGATCTGAAATTGTTCAACATTTTCGGTATCAAGTATCTTAAATAGACATAAGTTGTAATAAATAAATGTGCAGGACATAAGTGATTTGAAACATGATGTCTGATATTATGAAAGGTCCTGTTTCTTCATTTGTGGTCTGTTTTATCCTTAATGTTTGTTTATAATATCTATCATGTCTCTAGTATGATTGAGTATCCTTTCATAATATCGATACTTCAAGTGAGAGTCAGTTCACGGCCTTTTTCCATTAATTCTTATTACATGACCATATTCTGTTTTATTATTCTGTCTTAAAAAATTAATCAGTATTTCTTATACGATAAAAACTGTTTTTCAGCTTTTGCTGCTTTATGAAATCTTTGTCACATTCAAATATAATATACATGTATTTTTCTTTATATTTTAGAAAAATGATGAAAATGGGAAGCGTAATATGATATTTTCACGTCAGACTAATTTTTCATTTAGACGTGAAAACTTGTACAATGATTTTAAAATTGTTTTGGCTTAGATGATTTACACTGACGCTAAAAAAAAAAAAAAAATAATAATCGGTTAAAAAAAAGAAAAATGTCGCCAAACTTTGGGGACTGTTTTTTCTTTTATGGCAACCCGGCTATTAAGCTTGTATTTAGTTACTGGTGTTGAAATTTTTTATTGTAATCTGTATTTGCGTGGATGTTAAGGGAAATGTTTGCGCATGTCTGTATTACGTCATTGATGATGAAAAATAGAGAAAACGGGATTGGTTGTAGAAGAACGTTCTATTGCACGTTATTGGTTGCTGAGTCGCGTATTATAGAACCATATATGGGAGGGGAATAAATTTGTATAGAAGAATGACGTAGGTAATGTATTTTCTATCAAATTTATGTTAGAAAAATTTATTTTTCGTTTATTTTGATATTTACTTTCTGGTTTTACTAATACGTCATTATTTATAAATGTTGTGTTCGTCATGAAATTAGAAACTAAATAATCGAATGTTTACTCTGATATAGTAGGGCCCTTTAAAAGATTGAAATGACGTAATGATTTTAACTAAAAGTTTGTGTGAAATTAAAATTAGCATCAGCGAAGGATTACTGTAATATAGTAGTGCACTTTAACAGATTGAAATGACGTAATTAACATTTTCCATTAAATTTATGTTGTAAAAATGTATTTTTGGTTTATTTTAATTGTTGTATAGAAATACGATTTTCTGTTACGTTTTCGAATACGTTATTTATAAATGTTCTGTTTTTTATGTTTCCAAAATGGCAACGGAAAATAGTAGCTTGGCGCAGTCTTGGAAATCGCGCCAACCAAACAGTCGCCAATCTTTTGTTTACATTTTAGCGTCAGTGTAACACATCTGTTCCATTGTTTTTATTATTTTAATGCAATTAAATTCCTTTAATGAAAAATAATGAAGCGTTTTTCAGCTCAACACAATGACGAGTTCAAGGGAGGGGCGAACGACCCTTTTTTGTGCCATTTTTGAAAAAGCCCGGAAAGTCCGCCTTTTTAACCGCAGACGGAATGAAAATTTTCGAGGTGCAGGTCGAAGACGAAAGCTCATTGGTCGGTTGCGAGCCTCGTAGCAGGGTACCTTTTCAATCAAAACTGAACATCTTTCTTTTTTCTGGTAAAAATGTTCATTTTTTGCTAAGTTTCGATGCCTTTTAATTAATATGTAACGTTAATTAAGACTTTTTCAAAATTTTATGATTTTCACTGTGACCTAATGTATTCAGCTGTACGTACACAAAATTTCAAGTCTTTAACGTATACAGTTTCTGAGAACAGACAGACAAAGGAGTGAGAAGAATAGTGCTTCGTGATATGAAAGAAACCCTAAAAATAGGGTGTGCCATTGTTTATTTTACAAATGTAAAATCATAATATTAATTTCATCATTTATTATTAAAGAATTTATCGTGAATAAGATCTTGAATACCTTCATATATATTTATTATTTTTATGGTAAATAATTTGCAATATCTGTAATATAGTTTGAAATATTTTCTGAGAAATGTTTTTGTTTGATATACATTTTTCTAGCATAGTATTCCAATATCGTCCCAGAACAATAGTTTTTGTTCAACATTCTTTAGAATCTTTCAGAGTACAGCGAAGGTTTCTGAAACATATCTGACATTTCCATCTTATACTTAATGGCACAAAATGATTGATGCTGTAATAATTTTCCTATTTGAATTGCTTTCACTTTCATTTGTATTCCGCACAGGAGAACTCGCTTATCACACATTGTAATACTTTCTAAAAGTCACCATATGCGATTTTCGTTTTTGAAAAATGTTTTTGTTTGACATACATTTTTCTAGCATAGTATTCCGATATCGTCCCAGAACAACAGTTTTTGTTCAACATTCTTTAGAATCTTTCAGAGCACAGCGAAGCTTTCTGAAAAATATCTGACATTTCCATCTTATACTTAATGGCACAAAATGATTGATGCTTTAATAATTTTCCTATTTGAATTGGTTTCACTTTCATTTGTATTCCGCACAGGAGAAACTCGCTTATCACACATTGAAATACTTTCTAAAAGTTACCCTAAGCGATTTTTTTTTCTGAAAAATGTTTTTGTTTGATATACATTTTTCTAGCATAGTATTCCGATATCGTCCCAGAACAATAGTTTTTGTTCAACATGCTTTAGAATCTTTCAGACTACAGAGAAGCTTTCTGAAAAATACATGACTTTTCCTTCGTATACTTAATGGCACAAAATGATTGATGCTGTAATAATTTTCCTATTTGAATTGCTTTCACTTTCATTTGTATTCCGCACAGGAGAACTCGCTTATCACACATTGTAATACTTTCTAAAAGTCACCATACGCGATTTTCTTTTATATATTTCGATACTTCTTCAATTCGTGATTACCTTTTCGTTATATAACTTTTATTCTTTATTACAGTTATCAAAAGAGAAAAGATTATTTTGCTGAGCTCCTAGTAGTTTTGTCAGTTTGACCTCCTTTGTTTTTTCTAAATTTCTAAATCATAGCAGAATTTACGAATAGTAATATTTATTTTATTTAATTACAGAAATTTCATGATTACCTAAAGTAAAAATTCTTCTTTAGGAATTCCTGGATGAAAGAACTCCCCGACGGCTCGGCCTACAGGCAGAGGTAGATTTCGAAAACGCAGACCATGGGACACCTGTTTGTTGGGAATTGCGGAAGAAATTTCCTTTTTGCCTCAATGCGATAGTTGGAACCGCCCACTTCGAAACCTAACTTGTTTGCAGGCGGAGCCTGCATGGATTGATTTTTTTTTCTTTTTGCCAGAAGGGTTGGCTCTATAAAAAACTTCTCAATATAAAAGTTTTAGATAACATTAAGAGGATATATAATAAATTCAAGCGGATTTTATATCATATGAATTGACGAAGTTATGATTTTTTTTCTTCTAAAACCCTCTCCTCTTTCGCTCCCCTGGGGCCATTTTAAATGATATCAAAAATCTGTCATACATAAATTTTCGACCCTTTTTCTAGAAGTTATAATAACTTTAAACGATTCGATACGTATCATAATTAAGAAATTATGGGGTTTTTTCTGTTTTCACAACCCCCCCCCCCAATCCCCCCCTTAGTTCGATTTTGCCCATTAACGAACTTGACCGAGATTTTATGCCCCTTGATTTTATGTATCAGTTTGGGACATTCTTGTGCAGAATTTTTCAAGTTATCGTGTCCATAAAAAAGTGGTTTCTGGGAGTCATAATCTGCGTAGATCTGCAAATTTTTTAAAAAAATTCCAACTTAGGGGAGAATGTAATAGTATAAAATCTACCTAAGAGGCCAAACTGACAAAGTTTTTTGAATACCAGTATTTTTGAAGAAAAGTTTCGTGGGAAGTGCTTATAAATTTGGTAGTGGGCGACACTGTTTATTATATAAATGTGAAAACATAATATTATTTTGGTCCTTTATGGAGAAATATTTTATAATGAATAATATCTGAAATACCTATATGTATTATTATTTTTTTATTATTATAAATAATTTGCAGTCAACGCAATATATTTCGCAATATTTTCTGTGAAAAGTTTTTGTTTGAAATACATTTTTCTATCATTATCATAGTGTTCCGATATTGTCCCACAACAATAGTTTTCCTTCAACATTCTTTAGAATCCTTCAGACTACAGAAAAGCTTTCTGAAACATATCTGACATTTCTCTCTTATATTTAATGGCACAAAATGATTGATGCTGTAATAATTTTCGTATTTGAATTGCTTTCACTTGCATTTGTATTCCGCACAGCGGAACTGGCTTATCACACATTGAAATACTTTCTAAAAGTCATCATACACGATAATATTTTTTTATTTTGTTACTTCTTCGATACGTGATTAAATTTTCGTTATATATTTTTTTATTCTTTGTTGCATTTATTTACAGACAAAGATTATTTTGCAAGGCTCCTACTAGGATAAGTAGAAGTAATATCAATCTACCACTTTATCAGTCTGGCTTCCTTTTTTATTTCAAATTCTGAATTCATACCAGAAATTACGAATAGTAATCTTTCTTTTATTTAATGAAAGACATTTCGTGATTACTAAAGGTAAAATTTTTTCATCGGAATTTCTGATAGAAAAAGTGGCAAAAATGTCTCCTACTGTTCCGTTTTTAATACTAGTATTTTTTAAGAAAAATATTCGTGTTAGGTTTTTAGATTATCCGCAAGAAAAATAACGGTACTTACGTATTATCCGAGCTAGGAGATACATCGCCAAAAATTGTTGCCAGTTGCCAATCATGTTCAAAACAGTAATTTAACATTATTAAATACATAACAATCTTAAAAAATAATAATAAATAACATAAAATACTTAAATAAGTAAATAAATAAATAAATTGAAAATTCTAATAAAATATATAGAAAATTCCATATAATGCGAACGACAAATTCACCCTCTCAAATTTATAAAATACAATGTAAACACATTGATAATTTGTTGTTACTACAGAGGTGAAATAAAACAAAACACAGTTTTAAAATTAAAACTATTAGATGTTAAAAATCCATAAGCTTTCGGCTAAACATTAGCCTTCCTCAGATGAACACAAGCCGTCGAGAGGACAACGCTCTGAATGGCGCGCTCCGGCCAAGTCCAAAATGGGCGAAACCAATCCACTATGAATTGGAGGGAGAAAAAGAAGTTGGGATGATACCATTACGAACTGGGGGGGGGGGGGGTCAGCAAAAACCAAAAACCCCAGTGACACCCAATACATTATACCATATACGAGGGATCTGATAAGATAATACATCATTACATGTATTATCCCCTCTCTTCAAAATTTCTAGAGACTCTGATTATGCAACTATTATACTGTGAACAATGTGAAATTATTTTAGTTTTACTTAAAAATATATCAATATCTTTAGCTTGATTTCATCTGGATAAAGCAGTGGATAATTTACCTTTTTTTATGTCAGCCGTATGTTCTTTAATCCTTCCTTTAATTTGCGAGTTGTCATGCCTATATATGAATATGTTTTAGAACTGCCATTAACTTTAAAAGGAATAATATAAATGCCAGACTTATCTCCATTATCAATGGGGTCAATCATTCTATGTACCAGATATTTTAGCTTTGTTGGGGGCTTTGCGATAAGAGTTACATTATATTTCTTTAATGCGTATTTAATACGCTCAAAAAGATGTGGGATATAATTAATACTGTAGAATTTTGAAGATTGCATATCTTTTTTAACTATTGTAGCTTGTTTATTTCTGAACTCATAAATTAACTTATTAATAAATTTGTTTGAAAAACCATTTTCATATGCAATCACTTTAATTTTATTCAAACATTAGCCTTCCTCAGTTGAACACAAGCCGTCGAGAAGACAACGCTCCGAATGGCGCGCTCCGGCCAGGTCCAAAATGGGCGAAACCAATCCACTATGAATTGGAGGGAGAGAAAGAAGTTGGGATGATACCATTACGAACTGGGGGGGGGGGTCAGCAAAAACCAAAAACCCCAGTGACACCCAATACATTATACCATATACGAGGGATCTGATAAGATAATACATCATTACATGTATTATCCCCTCTCTTCAAAATTTCTAGGGACTCTCTGATTATGCAACTATTATACTGTGAACAATGTGAAATTATTTTAGTTTTACTTAAAAATATATCAATATCTTTAGCTTGATTTAATCTGGATAAAGCAGTGGATAATTTACCTTTTTTATGTCAGCCTTTTCTTATGTCATACAATAGTAATGTTCCGTTTAATTACAAAGCAGCAGCATATCGGTTTTATATCAAAAGGGCGTTTGAAGTTAGTTCAGAAGCTTATTTAAATGAAGAGTTGAATAAAATTAAAGTGATTGCATATGAAAATGGTTTCTCAAACAAATTTATTAATAAGTTAATTTATAAGTTCAGAAATAACCAAGCTACAATAGTTAAAAAAGATATGCAATCTTCAAAATTCTACAGTATTAATTATATCCCACATCTTTTTGAGCGTATTAAATACGCATTAAAGAAATATAATGTAACTCTTATCGCAAAGCCCCCAACAAAGCTAAAATATCTGGTACATAGAATGATTGACCCCATTGATAATGGAGATACGTCTGGCATTTATATTATTCCTTTTAAAGTTAATGGCAGTTCTAAAACATATGCATATATAGGCATGGCAACTCGCAAATTAAAGGAAAGGATTAAAGAACATACGGCTGACATAAAAAAAGGTAAATTATGCACTGCTTTATCCAGATTAAATCAAGCTAAAGATATTGATACATTTTTAAGTAAAACTAAAATAATTTTACATTGTTCACAGTATAACAGTTGCATAATCAGAGAGTCCCTAGAAATTTTGAAGAGAGGGGATAATACATGTAATGATGTATTATCTTATCAGATCCCTCGTATATGGTATAATGTATTGGGTGTCACTGGGGTTTTTGGTTTTTGCTGACCCCCCCCCCCCCCCAGTTCGTAATGGTATCATCCCAACTTCTTTCTCTCCCTCCAATTCATAGTGGATTGGTTTCGCCCATTTTGGACCTGGCCGGAGCGCGCCATTCGGAGCGTTGTCTTCTCGACGGCTTGTGTTCATCTGAGGAAGGCTAATGTTTAGCCGAAAGCTTATGGATTTTTAACATCTAATAGTTTTAATTTTAAAACTGTGTTTTGTTTTATGGCACCTCTGTAGTAACAACAAATTATCAATGTGTTTACACTGTGTTTTGAAAATTCTAATTTAACAAATTACAATGACCATTGGGAAAACGCAGAGGGATAGCGGGGCAGTGTTTGGAATCTGAAAACTGAAAACTATAATAAATAAATAAATAAATAAACTATATGTTAGTTTGATTTTATGCCTTTGTAGCAAAACAATTTTGGGTGTATATTACATGAATATTGAATCCATACCTCAATATTGGCATGAAATATTACCCTAACATTAGGATACTTACATTTTGTTTAAATTATCAAAAAATATTTCGCCAGATAATTCAATAAAACTAATATTCCCTATCATTGGCATTTTTTTGCAAATATTCCAAACATAAAGCCCATAATTCTACAATAGTGGAATTTGATTCGTAAAACTTACAATACATGCAATATTTGAGAAATTTTGGAAAATGTATTGCTTGCTAATTTTAGGGATATGATATTTTATGTACTTTATATTGGGATTTTTTTTTAATTACTATAAAAAGGAGAAGCTGTTTTTCTTAATAATAATGGTTTAAAATTATTTTTATAAAAAAGAATAATGCAGGGTTAGAATATATGTTCAAAGCTCACATGGTTCTTCGCTTTATGTACTACCGGTACCGAATAGGAATCTTCGCCGAATTTTAATGACAGAAAATCTGCGATTAAATATGAGACGAAGATAATTTTTGAGAATAATGGTACTTAAAATTAGGTCTAGTGCAAGTATCGTGCACATTTTCAGCGATTAAATAAGACGAATTTTGATATTGGTAAATCGGTTTACTCAAAAGTAGGAATGTTTCGAATAACTTATTCATCTCCTGTGACGTCACAACGGCGACCACAATGTAGTATCTTTATCTCACCTTGAGTCTTAGGTGACCGTCACTTCGTCACTCCATCGAGAGGTAGACACTGATTGATTCGTATGCATATCAACCCGAAATGAGACACATCGACTGTACTGCAAATGTTTGTTTTGTTCGAAAAAACACCATGTTGACATACACACGGACATGCGTTCCTCGAAATTATTCTGAACTCCGTTCGTTATACCGATTTAGCTGCCGTTTCAGAATTTCAAATGCCTCTCGCACTTGTCTTACTACCGCATGTATGGTTTAAATTCCCATTATGGCTTTCTGGAAATCTTGTATATGATAGGGTTTAAAAAGGTGGATTAAACTTTGTGCCGTTCTATTAAAAATAAATGTACAACGTGAAATAGCACAAATTAAATATATACATATTGGAAAACAGCTGTTTCGGAGCCCTAAAGCTCCATCATCAGTGCCAATTCAAAAGAGTAAAACGAATTAAAACCCTAAGCCATGTCAATTTGCCTGCCGTCTGGCAAGTGCACACGGCAAACGGCAAAGTGACATGGCTTAGGATTTTAATTCGTTTTAATCTTTTGAATTGGCACTGATGATGGAGCTTTAGGGGCTCCGAAACAACTATTTGCCAATATATATATTTTTTAATTTGGGCTATTTCACGTTGTACATTTATTTTTAAGATAAGGTTTTTCTAATTTTTATAACGATGCTGAAGATTTAACGTATACGAGCTGAATACGAGATTGTAACATTGATCTGAAGAGTATAATAACACTGCGTATTCAGAAAATGACTGCTTATAAATTGTATTTCATGCAAATATTTTTCTATGAATGTTTGCAAAATGTGATATTAATTTAACTTCATCATTTGTTTCAAAATGATAAACTTTCTGAAAGTACACGTCTTAGCTCCGAGAGATATTATTAATAAATGTATTACGTTATGCATAAGTTAATACACTGTTGCAACATCTTATACGTGGAAATAATCTTTTTTGTTTATGAAAAGAATATTTTGCCTTTTTATGGAGGAACCTTTGGCATAAAATGTATTCTTGTATTTATAGAAGAAATGAGCTTATGAATATATACAGAAAATAACAAGTAAAATATATTATTATTTCTTGATTGCGTTTCTAGCTTTTTCTAAGAAATAATACTTCCGTATAACTAAAACAATAAATACAATAAAATAAAAACATGTTCCTTTTTAAAATTTTAACTAAGGAGCAATAACCGAAATTGTAACTAAGCTAGAATTATTATTGCTTTTAAAATTACAATTTGTCATCTTATTTTTTATGTCGTGCTTTTAAAGTACATTTTTATGTACTGTTCTAGTGCAAATGGCAATTTTTTTTAAAATAAATGCATTGCATTTTGTTCATTTAGAATCTTCAAAGATTCAAGCTTTAGAATACAACAAATATCTTAAAATTCGATGGAAATGCATAATCTCAACTCCAGCTAAAACGGTTCATTTCGATTGAAGTCAAATAAATTTGTTTTGAACCAACTTTTAATAAATTATTAAACGAAATAAATACTCAGATTAAATGTTGTTTTTAAAGCACATTTTAATGTGTTGTTTTTCTGTAGATGGTGTTTTTTTTTTAATCCAATTCATTTCGTTCATCCATATTCTTCAAAAACTCATGATTTAAAATACACCAAATATCTCAAAATTCGAACGAAATGCATACATCTCAACCTTACTTAACCCATTAAAGCCGGAATTATTTTTCTCTTTAAAATGCAAAAATTGCATTTCAAATCAATTTTTCAAAGTAGCAACTTTAGTCTCCTTTTATTACGGAGTTTCTGTCATCAGATAAAGAGAATATTTCCCTTAAAATATACTGGTACATAAACAACAAAATGGAAGGCAGCTATCCTGGTACCATATGCAGGCCTCCCACTCGGTCCGTTTTTTGAACACCACTTTTTTTCAAAGAAAAATCTCCTTTATAAATTTCGTAGAAACTTGCGCCGAATGCCGTTTTTCTCGCAATTGTTGCAAAAGCTTACCACGAAATTTTTTCATATAAAATACTGGTTTCCAAAAAACGGACCAGTGGGAGCCCTGCATATGGTACCTGTAGGCTTTAATGGGTTTAACCCTTTCAGTGCGGATTTTTTTTTTTTTTTTTGGGGGGGGGGGGGTTCTGCTAAGCCCATGACGCACTACAGTGAGCACAATACACGCCGTGAACGCCTAGGCGACTTATGTCGATGCTGAATGTAGTCTACAGTACCCAACTCCTAGATGTAGACATTAGTCGACTCCCGCACTCGAAACCTTATGTCGACTTCTGTCGACTCCCGCACTCGAACTCTTATGTCAACTTTTGACCAAAGTCGTTTCAAACCAAATATATTTTTTAATTAAATTAAATAAATACTAAGACTAAGTGGTGTGATTTAAGTACACGTTAATGAACAGTTTTTTTTTTTTTTTTTTTTTAAATACGAATACAATTTATTTTGTTCATTCACATTCTTCAACAAATCACGAATTTGCGTAAATCAAATTTCTCAAAAGTCTATGTAAATGAATCTTACTTTTAAAACTGTTCATTTTGGCAGAGGTCAAATAAATATGTTTTAAACTAAAAATTCATAGATGTAATATTTCATGTTTTTTTTTTCTTTTTTTTTTCTTATTACTATTTTTTAACAGAAAAATAATCCCAGGTCGATCGATGATAGAAAATTCCACTATAGATTGATAAACGTATTTATTCCATTATTAGATGATATGGTCGTATATTAGAAAGAGAGGGCATTGGAGCAAAAAGCCTCTTTTGCAGAGCGTACAGTAGAAAGTCAGGAGCAGGAATCATTGTAATTAAAAGGAAGTTTATGGAGAAAGCATTTAGCAACAGATCTGTGTGACCAAATAAGGAGATGGCATATGGGCATCCTATGCTAACCGTTGAAGAGAGTACATGCGGCAATTTTCATTTAATTTATCAGCACCGTATGGAAATATGTAATGTAACTGATTATAAAACAAGAACGAAAAATCATGCGTCAAGCATAGATTATTTAACACTTTCCAACGCTTCCAAAATAATTTCACAAATTATACAGTTTAATAAGCTGAAAGATAACATCTAAGTAAACAATTTGGAAAACGCATAACATATTTAAAAACATAATTTCAGGAATTTCCAACATATACAATATTCGGAAAAATATCCGAATACTTTTATTCAGCCCTGTATAGGATCTATAGATTTGCTAAATTTTAGTTCAGTTAGGAAACGCGTAGCACAGTTTAAAATTAGCCTTCTAGAGTTTCTGTCATTAAACGGAAATGTGTTCGCGAACTTTTATGCTTCCCTGTATAGGATCTATAGAATTTATACACACCACGTAGACAAAAAATGAGTTAAATTTAAAATCTCGTTCAGTAACTTAAAACTCACTTCCAAGAATTATTGTTAACAGAGAGTAGAGAATTATTTTGTGTGTCCCTGTAAATGAATGATGACTGCTATACACACAATATTCTGTAGTAAGCCTCTTGTAATTCACCTTAGTGATATATATAAATTTCAATGCGTTTAAAATAGTGAAACATTATTTAAATAAACCGCAGACCTTTTTTCTCCATAGACGTAATGTAACGGAATTCTTTTGACTGTCCCTGTAAAGTAACTATAAGTGCTATGCACAGCCTATTCCATATTAAGCTTCTTGCAATGCACCTTAGTGATATATATTAATTACAATGTGTTTGAAATTGTGTAACATCATTAAAATGAACCGCAAATGATTTTTTCCCATAGACCGTAATGTAATAGAATTCCTTTGAGTGTCCCTGTAAAAAAACTATACGTGCTACACACTTCAGTTGAAATAGGAAACATGCTATATATAACGACAGTAGCATATAAAAATTGCAGGGCAATCCGATCATATTTACGGGAGTTAGAGCACGGACAGACGACTGACTGCAGACGGCCATACGGCAGACAAACCGAAGTCATAAACACTTTTCAACTAGGTTGGAAAGTGTTAAAAAGGATATTAGAATAAACGGAATGAAATTTGTTACACTGACTTTAGCAATTACTTTCAGCTAGTAACTCGTTATATTGTTCCAGTGAGACTTGGTTTTGATCGCTACACACTCCATCCCCAGTAAGGAAGACGGCTTGTTGACGTCAGACGAGCGATATGCACTCGTGAGTGATGCTCTCTTACGCATATGTGATGCGCGGGAGGACAGACTTTGTGCTGTGAGCATTCCACAAACATTGCTTGCAGGGGATGATTTATTTAGTGTTGCGCTGCGATCTGTTGGTTATGAGATGAGTTAACTGTTGTTGTTGGAGGTTGTTGCATGTTTGTCTGGGTCACCATTGATGGGATTGCTGGCGGTGAGAATCGAACCAGGGATCTCATGAACAGAATGCGAGAACGTTTGCGTCATGCAAAAGACCATGGCAGTTACTTTCAGCTAGTAACTCGCTTTATACTGTTCAAGTGAGATGAGATCTCTAGTTATGTAAAGGAGTATTTCCCGTTAATATTAAATACAACAAAAATTTAAAAACAAATATTATGACTCTTGTTCCGACGGACGATATATTAAACTGTTTTAATTGGTTGTCAGTTCTGTACAAAAAAAGAGGCATTTCAGGGGAATTAATAAAGAGAAATGTCTCGAACAATTTTTAAAGTACGATTTCATTCAGCATCTTTTATTCAGTTTAAATATACATCTAATAATCCGGGGATACACTGATATGTTAAACAATAACTCGTTCTTGCTAACAGTGCGTATCCGTAGATCGTTTTCTTTTGTTGTGGTATGTCGGAATCTTTGATCTTTTATGACTTTCTCTCTCAGGATTTCCGACAACTTCCTCAAGAAACAGGGGAGCTGATGACAGTTTTATGACTGGAAATCTGGGCAAAAAATGACATAAAAAGTCCACCATTCTATCTTGGCTTTCATTGGGCTTTTCATGTAAAAGCAATGAAAGGGTTACTTTCATGCTTTCGCGTAATGAGTATAAATATTCAGATTTTCGTGAAGCATATTTTCGCTGATAATTTTTTTTTCCTTTTATTAATTTATTTTTCACCGCATTAAATAGAAAATTATACTTGTGTAGAAAAATATACTGTATAGAATGTTATACTGTAACTGAACTATACTGAATATTAATCCATTCAAAACACCAACTTTTACAGCTATTTCTAGATGACCTCCTACCTTTATCAAAAAAGGGAAAAAACTTCCATTTTGTAGTTTCTGAAAAAAAAAAAACACCTGCAGATTTAATTTATTTAAAGATTAAAAATGAATTCGAGAATGTGTCAGAAAATAGCCACTTTGGATTCCAATATACTTGAAAATTAAAGGGGCGGGGACAAAAAAAAATATGAGTCAAAATTTGCAGACTTGGTTCAAGAAAACACAATTTTACAGCAGAAATAAAAAAGTTTTTCCAAAGATGCTTTGAAATAAAATTTAGGATCTGATTTAATTGGTTTAATACATTTGCTCGTTCGACAATGAGAAACTTTTTTTTTTAAATGACATTTGTAGACATGACTATGTAAGTAATTTAGGATCCAACAGTTTTTTTTTTTTTTTTTTTTTTTTTTTTTTTTTTTTTAAGCAGTCATTTTAAATCGTAACCTCTAATAAAAGTATTGCTTTAATCATATTTATCATACAGAATTATTACAAATTCTGAACACATTGAAGTTTATGTGAGATAGGGGGTAAAGAATTGGATTTTCAAGATTTAATCTATCACATGGCCAACATGATTGCACAAAGGAAAACAAGTCGTTGAGGGGCACCGTAATACTTACCCATCGTGGGTATGCATAATATAAAATATTAAAATTAAAAATGGATAAACTACTTGTAAAATGCATTGCAATTCGAATAAAATCGTGGCTTGATGACGTCATAAACTTTAAAGGCTCGATTACTGAATTGCTTAAAAGAAACATCTCTATAACTCCATAAACAATAATCCTAATAACTAGCACTTTATTGCATCTGATTAAGCGTCTTATTTCCAATTAAAATATATATTTGAATTGAAATTTGGTTGAAATACAGGGTCATGCAAAATCGAAGAGTGTGGAAATAGGATTAAAAATATCTCGGCAACTAATTATCCGATCGACTTTATGCCTTATGCAAAATTTATGTTTTTTTTATTGTAGTTTATATTCTCTCCTCAAAATAAACAATTTCGAAAATTTTTATATACCTTTTATCAGAACGAATATTTCGAGAGTCTGAAAAAATAGTTCCGGATAATCGAGGTTACTGAAATTAAATAAGCTTCTTCCCATTATTACATACTAAGTACATACCAAATTTCAAGTCTCTATCTCAATTTTTTCGGGAGATAGAGCGCTTACAGACATACAGACACACAGACGGACAGCATTTTTTTTTTCTAAAAATATGTTTTTCGGAATCTCCAGTGTCTGAAACGTGCAAATCCGTCAATTTTTTTTTCGATTTTCAAAACGAATACAAGACTTACCTATACTATGTATGATAGATAAGTAATAATAATAATAATAATAATAATAATAATAATAATAATAAATCAGAAAATGTTTTGGGACACTAAATTATAAACTCGTCCCATCCGAACTCAGATGAGTTTGCGCCCTTCGTTACTAAAAGCTTTTGGACACCACTAATTTTTAACTATAATCTTCGGTTTATTAATTGGCAGAATTTTCCAGTTACATATGACAAATAGTTTAGTACAAAAAAAGTGGTGTACAATAGCTATTTTTAGTTTATGATGTAACAAAAAAACTGAGAGTTAAAAGGATAAAGAAAGTAACATCGCAAAAATTTATAAAATATTTTTAAAGATAATTATAACTTTTTCATAAAAAAAAAAAAAAAAACATTTTTATTATTTTATTAAAAGATACAGTTTTGAGCAAATATAACAATATGAAAAATACATTAAATCCTTTTTGCTTAGTTAAACATTTAAAATAATAATTTAATTCAATTTATATTACAACATTAATTAATTCTCCTTCTCTGAAACATGAATAATTCGATTCACTCGGAATTTTGTTTAAAGAAATTCGTAAAAATCATAAAATGAAATATTTTGTTTATTATATTTGTTAAGTGTTTTATTAAAACAAATTAAACACTTGAGAAATGTGCAATTTATATTCACAAATTTCAGAAATCATAATTTCGTCACAGACTAATGAAACACACGAAGAACATACAATTTTATTACAGAAATTTTAAAAATCGCCATTTAATTACTAAATAAATAAACATTGTTTACTTTAATAAAAATTTTAATTTTCAATAGAAAACTCATTATACAAAAGCAAACAATCGCAAAAAATGAAGCAGTATCTTTAAAACTAAAGTGTGTTTTTGTTTTGTTTTTTAATTAAACATTCCTTTTATAGAACGATACTTTAAGATAAAAAATATACTTTTAATTTCGATTATATTTATTTATTAAAGAATTTTTTTGTAATTTAAATGTGTTAAAATATTTCCGTACTAGATAAATCTAAAGATTAAATTTTATTATTATTATTATTATTATTATTATTTAACTGTTTTGTAAATATTGGTGTTCTTTCACAATTGTGTAATGTCATAACATCATATTTTGTATACACTGATGTGAAATTTTATGCCTATTTTTTTCACTTAAATTTATTTAAATGAATATTTTCCTATTAGTTACAACAATAAGTAATTTCACGTCTTATTTTAATACTTTACTTGAAACCACATATTAGCCTTCTGTATTCGCAAACCATTTACGATAAAATCACACCGATGGTATCATTAGACTTGGAACATTGACTTTTATTTTCCAACTAAGAATGCAATTTTTGAAATAGGATATACGTCTACAAATTAAAAATTGCACCAACTTTGAATTTCCAATTGGTAACACGAACTTTGGGTACTTTATCAGAATTCTTTGCATCATATTAACCATGAAAAGTATATAGTTTTTTGTATTATTATTAAATCTTAATGGATATAGAAAATGTCAAGAGTTGAGAATGTTAATGTTACGTTTACGTCACAACATCAATTTATATCTTCTTAAAATATCATTCGATTTAAAATTTTTGTTTCCGATGAAATACGTTGAATGGACTGAATCATATACTAATCTTTTTATTTTAGTCAAAAGCTTAATTTTAATTATGAAAATTACTAATAAGTTCACTTAAAAAACTTATGTATAGTATATGGAAGATTAGTGAATCAAAATATACACATAACTAAATGAAAGGTCCCAGTAAGTAACTTTAACTACAGGTTTAATACACAGATATAAAAATACAACTTTCACATGACAAACGTAACATTCAGAGACACAACGACAATAAAAATAAAGCAATAGATGGCGTAACCATACAGACTCATTTTAAATTTTTAGTAGTGCCATTTTTAGTAGACTATTAACTGAAGTACAAACATTACGTTATGAATTATGATCTACATGAATTTTTACATAAACATAATGGGCATCGTCAAAAACATGGGTATGGGAATTTACAATTCATTAAAGTCATTTTTTTCGAGATATATCGAATTTTTACTTTTGTAGGTCATATTCTACTACCGTTCAATCACATATAAAAGAATGAAAAACAATTGCTAGATGTTTTATGTAGTATTTTATATAATTATGTAATATTTTCTGTAAAAAGTTTAAATAAAATTTTGTAGATGTGTGTTTTTTCAACTTGTTTATATTAAATTTGATAGCTTTTATAATTTTATAATTTTAGGAATTTCTTTTTTATTCAGAAAATACGAATCCATACCAGAATTTCCGAAAGAAGATGTAATCACGAAACGTCTGTCATTAAACAAGGCAAAAATTACTATTTAAAATTTTTGATAGTTAGAATTTTTCTTCTTATACAATTTCTAAGTATTTTCAGTACGAGGGCCTCCTTTTTCTATTAGAAACCACCACTAAAATATAAATCTTTCTATACCGGAAGTATTATGAAAAAAATTAGTTATCAAACAAAAGTTTACAATTGTTGTTTATGGTAAGAAGACTTTATTTTGAATGTATTTCTCTAGGAACCTGCTAATTCGCGGGGAAATGCTGGCAGCAGAAATTAATTTTAAGTACAGTTTTCAGAATACGTTGCACCAAGGTTGTGGTAACCGTTAGATAAGCCCTTACAAAAGGAAGGTCTCCTTAAAATGCATATTCAGAAAATTTTTAAAAAAAAATGCTAATGAAACTACTCATGTAACGTTATAAAGCATCAGTAATATTTTGCTGCGAAAGTGCAATATTAAGTCTGTAAAAAAATAAAATAATTTCGAGTATTTGTCGCAAAAAGACGCGATTTGAATAGTAAAAATTTTTCCTCGCCAAGTCCATGCGATTTGAATGCATTTGCAAACTTGCCAAGTCTCCGGCTTTTTGAACACCAGTATTATATTAGAGAAAATGTTGTTCTTTTAAATCGCCGAATGTTCCGATTACATAAAACAACATTTTCTGTTCTAAAATACTGGTGTCCAAAAAGCCGGAGACTTAGCAACTCTGCATTTGGAAATTGCTTGTTAAATTGGTGTTTAAATACACAGTACTTAATTAATTCAAACTTAAACGATTAAACAGTTTATAACTATTTCTGTAAGCTTATATAATATATATAAGTTGTGTATTGCTACAATTATTTAATTTTACACCGTTTCATCGACTGGATAAGTTTTAATCATATTTTAAAAGTAACTCTCTAATTAAGAATGCTGTCGTTACACATTTCAATATTGAATAAGTAGTTGTTCCCGTGGCAACAACGCTGTCATCTTGTATCCTACACTAACAACATCGAAGTCGAATGGAAAGTACTAAGAATAGGACCTTAAGTTTGATCTTGAAATAATTTCAATCAATTTAAATTTTGTTTTAAGCCGTATAATACGATGGTTAAGTTCAATTATATGTACATATAAATGTATGTGACTGAACTGTAGTTATAACAGTGTATTTATGTATAATAAATTTGTTTAAACGGATTTAGTATGAAGTGGTTCTCCTTAAAGAGTATTTATTATAAAAGCGTATCTTTTATAAATTCCATTGAGTCGCCAATCGACGATAAATCGAAAAAAAAATGGATTTTCATTATTGTTTTATGCACGCTATATCGATGTTCCGCAGGCAATTTTTTATGGATACAGTAATTTCCGGCGTATAAGCCGCAGCTCAAAGAGTCGTTTTTCGACCCAGAAATTTTATTCAATAATTGTAGTTAAATATTTACAGCGATCTTTTAAGTTACATTTTATAAAATAATATTTCTGGGTCGAAAAACGACTCTTTGAGCTGCGGCTTATACGCCGGAAATTACGGTATATAAATCTTCATTATAAGAATATTCTGTAGTTTTTTCAAGTTTTTCTGAATATGCGCTTATGGAGGTCTTCCTTGTGAATTATACTACAGATAAAACACAACAATATGCAGAATGCGTAGAATTTTTTAACTGACTTTATCGCCTTATTTAATTACAGAATACGATTGGAAATTCTAAAATTAAACCAGATGGCTGCGAATTACGCGATAGAAATATTATGTAATTATTTTAATATCTGAAGTAGGAATGTATGAACCTTGCAAGGAATGTATGAACCTTGAAGCTGTCTCTCAACCATTGGACTTAAAGACACATAATAAACATTGGACTGTAACATAGGCAAATTTAACCCCTTGAGGGGCACCGGTATATAATATATACCACTTTTTAATATATAACTTTGCCACCAGTATTATTATATATATATATATATATATATATATATATATATTTTTTTTTTTTTTTTCAGATTGAGAAGGTAAAAATTTATTATGTAAAATTACTGGTGTCAAAACATCGCAAAATCTAGCATTTTTAGACCACGTGCTTGCCTTCCAAGGGGGTTAATGCACTCTTCGTTGTTCCTTTATTAAATTCACACAAGTAATTTTAGTAGTTTACTTTTCATGCCTGTGGCGATTTTTTACGCTTAAAATAAGAAAACGGGATGTTGTAGTTTATAAGTATATACTAACATAATAAAACCCTCCTTAAAATTGACATTTTCAAAGAGTGATTTTCTCCATCATTGCTTTTAAATTTATACCAAACTAAAAATGAACTATTAATGTTTCTATTTCAGATTATTTTAACTATTGGGATTTTCTGATATCATAGTGTAATTTTTAAACATTGCTAAGATGTGTTACGTATCTAAACAAAAATGTTATGCATTTGAATTATATTAAGAGCGTACAAGAAAGAAATATTTAAAGGCGATTAAAATACAATATTACTCCGTATTGAGTGATATACCGCAGTTTAAAAAAAAGGAAAATACTATTCCGAAGTAATGTTATTAAATAACGTCTGGTCGAACCAACCCTGTTATTATTTTATAGGAAGGTAATGTCTTGAGTAATGTAGGCCTACCTAAATTTTATTGTGTTACGATATAGAATCGTACGATGATGAAAGGAAGCAGATTATTTTATATATGTAATTTAAAAAGTAATCAAAATTCTCAAAGGGCAACTGTTTGTATTTAGCACGTCAAAAAGAAACTAACACGAAGAAATTTTGCTATTGTTTTGTTAAAAAGCGTAAAGGTACAAGTTCGATTGCTCATTTGAAAGTCTAAAAAAATATAAATGGCTCTAACAAGGAAATTTGTACTCGTATTTATCACCATTAGAAAATTACGAGACTGATAACCTGGCCTTTTTCTCAAACTTTTGATAAGGACATTGTACAACTTTTTGATAAGGGCAACTTTGCTCCGAGGAAAAGATTTTTCATAACAAAAGCTAAAAATAAGGTGTTGGTGCAAGGGGAGATCTTCTACAAATCTTAGGTAGGAGTCAGATAGTCTGTTGTGAAGATTAAGAAAAGTAAATGAACAGCAATCTTAAGGACGTGGCTCCGGGTACCGTAGTGAAGCCTCTAAAACTTTGGGATGTCCAAAACTTACTGACAAAACATTTCGGATCAAATTGGGATGCTGACAAGCGGTTATTTTTTACAAAAATATCTTGGCATCAGCTGCTCAAGAAGCAGAAAGCAGAGATGATGAAGGAGAAGACAGGGTTGAAGAAGACGCATGGATGGACACGAAATTTGTGAGACTGTCGAAAACGATGAGGACACTGAAATTTGAAATGTTATATACATAGTGTGATTTTTGTTTAAGTTTTGAAAAATTTAAATATTTCATTTATAATATTTCATTCAAATCATTTGTTTAGGGACATTTAAGTCAGTTTTAACAGCTAGTCAGTTAGTTTTAACTGTTAGTCAGTTAGGTTTGTTCTAACAGTCTGTAACTGTGTAAAAGTCACTTTACGTTAATAACTTTCCTGAAGTTATTTCTGTTAAAAAAAATTTAATTGAACAGAACATTTTTGTGTAATTGCTATACCTAAAAACCCAATATCACATTACATTTACCAAAAATTAATTTCTGGTTTGTTGTAAAACCGGCCAACTCCAAAGTAAGTTGCAAAGGTGGCCAAATCCAAAACAAAGACTTAAATAACCCCCTCTTTCCATGTACCCCTGCCACTTTATTTCATGTTTTCAAATATACTGTCCTAATGACTATAAAACTAAAGAGTTTTGGTTCCAATCTTATTTTGGCTAGGTGTGGCAAAAAATCAGCTTTTCCCAAAAATTTTATTTTTTGGAGATGCGCGGTTTTGCAACTAGACGACACACTTGTGATGGATAGAAAGAGAAGGTACCGTTAGCGAGTGCGGAGAGGTTCTTACAGAGCGCTTGGACACGCCCTCGCAAACACTAGTTAGGCCAGTCCTCGTACTAAACCTAATCGTGTGAACATTACATTCCGACCGGATGCCGTGCAGGTGGTTGGTGCTAAGGAGGCACCACTAATGATCCCGAATGACGAAAAAGCTAATTTCTGTGCGGCGCATATATGAGCAATCTCTCAGGTTCAAGTAACGTGAAAAATATTTAAGAAGAGTCGGCTATTCAACCGACGACGACACAAAGAACTCCGTCTAGATACTGCGAATAGATTTACTGGACTGGTTTACATACCGGAGGTTTGCAGATGGTCCGAGCACTACCGCGTCACATGTACCAGGAATAGCTAAATGCATAACTCGAACGCAGCTCAACAGTGGAGCTCCTGGCAAATCCTTTTCAGTGTACATAGATCCACGGAGATGTCGAACCACGGTACGTCAATACAGGGATGGTTCATGAACCATCCAAAGAGCGCTAACGTCTACCCCTAGGCAGGTTACCACTGAGGACACCTTGCCAATTACGTTCCGCCATGTTGTTAAACCACTGCCTCCTTAACTCCTTGGGGATGAGCGACGAATGACGAATGACAGAATCCTCGATTATTTCCACCAGTTATTTTTTATTGCAAGCTTTGCCTTATTGAATCTTATCATTTCTGCAATTCTGTTAGGCGAAAATTTCTGTTTTGAAAAACCGGTGGTAAAAGATTAAAAATTCTGTAAAGGTCGCTCGTCGCGAAGGGGTTAATACTAGTATTAAGGAGGAAGTGGTTAAACATGCATTTAATGCTTTATAAATTTTGTATGTAAATTTACTGTCCTTTGTCCTGAAATTAATTAATAAAAGCATGACCATGATCATTTTTTGCCCAACCCTGTAACAGAAACACGTTTGTATCATTTGGAAAAGTGGAAAATTGGTCCTGGTCACCAAACATCTGTTTTACTGCATCAAATGGCTACGTAATTATAAAATCACTAAATTTAAAAGTTTGGAGTTTAAACAACTTAAGTACAAAGCTAATTTTTGTGTAACAGCGTCAAATACGTCCCCATGGATTTGGCATTTACTAACTGCCTAGACAAGATTTCTGGTTAGATTCTTATATAAACAATTGTCCGTATATATGCGCTTTTGATCATACAAACCACAAAATTTCGGCGGATATATGTACTAATGATACAAATGGGTTTAGAGCCTACACTAGTCACGCGAATGTATTTGTTTGAGCCTGTATTTGCAAGCCTATTAAACCTATGGTGGAGTTGATCCCGTAAAAATGTACAAAGATATCACGTTAGGCATCGACCTCATGTATCTTATAGAAAACAATCCTTTAAGAAGAATTACATGCTATCGAGAAATTTGTGAAGAACGTCTATATTGCTTTTACTTTAGCGTGTACATGTCTTCGCACTACTGACAATTTGGTAATATTAGTTAGCTTCTACGTAAGATTGAATCTACTTTCAAACATTGATGCAAAGCGTCTCAAGATTAAAGTATAAATAATAAAACTTCACAATTGATTATATTTTTTTTATTTAAATGTATTATTTAATGTCAGACAATGTCTTTAACAGTTGTGAAAAAGTGTATAATTAAAAATAACATTTCTTTTGTAATAACTTTTTTTTAACTTTAACTTTCATATTACATAAAACTAGTAATGGTGCTCAAAAAGATTCATTTGGCATTCGCTTTATTTCCTATAGCATTCCGATCTTGTCTTTGAACAACAATTTTTGTCCAAAATTCTTCAGAAACTTGTAAATTCCGGAAATTTTTTCTAATACTTTCTTACCACGAACTTCTTTTCTACAAGCAATGGCATAACATGATTGATGCTGCGGTTGTTTTCTTATTTTATTCGCTTTCTCCTGCATTTGCACTTGACATTTTAGATATACGAAAGAATTTGGAGAATTCCCTTTATGTAATTACATTATTTTACATCCATAAATTATTTATAACTATTAATATCATAATTCAAAATCGTTTTTATTAATCTTTCTTTTATAAAAATGGTTGGTGTACCTGAACAATTTAGTGATAGCGGAAATGTATCTTTTATAGTCATATACCCACCCATGAGTGTTACTTTTACTTAATCCCTTCTGGATGGATGTAACCACAGCTTAAAAACTGAGTGAGGCCACTCGATCCGGCTCCGCCGGACCGTTGAGCGTTAATGCCTCGCCCGGGATGGTCCCCGGCACGCGGGGATTCGTTTGAGCGACTCCAGTCAAGTACAGAGGTGAGGGAAAAACGAACGAAAATCGGGAAGCTCTATCGAACAAGCAGTCCATTTATTGCAATAAATGGTGGCTACAAACTAAGCCAAATGGCCGGCACTGCCAGGAAAGATCTTCACGCGACAAGGGGCAGGCATTTGTAGTGGTGGAGATAAATTTACAAATTAATGTCCACCGCTGGAGCCAGCGCTCCTGCGTGACAGAGAGCGGTGGATGGGTGGAGTTCTTGGTGAAATTTTTTTTGAGCAGTTCACTATGTGGCTGCACCAGCTATACTGTCCACTTAATGGCGGCCTTTTTTGAGATGAGCAGTTCCGTAGTGTGACTCCGCCACTCGTACAGTTCACAAAGGGCGGCCCTTGTGCAGATGGTAGAAGAGCTTGTAGTTGTTCGTTAATTGATGGGTACTATGACAAGCCGGCAGGTGCTTGAGATTTAGAGCTTAAAATTTATAATAAACTTTGACGAGAAAAATATTTTTTTTTAGATACCGGGCTGACTCATTCATTACCATGACGTCACAAATGGTGGCTGGCGGCGACCAGCGATTGGTACAAAACGACGCGCCCATCGATTTGTGCCAATCGCTATATGACTTTTGTTTTGTCGTTTCGCTTTGTACCAGTCGCTGGTCATGATAATGAATGAGCCAGCCCGGTATATAGTGTAGCCCTGATGTAACACATACTTTGCACACCGCCCTCTGAATACTAGCCCTGCGCGCTGAAAAAAATGGCGACTGTCGCAGGCGGAATCGTTTGTACAGTCCCTCGAACTTCAACACCAATAATATCTAAAAGTTATCTTTGACTTATTTGATCTCCGAAAAACAAGGCGATGAAAACTTTTAGAAATTCTTGGTGTGGAATTTCGAGGGACCGTTCAAACGCTGAAAAAAAATCGGCCTGCGACAGACGCCATTGTTGTCAGCGCTCAGGCCTAGTATTCAGGGGGCGGTGCTTTGGATGTAAGATGCGTATACATATTTTTTATTTTTAGTACCAGAATAATTTGCCTAACCGTGATATTCTTGGATTAAACTAAACGAAAAATACTGTACAAATTTTCTGGTAGAGAAAAATTAAATATCTTTGTATAATGTCTATCTTAAAGGCGTTAATAAATGTTACTGCGGGTGCAAAATGATAGAAATAACACAAAAAGAAAGAAATTAGTTCTCGTTTGCTATGCAAATGCGATAATATGTTCGTTAAAATGAAATATAGGGTGTTCCAATTAATATCAAAGCAATCATTTACAAAAAAAATTATTAAATTTATGGTACAGCGAAATGATAAGAAGCTGTAAATATTTCGTATCCGCAGCTAGTGATTGGTGTATATATTCTCATTTAAATTAACAAAGCATTTAATAGAGATTCTGAGCGCATTCGTTTAGTTCGCAAAACATTTGGATGATGGGGCGAGGAAAAAATTTTCTTACTTCGAAAAAGGCCAATTTCTATTTTATAGCAACATCTGAATGTCATTTCAAAGAATTACTGATAAAATTAAACGTTCAAACAAAGTTTTTTTTTTAATTTCTTACAGAATTGAACTACTTATGGTACTGCAAAATTTAAAGGAAGGCCGAGAATTTTCTCGAAACCATCCGAAAGCTTGATTGTTGTCATGGTCGCAAGCAAAACTGTGACAGCATAGGAAAATGGAAGCCAAATAAAGACACCAGCATCACTATGGACTATAAAAAGTGAAATAAAAAAGTCAGGAATACTTAAATATGTAAAACCACGTCGGTACCCGCGTTTAACATCTGGCAAAACAGCCCGCATTCAGTTTGCAGAGAAACATCTAAAGCAACAAACGAATTAGTCAAAAATTATTTTCAGTGTTGAAAAGTTTAATTTTAACGGTTCGTTAGGTATTCACTCATGTTAGAATGATCTTCGAAAGGAAAATAGAAGTCAACTAGGTGGAGTCTCCCCAATGATTTGGGCTGCTTTTCCCTCTGGAGAGAGGCTTAGAATTGCTTTTCTAGAAAGACGACAAAATTGGTTTACCGTAATTTCGCGCGTATGCGCCGCAGCTTAGTTAAGTATTTTTCAAACCGGAAATTTTATTGAAAATAAGAAGTCAAATAAGTGCTAAGCAGAAGAAAGTCGCATTTTATTTAAAATAAATTCTGGTAGGAAATCGAATTGTCTGAGGTGCGGCGTATACGCGCGAAATTACGGTACCTGTACTCACACATTAAAACGTCCTTAGTTGGAATTAGAGATCGACCAAAATTTCTGTTTCGGTTTCGGCTGAAATCGGAGTTTTGCCGAATGTTCGTTTTCGGCGAACTGCAGCCAAAATTTCGGCCTGACCGACACTATCTGTATTTCAAAATCTCGTTCATTCTTTCGGAAATTTTCAACTTTACTCATTGATACGAGTTGTATCGGCTCAAATGAGACACTGTTTATTGCTGTGAACTCCACTGTTTATCATTATCCGGCATGAATTATTCATGATGCTAGTGTAAATTATAAATCAAGCAGTGCATATAAACTTAAAAGACGCTTATCACATGATCTTTAAAAGCTGCAAACATAACAGTAATAGAAATTTTTTCTTTGAAACTCCAGATTGTTTCGAATGCTTTATGAGAAAGGTGTTATTAAAACATATGAAGATTTACGAAACTTATTACAAAAGATATATCGAAGTATGTATACTTAAAATACTTCTTTATTAGATGAAATTCGTATAATTGGAAACTATTTCTATCTTATTGATAAATTAATTACGTTTTATTTTATAGGAAAATAAATAGTTTTGGATAGAGGCGCAGAAAGTCCTCTTGCCACCGGAGATAAAATTTTCAAACAGGGGTGTCATTCAATTTAAATGCAAAATATTAACGAACTGAAAATATGAATATATTTAAAAATTAAATATCGATTATTGAATTTGTTTTACATTATTTAACTACATTGTTAATTAATTATTGATAAATGCCTATAATTATAGGTTGTTATAAAATAATAAAATATATAAGTTGTATCATTTATGTTTCATTTTTGTTTGAAACCTATACACACACATATAATATGTACGTTTGGCTGTTAGAAATGTGGTCCAATACACGTATAATTAATAAATTAATTAGTAACGTAATTCGTTATTATTAAGTAATTATTAATTATTTAATATTAATTAATTAATTAATTAATAATTATATGCAATTATGTATGTATTAATCAGTTTTTTGAAAATTTTGACACTTTCGGTTTCGGTTTCGGTTTTGGCCGAAAGTGGTAAGATTACCGAAATTCTGTTTCGGCTTCGGTCGATCTCTAGTTGGAAGATATTATCTATCTTAACTATACTTTTCATCAAGCCATTGCCTGAATTCTCCCCGCAAATGACACAAAGAAATGGTTTGAAGGAAAGATTCACACACTTCATTGGCCGGCTGATAGTTGTAAGGTGTTGTCTCAAAATGTTTATTTAAAAATTCCAGAAGAGTACTCACTTTGAACAATAGAAGCCAAAATATCAAGAACCAGTAGACCCCTGCGCGGATTTCGCACTGCAACATAATAATTTTTAGCAACATATAATACTTTTTAGATGCAGGTTTAAACTTCTAAAGAAAAATTAACGATAAAAATATCTGCAAACATTAGTCAAGCCAGAATATCGTCTCATTTATTCCATCAAATTTACAGTAAAATATGATTGAAGGTAGCAAAAGGCACACGCAAGAAAATAATTAGCAATCGCATTTTAACTGCATTAGAAGATAACGTCATCCGCTTCTTGGAAAACATGAAACAAATAAAAATAAATTGAATGCATTTAAAATGTAATTTAATATATAATAATAAAGCATACCTTTTATTCTACACGTGAAATACAGATTAAGAATGATAACAGTTAATAAAGGGCAAGTTTACTGATATAGAGTATGTGAGCTTTGAATATGTTATTCTGTTATTTCCGTTAAATTTCAATTTTCAGGTTTGGGTCGGGTTGCGAGACGGAGGAATTTATTTTGACGGTTTTGGATCGGGTTACTGTTTGATGGAATTTTTTTTTGTCTGGTTCAGGTCGGGTTTCGGGTTAAATCATTTTTCATGTTCAGGTCGGGTTGCATGACGATAGATATTATTTTGTCGGGTTCAGATCTGGTTACGGTTCTATGTCTTTATTTGTCGAGCTCCAGTCGGGTTTCAAGTTAACTTAAATTTTCAGATTGGGGGTCAGGTTGCTTGATGAAGCAATTTATTTTGCCGGGTTCGGATCAGGTTATGGTTCGTTGGATTTTTTTGTCGGGTTTCTGATTAACTTAAATTTTCATGTTTGGGTCGGGTTGCAATTCGAGAGAAATAATTTTGTCGTCTTCGGATCAGATAGAGGTTCTATTAAAATTTATGTTGGGTTCGGGTAGGTTTTCCGGTTGATTTCAATTCTCAGGTTCAGAACTGTATACGAAATGAAGAAATGTATTTTGTCGGGTTCAGTTCGGGTTACAGTTTGATGTAGCTTCTTGTCGGGTTCGGTTCGGGTTTCGGGTTAACTTCAATTTTCAGGTTCCTGTGGGGTTGCATGTCGAAGGAAATCATTTTGTTGTCTTCGGATGATTGCGGTGAAATGGATTTTTTTGTTGGTTCCAGGTTATGTTTAGGGTTAACATCAATTTATAAGTTCGGGTCGGGTTGGAAGACGAAGGAAATCATTTTGTTGTCTTCGGATGATTGCAGTGAAATGGATTTTTTTGTTGGTTCCAGGTTGTGTTTAGGGTTAACTTCAATTTATAAGTTCGGGTCGGGTTGGAAGACGAAGGAATTTATTTTTTCGGTTTCGGGTCGGGGTCGGGTTGTGAGACGAGGGAATTTATTTTGTCGGGTTCGGGTCGGGTTGTGACAAGAAAGAATTTGTTTTGTCGGATTCGGATAGGGTTACGGTTCGATGGATTTTTTTGTCGTGTTTCCCGTTAACTTCAATTTTCAGTTCGGGTCGGCTTGCATTTTGACCGAAATAATTTTGTCGTATTCGGATCGGATTTCGGTTCGGTGGGATTTGTTGTCGGGTTCGGGTCGGGTTTCGGATTAACTTCAAATTTCTGGTTCGTATTGGGTTGCGTGACGTAGGAATTTATATTGTCGGGTTCGGATCGGGTTACAGTTTGATGGTTCTTTTTTCTTGTGTTCGGGTCCGATTCCGGGTTAGCTTAAATTTTCAAGTTCGGGTTGGGTTTTGTGTCGACTAAAATTATTTTGTCTCTTTCGGATCGCGTTACGGTTCGATGGAATTTTTTTGTCGGGTTCGAGTTGGATTTCGAATTGACTTCAAATGGAATTTTCAGGTTCGTGTCGGGTACAACAAGATATTTGGACAAACAGTTGGTCTTTTTCTAAATAGCCTAAAATTTCTTAGACTCATTTTCAAGGAGACTAAAAAATTCAAGCTGCTTGATAAATAAATGGTCATTTTTCTATTAGTCTAACGCTATCTAGGCTCTTTGCAATAACCTTAAAAATGTTAGGCTGATTAGGAAATAAATTATCATACTCCAATTAGCCTAACTCTCTCTAGGCTCTTTGCAATAAGCCCGAAAAATATCAGGCTGATTGGAGATAGGGTGATGATTCTCCAATTAACCCGGCTCTTTACAAACAGCCTAGGCTCTTTGAAACAGCCGGTCTTCGCAATTAGCCTACGACATATATATATATATATATATATATATATATATATATATATATATATATATATATATATATATATATATATATATATATTAAACAAGTCACAAAATGTACATGAAATAACGCTGGAAGTTTCGCCTGCGTTAACAAGATTCTACCGAAATCTCGCATGACAGTAATGAAAAATGAAGATCGCGTAGCATTATTTACTTGATAACATAAAATGTTCTAGCATAATTTGTAATTTTTTTTTTAATTACAATTGAAATTATGTTTTAATTGCATAGCTGCCAAGCTTTTGACATTTTGACAATTTCGATAATTAAAATTAACACATTTTTAACGAGAAATTTTACCTAAAAAGCGGAATCAAATAAATACTACATAGATTTTTTTAAATTAAATAATATTTATGGTTCGAATTATGTTTAATTGATTAACAAGCATGTGACTTTTTACCTTGCTAACGAAACACAAACGATAGAGTGAAAATTGTCCAAGCTGGGAATTAGTTAGCAAAGTAAAAATTCACATGTTTATTAATTATGATTTCGGATGAATGTCTGTTGTAAATTAATTGAAAAATGAATTAAAATTCCTTATGTTTACTTCAATTGAAAAAACCTGCAGGTTTGCAACAATCCACTTACATATAATATATGTAAACTTTTCATTATATATTTTCAGTAAAAGAATAGTTTAGGGATGAGAATGTTTCAGTAATTGTCTGATAAACCAATTTTATTGCTAAAAAAATCCAATATCCTTAAAGTAAAAATATAGTTTCTTCCTCAAGATACTTTGTAAGAAGAAATGTAAAATAAAAAGAATTTCTAAATATAGAAAATAAAAGCAAACACGTGTTTTATCCTCTATATAAAAAAAAAAATACTTCCTAAAAAAGGGATTTACATATAGTTACTTTAGCATCCATTCGAAACAAAAGACGAACCTTTGCATTACTTTATTGTTTTAAAACTTTTTCACAACATTATTACTGCTGTAACAACATTTTTTCTCTATCTCTTGTTTATAAAATTTACTTTATGCACACAAAAGGTTCATATACGTATTTTTTCTCGACGTATAGAAATATTTTAAGTAAATAAATGCAAGAACAATCTTTTATTATTTTTTTTTTAAAACTACCTTCACAAAAATATAAAACGCCTTTATGTTTTCTTTTATGCAGCTGTTTTTAAACGCTCAGCTTACACATGAAATTTTTCTCTCTGTTTTGGTTTCATTTACAAGCGTAAAGTAAATATTGTTCACGTTTGAGTCAGTAAAACATACGTATTTCAAAAATAGTAATACATAAGAAGCAGTATTTCGGAAGAAATTCCAAAGCAAGTTACCGATTTAATATACTAGGAGGGTCAGCGTGAAATTTAATTTAAAATAAAAATTTGCGGCTGCTAGCACAGCGATTATACTTAGAGCGTACGCAGTACATGTTTAGCACACACTAGTGGCATTTTTTTTTACTTTCTTCTATCCATAATAGAAGAAAGTATTGTAATCGAATTTTTTTTTTTGACTGCCAGTTTTAGACGCATTTGCACATTTCAGAGGTCAGTGATTAGAGAAATATGTTTTTACAAAATGTCTGTCTGTCCGTCTGTTCGTGTGTCTGTCTTCATAGCATCATCGAAAAGTGTATGGAGTTTGATTTAGAGGTTTATGACTACGGCCAGCAAGTGCTCCTAGAATCTGGGAATATTCCGTCGGGATAGGGCGCTGCACATACTCCTTCCACCGACAGGGTGAGGTAGTGGGGGCATCAGTTACCTCCGAGACGTTGGAGTGAGTACATCGCTAGAGAAGTGAGTGCGTGTGTTGACCTCCGTCGAAAATTGGGTGAGTGGAAAATGAAGCGTTATTTAGAGCAGCGTTATTCTGTAAAGTTCTGTGTGAAACGAAAGAAAACAGTACACAGACTTTTAGTATGATTCAATAGGTCTACCAGGAAGAAACCATATCACGTGCAATGATTTTCACGTGGCACAAGAGGTTCGAAAATGGCCGCGAGGATTTCGAAGACGATAACCGCGCTGGGAGACCTTCAACAAGCCGAACTGATTAAAATCTGGTGAAAGTGCGTGAACTGTTAAACACGGACCATCGTCTTAGTGTTAGATTAGTCCGGTGCTTCCACCCAGACATCAGAGACGATTGGATTGCTCTTCACTACAATGCACCCTCTCACACGTCACTCGCCGCCGCCGAAGTTTTGGCTATGTTTAATGTAGCAATACTGCCGCAAGCTTCCCACAGCCCCTATCTCGCTCCCAGCGAGATTTTTTTGTTCCTTCGGATCGAGAAAGACCTGAAAGGGAAGCGATTCGACACGATTCCAGCGATCCAGCCAGCTTCGACGAGGTGCCTTAACAGCCTTGCGCGCGGAGACTTCCAGGGAGTCTATGAACAATGGAATAAACGCTGGAAGCGGTGTGTTGATGCTAAAGGATCATATTTCGAAGAATTTTAGTTCGCTGTACAAAAATGTTTAAAAAATTTTATATTCTCAGACCAGTCTTGAAGCTTTGTGAACACACGTTGTAATCCTGGGTATCCCTTTGTGATAGCCATTTAAAGATTTCAAATTTAAAAATATGTATAAAAAATTAGAAATCTTTAAATACATTCCGTTAAATGTTCGACCTTCGATATTCTCATTCAAATTTAATATTGACGAGAGCTGGAAATGAATCATCTGTAATCGGGTTCCATGCAAGTTATTTTCGTGTTTTCCAGTAAAATTATCTAAAATCTTAAAACCAAGGAATAAGGAGGCTATCCTTCCCTGCCGGTACATGCCAGAAGGAAAGACTTTTTTTATAGTTCAGTATACATCGGCTGCTCACATCCAGGTAACCCGGCGATTCGCAGGCAGGTTGACGTGCAACAGAATGATGAAAGATATTGATTTTATTTTCGCTGTGATAGCGAATTTTGAAGTATTAACACGTATGAGATAGAAGAAAGTTTTGGGTCTAGTATATCGGACTAGTTTATCATGTGACCGGTTGTGAACAGACGAGCATTGCGGGGAAATCAGCTACTACTATTTCATGCGCTTTTTATCGTCCGAAGCAGCGTTTTCTTTTCATGTTTCACCTCTGTAAATGCTTTCTCGTATCTAATCTAAAACAAAATAAAGAGATAAATTTAAAATTTAAAAAACACAAACTGAATATTTTTAAATTATTTTTTAATTATTTTTTTATTATTATTGTATTTATTTATTAAATATTTGTCAAACAACTATTAATATTTTACTGGTACGAATAAATATTTTATGAAAGCCATAACATCAAATGCGAAATTTAGTACAATCGGCGCTAGAAAGCGCTAATTAGTTTTTTTTAATTCATCTGAACAGAATTCGTCTACAAAGGCTTTGGCTGCTAAGTATGAGCGGGATAAACCATTTGTGGTGAACGTAACCTTCCCAGAAGATAATGGTGACTTCAATTTTGTTGACAGGACAAAATATTTTACTCCAGGACAAAAATTTTTACTCCTACTATGGCAAAGAAAAGTCTAAAGTTACTGGAACATGAAAGTCTCCATCTAAAGAACCTTCTGATATGGCATGCGATATCATCACATGGGGTATTTGGAACATTTTTATAACCATGCAATGATATTTTATATCATATCGGAAATTTTCTCAGACGGAGATTTCAAATGACACTAATTTTAAACCAGGGTTGAAAATTTGGCCTTTTTAGAAAATCAGAATTTTCCGATTCATACCAGAAATTCTGAATAAAAGTTTTTACTTTGTTCAATGACAAATATTTCGTGATTACGTAAAAACAAAATCGTGCTTTGGAATTTCCTGTATGAATTTGGAACTTCTGAATTTATAAAAGGTTCAAACTGTCAAACTCTCTTTGTCATAATAGCAAGGATGTCCCTTTACAATAAAAAAAAGAAATCGATTGCTTGATTTTTACCATTAGACAAATATTTTTACTTCAAAAAGTGGTGGTAACAAACAATCCGAATAAGAAAAAAACGTACTGGCAAAACTCCATAGTAATTGTTTTCTTCAGGCAACAAAGTTATCACTGATTAACAAGACGCACGCATCAGCAACTGCCCAAATTGAAGATCACATGTACTCCGTAAGATTTATCTCCCTCATACCTATAACACTTTTTCTTTACAAACAATACCCGCTGGGTAATCCTGTAATTGATCAGAATAATGTATGTCTAATATTAATTCAATTAAAACTATTAATTGGAAAAAATTTAAATACTGTAATTTCTTTTATGTAAATATTTTGAAATTTAAAAAGCAGGAATTTTTTTCGGTTTGAATAAAATTAATATTTGTTAACTATCATTGAATGCACATAAAAGAAAATATTTAATGAGAAAAACAAAAGTAACTATTATGTAAAGCCTTGAAAACACTTTTGAAAAAAATATTCTATTTAAACTTAACAACCATGCGCAAAAAGTAACATTTTCTGTAGAATGATATACAGGGGTAAGTGGTTAACATTCGTAACAAATTTTACTTACCAAAAATATAAATAAGATTACTAGGGATATTTGGGATATACTAGGGATATCATTAAAAAAATAATTTATTATAACACAACTTTTCGTTATGCATACTGTAAGGAAAATAAATAATGTTTTTCTGTGCTGTTGTTTAGTTAGTGATCTATTAAATTTATAATTTTTGCCACCTGACTGTTCATATTAATTTTTCTTACACATTTTATTATTTTTCCTTTTAGAAACCAAACTTTGTTTAAACTTCAGGTTTTGATCACATTTTTCCGCCTTTTATTTTTAAAGTTCTTTATTTAAATATTAGTATTTTTTTAATATACGGCTATACATTGAGCACACTGCATGAAATAAATAATTTCACTTATCGCATTTTATACAGGGTTCCCAGTTTCACTCCTTTTTTTATTTAGAAATTCCGATTTCATTGCAACAATTCCGAAACAGAATTTTTGCTTTATATAATGACAGCCATAATTAAATAAATTTCAAATACTTCTTTTGGAATATCCGGTATGATATCCTGAATACAAAAGAAGATCAAATCGGCAGCCTTAATTTCATATTATGAGGCAATGACGACAAAAGTGAACTAACCCCATGTTTATGTTTCAGTAAGACAATATGCTTTAATAATGTGCCAAAAACAGAAAAATGTAAAAATGTGGGTTAGTTCCATGGAACTGTCAATAAAAAGGAATTGACATATCCTCAAAATGATGAAGTTTCAACTGTAACCTGCACCGCAGGATCTGATTACCACCGGAGCAAATTTTCACCAGTAAATTTGAACAGTAATTTCCTCCTTATTTAAATGCCTTATTCATGCAAAATATTTCCGCCACAATCCATCCAAAATTATCTAAATGTTTTTACTGGTGCACATTTGCCCCAATAGTAGTCAGTCCAGCCGTTTCCGCCATTTTGTGACTACCTAAATAACCTTCTTTCCAATATTAATTGATTTGATTACCGCCGGTGCAAACCTCCAGCCAATAAATTTCAATAAAATTTTTCGCCTTATTTAACACGTTCATTGGCGAGTTAAAATTACCGGAATTTTATTTTATTTAGAAAGTTCGAATTCATTCCAGAAAGTACTAATAGCAATATTTACTTTATTTAATTACAGACATTTCGTGATTACATAAAGTAAAAATTCTTCTTTCAAAGTTTCCGGTACGAATTAGTAATTTTAGATTTAAAAGCCACGAGTATACACGTGGTTGGCAGCGAATGGGTTAAACACTTTAACCATGCAAAATTTCTTTCAGAAATAAGGCAGAATTTTGTATTCGTTTTTACTAGTGGAAGTAAGAAACGGCGTTAGGTCCTCATCGAATGTAAACAAACAACAGACACCATGCTGTGACTACATAAACATTTCTTTCACTCCCTAAACGTAAACACTAGACTATCTATCTCTTCCTCTTTATCCATCATCAATCTATGTTTTTGTTTGCATTGTTAGTCCACGTTTGATCTCACCGCTCCATATTATATAATATAAATTTAAAATTCTTAAATATAAATGTAAAGTTACATTATTGCAATAAAAAATATCCCTCTTCAAGTCATCATGAAAATATGTATAAACAAGTAATACTAAAAATGACTTTAATAGAAATAAATTTTTGCAAAACTTACCCCACTTGCCACAAAAATCAAGGTACGTACGCTCTTTGGAATATGGCACCACTTTTTTGGATTACAATGTTTTTATTTAATATTTAAATCACAGAATTTGAATTCCGTCTGTTCAATAACATAACTTATAATATTTATCCACTATTAAATAATGCGAATAATTCTGTTAAAAACTTGTGGTGCAATAATACGCATCCTTTAAAATCTATGTTTAACCCCACGCTGCACGAACTTTTCTTTTGGAAGTATATGTTTTATTAGCCCTCTGAGCGTTTTGAAAAAGGGTAAAATTGTAATGCTGTTTTCTCTGCATTTTGTTTTAAATGCTAAAAAAATATGATTCTTTCAGCATTATAAATAAAACTTAATTACAAATATGAATGTAACCCTTGAGAGTATTAATCATTCTTCAATGTTTTGAAAATTCATTAAATCTATAGAATTATAGTATCTTAAACATTGCATATATTGCACTGAAACCTGGAGCTTAGTGAACGGAATATTACGTTCCACACGCTTAGAGGGTTAAGCTGATATTTAGGGTTGGATACCGCAGATTTTAAAGAGTAACTCTTCGCCTTATTTAAAAACATATGTTTTTTAAATAAAGCGAATATTTTTATTCGAATATAATGGTAGCATGGAACTGAATTTATTTATTAAATGTTATCAATTGGTGTACATATGTATTAATGTGCAGTGTAGGATTAAACAATATATTATTTGTGATATCAATGAGAATTAAAAAGAAAAATAAACTAATTTTATATTCATCTTTATATTTTTATTCTTTCCACATGAAGAACATTTTTTGTATTTTTATATTTTAAACAGAAAAATATGTAATAAATTTTAAAAATCCAACGATTCTTAAAATACGAGACCCAATTTATGAATTAAAAAAATAATTTCTATTACCTTTTTATTGAACTCTACTTCCATCCAATAATTTAATTTTCGCTCCCCTGAGAAATTTAACATTAAAAAAAAAAGAAATGTAACACAGAACAAGAAATTTACAGAAATATATTTTCTTCTTTTATGAAAATAACACTTTTAAGTAATGATTTGCAATTGATTTTTTGTTGTTGTTGTTGTTTTACGAGTGGTAATTTTATCAACAGGTGAAAAACTTTAACAGATGAAAAACAGTTTTCAGAGACATTTTATCAAAAAGCTAATTTTTAAAAAAAAAGTAACGCAATGAGTAAATAAAAATATCTTTATCACTCCATTTTTTTTCACTTAATTATTTCATCGTTCATATTAAACATCTGTCATTCACTGTTACTTTTTTCAAGAAGGACAGCTTGTTTTTCTATTCATTTAAATACTAAGAAGAATAAATATAAACTTCCTTTATAGGTATAATCTAGAAACATTTTTTTTCATACATAAAAAGATTAAAAAAACGGATCGAACGTCACTTTAAGGTAATGAAATAAACAATAATTCTTTATGGTATTAATGTTTACGTATTATATATTTTCACTATTTTTAATATGCTTTTTCCTCTTTTAGACAAAATGAGATTTTTAAATAATGATTTGCAACTGGTATTTTTTAGTTACACAAATCCTAATTTTTTTTCAACATTTGAAAAACTTTGAGCAGTTTTCAGAAATATATCAGCTGAAAAATTAATTTTTTTTAAAAGAGGTCGAAATGAGTAAATAAATATATTTTTATCCGCCTCTTTTCAGGTTAATTATTTTATCGTTCAAATTAAGTGTTTGTCATTCACTTTTACTTTTTTCAAGAATGAGAAAAACTTTTTTTATTTATTTAAACAATAGCAAGAAGAAATCTAAACTTTTTTTGATAGATACAATCTAGAAATATTTTAGTTCTATACATGAAAAGAATGAAGAAAGGCGTCGAATTTCCCCTTAAGTTGATTGGAATAAACAATTTTGTTTCTTGCATACGATTTCATAGCTCTCAAAAATTCTGCCAAATTACACAGAAAAAATTGACTTGTTTAAAATTTAATTTTCGTGATTAAGGAAGGTAATTTTTGCTTATCAAAAATAGTGGTAGAAAAGAAAGTGAAAAACTTGGCAACAATGCGTTTTATACCGAAGTAACATTTTTAATGATTCTTTATTATTGATAAATTGCTTACTTTTTTATCTTTACCGTAAAATGTTGCTCTTAAAAATATTTTTGAGAAATTATGTTTGAAAATAATTTACAGTTGTATGATTTAGCTACAAGATATATAAATTTAATCATTGTTAAACTATTTCTTCTTCTCTTTAACTTTTTATGAAATTTCTTGCAATATAAATATATCTCTCTCTCTCTCTCTCTCTCTCTCTCTCTCTCTCTCTCTCTCTCTCTCTATATATATATATATATATATATATATATATATATATATATATATATATATATATATATATATATATATATATATATATTTAAAATAAAGGTCTCTTAAAAATGGCATTATTAAAATTCATTTTGAATATTATGAAATATAGAATGCGCTTTAAAACGTCATTTAAACTTGAAATTTTTAGTGACGAAAAAGCAGACATAAATACAATCAGTATACTTTCAATATTCATCTCTTATCTCTTTCAGTGAAATCTATATTTCTTAAAATAGGCCATTTAAACAATCTGAGAACATTATTATGTATAAGAAGTCAATTCTTGAAGCATCTTTTCAGTAATGTTATACGCTTTCAAACTGAACTAATTTTAATAAGTACTGGAAATATTATCCAAATTTCATTAAACAATTTTAATATTATGTTTTATGGATGATTATTTCCAGAAATCCATGACGGCTATAGCCGCCCAAAACGAAACGGTCGTTATTAGACACTACGGCTATAGCAGCACAAATGTGCATTTACCGGCGTACAAGTAGAAGCCCTGTGTCATGTTTTGGAAACAATTTTTTAGGTTGAAGTTCGTTTTCCACCTGTTATACGAGTTGCAGCTTCAGTATGCACGTGCAGGGTGGCTAGTGGTCAGGGAAAAATACAGTAAAAAAAAAAAAGATAAAAAAAGATAAAAAAATACAGTCAAAAAAGTGATAAACACCAGTATATTCTTATAGAAAATTTCAAACTGATTATTTGATCGAATAACCAATATAATTTTTTCTATAAAAATATACTGGTGTTAATTACTTTTTTGACTGTATTTTTCTCTGACCACTAGCCACCCTGACGTGGTTGTGAAGGGAGTAGTGCAACCTAATAAAAGGTGCTGAATTAATCTAAATTAAGTTTATTTAAGCAGAAAGAGTAAAACTAGACTTCTAATATTCTAAAAATTACAAAAACATACAGTGTCAATTTTCGAACTTCACTTGTTCCTACTGTCCGTCAATGCGTTAAAAATATGTCAAAATGGACTTCACCGCACACGTGGTGCAAAAGTTCTTTGCCGGTATTTGAAAATTAAATTTATTGTGCAGATTAGAATCGATCTTAACGAAGAGCTTGTAGACTTTGGCAATAGTATTTGGCGCAAATATCTTGAAAATAAATTCTAGAAATCAAGCCTGTACTACAAATAGAAACCAAAGTATTGAAAAGTAACCAGAATTTTACATTTAAGTACAATAATTTTTTCACCAAACCTAGGATATAAATTTCATTGCTTCTCAGTAAATGGATTTAAGAGGTGGCAAACTTCAGTAATACCTAGCATTGTTTATTTGATTATGAGTTTTGATAGCTGATAGCTGATAGCTTTCAAGTTTAGAGACAATAGGAGAGGTTTGAGGGTCCATGATTCTTTGTGGTTTCTGTTCTGTACTGTGACAGGGTTCCTACATGTCAGGAAATTTCTTTCACTTTAGGTCAAAAAAGTATCAGTATGTACTTAGAGATAAAATCGCCTTAACTCTTTCAGGGTCTTCTGCTGCTAAATTGTTGAAATAATTGAATTACACCAGAATGTACAAATATATTTATTTGAAAATAATTAAAAACTTTTCTTCCCTTGTGTTTTAAGAGCAAAATTTTATTAAAAATTTCTATATGCCAGTTGTCAGTTTTGAATTAATTTTATGTATTCGCGCCATGTAAAAACACCGAACTTGAAAGGGTTAAGCAAACACGCGGTCACATAAATGGAGTTTATGTGGATAATGAAGATACAGAAAATACTGGATATTTTACTAAATAGTAAGAATTCTGTGCAATAGTGTGTTTGTGCGCATTTTGTGCACAATGTTTTATGAAACGGGAACAGTGCACCATAATTCTACAATATTTTTTCATGAAGCTCATTGTCCGAATAGAAAACAACTTTTTTTATAAATCTTCTCTTACATTAGCGATATAGCGAAACATTTGTAAAAATGTTCTCGTAATCATTCAACATTTAGAGATATAGCGAAACAGTAAGAACTCTTCTGTTTGGGTGTATTTTGTGCATAATGTTTTATGAAATGGAAGCTTTACACTCTAATTATACAATATTTTTGCATGAAGATCATTGTCTGCATAGGAAACATCTTCTTTGAAAATACTTTCTTACATTAGCGAAATAGCGAAACATTTGTAAAAATTTTCTCGTAATGATAAATTGTCTTTCAAAATCAACATTTAGTGATATAGCGAAACTGTAAGAACTCTGTGTACTGTTCTGTTTGAGTACATTTTGTTTATAATGTTTTATGAAATCGGAGCAGTGCACCGTAATTCTACAATATTTTTGTATGAAGCTTCTTATCTGAATACGAAACAAGTTCTATAAAAATCTTCTGTTGTATTAGCTATATAGCGAAAATTTATAAAAAGTTCTCGTAACGATAAAATGTCTTTCAAAATTAACTTTTAGCGACATAGCGAAACTGTAGGAACTCTGTGTACTATTCTGTTTGTGTGCATTTTGTGCATAATGTTTTATAAAATAGGAGCAATGCGCCGTAATTCTACAATATTTGTGACTCTCGTTCTCTGAATAGGAAACAACTTCTTGAATTAAAAATCTTCACTTACATTAGCGATATAGCGAAAGAGTTTGTCAAATTGCTCTCGTAATCATAAAATGTTTTTTCCAAAATCAACATGAAATAAAAATTCCGTACCTTATTTTTTTGTTTTAACCCATTGTCATAATTACGCATATATCAGTGTTGACAGTTTGGTATTTTTTTTTTTTTTTTTGAGTTTAGGAATTACGATACCATATCAGAAATTTCAAATAGTAATTTTTGCTTTATTTAATGACATGATTTCGTGATTACATTAAGTAAAAATTCTTCTTTCGGAAATATTCGCAATTTCTGATTTTTTTGTATAAAAAGGTCAAACTTGCTGCCCTGGCATACATGCGCCCTATTCAGGAATTTCTTTTTTAATTTGAAATTTTCAAAGAATAATTTTCACTTTATTTAATCACAAAATATATGCCATTAAATAGTGCAAAATTTACTTTTCAGAATTTCTGAAAAAAAAAAGACATTCCTGAAATGCATGCTTCGGATGCCAATTGGTTAAATTATCACTAAAAAAATTGCTTAAATCATATACCGTATTTATAACCTTCTTCTTATGTATATTATCTACTTATATATAAAAATATTTATACGTAATTGTTTCATATTTGAATGTCTAAGAATTGTTTATTGTTAAAAATGTAATGCCCTAAATGTTTAAGAATTTCTCTTCAAAATTATACGTATAAGCAAAAGATTATAAACAATAAGAATTTCTAAAGTTAGCCAATAAGAGGAAACATGTGTTAAAACAAAACAAAGAAAACTTTGACTTTAAAAGGAAAATACAAAGTGTTAGTTTAAAATTCATTCGGATACAAAAGAAAAGTCTTTGCATTACTTTATTGTTTTGAAGCTTTTAAGCAGAACTGCTTTTGTTGTAGCATTATTTTCTTTTATCTCGGTTGACAAAATTTACTTTATTCACAAAAAAGTTCCCTGATACACAAAAACTTTTGAACTGTTTTGATTACCTATATAGGAATGTGTTTAAGTAAATAAATTCAAATGTATTATTTTGCTGTTTTATTTCACGAAACGATCACAAAACAAATTGATGCTTCACTAACAGATTAATTTTGTATTTTGTTTATATAATCGTTTTTAAATTTTCTTCTTGCCTTTGTGATTTGTTACAGAAATTACTGAAGATTGAATTACTGAAGCTGTCTTCTTACATTGCAATTCTTAGTTCGAATAAGTCAGTTTATATTAATTGTTTTTCATATTCCGGATCAAAATATTTTTACCCCATTTTATTTGTTAGAATAGTAAACGGTGAAATAACTTAACTACAATATTTCAATTGATCCAACCAGATAGTTAGTTAACATGTTGCAATACAGTCATATGCCGACTTTACAATAATACCATAGCAGAGAAGCACTTTTGCAATCTACCTTCAAACTAAAGCAGCTAACTACACTAAGCATAAAAACTAACTAATACTGATTCATAAACCAAAAGCAATAACAACGTTTTGACGCACAAATATGAAAAATTGGCACAAAAAACCGCATACGGCCGTTTCAAGGATTCCTCAATCCCCTTCGTCAGTGAAAAAAAAAGGATAAAAATGGGTTCAAAGAACCCCTCGGTTATAACCCCGAGTACTGGCTTGAATGATTTTTTTTTTCGCTCTGAGGAAGGGGATCGAGAAATCCTTGAAACGGCCGTATGCTGTTTTTGTGCCAATTTTTCATATTTGTGCGTTACAACGTTGTTATTGGTTTTGGTTTATGAACTAAAATTCACACAAAGTATTTGATCTTATAACTAATACTGTTCTACGCATGGCTCCACCCACCATCATTTTGGCTCGTGACTCTTTTTACTCAATCGAGATGAGATGGTTGCACATTTTGGCGTTGCTCGTTTTTCTCGCGCACACACACACACACCACATAAATAATCGACAATAGTTAAACCGATAATTACAATATAATACATAAATATATACATAAGTTTAAGATTCTCAATATTTATATATATATATATATATATATATGTTACAGTGAAAACCCTAAATCAGTCAAAATCCGAATTAACTAGGGAAAACGCGTTCTAACTGAGAGCTCCAGTTAAAACGTGTTTTAACTGATTTCTTCCAGTTAGAAAGCGTTATAACTTAGAGCGCTAGGGAGAAAACCCATTTTATTCGAGTTTGACTGATTTGACAATATTATTTGCATATATAAAAAGTTATTGATATAAATCAGTTAAAATGCGTTTTAACTGATTTATTCCAGTTAGAACGCGTTCTAACTTAGAGCGCTAGGACTACTAGAAACCTCTGAATAGCGGACACAGTACGCGTCTGTTATTCAGAGATGCCCGCTATTCAGAGGTAAGAACATAGAATTATTTGGCTATTGGGGATTGAAAAAAAAAAATTGCTAAATAGAGTTATACGCCATTCGGGAGTGTCCGTTATGAAGGTTTTATTGCCTTGTATGTTTTTTCTCTAAATAGCGCACACCTTCGAATAACGAAAATATTCCGTGATCCAGATGCGTCCGCTATTTAGACGTTTTACTGTACATATATATATATATATTATAAGAATATATTTAGATTTTGATCTATATTTTCTTTGAAGTAAATGCTTGCCTCCATTTATTCTATCTGAGAAAATATATCACATTAATTCTGGTGATTTATATTAGCCTCTTATACCATATTATTTATATCATATGGTCGATTAGTGAGGAGAAAGTTGTCATATTAAAGAAGAAATATTGTAATCCATCATTCATATTTTTTTTCTTCGGTTACATTCATTAGCTTTATACTCAATATTCTGGTTGGAGACGGGATCAAATATTGTATAAGAGAAAATATAATCTCCTTGGTGAGGTACCAAAAAAAATTTATGTGCTGATTTACAAAAATGCAATATAAATATTTTGTTATACTTACGAATCTCTTGCACTATATAGCCGGGTTGTCCAACCTGGTGCCTTCAGAATACCAGACATTACTTACGGAAATCTCAGCTTTATTTAATCGGATATATTCGGAGATTAGATATGGTAAATATTTCTGTAAGAATTTTCTGGTGTTTCCCCGGCACCGGGTTGACATTAGTATTAATTTTTACAAAGCATAAAAAATGTATTTCACCATTTAAAGATAGCCATAATAATATAAAATACGAAAATGTATGCTGTTATATTTTTTAAAGACTTTGTATTTTGCAGAATTATGCACAAATTTCAGTAGGTTTATGTACAACAATTAACAATTTTCAGCAGTGTTCGACGAAAGACTTATGATTTCACATCGTCTATGCAGTGGCGTAGCGTCAGGGGGGGCACGATCATTTTACTACCAGTATAATTATATACCACCTTTAGCCTTATTTAATCTTTGAACGGTATGAATTAAATAAGGACAAATATAGTATATAAAAATACTGGTAGTAAAGTGGTCCGTGCCCCCCTTGACGCTACGCCTCTGCGTCTATGTCGCATCCATGATATATCATTATAAACACATTGCTTACGGATAAGTTTTCGCCTTTTAAAGAGAAAGCTACGCACATGGGCATTACGCTTGCTTGTTACATTATTTAACAAAAAGATTTTCTGTGTACGCGCTGATATCCAAATGAATGAATTTAATAATGGTTCTGTTTCTAATCCGAGCATTTAATATGCATGGTGCACTAACTGTATAAATATAAATATTGTGTCTATTTTTGAGAAATAATTCAAAAGTAACGCCCATGGATGGATTTACACATATCCAATATAAGCGAATTCGCGTTAGCTGTCGGCGATGTTTTAAATATAATTTCACTATCGCTAAATTCATGTATATTATTAAAATTTGGTACAACAGGTGCCTAACCGAAAATATTGCAAATAGAATTTATACTTGTTTTACAGGACAGTATAATGTGTATTAAAATATCTTACATCTGTTGTAAATATTATTTGAATACATTAATACCGTAACACGCATTTATGTCAAACTCGTAGAAATTCGTGTATGTTGTTGCGATTGTTACAATTTAATGAGATATTAGCAATGGAATCAAACATTTTACAATTTTACAATAAATATATTTTATTTTAAAATTCGATCTAATTTTCCATTGGTTCATTTCGATTTTTATGAGTCATCTATTCTTACACGATTTTACAAGTAATGCTGTTATTTTGAAACAGTTAAAAGTTTCTGTTATGTTATATCGATTCTTCAATTTCGGTCGGCAGGTTTTTCTATTCATTTTTAATTTTTACGATATACACCTTACTTCTTCAAAAGCTAACTTTTAAAATAGCAAACAACTTTCTAAAATGTTAGGTCAATAATTAACAACTCCAAAATTTGTAGAATGTTTGGATATAATAGTCCCGATATTGGTGTTCATCGGCCGATTTGTGGTGACGTCAGAACTCAGCCTTAGGCATTATCTATAGGATGGTGTTGATAGGCCGATTTGCCGTGACGTTAAAATTCAGTCCTTAGACATTAACAACAGGATGGTGTTGCTACGGCAGCCTCCATATTTGCGTCAGGTGTAGTATTCCAGACGTTTTGTCCATAGGAGTAAGGTACTGCTATTTATGATCAGAAAAATTCTATTCAAAACAGTTTGAAGATCGTTTGTATATTATTTATAACAGTTCATATCCAATTTGCCAAATGGCACCAAGATGTTTTAATAAACTTATTATTAAATATTTTCTTTTGCTTTTATAACGCACGTGCTGAAAACAGGTTATTTGTTTTTAAATTAATTTGCTCATAAATTCCGGAGGCATTCATTTCAACATTTTAGTAATAGAATTAGATTGTCCCTGAAAGGGTTAATTTTTAATTTGCAGGATTCGTAATCACCTCGTTTATGTACATAATCTGATACATCATTCAACGGTGAAATAGGGCGAAAAATTCTATTAAACATTTGTGATAGAATTGTACGCACACTGTTTTATGAAAAAAAAAATTAAAATTTACCAATTGGAAAATCTGGTGTCTTCATAACTAAATTTATAATTTACAAAGCAGACAGAAATCGCGATTTCTTACGAAACGGCACATTATTTGATGATATGTTTGAGTATTATCACTGAAAATCGTATGAACAAATACATCAGTATCAATCTCCGTAGCGACGAAGAAAATAATCTTAGGCTTGTGTTTGTATTTATACTGAAACTATAGTAAAATAAAATATTAAACTCAATATTATTGCACAAAGTTACGTTTTCGACACTTAATACAAAATACATTTCAAACTCTGAGATATTTTCTAACGCGATTATCTTTTAAAATGGCCTATACAATCATTTTTATAAATGGTAATTTCAAATATCGTTCCCCTTGCATTATTATATATTTAAGTGTTTTAAAACGCTCAAATTATTTTTTGGAAAAATTAACATTTTTAATATATTTAGGAAAAATTAATATGTTAGAGTACTTATTATGTTGAAATATAAACCAAATATTTCTTCAGCTGAGAGTAATTTATGATTTAGAAATAATAAAACTGTTATACAAAATATATTTATTGAAATGATCAATTTTATATGATGAATGTCCTAGAAAATTTTACTGTACCCAATAATTTATTTTTCTAGATGATATAAGGTACAATCTATTATAAATTCATTTTTTATTCTTATAAATTCAATTCATTATTCTGATCTTATTTCAATCATATTTTGATTTCTACTTCACCTTAAAGTATATTGATTATTATAGTTATTTACTACATTTTAAGCAAATACACCTTATACGTATAAGGTGTATTTTGATTCCATTATATACAATGGCATCAAAATACGTAAAAGAAGATCGATCACAGGAACATTACTTATGCACTGTATTTCATTTTACGAAAGTCGAATTAAATTACATTACAAATATCGGAAAAATTACTTTACAAATTATCAAAATACGTAAAAGAAGATCGATCACTGGAGCATTATTTATGCACTATATTTCATTTTGCAAACGTCGAATTCAATTTCAGAAACATGTTTTAATTATATATATTATATTGAGTTAATAAAGTTTTGTACATCTTTGTCTCACGATCTTCTTAGTACCGCCTCTTTTCTTACAACAGTTTTTGATACAAAAACTACTGAAAAATAGATTGATAAACATAAATATTTTAGTTTTCATAAAACAGTGAAATGGTTACCGTGGTTTCAAAAACATATACCAACGAATATTAAACACTCTGACGTAAGTTAATTAAATTTTAAAATGGATGTTTTTTCATATCTATCTTTTGCTAATGGTAAACTGTTGAAAACGTACTTTCTGAGATAAAATGACAAAATCTCTATAAAAAAATAATTTCCTGTCTGAGAATTGTGCAATTTGTTAAACATAGAAATTATTTGGTAAGATATATGCATGGTAAGTACAATGCATCTTAAAATTTCTTGATAAATATTTGTGGATTTATTTTAAAAGAAGCACACATTTTTTCAGCAATTTAAGAAAGTCTCTACTGTAAATTTTAATCGTATATTAGTTCAAATAATGTATATGCGCGTTCGGGTTTAACGCATCTGCATCATTTCAGAACTTTTTTTAATTCAAAAATTCCGAAAGAATAATTTGTACTTAATGTAATTACGGAACGTCTGCCATTAAATAAAGCATAAATTACTATTAAGAATTACTCGTATGATTTCGAAATTTCTGAATAAAAAATAAATTCGTGAATTGACTGATATATACGAATATGTGCTAATGATAGTTCTATCATTAGCACTATCTTCTAACAATTTTCTTCTAGCAATATATCTAACAATTTTCTAGTTTATAATATAGGAAATAAAAATTAAGGGACAAAATGCCTGATTCTACTATGGCATTTCATGTAATAAGTCTTTTTGGGGACTTTAAACGTCAATAAAGTGCGACAAATGGAATTTAAAAGTAATAAAGCTTATTAATTTTAGTTTTCAAGAAAATATATATACTACCTAAAGCCTATCTCTAATCACACTTAAATTTTTTTTAACGATTATAAGGGATTACGTCTCCTGTAATTAATTGCATATTGTCTATTGATATTAATATACCGTAAATTCCGGCGGATCAAACAATCGTGTTTGGACCCAAAAATTTTATTTTATAAAATGTAACATAGTAGATGTCTGTAAATATTTGACTTGAATTACTGAATAAAATTTCTAGGTTGAAACCGAATTTTGATCCGCGGATTATACGCCGGAAATTCCGGTACTTGCCAATCTTCAGTAAAATTATATCAAATTGAATTATAACCAATAAAAATGTTAAACCAGAAATTTGAATATCTGAAATCAAATATTTATCGCGTTGCCATAACGTTCATTTTTTTTCTGATTGGAAAAGTATATATTTCAATTTACTTGAATGATACAGTTTTATGAAGGTTGTGTATCGAAACGGATCATAATCACTGATATATTCTTAAAAAGAAATTCTGGAAACAACCCCAGATTAGACTATCAAACCAGTGTTGCCAGTTTGGCCCGTCTTTTTATGCAAAAATTTCAAATTCATACCAGAAATTCCGAAAAACAATTTTTAATTTATTTAATGAAAGATATTTGAATATATAGCAAATTATAAAACCAAGTAATAAAGTACTTCTTTTACTAGCTAAAAGGTGTAAAATAAAAACTTGAAAAAAGTACAAAAAACGTTTTAATTGGCTGAACGGGTACTATTTTTTTTTACTGTTTTAAAATTTTTATTTTACACCTTTTAGCTAGTAAAAGAAAGATATTTATTGATTCCTTAAAGCAGCGGTTCCCAACCTTTTCTTTTCATTTACCATTTGATTAGGGTTTTTATTTAGAGTACCCCTATTTTTCATAAACTCACCAAAATAACGCAAACATTCTTGTTTTTTTTTTTAATTTTTAGTAATCTTCTTAGCATACCTAAATAATAAATAGACTCAACTTACATTGACATTTCTAACGTTTTATTTTATTTTTTTTATCTTACATTTTAAAGTTAATTTTGCTTTTTTATAATATTAACTTAACATCAATATTAACTAATACAGCATACATTATAAGAATCAAATTTTATAAGAATTTTTAATTAACTTACCATAAAAGTTTATAATAATTTTGCATTATGATATATAAATATAAGGCTGCTACTGGCGACTATTTGTATATTTTATTCGCCCCACTATTTAAAAAAAAAGAAATTTTATATTAAATTTCTTTTGCACATGTTGTCAAGGCGACCGTGAAAAAAATTTGTTTTGAGAAAGTGGTGCGAGATACAATTACAAAATAGTCGCCACTGGTAGCCTTGAAGTAGTTAAACCTGACTATCCTTGAGCTGTTTCATGGCATGTCATTAATTCTTCGAGAAACTGTATTGTTTGTGAAAGAAATATTTGTAATTTTATTTTCACATGGTCTTCAACAAACATACATTGAACAGCATCATTGATACAATGATATATCAAATTTTCAGCTATTGTATGACTTTTAGCGCTTTAAACAACATGATAACTTATTCTGTACGATGCATCAACAGCGTTATCATTGCTTTTGTTTGAAGAAAACACAAAGAGGCACCTTTTGCACCTTTATAGTCGCTAAAAGAAACTGACATAATTTTGTTTATAAATTGGATGTTTTGGTTTTGTCTCTAAATGGAGCATTGATAAAGAGTTTCATGCAACCATTGGACAATATCTCACCACAAACAACACATAGTGGTATTGGGAAGTCTTCATCTCCTATGAATGAAAATCCATATTTCAAGTATTCATTATTATATTTTTATTTCCTTCAATACATTACTGATGTTTTGAATTTTATATAAAGTGTCAAGTTTATTACTAACCAGAACAAGTCTATTAGCACCTGCAACTAGGTCTTTTTGCACTTCTAAATACTTCAGTTGTTTCTAAATATTTTTAGTTCACGAATTACCAGACTTAATTTCAATCCCAGAACCGGTTCCGAAAATAAAAGTGTCTTCGTAAAAAAAAAAAAAAAAAAAATCTCTCAAAGAAAATCGAAAAGGTAATTAACGGCGAAAATAGAGATTGATCTCTGCTACCTAATGCAAAGAAAAATCGTTTAAAAATATTGAAATGAAAACGAGATATGAGAAAAATAATGCCGCATAGGATTAACTTTAGTGTGCGGGTGTTTTCAAGTCAGTGAAGAGGACCCTTAAAATCTATACTGAACTAATGTAGAAGACAAATTTAAATCACCATTATTTAACAAGAGATAATGGAACTTGTGACAAGGATCTACCGTGTGAGGGAATTTCACAAGGTAGTTACGCCAGCTTCGTACGGTCTTTGATTTTTAATATCACAATTTCCAAATAGTAATCTTCGCCCTATTTCAATACAAAATTTCTGTTATTAAATAAGATCTATATACAAAATTACTTTTTGAAAAACAGGTATTCGAAATCACGAGCCGAAATTCCTGTTTAATTATCCAGCTAAATACACAGAACATTAAAGTTGTTTGTCTATCGCTTCTGCTGTATTTTTAAAACAACAAATATGCATTCGTATACAACGGAAATTATCTATTCCACAAATTTAATTTATTTTAGGAAAATCAATCAGACTTTTACCAGATCTGAAAGCACTTTGAAGAGAGTTAGTATTCTAAGAATAGCACGTTATACCAGTTCTACAAATAATATTCCTATATAAAAGAATTCGAAATTGAACGTCAAACGTGACAAATGAGATACGTTCGTACTATAGATAGTTTTATAAACATTCAGATCTTTGTGCAATACAGCTGTTGCACTCTTATGCAAAAATGCATGCATACAAATTTTATTTTACGTGCAGATTTTCATATTATAGATATTATTGTTATTTTATGAAATTCATTTTCAATATACTTTTACATACAAATAAATAAATTCTGTTACATCAAAAATATACTATGCGCAAATAACCAATACAAGACAATGTAAAAAAATCATCGTTATTATTTCAATGAAATTAATTATATCCTGTTATAATCTGTTAAAATGATGTGATTAATTTCTCGTCATAAATTAAGTATATTTTAAATTGGCTACAATTTATCTTTTGTTGACAGTTACTGACACTTATAATGGGATACTTAAGCCTAGCTTTCAAAATTTCAGAACTTGAAATCCATATTTAGACACTTATTTCATTTAATATATATATTTCCAGAAACATCTATCCAAAAAACTGTCGGTAGATTATATGATTGCTATAATTAAACAATTTTAGTATTCAAATGCGGATTTTAAATTCAGTAATTCGGAAATAATATGACTCCATCTTATATAAGACATAATCACCATGGCAACCTAGAATCATTACTTATCATGGGATATCATTAAATTAATTACGTATGACAGAATTTAACGAAACAAAGAATACATTTATTAATATATTTTTAAGTTTTTATTCGATTTTCATAAATTTTGAAATGATTCGAGAAAATTCTGCAACGATTATATATATTAAATTTAAAACCATTCGGTTGGGTATTGTTTGCGCTGTTATATGCGGACAGACGGACTGACCAGACGATGACTATAGGTGCTACGTATTTATACAATATCAAACGCACCTAAATATGTTTGCATACTTAACCACCGCCACCTGAAAACTAGGTCTTCGCACTTACACAAAAGTGGCGTCTGTCGTAGGTGGGTTTTTTTCAGTGCTTGTACGGTTCCGTCAATTTAAATACCAGTATTTTCTAAAAGTATTTTTTGCCTTCTTCTTCTGAGATTAAATAAGTTGAAAAATATGTTTAGAAAATACTGGTATTACAATTCAAAGTATCATAAAAACGCTGAAAAAAATCTCCCAACGACAGCCGCCATTTTCGTTTCAGCACTTAAGCCTAGTATTCGAGTGGGTTGTGAATTAACCCTACACTGCTCAGTGATGTATATATGAATCAAATAAAATGTAACTTTTAATAAATAAATTCAGTTTTTAGAAAACACCATATTTAAATAAAAATATCCACTTTATGTAATCATAGAAGTCTGGTATTATACACTGCGTGACATTGAAAATTTAACACGAAGAAGGAGTGGCCAGAAATTTTTGCAAATCTCTGGGTAGACGCACGTCGCCGAGTTTCTCAAACGATGTGAAATGCGCAGCTCTCAAGCGCACGCTGAATAAAATATAAGGGAAGGAACCTGAAGAATGAGCAATATTCGTACCGTTACTTCTGCTAGAGAAATCATCATAGAAATTTTGTTATTCTCTCGGAGGACGTGTGTAATAGTAGAGAATGCCAGAACGGAGGCAATTCCAGCAGACATATGATTTTTCGAGGGGCATGGTGATTGGACTGAGACCAGCTGAGACACACCTGGACGCGTCCACGGTGGACCGGCTGTAGCGAAGATGGTTGGAACGAGGAAATGTGGCAAGTTTGAGAGGTGCCAGTGCAGCTAGAGAGACTACAGCACGCGTGGATCGACGCATCCCTCGGCAAGCTGTGGTGAACTCGCAAGCCACTTCTACCTCCCTACTGCACCATGTTCAAAACAAACTAGATGTTTCCATATCGACCAGAACCATTTCCCATCGATTGGTTGATAGTGGCCTGCACTTATGGCGTCAGTTAAGAAGACTGCCATTGAACCCACAACGTAGGCCAACGTTTACAATGGTGCTGGGCTAGGGCGATATGGACGACCGAATGGCACAGGGTCGTGTTCTCAGATGAACCACGCTTCTATTTCTCCAGTGATAGTTGCCGCGTCCGAGTGTGGAGTTGAAGTGGAGACAGGTTCATTCCGGCATCAAGTGTGGAGCGCCCCACCGCGCGACAACGTGGCATCATGGTTTGGGGCGAAATTACGTACGATTCCAGATCACCTCTAGTTAGTATTCAGGGCACTATCACGACCCGACGATGCATGGATGATGTGCTGCGGACGGTGGCACGCCTCTACCTTCAGGGGGGGGCAATGCCCTCTATCAACAGGATAATGCTTGACCGCAGACTGCTCGTATCAGCCAACATGCGATGAAAGGTGTACAGATGCTTCTCTGGTCCGTGTACCCTCCTGATCTCTCACCAATCAAAGACATTCGGGATGAGATTGGACGCCATTTGCAGACCCTGTCACTGCTGCGTATAGAAGACAAACTGTGGCAAATGGTTGACAGGGAATGGATAGCAATTACTCAGGACGTCTTCTGTACTCTCACTGACTTTGTGCCTGAAACGTGTTGCTTCGTGTATCGTCGTCCACGGTGGTCCTGCATCCTACTGAGCCGACGCTGTTCTCGCTCTGTATTATGAATAACATTTCTAAATAAAGATCACTTATTGTTCGTTGCTGTCTGTATCAGTTTGTCGCGTTTCATAACATTCTGGCCACTCCTTCTTGGTGTTGCACTTTCAATGCCACTTAGTGTATAAGGCAAAGAATTTCTGTTTAAAACTTCTAGTATGTAACCCTAAATATAAGTACAAAAAATGAATTTAAAAAAAAATCGTGTAGTGTAGGGTTAAAATATGAAGAAATTAAGTATTCAAATACTCTTTTATTTATTTCAGAGTGAAACTAGAACAAGTTGAAACGATTCTCGTTTTGCAGAAGAGAAAGGAGATATAATGCATAATCCCCAACGAATAAAAAGTGTGATCAAAGATTTTGAACGGAATATTTCCCCTATTGAGACCTATTTGTGGATACACGGTGTAGGTTTTTCAGAAACTTTTCAGTGGAAATGTATTTCACGCATAAAGCTGATCGCTTCAATCTTCTTTGCAATATTTTTCGATGGTGGTACGATGTGTTGTATATTATATTATTTTAATCAAGGTATAAATAAATCGATAGTTTTCTTTTCAATGCTTATAATTACAGAATTATCCTTGAGATTCATGTTATATTTTAAAAGAGGAGATATGAACAGCTTGTTTAAAAGGCTATCTAATGTACACTACATAGTTTTTGCAAACAAAAAGCTCAAATTGAAGCGAAAGCTTGCAATAATTTTAATAATCAATGATGCTATAATAGTCATATCGATGTATGCAGTTTGGGCAACGTATATCCCACGTGCACCTCTTTATTTAGGTATACTGATTTTCAGTTTTAATTGGGGTAGCATTTCATCAGTGCTGTCTGTCTATTTCTGCGTTATATGCTACATTTTTTCCCATATGCTTCAGGAATTCCAAGATTTGTGTTATAAAACACCAAGAAAAATAACATTTTTATCCCAGACCTACAATGAAATCACTAATATGATGAAGATAATAAACAGATCTTATCATAATATGATTCTGATTTTACTCATAAGTTCGTGGTGGTGGCTGTTTTTTAGCATGTACCACATAGCCTTTTTAAATGCCCAATTAATTACCGAAAATGTATATCGCATTTTAGACTGCTTTTTGAGCATAATGCGGTTTGGAAGTATATGTGTATTTGCTTCTTCAATGAAAAACAGCGCATTAAAAATAAAAGAAACAGTTTATGATCTACCAATGAAAGTGACTGACTGGGAAAGTCTGCGCTTTGTATTGAAACTCAGAGATTCTGATGTTGGTTTTAAGTTAATGAACTCTATTTATATCGATACAAATTTGATTATTCTAGCAATTGGGAACTTGTTGACTTACGGTATACTTATAGCGACATTCAATACAAATGCAAATAAATGAAATATGCGTAAGTCATGGCTTCTAAAGTCATCAATAAATCGTCATCATGCCACACATGCTAGGAAAGTACAGATATGAACAAGACAATAGACAGATGTTACCATAACATAACTGTAGGGAAAGACGGGGTACAATGAAACAAAATTTACTAATTTTTATTTCCTATCCACAATTTTGCATGCACAAAAATATAATTAACGCATACTTTTAATCTTGTAATTTCGCCATCTATATAATTTTTTATTATGTTTTAAGCAATATCTTTATGCTTGAAAAATAAGAAAAAGTAAATGTCTTACAGTGTTTCATTGTACCCCGTATGCCGGGGTACAATGAAACACTCCAAACAATGCAAACAATTTTCACCCAATATATAGTTTATTTTATGAACAATGGGCTGAATACAAACACAAAACTTCATTAATAAAATACAAAAAAAAAGAAATTTGATTTAAATACAAAATATGAACTTCTTTAAAAGACAAAATATGAACTTCTTTAAAAGACAAAAAAGAACTTTATATAAATATTATAGTCCTAGCTAAAAAGTAAGAAAATTCTATTAGTTTAAGAAATATCTTTCGTTTTACATTAAATTGAATCAAGTCAGTTTAAAAAATTAGCATTTCTGGTTTTCTTTCAGTTGCTACCGAAGGGATAGGGGTGAAAGTTTCAGCACAATCTGAGTTTTTTCAAAAATGCAAGTTTCTGCAGCGCGCAAAATTTAAAGCTAGGGTTGAAGTATTTTTATATAAAGTACTTCACATTCGACTTCATTTAAATTTATGATATCTCCAACAAAATATATTTCCTAATTTTTCTGTTCATCCCCTTGATTAAAACATAATCCTTTATACAGATAGTGCTTGTGTCACACATGTTATATGTGAATATTTCATTCTTAGTACTTCGATGAGAGCTGTAAAATAATCTGGACCATCGTCAGCTTCAGAGTATAACAGGCAGAGTTTGTTTTGAAATCAATCCCCTCTTAGCTTTTTTCCTCTTTTTACTTTTTAACCCGAGAAAGATCGCGCGGGGCACAGAGTCACCCCAGTCTTAGAAAAAAATCAGTCCCGCGAAAAATGTTTATCTGTAATCAATCATCCTTTCAGTGTCCTCTTGTGTGACTCTCCCCTTGCTAGGTGTAATGTTATTTTTACATTCCTTTCCTTTTTGCGCGTGAAACAATCGTTTTTGGAATCCATGTAAAAAAGGGGGTGACTCAGTCTCCCCACTCGACCGTTATTGCTTCGAAATTTCTCATTCTAAGCAACGTAGTTTTCTGTACTGAAGTGTGTCTGTTTTTTTTTTTGCGTTGAATTATTTAATAAATAATGGCGTGCAAGAGTAAACTTACAGACTATTAAAAATAAATGGAACTTTTGAAAAATTTATTAGATGAAGTTGAGTTTTCTGAAGAAGAAATTGATCAAGCTGGTGAAAATAAGCCTGATGAGGAAATATACAGTTCTCACGACAACGAAAATGAGTTTCAGCAAACGGATAAAGATTACGAAAATTCTGATTCAGAAGAAAGTGTTTTTGTTAGCAAAAATAAAACAGTTTTGGAAAAATAAAAAAACAAATCCAAAAGTGAAAACGGGATCTTAAAATATAATAAGTCATTTAGCAGGAGTAAAAATTATCGCTCGCAATATAACAGGACTAAACAGATTTAAAGACAATAAAACTACAATTTCTTGCATAAAGTATGATAATTTTACCTGTAAAAATCATTTTTCTTATTTTTACCAGAAATGTATGTAGATTTAAAACTCCTGATAAAGGTATGTTATTATTTTGATTGTAAAGTTTTCTTAAACATTACAAAAGTTTTTTTTTAACTAAAGAAGTATGCTTTCTTAATGATTTAATGAACTTATTGTTAAAATCAAATTATATTTTTCTTGTTTATAGCACAATATTTGTATAAAACTGATTGGGGTGACCCAGTCACCCCGCGCGATCTCCAACTTCAGTGCTGGGTGCACGTCTTCTGTCGGGTTAATTGCCTAACAAGAGCATTTTTTTACTGGCGTTGGTTAGAACAAATCTCTCTTTTAGGTTTTATCTCTTGAATAGACATGTATTTCTTCACGGGTTTAGAGCTGGTGCATGGTGTTTCAATAGTTGCTAAACAACCTGCAATGATCTACTTAACTTATGGAAAGATTCACCGCTTCTGATTCTTGGGTTTTGTTAGTCTGGTCTTCAGCTTAATTAGTCTGCTCTGCAGCTTCATTAGTAAGCTCTTCAGTTTCATTAATCTGAGCATGGAAATGATTTTCAGAAGGACAAAGCCTATCTAATACATACGAACACAAATAATCTTCTTCGCAAAAGATTTTTCTATTGAAAGGCCATATTCCAACATGTTTCATTGTCCCCCGTCTGCAAGTGTTTCATTGTACCCCGCACTGAGGTTACTAAATAAAAAATTATTTACAAACTTCTAATATTTATTTTTTTTATTTTGGTTTTGGAGGTATGAAGACAACAACCCAAAGATAACAAAGTACAATAAAAATAATTATTGCTTATAACAACAAGGAAAAAGAAACAAAATTACTTTTAGTAAAGAAACTTACTTTCACGGATGAAAAACAAATAATCTTCTATTAATAATGTTGTAGAAGTGTGAATGTATCCAAATCACATCAGTAACTGGGACATATAGTTGTATAACATATATATAAATTGCAACATTCTGTGACAAATTTTACTGATTTTACAAGTAATGTTTCATTGTACCTCTTGTTTCATTGTACCCCGTCTTCCCCTAATCATAAGTTCCTGGTGATGGTAATGTTATGTGTTGCATTTCATAGCTACCAACTGCTATGCTTTTATGTTCTGACAGGTTTTAAAAGTACTTTTTGTCTTAGTTTAACGCTCAATTTTGTTTATTAGATAAGGCAAAGATTTCTATAAAAAAGTGGCAAATAAAAAGGGCAAAAACCAGCAGGTATGTGTTATGTTTGGACCTCAACATTAAAACAGAAGGGGCTTTTTTGATTTTTAGACAACATTTTGACCATAATGTGATTTGGAAGTTTATGTTTCTTCGCTTCCTCGATAAGACAGTGCATCAAATATAAAGCAAACAGCTTATGATACCTCAATAAAAGTTATCGATTTGGAAAGTTGATGATTTGTACTGAAAATTTGAAGCTACTGATATCGGTTATATGTTTAAAAACTCAATATTTGCATCGATGCAAATCTGTTTATTGTATCGATTGGGAACTTGTTGATATACATCATACTTAGCGACATTCAAAGCAACTGTACTTAAATGAAATATGTGTCAGTACTACTCGTCATCATGCCACACCTGCAATAAAATTATAGATATGAACAAGATTATAAACAGGTGTTACCATAACATAATTATATGTTAGGGTAAAGTTAGAATTTATTCATAAGTTTCTAGTGATGGCTATTTTATGCATTGCAAATCAAAGCTGCCAACGTTGATGCTTTTATCTCTCCACAATTTTTAAAAGTAATTAATTGCCTTTGATTATTGCTGAATTTCCGTTTATTGAATAATGCGAAGATTATTATAATACATAACAGCGTCAAAGTTGGCAGCTTTACATTATGTAGTATTTTTGGATGTTAAAATAAATATAGAAGATGCATTTCGATTTTTCAACTGCTATTTGACCGTAGTGCGATTTTTAAGTGTATGTTTCTTTGTTTCCTTAATAGGAAAAAGTGCATCAAAAATAATGCAAACAGTTTATGTTCTATCAATAAAAGTGACTGATTTGGAAAGTTTCCTTTCTGTACTGATGTCGGCTGTAAGTTAATAACATCAATTTATATTGATACAAGTCTGATTATTCTACCGATGGGAAATATGTTGACTTATGGCATATTTATAGTGACATTAAATTCAAATGTATTTAAATGAAGTATACATATACACAACTAATCATTTCACTACAAAGACGATAAAATCGCAGATATCATCAAGATAACAAACAGCTGCGAATTTTTACGCTTTTGTCTTAGCACTAAATTTCAATAGTAAACTTTTTCTCACGTAATCGCCGAAATCTGAGAAGAAGGCAAAATTTCTATGACATTTTTATGGTAACATAACAGCGTAAGAACTGGAAGTTGTGTAATTCTAACTTAAATAACACTTGTGGTTAACCCCTTCGCGACGAGCGTCCTTTACAGGATTTTTAATACTTTACCACCGGTTTTTTAAAACAGAAATTTTCGCCTAATTGAATCGCAAAAATGCTACCATTAAATAAGGCAAAGTTTACACTAAAATATAACTGTTGGGAATAATCGACGATTCTGAGCATCTTATGCGTTACGTATACGTGTCGCTCGACCCCAAGGGGTTAAAGAAAATAAAACTTCCCTGAAAAAGAAATATGCGTACTTACATACGACATTTCTAAATCTTTATATGACACTCAAATTCCGCGGGCACGCACCACATTTTCCGAAAAAAAAATATGATAATAATTGCGACACGTTAATAAATATTAAAACATATAAGGAAGAATTTACATATAATTTTACAATGCTATATAAATTTGAATATATAAAATATATACTTTTATCTTATTTTAAAACACATAAAAAATATAGACACTATCTGGTCTAAAGTATTTGGATATTTTGGAAGTTAGACACTTCGTACAAAATCTCAAAAAATACTTCATGAATGGTTCTTCAAGATCAGGGCATAAGAAAAAAACATATTTTGCATCATATGTTTCAGTGGGGATTTAGTCAAGAAGTCAATTGCGTACAACAACAAATTGAACGAAAAAAAATTGACATCAGTCTGTATCATAAAGAGTTTGGAATAAATTGAACGTAAAGAAAAAAAAATTAATAGGCTATGTTTAACAAGTGTATGCATTTGTGTAAAGAAAAGTACGTATATTGCTGAAAATATGAACTTTTTTTGACAAATTCAAAACTTTTCCGCTTGTTTTTTTGTTTATAACATGCATGTTTCTTAACCCCTTAACTGTGTAGCCCGAACTCAGTTCGAGCAAGAAGAGTTTGCTTGTTTTGTTACTAAAAGCTTTTGCACACCAGTAACACATGCGCACAAAGCTTTTGTACATTTAACGCAACCTCCGCTTTATTAATCGGCAGACCATTTTCGATTACACAAAGCAAATATTTTAGTACGGAAAAAGTGGTGTATTGTGCCTATTTTTAGTTTATGGTATCAAAATACCTCCCACAGTTAAGGGGTTAAACAAATTTAATACCACTTTCGGTAAACTTGAAAATATTCAGGAGAAGCATTATATTGCGGTTAGAAAAATAATTTTTAATAATATCATAAAATGAGAGTATTTGTATAAAACAATTCTTAACTGCACGTATGCAAATGCTAGAACTTTTTTTTTTTTCCTTTTCATAATTTAGTACTACTATGTAGGACATCTTATTTACAAAGACCAGTCAGCCATCGTAAAAATTCAGGAAGTTATCAGGAACGTTGTGAGATTCATTTCATTTGTTTTCTAAAGCTTACGGTTGTACCACCGATTAGATGGAAAGGTAAACATCCGGTTTACAGGCGGAAATGGAAGAATCTATTAGTTATTAGGGGTGACAACTGAAGCCTGATTACCGCAAGAGCAAACTCCCACCATTAAAACGGATTAGAAATTTTTCTGGATAGAAATGCCGCAGGAATAAGGCGTTAAAATAAGGCGAATAATTCTATTAAAATTCTACTATCGGTGGAAGTTTGCCTTTCCAGTAATTGGATTTCTTCTTTCTCCCTCCGAGACTTGTATTTGGATTCGTTCTTAATTTCCCCGTGATAATTTTCCACACTATTGTGTGGTCTTTTTTATACTTCAGGATAAAGTATCAGGATTGTCTTTAAAAAGATGCCAAATGGTAAAAATTGGCCCAAAACACTTTCCTACTAGTTTTTTTACATGTATGTTTTTGATGCAAATACAAATATGTAACAGGATTAATATTTATGAACGATACAAACTTTCGTATGTCAATATAAACATAAATAGCAAACTTCGTTGAGCATTGCATCAAAATTCAATCAACAGCTATGGCTAAATGATAGAAACTTGCTCGGGCTAGCGTGCTTTATCTCGCATTGAGTGAACTCATCTATGTACTTACCTTTATCGTAGCTCTTGGATATTATTAATTGAGTTCATATTATTGCTGTTGCTCCTTCTCATTATTCGCACATATATATGTTATGTTCTGCTATTTTTTTTATATATAGTATGTGGGATTATGATAAATAATAGTTTCAACACAACAGAAGATTCTTCAAATATAATATAAACAAAAAGGTTTAATAAAATAACAACATACACAACTGAGGATTGGATGCAAATACAAATATGTAACAGGATTAATATTTATGAACGATACAAACTTTCGTATGTCAATATAAACATAAATAGCAAACTTCGTTGAGCATTGCATCAAAATTCAATCAACAGCTATGGCTAAATGATAGAAACTTGCTCGGGCTAGCGTGCTTTATCTCGCATTGAGTGAACTCATCTATGTACTTACCTTTATCGTAGCTCTTGGATATTATTAATTGAGTTCATATTATTGCTGTTGCTCCTTCTCATTATTCGCACATATATATGTTATGTTCTGCTATTTTTTTTATATATAGTATGTGGGATTATGATAAATAATAGTTTCAACACAACAGAAGATTCTTCAAATATAATATAAACAAAAAGGTTTAATAAAATAACAACATACACAACTGAGGATTGGATGCAAATACAAATATGTAACAGGATTAATATTGATGAACGATACAAACTTTCGTATGTCAATATAAACATAAATAGCAAACTTCGTTGAGCATTGCATCAAAATTCAATCAACAGCTATGGCTAAATGATAGAAACTTGCTCGGGCTAGCGTGCTTTATCTCGCATTGAGTGAACTCATCTATGTACTTACCTTTATCGTAGCTCTTGGATATTATTAATTGAGTTCATATTATTGCTGTTGCTCCTTCTCATTATTCGCACATATATATGTTATGTTCTGCTATTTTTTTTATATATAGTATGTGGGATTATGATAAATAATAGTTTCAACACAACAGAAGATTCTTCAAATATAATATAAACAAAAAGGTTTAATAAAATAACAACATACACAACTGAGGATTGGATGCAAATACAAATATGTAACAGGATTAATATTTATGAACGATACAAACTTTCGTATGTCAATATAAACATAAATAGCAAACTTCGTTGAGCATTGCATCAAAATTCAATCAACAGCTATGGCTAAATGATAGAAACTTGCTCGGGCTAGCGTGCTTTATCTCGCATTGAGTGAACTCATCTATGTACTTACCTTTATCGTAGCTCTTGGATATTATTAATTGAGTTCATATTATTGCTGTTGCTCCTTCTCATTATTCGCACATATATATGTTATGTTCTGCTATTTTTTTTATATATAGTATGTGGGATTATGATAAATAATAGTTTCAACACAACAGAAGATTCTTCAAATATAATATAAACAAAAAGGTTTAATAAAATAACAACATACACAACTGAGGATTGGATGCAAATACAAATATGTAACAGGATTAATATTTATGAACGATACAAACTTTCGTATGTCAATATAAACATAAATAGCAAACTTCGTTGAGCATTGCATCAAAATTCAATCAACAGCTATGGCTAAATGATAGAAACTTGCTCGGGCTAGCGTGCTTTATCTCGCATTGAGTGAACACATCTATGTACTTACCTTTATCGTAGCTCTTGGATATTATTAATTGAGTTCATATTATTGCTGTTGCTCCTTCTCATTATTCGCACATATATATGTTATGTTCTGCTATTTTTTTTAGCTCCATTCAGCAGTCGACGAAAAAGTGCTCGTGGATATTATTAATTCACTGAGTTCATATTATTGTTGCTTTTACTTCTCATTATTTCCACATACATATATATATATATATATATGTATATACAGGGTTATTCTAAATGATGGACCCATTTTAAAAAAATTGTATTTATTAAAGTACAAATCCAAAATGAACAATCTACTGTCCGACCACGTATTGTGTGGAATATTATCAAGGGTAAAATAAGGACGATTCCAAATACAGACGCCTCGCAGGGAGAAATAAGAAATATAATTACTGGAGAAGCAAACTTCCACCAGTAACTTTTAATAGAATTATTCGGCAGATTTTAGCGCCTTAATCCTGCAGAATTTCTATCCAGAAAATTTCTATTCCGTTTAACTGGTGAGAGTTTACCCTTGCGGTAATCAAGCTTTAGTTGTCACCCCTAATAACTAGTCGATTCTTCCATTTCCGCTTTTAAACCGGATGTTCACCTTTCCATCTAATCGGTGGTATAACAGTATATACCAATGAAAAGAGGATGTTTCAAAGTTTGTTTTAAGACATTATAAATGTTCAATGTGTCCACCGTTTACTGCACAGCAAACATCTACGTGATAGCCAAACTTGTCCCACACATGATAAAGATTATCTGCTGTTACTGAGTGTACGGCAGCAGTGATACGGTTCCGCAGATCGTTCAGAGTTTAGAGTTGCCAAGTCTCCGGATTTTTGCACACCAGTAATTTTTTAGAGAAAATGTTAATCCCTTAAATCGCAAAATACTCTGATTAAATAAAACAACATTTTCTGTACTAAATTACTGGTGTCCAAAAATCCGGAGACTTGGCTAGTATGAGAGTTGCTGGTAGCGGAGGGACGTTCACAGCTTCCTTAACATAACCCCAGAAGAAGTAGTCACATTTGCTTTCTCGTGTGTGGGACGCGTTTGGCTATCAGGTAGATGATTGCCGTGCAGCAAACGGTGGACACATTGAACATTTATAATGTCTTAAAAAAACTTTGAAACTTTCCTCTTTTCATTGGTATAAATATTGTTCATTTTGGATTTGTACTTTAATAAATACAATTTTTTGAAAATGGGTCCATCATTTAGAATAACCCTGCATTTATAATACATATTTATATATACATATATAAAGTTTAGTACTAGGAACTTCAGCATAAATCACGAACAATTTCTGTGATACATAGAAGGGAGGGCCACCCAGAATGATGTATGCCCAGGTGTCCTAGAAAGTATGTCAGGCCGTGGTATCTCGGTAATATTATATAGGTACATATTTATAGATTATTTGCATATTATTATATACATTTTAATATTTTTTGCAATTCCCACTTATGTTTCAGTAACACATACATGACAATGATATTTAAAATACATTATTGACAAAACCAAGCCCTCACGTCTACAAAATGCTACATGACACAATAATTTCATGGCCACATTTTGATTTATTTATATGAAATCTATGCGAAACAATAATTTTTTTACAAGGTGGATTTTGTGCAGGCCAGTTCAATTATTGTAGATTTTGAAAATACATATCCATATGACACCGTTTGTAAAATAATTTCTAAATTATCTTTATTAAAATTAGTGATTGAAATAAATTTTGACAAACCATTGTAAATACAATTTTCTTGGAATTGCTTTGATTTTTCTAAAAATGGGATATTTTTAAATTCACATTATTTTACTTCTTCTCTAGGTACTTTTCCAGTACAGGGACTTTGGCTAGATACAGAAAATGACCTTGGTGACAGAAGGACATTTTTCATGAATACTTTCTGGCAACCTATTTTTACTGTTTCACATACATAAGCACTCGTTTCAAAATTTATACAATTTGATTAAAATAAAAAAGCAATTTATCAATTTTTATATACAAACAGAAATAAATTGTATATGAAACACAATGATAATATATGTATAAATAAAATATTTATATATATATATGTAAATAAAATGTTTATACATATATATAATTACATATATAAACAAGTATAAAAATTCATCAGTTAGTTTTCATAGCTCTTATTATCATTTGGCGACAAATCTTAATTTCTAATGCCCGAATCGCGCCAAGCTTTTTTTTAAAAAGCGCCAAGGCCTGTATACTGGAATATTATCGTTTCTACTCAAATAAAATTTGTTCTCAAAAGTGAAATTAGCAAAAGAAACAAAAATGATAGTAATTATAACGATAATAATTAATAATAAGAAAAATTATAGCTACACACATAGCGATATGCATTTTTTAATTGTAAGAAAAACTCTAATCACTAGACATGGGGTGATTGTGTTCCGGTATTTTGTACAGCACTAAATTTATATAGCAATATTCTTAGTTCGTCATCGCAGAAGTTTTCGATTAAAGAAGATGAAGATTGTTATATAAATTTAGTGGTGTACAAAATACCGGAACACAATCACCCCTGCACTAGACTTCTAATATAAAGAATGAAAATATATAACTGTAAAATGAATCTATATCTGTTACTTTGCAAACATTCAAAAACAAAAAGAATGTCAAATGAGCTATTCTCTTTTGCAGTTCTACTTTCGAAGTCTTGATAAAACTTCTAAAGTTACAACTTTGTTTTGTTTATATATATTTACAAAAATTTCTTTAATGCAGGAAAAAGTTCTAATCTTATTCTGAATCTCGTGAATTCTGACTTTGCGTATTGGAATGTTATGTAAGCACAAATGTGTTTTATTTCTGCATTTAAGCTAGGAACACGGAGGAAAGGAAGATTGTTTAACAGTATTTCGTATATATGATATTTTTATTACCTGTGTATATATACATATGGAAAAAAATTGTATATTGTGTTAAGATAATATGCATTTCAATGTTTTTATATACAAAAGTTGCATTCCGGAAAAACAATGATAAAAACATATGGGAAGCAATTTTTTTAGCAGAAATTTTAAAACATTTATATCTAACCATTTTCAATCTTAGAAAAATATTCTACAAGTATCCTTATTAAATTACACAAATCTATCATGACAAATTTTTTAATTCTGAAATTTTAATTTTAATTTGCTAGAAAGATAGAATTTTTACTCTTTTACTTGAAATAGAACGGAGATTTTTTTTTAAATGCAACTTATATAGGACGCAGGACCATATAAAAAAATTAAATTTCGTAACATTTTAAAAATACTTATTTCGACGTAAAGGCATTTTTATACGATGAAGAACAAATTTTAAAGTATTTTTGCAAATGGTACCAGGATTGCCAGTTGCAATTCGGAATTTCCGAAAAGAAGAATTTTTACTTGATGTAATGCGAAATGTCTGCCATTAAATAAAGAAAAAATTTCTATTCGGACGTTCTGGTATGTTTTTAGAATTTTTGAAAGAAAATGAGGCGAAACTGGTAACCCTGCATGGAATTATATCTATAAAACAAACGATTTATCAATTCGTTACTGGTCAATGATCAGAAGCGATATTATACAGGGTAAGTCAAAATGATTGCCCTGATTACAAATGACAATCACGTAATTGTAAAAAATAATTGGAAGAAACGCCTTAAGTATATTACAGAAAAAGGACAGCGTTTTGTTTGCGCAATTTATAGCTGTTCTTTGTGGCGTTTTTCAGTCACACAGAAAATATCAAAGTGATAGTCCATTTTTCACCAGATATTGTGAGTGCATTGGACATAACTCCTGTTTGAGGGAATATTCTTTCTTTGACTATAAAAGTGATCCAACTAAAAGTGCACTTAGTAAATGCACTGACATGAGCAGTGGCGTAGCCAAGGGGGAGGTCCAGGGGGTACGGACCCCTCCCGAACAAAGTACTGGTTTACTGAATCATGGATTCAGTGGAATATTTCAGTGGATAATCATGGATAACAAAAACAGCAAAAGCTGCTGAAACGAAATCGCTAAGAACCTATGAACAATTTCGCTTTAGATAGGTGCCTGTCTTAGCAGGTATAATTTAAAGCTATGTCTTTCGTAGGGCTGTGAAGGTTTTAAGTTTAAGACAGGTTTTCGTTTACAGAAGTGTAATTAATTGTACTTCTAAGCTACACTATCTCAATAAGATGTATTTTTCGTTTCATCGAGATACTCAAACTCTTCCGTTTAAAACAGGATTCCGTTATTGAAGGGTTCCGCTTTTACAGGCTTTACTGTATTATAATGTGTGTTTGGAAGTACAATAAACTTTATTAAGACGCAATAGCTGCTGTGATAAATCCCGTTTCAGACAGGTTTTCAGTGGATGTAATTGTAAGGTAATCAATATCAGGACCATGTAATGCTTTCTTTTAAGATTCCGTTTTCGCAGGTTTTATTATCCTTATAACATAAAAAGGTATATTTATATAAGTACAACAACACTTGGGAAAACAGCGCATACCTATAACAGAATGCTGATTTATACGGAAATATTCCTTGGTCCCATTTAAAAGAATACCATACAATTACACCTGCTAAGACGAAAACCTGTCTAAAACAAAATTTTATACGACTCTCTGCGATTTTATCTTGGTAGGTTTTACTATATACATAATCTGAGGGAAAATTCTGGACCCCCTCCGAAAATAAATCCTGGCTACGCCTCTGGACATGAGTGTCTATACAAACATTATTCACAATATCTTGCGCAAAATGGATTGATTCATTGGTCGATTTTATGGATGTTTTGCATATGACTTAAAGGAGGATGGAACAGTTATGAAGTATGCAAACAATACTTTGAGTTTCATTCTATGACGTGCTTAGAGTACTTCTACCAATAATTTTTACAATGAAGTTATTGTCATTTGTAATCAGGGCAATCATTTTGACTTACACTGTATATTAAGTTGATGCAAAAGTTCTGTCTAACTGTAATACCTTTAATACCGGTAAAGTTTTAAAACCTGATAACTTTACCTATCACAGGGTTCGAATGTTTTCACCACAATTTTTAATAGAATTTTTCTGTTTAACCCATCAACGGCGGAATTATTTTTCTGTTTAAAATTCAAAAAATGTATTTCGCACAATAATTCCACAATAGCAACTTCCTTTTATCAGGAAACTTCTGTCATCAAATAAAGTGAATATTGTCTTAAAAAATACTTGAACTGAAAGAGCAAAAGGATTGGAAGCTATTCTGGTACCATATGGTACCGCTAGGCCTTAATAGGTATTTAAATAGCAGAAATTGCAGACCCCTTGTTTAACCCTTAAATACATAGCGTATCAAACTTGAAAAACTTTTTATTTAACTTTTAATAAATAAATCAAGTTCTTTGCAATTGCTATATTTTTATAAAAATTTAAATTCTAAAAAAATTACATAAAACACAAAAGGATATGCTACTAAATCAAGTTAAAAATCTATCTTAAAAATTTCTGGTGTCTAATCTTTAATATAAGTATAAAAAAAAAACAATTCTAAAAGAAAAATTCAGGTACTTAAGGGTAAATTGCAAAATTTGTAATAATTTTCTACCTTTAAATAAGGCGAAAAATTATATTAAAAAATTGTGGTAAAAGTGTACAAACCCTGTACTAGTTCAAAGCAATCAGGTATAATAAAATTATCAGATATTAATATTTTACCGATGTTAAAAATGAACAGAACTTTTGTATCAAACTAATATATGCATACGAAAAAGCTAAAAACAACGTTGAAGCACACAAATTAAAAAACTTTAAAACACATACGGCCGTTTCAAAGATGCATAGATCCCCTTCATCAGTGTAAGGTGTGGGGAAAAAAAATGTTAAAAGGGTTCAAAAGACCCACGCTCGGCTATAGCCCCGAGTACTGGCTGTAATCTGACCAAAATGGCAAAGCAAGTGTAACCAGAGCAGAAGTGACGCAGCTGACAGGAAATCACCGAAAACAGGCATCACTGCGCAGGCTCTCTCCAAACGGGAAAAGGGGTGCTAGATATGTCGTTCAAATTGAACAACATATCTAGCACCCCTTTTCTTTCTCCCGTTTGGAGAGAGCCTGCGCAGTGATGCCTGTTTTGGGTGATTTCCTGTCAGCTGCGTCACTTCTGCTCTGGTTACACTTGCTTTGCCATTTTGGTCAGATTACAGCCAGTACTCGGGGCTATAGCCGAGCGTAGGTCTTTTGAACCCTTTTAACATTTTTTTCCCCACACCTTACACTGATGAAGGGGATCTATGCATCTTTGAAACGGCCGTATGTGTTTTAAAGTTTTTTAATTTGTGTGCTTCAACGTTGTTTTTAGCTTTTTCGTATTGATAACCACACAAAGTGTACCTTTATACCTAATATATGCATAATTCTAAAATACTAAACAGTTTTTTTTTATGATTCCGCGTAACTGAACAAATCTCTTATACAAACTTTAATGTTACTTTGAGTGCATGTTAAACATGTTTATAATAAAGCTTAAATAAAAATACCTTAAATAAATATGTATTTCTAATTTTATATACTAATTATTTTGTTCAATTTCATTAATTAACCTTTCAAAAGTACATTTTAAAATTTGCTTTTCAGAAAATTTCGATTGGTTATTCCTTTTAAATAAACGATATATTAATTTTTATAAAAATACTAATAATTATTGAGTAAAAAAATGAATAAAACTACAATGGTTTATTTTAATAATTTAATTGTTTGTTCAATAATTAAATTTACGAGCAATTCAGAATTAATGGCTATCTTCTACTCATGAAATATGTCTAATTAAAACGTTTTCATTATTTTATGGTGAATGGATATGATTAAATGTAAAACCCTCGTTATTATTATTATTATTATTATTATTATTATTAATACGTTTATTAAATAAACGAACTAGAAATTTTTTAGCTTGTAATTCCTTAAAAATAATAATAACAGATTGCTATTTAGTCTCATTTATGTTTGAATACCACTTAATAATTACATTTAAAAAATATATCGTTCGAGTAGTATTATTTCATAAAGTACTTAAATGTTAAATTAAATGAAATATTTCAAATTACTGTTTGTTTACAAATATTTAACATTCTTTTTACGTAGTACCACTTTAATAAAAGAACAACTTAATGTTTGGTTCAATTCCCTATATGTGGAGTCCACTATATTTTAATAGTAATATTTGCTTTATTTAACTTCCGAAATGTAGCGAATAATAAGGCAAACATTTCTTGAAAGAAAAAAAGAGTAAAAGTTAGCAGCTATGTTCACGTGCGAAAATGGAAAAAATGACACAAAAACAGACTGAATATAGGGTTGTTACGATTAATATTAATAAAAGTTAAATGGGAAAAGTGATGAAAAGTCATTAATCAGCTGGCGAGACAGAAATTACTATATAGAAAATCTGGTATATCGGTACTTGTTCGGAAAAAAAAGTATAGGTTAACAATACTGATAATATATATATATATATATATAATTTAAAAAAAATTCTCAAACTTTTTATCAAAATATTTATGTTACTTAAAATAACAAGTAAAAACGAAAAGAAAATCACGTAGTCTCTTATGATAACGTTAAACATTATTTTGTTGAGACGCAAAACAGCAATTTCAGTAAACAGTGATTTTAAATTATATATATATATATATATATATATATATATATATATATATATATATATATAATACGAAAACCACATACCATACTTTCAATCCCAAATCTCCTGAAACAGCAGAGAAAAAACAAACAAATAACCATAAAAATTCGAACTAACAAAACTATAAACTAAAACTATAAACAGAAAAAACACAACCAATGGAGACAGGCTGCAAGGCTAAAGACTTGAATGCTGGGTTATACCGGTAATTACACATGAAACTTCCCCCATGCCTGTCACAAAGTGACCATAGGAAGCATTAAACCAAGATGAAAAGAACGACTCAGCCTGACGAAGCTCAATATAAAACCTACACTCACTTGGCGATTTTTTTAATCGCCAAAAGGAGAGTATCACTGTATTCTTTACCTTTGACAAAACTATTCACCAAACTATTTAACAAAGCAATAGTATATATATATATATATATATATATATATATATATATATATATATATACTTTTAACTGTACAATGCACAGTGATGCATATGTGAATCCATTAAAATTCAATATTTAATAAATAATTCAGTCCCTCTGAACCACTATATTTAAATAACAATATTCGACATAAACAATCACAAACGTCTCATATTAAATAAGGCGAACAGTTACTTTTTAAAATTGGTGGTATCTAACACTAAATATGACTAAAAAAAAAAACTTCCAACAGAAAAAATCGTGCACGATAGGGTCAAAAAAGCAAAAGAAGGTACCCTCGCCAAAATACCAAATTTAGCACGTACCAGATTTCCGTAATCGTTTCCATCTGACATATTTTACTGAGAGTATGGTTTGGGGAATAATTAATCATTGTTGTAACTCAGTTTTAACAACATTATTGTCAGCATCATTAAGATGTCAGCGTTACTGACGCGCAAGTTTGTTCTTGATAATGTAGGTGTTTATTTGACATGTCTTTCCAAATTTATCAACTAGGACTCCAAATAAAACAGATTTTTTTTTATGGTATCACTAGTTAAAGTGAAAATTACAAAGTAAACTGTAAGGGAAAACAAGTGGGTAAGTGTGATCGAAGATCGCATAAAGGGTTTCGTTTAATATTCCTTTCAAAACACTTTATCCTTTCTTTAATAAATTCAAATAAACTAGATGGAACCCGTCAAAACTTGACGGAAAAAAATTACAATAACAATATTAGTAAAATAAGCTTCTTTAATACATAAGAAGGGGTGTTTATGAAACAAATTTTTCAAATATTTTATTTTAGAAGTTTTTCCCCCAGTGAATTACAGTACTATTTCCGATGCATCCAAACCAACAACCCGTAAACAAAATGCAAATCAGTTTGGCATTTTCTTATTCCTCATGGCAAGAAAGAAAATTTCCTGGACCTATGAAGTATCATACAAATAGCATATCCCTACGTTCATCTCATATTCAGACAATAAAAGAACATAGTAAATAAAGAACACTTCTCCTCTCCCCCCCTGTGATACTGCAACCGAATGAGCTCCTATGCGCATGTGCATTGGATCTCCCCAAACGCACCGTCGAAATTCGACGTTAGAAAAAAAAAGTTTTAAAATGTTTTGATCAAAATTTTTAATATGTCTTCTTTAATCATTGTTCGTTTCAAATCCATATCTTCTGAAACGCATACATTGTTTTAAGCTAATCAATTTTCATGTAAATATGAAGAATTTTTTTTACAATAATAAATCAATCTGCAGATAAGGGAGATTTTTAATGTTTTCAAGTGTAATTTATTTGTATGGTTTCTTCATTCCTTTACATAATCAGGATGATTATTCCTTTTCCATAATTAAGAGAAATAATGTAAATAAATAAATATCCAAGATTATTGTTGATTCTGTTTTTATTAATATATTGTAAATTTTATAGTTTAAAGTTACTGATAAATGATACTTTAGTAAATGGGGCTTTTCCTAATTATTATTTTATTATTTTTTTTATTTTTGGGATTTAATGGCAACATTCTTCCGTTTGTTTATTTGGCGCTACAGTTTGGCGAATTATGTGGTGTACTTTTCGGTTAGCCGGGAGCCAATGAAGTCTATATATATATATATATATATATATACAATATATATATATATATATATATATATATATATATATATATATATATATATATATATGTTACTGGCGCCGGCTAACCGAAAAGTACCTAATTTGCATATAGTTTTTTTTCTTAATGGGACGACGGGATAATGAGCGGAATTTCGACGGGATAATGAATATTTTTGATGGTACCAGAATATTTTTCTGCATTTTATAGTTATATTAAGAAATACATATTTTTATGATTTGCTAAATCACTTATTTGTTTACTTTTTCATGCATTATATTATTGAAGGTTGTTTGTTCTCGTATTCGTTTAAATACACCCTAATTATATAAAAATAGCGCGTGTTCTGTGTGGTGTTTCGCATAAACGTTGTAAAATTCAGGTTATTAGATTTTATAAAAATTTGCTGTCATAACAGCTGATGAAGCAGTCATTTTCGACGATTTTTTTGTTACCTGTAAAATGTTTGTTTTTGGTATAGCCCGAACTAAGAAAAATATGAGTACTTTTCCATTATACGAATACCATTGTCGCCAAGCATACATTTACATGTATGGCATGGTGTCGGTATAACGGAAATGAACCAAAATTTGCGATCGATCAAATAATTGAATTTCGTTAAGAATTAAATTTTCTGGCACTTTTCTATTATCCGGTCGACCACTTTTCATAACAAAAAATTATCGCCAAACAGTAAAATTAAACGCCAAAAATGCAGTCCGATTTACTTGATGTCAGAAGCATTATACGTATTTGTTACGTCATCAAGTGGTTTTTAATTCGACATTTGCGTCTATTTTTCATTGTTTTACTGATTTATTAGTTATTTCATTAATTAAAATAACAAACGTGTTCTTAAATTCTTGTATTTTATTTATTTATTTATTTTGATATTCCAATGGCAACGTTCTCCCGTTTATTTGGCGTTACAGTTTGGCGATAGTTTTTTGTTATGAAAAGTGGTCGACGGGATAATAGAGAAGTACCAATTTCTTATTTTTAATCTGAGAAAGAAACAATAATCATGGATTTAGTTAATTTTGCAATATGTGGTGCAACCAAAACAATTTGGATTAAATTGGTACAGATAATCGCAGACGGACAGGGATTAATTTTGGGCGCCTAAATGACGATTTTTGCTTTGTATGGCAACCTGGTGTTTTATAATAAATTTGAATATGTGTATAAATAAATAAAATAAAATAGGTACTTTTATGTTAGCTGAGCGTCAGGGATAACTCTCCAAATCTTGTTTCAATTGGAATAATTTAAATTGCAACATTTTACGTGAGATTTGTTATTCATATTTATATGTTTACGTTTAGATATTTTATTATGATTATATTCTAGCTAATTAAGTTTTTTTTTTAAAGATTTTATATTACAATGTTAAAATACTACCTAGTTGATATTAGCTAATGTCAAAAGATTGGCGAACCACAGAGTTCAGAGAACAGAATCTATGACTCGCAAAAGTGGGAGTTCCCGACTTTATGACGTCATAAGCAAAAGTAAAAGTTTAATTGAAAATTACAGCTAATTAATTACATTTTCGAATAAACGAATGCACGATAGCAAATCTTTGTCCAAATATCTTTCATTAAAAAAAGAATGGTGTAATTTGATGCAGTAGTTTGTTCTCACGGATTGTCGAAATAAATCGCTTAGCGTTTTAAATATATAGATTTCATTTAGCAAAAACAACAAAAAAAAAAAGTCATGTTTTTTATAAAGTAAAAATTTACCGGTCTATTTTTCCGTTTTTTCGAAAATCTAAACCAGCCGAATAGCGGGCGAAACCCGCTATTATATTCTGTCATAATAATATCCGTCAGACGGACTAAATGCGATATTTAAAAAATATATAATTTCAAAATTAAACATGGTGGAAGCCTTCAAAATGTTAAAATATGCGAATATTTCCATAATCGGGTTTTTATCGTGATTCAATACATTCCTCAAACTCATATATTTACTATCCTCTATTATTATTCATATTGATACTCGCTTTGTATTATTCTCAAACATTTGAAAAATTCGTTAAACTTCTCATATGACGTCAGATTTTATTGTACATCCACATACTCATACTCCTTGTATTATTGAGAAATTTTAGACATTTTCCGTTTTATTTACCACTATGACGTCAATCAATTTTATTTCATATTTATCTTTTTTTCAATTGGTGAAACTTTTTATTTCATTTTCATTTTTCATGTGAAAATCGTCTGATAGAAAATTAATTATTGTAGAAAGAATTTCATTGTGGATTTTAAATTTTTGGCATCTGCTATAACGAAAAATGTTTAAATTTAATAGAAAAAGGCTATTATAATTTTGGTTTTTTATCTCTATTTATTAAAATAATACGAATTTTTCAAATTTTAATATTTTCAGCTCTTCACAGCTGATATTCTGATTTATACACGAAGTTTCAACTCTGTAAGTTACATAGTTTTCGAGAATGGCTCTGTGACAGACAGACAACGGAGCGGGAGCAATAGGGTTTCGTGAGATGAACGAAACCCTAAAAAAGCGGTTTGCGAGACCGTTAACAGCAGTTGAAGGTTGAGATATCGATATTGCAAACACTGGGCCATAATACTCCCTCATACACAAAGACTTTACTGTACAGAATGAGATACAAGCATAAGATAATTTGGCAAAGGTAATATTTCAATTATCACCAACGCGAATTTTGAATAGTGACAAAAAAATAGTGAAAAAAAATAAAACTATTTGTGATGCGATTCAGCCAAAAAGAAAAAAAAAAGTTGAAAATAAATACTCTATTGTTATAGGAATAAAAATAATCCAAATTTTTCTTTTATATTTAAAAAATATAATGAGAAAAATTCATAACAACGCTCACGTAGACTGAATTAAAACGAAACTTCGGGAGAAAAAAATATTTTAAAAAGAAAACTTTCAAATTCCCAGGGAAAATTTTTGTTTATATCTATAAAATAAATATTTTTGAATAGGAAAATCGGCATAAAAAATCTAAACAAACATGAAAATACTACGGATGATGCGCTTTTAAAAACTCTCTATTTTCGCCATGTGTTAACACTTTGTTGACCATCAGTGGCATAGCCACGGAAAGGAGTCTAGATGCTCTGAATACCACTAATTTTGCAAAGTTTTTTTTTTTTGCTTATCTAATCGAAAAATTTTCTGCGATAAACAATGCAAAGAAAACTTTACCCTATTACTGATATCCAGAGCATTTGGACCCCCTCCATGGCTACGTCGCTGTAACCGGCAACGAGTATACTCGTGTTTTAAAACCAATGTCATTTAAACTAAAGGCGTTTCCTAAATACATAGTTCCGCCTATATACGGCCTAAAATCTTTACAAAAATTATGTGTATCTATACGATACATTTGGGAATATATTGTTATACTGTCAGAAATTTGGCTTAGATGCTTTACACTCACGCTAAAAAAAAAAAAAAAATTATCGGTTAAAAAAAAGAAAAAAGTCGCCAAATTTAGGGGATTTTTTTCTTTAATGGCAACCTAGCCATTGTATTAAGTTATTCGTTTGGCGCAGTCTTGGAAATCGCGCCAAACAAACAGTCGCCAATCTTTTGTTTACATTTTAGCGTGATAGTAACACATCTGTTCCAGAAATTTTACATGAAATTTACATACTGTAAGATATTTACTGATGTATATATTTGAAAAAGAAAACTAGACACATAGTACAGCGCCTAGAACACATAGTGTGGAAAACGGCTACAAAAAGTGCAAAAAAATTGAATCCGATAAATCCTGAAAAGATAACAGGAAAGATCGAACGCAGCAATATCTTCTAGCAATGGTGTAGACATGGTGGAGGTCCAGATGGGTCGGATACCACTAATGTATAAAAATATTTTTGACTTATCTTATCGGAGAATTTTCTGCGATATTAAAGCTCAAGAAAACTTTAAAATATTACTGGTTTCAAGAGCATTTGGACCCCTCCCCCTTCCTCTCCCTCTTTGGCTACGCCACTGCCTGCCAGCACTTTTCAACGCAAACATTGTATAAGAATCGAACTGAGAAAACATTTCAGCTGGTGGTAAATATTTGAAATAATTAAATTATACCCTATTTCCTTTGACTTGGACAGTGATTTTCATAAGATTTGAAAATATGAATGATATTGACCGTAGCCGAAAAACGTGATACGCATTCTTTTGTGCCTGTTTGCAGTACTCGATACAAGACAGTAAACTAGAAACTATCCCTATTTAGCACACCAAAGGATGAATCTCTGCAAGAAGAGTGGAAAAGATTAATTTCCTGATATGATAAAAAACTAACTTGAAAATCAGGTACATCTGAAATATACACTTATAAGAAGATTTTATAACAGAAATTATGTTCGTGTTGTCAATAGCGAAACGGTACTTTTTCTAGAGGTAAATCAATTTTTAGAGCAGATGTCGCTGCGATCGCCCTATTATTGTACCGCATCGTTGCACGTTTATCGGCTACAATTCTTTAGCAATTTTTAAAGCATTACCTGGTGGGGTTTTTTTTTTTAATTCAGAAATTTCGAATTCATACCAGAAATTCCATATAATGTTCATCTGGTTACTCAATGGCAGATATTTCGTGACTTCTTAAAGTAAAAATTCTTGTTTCTGAATTTCCGGTTTGAAGTCGAAAATTTTGAATTAAAAAACGGTAAAACCGTTTTCCACACTATGTATTTTAGGCGCTGTACACATAGCATTCCAAAAACGTTTAAACGAATTCCGAACTTATATTGACTCAAAAGAAAAAATTCATATTAAATTGCTGGTCAGCAATGTGTTAAGCGTATGATGTATCTGCACAGAAGCTTTGAACGAATCAAAATGTATTGCCACTCTTTTCACTTTTACAGGTAGAGTGATGCACGGGTAGAGTTGTACACTACTCAAACCCGAAAATACTATTTGAAGTAAAGCCACAACCCAATCCGAACCCTACAAAAAAAAAAAAAACATAGACTCGCTACAGTCCCAAACTAGGCAAAATATTCTTCCTCGACTCTAAACCGATATATTTCAACCTGCACCCGTCCAGAACCCGAAATACTTCAACTTAAACTCGACCTAAACCCAAAATTTAAGGAAATTAACTCATATTTTAATGCAATTATGAAAAATAATCTACAATTACATCTCTAATACAAATTTTATTTTTATATAGAAAATTGGCAATATCTATATTAATTAATATTCAAATATAATTATAATAATATATTAAAACCTCTGATTAGCTGAAACTTAGGGTTCGGTGAATAGAATTTTACATCGTTTCGTATTGTCTTTAATTTTCTTTTTGCGGAGTGACAGTAATTTTTTTTATGCGGGTCGGCTTCACTCATAAATGTTTCTTCAGAGTCAGATTTATTTTTTTACAAATCGGGTTGTTGGAATTTTTACAAAAAGTTAGAGCAGAACTATGTTGCAGATGAAAATAAATACATATTGAAATACATTGTTGATTATGTATGAGTATATATTCAATTTACTGCATGGGAAATAAAATGTATATAGGAAATGTGATCATAGATTATCCTTTTCTACTCTCGGAATTTGTAAAATATTACCAATTTCTTGATCTTGATTCACACAAAACCACATGCATTGTATTTGTGTTGCACACACACAAGTTACATGCGTGTAAATTTGGATGTGTAAGAGGTTATATATATAAGCTAAAATAAGTGTAAAGAATTAAAAAACAGGTTCGCTAAATGGTCCGTTATTTAGGTTTAAGTATTTATAAATGTTTCATCTGAAAAATTATTTTGGACATTCTTTTGAAAAATCGGGTCAACGTTCGGGGCAAGATACAGAACTCTAGTTTCAGTACAGGTTGTCTCATTTACACAGCCGTGATAATCTTTTGAAAAATCGAGTCAAAGTTCGGGGTAAGATACAGGACTCTAGTTTCAGTACAGGTTGTCTCATTTACACAGCCGTGAACTTATGTCATTCTTTTCCTTTTTTCAAGCTGTCTTTGTTAACAGCTTAATTACTTGACTGAATCTACATGATGAGGAAGGTTAGTGTAGTAATAAGGATCATTTATTAATGTAATTTTTTTTTTAGTTTTTACTGGTTTGAGTATTATATATTTTTTAATATTTGATAACAAAAGTTCTGGTAATACTAAACAATACATTTTGTATTTACAAACTGTTTAGACTCTCTCACTGTATGAGTTTCGAGAAGAAGCGAACTTCGAAAAAAAAAGTAAACTCTTTAAACCAACATATGAAATAGGAAGCTCAAAACAATTTTTCTGCTGCTACATTATATCGAATAAAACGGAAATACACTGGTTAAATTGGATTCTTCCTCCAAAGTTAACATTCTTTACTTATGTTTAATTAGAAAACAAAATTCGTAAAACTAAAATAAACCATGCAATTTTATTAGACTATTATAGAGTTGTAGATATAAAAAAAAGAGATTAATACACGTCAGCAGTCGCGAATATGTTAACCCATTGCTGGCCGGGGAGGGGGCTGCTGTGAAACAATTCGGGAAGGCTGTGAGGCAACATTAGCTTTACTCAAGGAATTTGATATTTCAAAATGCATCAGTCATATAACCACATGTCAGATTAAAATATATATATATATATATCGGAAATTCCTTTAATCCTCTAAGCGTTTTGCCTTTATTTTTCCGTTTCCCCAAAACAACTTAAATCGGCTCTAGACAAAAATATTTTTAACAAAATTGTATTTTGAGATATATGTAAAATAAAGAGATATGATGCGTATTTTAGAAACAAACGGAGAAAGAAAATTTAAATTATTTTAAGTTTTACAAATATTTTTATGAAAATGCGGGAAAGCCTCCAAAACGCTCAGAGGGAAGACAAAATAACTTGTCAGATTTGAAAAAAAATGAAACATTATTATTAAATATGCTCTTTAAGTACAGAAAATAATAATTATAAACAACTCATGCCTTTGTCTTGCAATATTCTCAAAGTGAGTCACGATTATTGTTAATTAGTACAATGACTAATTTTTTAATTCTGTGTAAGAAAAAATTGTATAAAGAGCTTATTAGATATGGTAAAAAAATTAAAATACTTTTTTGCGTCTCTTCTCCCATGAAAGTTCTGAAATTGCTCCCATTTTTCCAATGAAGTCTGGGTTTTAAAACCATAGAAGCTCCGCTCTCTGTGAAAGACCATGGAACGATGAAGGGATGGAACGTTGATAGATATAGGATTTTCAAGTTTATAAACTAATAAATATTTTACAAAGCGTAAAATTTCCCACAGACTAACACAATATGGCAAAATATACCATATAAAATCATATTTTTTCTAATAAATATACCCATTTAGGTAAAAAAAAAAAGTATTTCGTAGGTGGAACTTTGAATTTAGTGTACGCCGTTAGTCAATAACGCACGTCATATTCAGGGTTTTGTCTCGGCATATGCTACAGGATCCAAAGTATTCATTAATTATAATTGTGTTTTACTTTGAGAATGTTGCAATAACAAGTCTTTCTCAAATATTACTGATAATTGTTGATTTATGTGCTTAAGCACGGTTCCTACCGTTTCAGCCAAATACCCGTATTTACGTATAGATAAAACACAACTTATGTAATCGCGCGATTGCACAAGGCAAGTTTATCTGTATATAAATACTGGTATTGTTCTCACCTGAAGTCAGGTTAAATTCTTTGACCTGTTGGAATGCTGTTAAAGTGTTTATTATTGCTAATGTTTCTATTTAAGTCAAATCCAAAAAGTTACTTTAGCATTTCTGCAATTTATTTTTCTTATCTGTGGTAAATGATGCACTCTATAATATCAAATTGCTTGGAGAGAGGCTATTTATCCCCACCCAATTTAGCTTTCCCCAAATTGCACCCCTGGACGGCAACTGAAATTTTAAGTGTGTTGTTTTTTATTTTAATAGTATGGCTATTTTGAAATAGATGAATTAAACAAGTGTTGCCATAACAAACAGAGCAAGGTTTGAAATTACCTTTAAATTTTGCACTGTTTAGGTGCATATATGCATGTATATATAAATTCATATAATATACCTTCGAAATAAAAAAAATAACTAATTAGTGCGTATGGCAAAATTAACCGAATCTTCTATTTAAAGATGACATGTAATGATATTTTATATTAATTGCTATAGTCTAACAACAAAAAGAATAAAGGTACAGAATTCAGGTGATAAACTATTAAATGAATTTGAAAGTTATATTTAAAATACTATAATTTTAATTTACAAAGAAATGAGAAATGCTGCATTGATACTGAAAACAATTATGAGAATTGTAAAAATTATATACCTGAATGCATAATAAAATGCTCAAAGTAGCTATATTGATCATGTATTTCTAACAAAAGGTAATCAATAAATAAATAAGAGTGAAAATAAATATTCGAAATGCCACAGTTACAATAAATGTGATATGGAAAAATTTCAAATTTTGCTAAAATTGTTTATGCTATAGCATATCTCCCATTTATTTGCTTTTAAAAAATATTAGAAAAGGATACAAAATATATTGATGATATTCAATATTTTACGTGTTTCGAATCTCTGCATTCATACGTTTAGTAATATATTCTAAGATGGTATAAATAAAATTTCCCTTCGCTGTTTTTATTTAATACATGTTATGGAACCCATTCGAGAAGAGTTTGTTTACTTTGCTGAAATCCAAATATCCTATTTCCAAATGAAATTTCCTCTTTGCCTTTATACCGCGAACTATTCGAAAATTTGTTTTTAAATCTAAATACTTTTCAAAATATGTGAAATCAAAAAGGAAAGGTGATATGAAATAATTTTGATTCATTTGTATTTGTTATGATAATTGACTCTAAGTCGTAGCGAACACTTCCGGGTCGTTCAAATGAAAAGATGCACAAATATATCAAACAACAACAATTTATTTAACACTAGAACTACCATGAACCGTCATTATGACAGTTACCAAATGAATATATTCTGATTCGAAAAAGAAATTTCTTTTTAAAATAAATTAAATTAATGTTAAATGAATAAGTACACAGTAATACGTTAAATGAATAAGTTAAGTAGTTTTAAATAAAATTTATGGTGTGAAATAGTTTTAAAAAAACTTGAGTAAAATTTCCGGTAGTTCTAGTGTTAATGCAGTAATAAGGGATTAGGCAGTAGAGTGGTAGATTTAAATATAGGCAATCAAGAAATATATCATATTCTCTAAACTGTAATGGGGGAGGTGGGGTTATTTTCAAACAGACTTATTAAATTCAATTTACTTCACCTCCCCTCATGCACACTACAGCTTTTCTTACTGGTAATGGGCCGTTTCACCAATACCTACACAAATTCAAATTTGCATCTTCCGAGCGATGCGAGTGTGGTGAACAAGGTACAGTGTCAGACCGATTTTTTCACTACATACTGACAAGCCAAACAAGTCTCAGGTACACTCAAAACCCGCCTAAAGAATGGCCACAAATATCCTCACTCACCCACTTCTTAGGAGAAAATTCAAAAATATGTATGACCACCTAACCTACCTTTCTAAATTAACTTAGGAAACAGTCTGTCGGTTCACACCTTCTCTCATCTCTGATCTCTGTCACGCATAGGCAGAGGAACACGCCCTTATGGTGAGAGAGTTTCACTGGCGAACTCAAAACAAAAGGAAATCCCATTATAAGGGAATAATCATGGGAAATTATCAATTATATCTCTAACTTTTTGAGTTTTCACGATATTTCACTGTTTTTTTTATATGCGTTGCCCTATAGCATTGATTATCAAATCATGACAAAAAAGCTCTTCTGTAGTTCGCGCTTGCGCAGTTAAAATTTATTTCATACAAATACCCATATCTCATCAAATATTCAACATATTAATTGTTTAATTGCAGTATACTATTTCTATAATTTTTTGTCAAGTTTTTGGAAAGCTGTGTTAAATTCGGTTGAAAACTCTGCATGCTAAAAAAAAAAAACTTTTGAATTTTTCACAGACAACACACAATTTTTCACAATCGTTAACATCTTCACGAATATACGTGCTATGCTTACACAAATGCACACAAATGTTGAACAGGACCTACATAGTCATTTTCTACAGTGACAGACCATTTTTAGAGTTTTCTGTTACTTGGGTGATGGAAAATATATTATTATTAAAATCATTATTGCCCCCCCCCCTATTTGTCCTCGCGACAAAATCTTCACTAAAAAACATGAAGTCAAACATGGTTTTTACATCCTCAAATTTCAAGGGCGTTTCGAGCATTTCCTAGTGAGTTTCAGAAGATATTCGACGAAACGTCTGAAATTGGTCACTGCCCCTTAATTTCTGGACATATGTGTGGAAAATCTCAACTTATGTAATCGCACAATTCATAAGGCGAGTTTTTCTCTAAGTAAGTACTCGTATTTTTATGACGACTATTGAGAGATCAGGAAATTGTCTGTGACAGTAATGAAGAGAAAGAAAACTTTCTACCACCATCAATACATGATAGTTTCAAAATTTACTAATGTTCGACGATATATCCCAGTACTACAGTTTCAGAGAAAATGTCAATATTTTCTTATAGAAAAACTCAACTTATGTAATCTCGCGATTGCATAAGGCGAGTTTTTCTCCAGGTAAATACTGTTATTTTTCTGACCTAATGTCAGGAAAATTCTCTGAAGAGTACGAACCCTTTATTACCATTCAAAATGTGGTATAATATACCAAATTTTCGAGAATGTTGCAAAATTGGAAAATGAGGTGGTAATAAGATCATTTTTTCAAGTAATGGAAATAAAAGTGAGAGATTACTTTAATTAAAGTTAAATTATATAAGTACGGTAATTTATTTGCGTAATTTGTTCACACACCGTAAGTTAACCTCTTAACACTTTTGCCCGAGCTCCACTCGGGCAAGAAGAGTATCCTTGCTTCGTTATTTAAAAGCCTTGGATACCACTAATTTTTAATTTTCAATTTATTAAAAAGCAGAATTTATTTTTGATTATATAAGGCAATTATTTTAGTGCGGAAAAAGTGGTATTGAAGTCCTATATTTAGTTTATTGTGTCAAAAAAAAAAAACGAAACTGTTAAGTGGTTAATGAACAAATTATCACTAACTTGCTGCTTTAATGAAACTGCTAAATTAAAGTAACAGTTGTATTTTTTAGAATTACATTTTTAACCATTTTAATTCCTATCAAAAACTGAATTTGATTTATTCTACGAAAGATATCATATTACAACATTCAAGTGTTTAAGTTGTTTAATGTGGACTTCGATTCGTGCGGACAGAAGATTGGACATTTTTTAAAGTCCACGCTAACGAGAGTTCACTGCATATACTTTGATAACAAAACTTCGATAGTCTCTTTGACACAAATAGCAGTCTTCCGCTCTAAATATGTGACCTATTACGTGAAAATTAGAATAATGATTTATGAACACTATCCCTTAACGGAACACTATTTCATTTGAAACTGAAACTTTAAACAACTTTTTACTCCATTTGTTCTGCTCTGTACTTTTAGAGAAGAAATAATTCCACATTCGATTATTTTAATAAAAGTAATATTTTTGAAATGTATAAAAATGCCAAATAAAATTAAACAACACATATGAGTTTACATTAATTTATTCATTTTACAAGTAAAGATTTAATCAAAATGTATGAAAACGTAATAATAATATTAATAAAAATAATTAATAGAACATTCATTTTTCTCTTTATATACTATAAACACATTACATTGTTTAAACATTAAATCGTAGCAATCTATGTAACTTGTTTCCTTTATGACACAAATGTTTCCTTCAACCCTTTAACATTGAATGTATCAACATATTTTACTTTATAAAATTTTATACCGTGTGCTTGATATTTTTGACAGGTATTGAACAAACGACAGATTTGTTTTGGTCAGTTTTCAGAAGTTTAAAGCGTAACAGACATTGTAACTTCTTTCCTTTATCGCACAGCGTTTTCCTTCAACCGTTTAATATCGAATATATGAACAAATTTTGCTTAATAATTTTTTATACCGTGTTCTGTGATATTTTTGACAGGTATTGAACAAACGACAGATTTCCTTTGGTCAGTTTTGTAGAACTATCTTAGAAAGGAACAAGCAATTGATTCCTTAAATAAAATGAAACAAGAACGAAAAATCATGCGTCAAGCATAGATGTAACACTTTCCAACGCTTCCAAAATAATTTTATAAATCATTACCGTTTAATAAGCTGAAAGATAACATCTAAGTAAACAATTTAGAAAACTATATTCGAAAAAATATCCGTATAATTTTATTCAGCCCTGTATATGATCTATAGATTTGTATATATACTACATAGGATGCTAAATTTGAGTTTAGTTAGTTTACACGTAGCATAGTTTAAAATTCTCTTTCTGGAGTTTCTGTCAATAAACGGAAATGTGTTCGCGAACTTTTGTGCTGCCCTGTATATGATCTACAGAATTTATAAACACCAAGTAATAGACAAAAAGTGAGTTTCCTACTTTTCAACTAGGTTGGAAAGTGTTAAAAAGAAACGTTTTAAAGCTATGTTTAAAATATAGGATGCCAAATCCATGAGAGCATTTCTCGCACTTTTACACTTAAATGAGTTTTGTACTTAAAGGGTATTATAGCCTAAGCCTTTACATTAAGTATTTTTATGTTTGCCCAACATTTATCTATCATAATCTAGCAGCATCGATTTTCTGAAACAATAACTTCATGTCTAAATAAGAACGAAAAATCATGCGCCAAGCATAGATTATGAAACACATTCCAACACTCCCAGAATAGTTGTACAAAACTTCACCGTTTAATGAAGTAAAAAATGATGTATAAGCAAACAATTTGTAAAACGCCTAACACTTTTCAAAACACATTTTTGACAGGTATTGAACAAACGACAGATTTGTTTTGGTCAGTTTTGTACAAGTAACTTAGAAGAAAACAAGCAACCGATTCCTTATATAAAATGAAAAAAATAAAGTTTTAAAGTTGTGTTTAATATATAGGATGCGAAATTCATGAGAGCATTTCTCACACTTTTACACATAATGAGTTTTGTACTTAAAGCGTATTACCGTAATTCCTAAACGTTTACATTAAGTATTTTTAGGTTTGCCCAACAATTATCTATCATAATGTTGCAACATCGATTTTCTGAAACATAAACTTCATGTCTAAACAAGAACGAAAAATCATTCGCCAAGCATAGATTATGAAACACATTCAAACACTCCCAGAGTAGTTTAAAAAAAATTCACCGCATAATAAGGTGAAAGATGATGTCTAAGCAAACAATTTGTAACACGGATAACACATTTCAAAACACACTTTTAGGAATTACCATCAATAATCGGAAAAATAACCGAATTATTTTGTTCAGACCTAAATATGATCTATAGATTTGGGTATATACTACATAGTATGGTAAAATGTAGCTCAGTTAGGAAACACGTAGCACTGTTTTAAATTCTCCTTCAGGAATTTCCGTCAATAAACGGAAATGTACTTTATGTCGTTTGTACTGACCTGTATATCATCTATAGGATTTGTGCACACGAAGAAATAGGCAAAAAATTAGTTTAATTTTAAAACGCGTACCACAACTGAATACGCACTTTCACCAATTCTCTCTCATAGACAGTTCTGTAACCGAATTCTTTTGTATGTTCCTGTAAATGAATGATGAATGCTATGCATATTGTCGCGTTGGTGTTGACTGAGAATGAGTGAAGACAACAAGCATGAACTAACTCGAAGCTTTATTCCTCCAACTCAAGGCTACACAAACTTATATACACTCGAGGGGTGCTTTTTCGAATGGAACATTCCAAGCTTGGAAAGTTCTAGAAATTAAATAACGATTTACATAAGAATTAACATAATAACAATAAGCATATTTCCGAAGGAACTAGAAACAAATACAAAGCAATCTTTAAACCAAAACGAACTTTAGGACACTTGCCTTCAACGGGGATCGACCTCACCAACTTCTGGTCTGTCGTCAAGCACTTTACCTCGGAGCCATAGGTCCACACAACAAATAATTCCAGTTTAGCTATATTTAGTGAAGTCGGCCTTGATCAACCAAAAGGCTCTCCCAAGCACAGAATGCTAGTTTCGTTACATATCATATTCTATAGTCATATCCTCTTATTCGTCTTGTAGTACACCTCAGTGATATACATCAATTTAAATATGTTTGAAATAGTGTAATGTCACTAAAATACATCACAAACGATTTTTCCCCATAGACTGTAATGTAACGGAATTAGTTTGAGTGTGTCTGTAAATGAACTATAAACGCTACATACTTCATATTCAATACCGTACAAGCAACAGTAAACTGCATTAACATTTATCAATTGCATTTCAATCCGAGTACATTTACAGCAGTTGGACAGGCAAACTGAATTCATGAACACATTTCAACTACGTTGCAAAGTTTTAAAAAGAGAATTTTCATGCGTTTTTCTTGAGATATCCATGTTATACACGCAAAAGAAATCTACGACAGCCGCCATTTTTGTGTCAGCGAGTAGGCCTAATAATCAAAGGGTGGTGGTTTGGTCGTATCGCTCAGCTTTGCCAGTCCGCTACTTTAAAAAAAAAATTAAGATTCGGATATTTACACCCATTTTTTGAAGTAGTAATATTCGTCTTATTTAATAACAAATAAAACCTCCTCCTCCAAAAAAAAAAGGCCAAATATGCTTTTTTTTAACTGGTAGCAATCAAGCAAACATAATCAAAACAGTCCTTCCGGCCTGTACCGGGAGAAAAAGGTAGCTTTCATAGTCCATGTTTTTAAAAATTGAACTAATTTTACTGAAACACCCGAAGTTAAATTGCTTGGAACTATATTATAGAAAACTCCATCCCGGTTTTCGTTAATACTAAATTTGAATGCAAATTTCAGCATGAGAATTACAGCATAGCAAAAATCAGATTGTTTCAAAATATCAGCCCCCGTACAGTTCCAAACTAACATATATCTGTGCCATTTTTAAAGATAAATCCAAAACAAAAAATGTGCTGAAATCCTTGTATCACGTTCTAACACATAACGGAAACAGCTTTTTCAATTTATAAATTTTTTATACATCTTTTTGAATTTAAAAAAAAAAATTAAAAAAATTAAACTTGCCGTCATTTTGAAACAAATGGCGCATGCAGCTGGCCAACTAACTCGGTCGAGAACTAGGTATGTTCTATACACATCAGTCATATTCATATAGGTTCATAAATACGAGAGTTACAGCATAACAAATATCCGATTGTTTCAAAATCTCAGACGCCCTAGAATTTTAAACAATCATATCTCAGACATTTTTTTCAGATATAGCCAAAACAAAAACTGTTCCAGAATCCGTGTATCACTTTCTAACACATAACTTAGACTTTTTTCAATTTATAACTTTTTTTTACATCTTTTTAAATTTTTAAAAATTTAAAATTTTTTAATTGACCGCCATTTTGAAACAAGATGGCGGATGAAGGTGACCAACGAACTCGGTCGAGACCTTGGTATGTCATATGCACATACTCAGTCACATTCAAATCGATTCATAAATAAGAGAGTTAAAGCATGACATATGTCAGATATATATATATATATATATATATATATATATATATATATATACATCAACATTTGAACGGAGGGGGTTAAGTGGGGGGAATTAAGTGGTTTCATAAACATACTTAATATTAATTCCCAAAACCCTCACTGATACAAGAATTTTTGTTAAAAAAATTACGGTTTATTAGTTGCGTGAAATATAGCTTTTTCATATTTACAAGAAAGTTCGTTTTCAAATTTTGGTGTCATCCATTAATTTCAATAGTTAAGCAATGGAAATTCTCTGCGCCGCAAAGGGTTAAAGAAAGCATTTCCGACTCCACATTGCTATATGATTTTGAGTTGTCAGGATGTACCCTACCTTTCTTAGAAGTTCTGAAACGTTTAACTGAAACACCCTGTATATATATATATATATATATATATATATATATATATATATATATATATATATATATATTTAAAATCATCGTTTTACATGGAATCTATTTGGCTTCATTTCTTAAACAAAATCTGTTTCGAAACGCGTTTAACTTGGATTACGAAATACATTTCACCACCAACATTTCCCGGAAAATAAGTGTTATATTCTATTCAAAATTAAGACAGAAAAGAAGTAAATAAAATCACCTGTAAATTGGTCGTTCTATTGATGTTGCCAATCGTTGCATTCCAGTAAAATGAAGGCAGTTTGCAGAAATAAATGTTTGATTTGTCTAACTATTGTATCAATTAAATGTAATTGTTATTATGCTTGGTTAAATTTCAATCATTGGATAGTTGTCGAAAAACATTTTCAAATTTTATTTTCTTCTCTTTCTTTTTTCTTTTTTTCTATTTTTGAAAAACAAATATTTATTAATTTATTTTTATAAAATATACAAATAAGCGAAACAAATTGCAAAACTATAACTCCCTGGCATAAATTACCAACCCTTATGTTTATTTAATTTTGCTCTAAAATTTTGAATGAACAGTAGGTTTGCATGTATGTTATATACAAAGCCATTAAATAATAAGCCCAGTCAGACAAATGGGAAACTTTTCGCAAGTTGAAAATAGCGCCATCTAGCGGTTGGAGTGCTGCATTCGGCACCAAGAATATTTTAATAAAATTTTGCCTCTAAAATTAAAGCTTAAAATAAGGAGTTCATATTTTCTAAGAAAGTCGTTTGTAAATTCCGGTGTCAGTCAGTAATTTCACATTTTACGAACAGAATTTGTCTGTGCCGGAAAGGGTTAATTGCATAGTGATGTAAATTTCCATCACTTTTTATTTAACTTTTAATAAATAAATCAACTTCTTTGCCACCACTATATTTATATAGAAATATTAATCCAGTAAATTTCAACATTTTTTTTTCTGTATAGTTTTAGCTTTAATGTAAAAGATCCCAATAATTAGCAAGCTTTTAAAGGAAGTGCAAAAATAAAAAATAGATAAAAATCGTATAAAATATCGATATAAATAAATCGTATCGTTTCTCTGCGACGCACTTCTGTTTTGTCCTCCTTCCGCAGCAGAGGTTTGGCGCTAGTGTGTCGCTAACAAATGTAACACTATCTGACTGGGTCTATTATTTAATGGCTTTGGTTATATACGTATAATAAAAATTCACAGCAAAAAATATGAAACAATGTGGAAAATGTTTGCATATATTTCTCTTTCTCTCTTTATATATATACAAATTTTATGATAAGTTTTACAATGTAGCAATATGTAACTTCCCTCTTTTATGACAGAGAGTTTTCATTCGGTGCCCCAACTTTTGTTATTTCACCTTTTTATTTTATGAAGCTTTATATCGGCTTTTTTGCGTCTAACATCTTTTGACAAATATTGCACAGACAACGAATTTGTTTTCGCCAAGTTTTAAAACTATTTTAGAACGATATAAAAATTACTAGTAATTACGCTTTAAATAAAATAAGAAAGTATTTTTATTTAATTATTTCTAAAAAGGAGACAGGGATTGTTTAATAATAATAGATATTCGATAGTTATTTAGATTATTATTAATGTGAGATGATTTAATGCTGTAAAACATTGTGCCATTCTCTTAATATTAGTTATTTTAATGTTTTTTCATATTAAATGTCTCTTATTTGCATAATATTGTGTTAAGTGTTATTTGATTTCATTTCATATAAAAACATTCTGGTTCGATAAGCGTTTAACCTGCGTCGAATGAATCCACATTTTACGGAAGGTAAGTGCAAGTTTCGGTTTATGCTATGTACGTATAATAAAACCACGTGACAAAAATATGAAGCAATGTGGGAAATGTTTGCGTAATGTTTCTATCGATCTTTATATATACTAAAATTTTATGATAAATTTTACTATGTAGCACAAGATTCGTACACTATTACCACATTTTTTAATAGAATTTTTTGCCTTAATAAATGCAGAAGAGTATTACAAATCCTGCAATTGAGAGGGGCATCAACAATTCTGCTATTTAAATATTAAATAGAAAAATTCTATTAAAAATTGTTGTAAAATCGTACGAACTTCTCACTTTTATGAGAGTTTTCTTCCGGTTCCTTAACTTTTGCTATTTCATTTTTTTAATTATTATTATTATTATAAAGGTTTTCATCGGGTTTTTGTGTCTTTTGACAAGTATTGAACAAACACCGAATTTGTTTTCGCTTATATTTAAAATTATTTTAGAAGGATATGAAAATGATTATTAACTATTCTTTAAATAACACCAGAATTTTTTGTATTACTTCTAAAAAGGAGATAGGGAATATTTAATGATAACAGATATGTCATATCTATCTTTAGATTTTTTATCTGTGAGATGATTTAATGCTATGAAATATTGGGCCATTTTCTTAATATTAGTTATTTACATATATTTTTTCCATTTTAAAGGTATCTTATTTGCATAATGTTGTGTTATGTGTTATGTGATTTCATTTCTTTATAGAACTTTCTGGTTCGATATGTCTTTAACCTGGGTCTAATTAATTCTCATTTTACTGAAGGTAAGTGCAAGGTTCGGATGTGTGCTTGATATGTATATTAAAATTACATAACAAAAACATATAAAATAACATGGAAAATGTCTGCATATATTTCTCTTTCTCTCTTCATATATACACAAGTTTTATGATAAATTTTACTATGTAACAATATGTAACTTCTCTATTTTATGACAGAGAATTTTCATTCGGTGCCTCAACTTTTGTTACTTCATCTTTTTATTTTATGAAGCTTTATAGCACTTTTTTTTCTTGTGTGTCTAACATTTTCTGACAAGTATTGAACAGACAACGAATTTGTTTACGGCAAGTTTTAAAAGTATTTTAGAAGGATTTAAAAATGATTATTACCTATGTTTTAAATAAAAAATATTTTTGTGTTATTATTTTTATAAAGGATAGAGAATAATAGAGAATATATATTTCATCTGTGTCTTTAGATTATTTTGAATGTGGGATGATTTATTGCTATGAAAATTTGCGAGATTTTTTTTTATTTAATTTTTTCCCCATTTCCAATTTTTCTTATTCACACTGTATTGTGTTACGTATTTAGAAACAATTTTCTCATATCATAATTCTTGAAACTATGTAACCAATGTATCGATTTTTTTATTCAGAATGTTACCACTATTTCTCAGTAGTAATATTTGTTTTAATTAATCTGTAACTAAATGAAGCTGATGTTGTTAATCGGATATAGTTCTAAGAATCCGAATAGGAAAATCTGCTAAATCGGCAGCAGTGCTTTTATGGTGAACATTTTTAACAATTTGTACCTGAAAAAAATTCCCGTTAATTATTAGACAAGGAACAAGGTAATGAACTTCATGGGTAACCTAGTTGTGAAGCAACTTAATGTCCAGTATAAAGGTAATCGACTTGCAAGGCAAATAGGGAGCCGTAAGAAAATATGTAACTGCAGCAAAAACTGCATAAAAATTCAATAAAGTTTAAAATAGAATTATAATTCAGGAAAGACAAAAGAAAGCATAACAATTAAATAAAAATAAAGAAAATTCCATTTGATCTTCATGATAGACGGAAACCTACCAAGGGACGAACCCATAGCCATCTCATAAAAAAAGCTCCTTTCAGAAACCATACATTAATTTAAGAAATACATTACTAAAAAAGCAGTCTAGAAAAATACAGTGTTTTTGTTAATTAATTAGACAGAATAAAAAGGAGAGTTTAAGTTTGGAGTGTGGAAAACTCAGCACGAAAAAGTTAAAAAGCAAAATAAAAGGGTGAAGAAAAAATGTGAGGTTGAAGACCGCACAGACTGGTAACTCTGCAACTATGACATTAGTCAACATCGGGGAGGTTAATTTCGTTGGAAAGAGAGTCGAATTCATTGATAATAACAATATTTTTTCCCCTAGGATCCTTAAACTTTTTAGTCTGTGTAGCAATATTTTATATATATTTAAAAAGTTTAGAGATCTGGAGAATTTCTTTTAAATCCTTAAAATTTTGAAAATTTTCCTGGATTTCATTAGTATAATTAGATGGTATTTGAAGAGATTTAGAATTAGAATGTGGAATAATTTTAGTGTTATCATTAGCAGATGAGGAAAGAGAGTTCTCCACAGAAGTAGCTCATTAAAGGCTAGAATCTGGAGAATCAGCTACAAGTGCAGCATTGGCTTAGTTTTTAGTATAATTAAATTCTTTAAGAATATCAGCTAGCATTTGGGTTTCTTTAATAGTATTGTCGTTTTCTTTAGTAGAATTAAGGTTGCTTTTGCTTTTAACACGCTAGGAGGTTTTAGGACAGCCACTTTAGCCACTGTGCAGTTAGCAGGGTGACTAGTTTGACATCATTTGGCGCATTTAGGTGTAATTCTTTCTTTGTGTGGGCACTCCGTCGATAGATGTTTTTCGGCACATTTCAAGTATTTCGGCGTACAATTTTAGACTTCAGAAGCGTGTCCAAAGCCCTGGCAACGATAGCACTGTTTAATTTTTTGTTTATCATTAAAGGCTGTAATACTGACAGAAATATAATAAATTTCCTTAATTTGATTGATTTCATTAAAGCTGGAGCGCGGGAGGCCTCTCACCATGTATATTGGCATTGGGTTTCCAGTTTTGGAATTTTCGAGCATGACAGCCCTGATTACAGTGAAGCCATACTCTTATAGACTATTAATGGTATTTTTATTATCAGTATAACAGGGAAGATCCCTAATACATGTTTTTAGGTCTCTGGTCCTTCGAGGGAAGGGTAGTATACTTCGTAGTTTTTTCATCAAGGAAACGTTGAGTTTCCCTAAAGTCTTCGTCTGTTTTGCACAAAAACATGAGGCGGTCGCCTTTGAGAGTAATTAGGGTTTGGTTTTGTTAATCTCACTAATACATTTTGCAAGCTCAGTCGAATTTTCCTGTACATCAGTATAAAATGGATTAATACGGGGTTTAGAGTTACCAGAGTTTTGGTCCGGTTGTTAAAAGGGGAAGTTTGATTCATATGGGTATCGTCATCAAGATTGACGTCACTACCAAGATTTTGAAATTTATTTTTATGGGGAATTGCGGAGTTTTGCACGTTTAAGTCCATTATTCACCATAGTGAATTTAAATTCCTCATATAAATTTTCCTTAGTAAGTAAAGTTTGAGGGGTTACTTTGAGTTTAGAAAACAAAAAAATGAAAAATAAGCGGAATGTGTGTAAATTTTAAGTTTATAAAGCTCCCAAAGAAATTGAGAGACCTCTAGGCCAGTGGTTCCCAACGGGGGGCGTACGCCCCACAGGGGGGCAATTTGACTTTTCAGGGGGGCAATTCCTGATTTTTGTGAACTCATACCCGCTGAATTATTTTTGTAATAGTAATGCTGTAGTAGACTGAAAATAAAAGTTACACATTCAAATTTAAAACAACAAAATGAAAAAAAAATAAATTTTTTATTCATTTTTTAAAAAGTCTCCATTCAAAAGTTTTAAATACAAATCTACCAGAATAATTATAGAAATTTTTTTTAAAGATATTTAGATACTTTTATATATTTAAAAATTCTTTAATTTTTCCAATTTATAAGTATTTTAGAATTTTAAACAACTTTTTCGATTATTTATTGAATGAGTCGCACTGCAATATGTCACATGGAAATCAATTTTACACATGAAACTATTCAAGTGTATATTTAACAATTACTTGCCGACCTTCCTTTTACAGAATCCTTTATCACGTTTTATTCTGATTAGAAATTGTTGTGTAATTTAATCGCAGAAATTCTGTGATTAAATAAGACAAAAATGTTTTATTCAAAATTATTGATTGGTCTAATCAAGGATTCTGAGCACTCTATACATCACGCATACATGGCGACCGTTACGAAGAGATTAAAAGTGACCCTTTATGTGCCAACGATACTTTAAACATACTACTTGTAGTTTAAAGTATCGTTGGCAAATGATTATAAAAAATATTTTATTCATTCTTTACGTTCGGTATGTTTGAGGATCAATGTTAAATGTTTTTTACTCTATCAGTTCATTCATTTAAATTTTTATAAGAATTATATTTTTTAGGGGGAGGGGGGGGCATCATCATTTTAGAGATGCTTTGGTGGGGCACGGGCAAAAAAGGTTGGGAACCACTGCTCTAGGCAAACAGTTCTTACTTCCCTTTGACCAGCTCGTGATTGGTGGTAACCATCTTTGTTTAAGATAACTGCAATGTATTCATCACAGAAATATAAGAATTCAGCCAGCATATTCTTAATTATCCCATCAGGAAATGCAGAGGATGAAAATCGAGAATTAAAGTTTGAAGCAACAGCCCCATTCACAATGTGAGTAAGTATATCACTACTTTGATCCATGCTCATATACGACATTTTGAGAAAACGAATATAATTCAATGCAACACCATAAAAAAATCAGGCTGAGACTGACGTTATTAGACATGAGTTAACGGAATGAATGTCTCATAATTAAATAACAGAATTTTCCGGTACAAATTGATTTTCCCAACCGGCATGAATTTCCGGACAACCCAATATCATAAGTCAGAGCAGATGAATGCAAGAAATTTCGTAAGTTCAAAAAAGCGCCCTCTTACGACTAATATTACTTTGGCACAGTGTTGCCAGTGGGCTACTTTTTTAAATTTCGGATTACTTCATTGGCACCACTTTTTTAAAATAGTTTAATTCCCCTAGTTTTTGCCTTATTTAATCTGTCATTAAATAAGGTGAATTTTACTTTCTCAAAAAATTGGTGGTAGTCAAGAAAACTGAATTAAAAAAAAGTAGTCCACTGGCAACACTGCTTTGGCATGCTGGAAAATAAAAATATTACACCAAAAAATCACAAAGAGTAATTGCTAAATATTACTCCAGTTAAAAATTTTTAAGCTAAATCAAGCGTTGATCCTTAACCCTTTCCAGCACAGTGGTCCCACTCCGGGTACACGTAATTTTAATTCCAAACTTGAATACGGCACCAAGAATATTTTAATAAAATTTTGTTTGTATGATGAAAGCTTTTTTTTTTCTGTTGTTTGTATGATAAGGAGTTCATACTTTCTAAAAAAGTCGTTTGTAAATTCCGGTGTCAGTCAGCAATTTCTCATTTTACGAACAGACTTTGTCTGTGCCGGAAAGGGTTAATTGAAATCACATGTAGTTGTAAAATCTGTGAAAAGAATTATGGAACTTATGAATTACTAGTAGTAATTATTTTTTATACAAACTTTTTCTTTGACAATTCGCCTCACGAGAGGTAAGTGGCGCTCATGTATGCAAACAAAATTTGCATCTTGTGGGCCTGCAGTGCACTTCTGTTTTGTCCACCGGTCGCAAGAGAGGAAAGTAGCGCATATGTGCGCTTACAAATTTAACACGTACTGAGACTCGTACTGAGACTGAGAATCTAACACGTACGCTCCAAGTATAACCGCTCTGGATTCTACGGACATTTGTAAATTACAAGGTCATTAATTTTACCCAAGGTGATAAATATCGCTGTGATATAAGAACTTTTTTAGTTATTTTCTCGCATTCGTGAAAATCTTTGTTCAATGAACTTTGTCATGAAAAAAAATAATTTTTATTAAAGATGAAAAATCTCCGAATACGTGGTAGAAGAAAATATTTTTAGAATGAAATAATATCAACTGCATATATTTGTCAAAATATATTTTCACAATGCCGCGCCGACTTGTATTTACAAAACACTCATTCTGTGTTAAAATACAAATAGGGAAAAATGTGTGTCAAAGTCGAAGCGTGTATGAAATAAGGGTAGAAACTAAGGGATCCTTAGTTTCTAACTAAAGTTTCGAGGAACCTTTTTTACATATCTGTGGAAAAAAATGACCTGTTTCCAAACAACTGTTTTTTTTTTAATTAAGAGTGCAAGTAGCAAGACCACAGTGATGAAAAAAGCGCATAGAGAATTAAAAATTAATTAGAGCCCGTGTTAAAGTACACATTATCAATAAAAAATGCCCCCTCTCTCATTTGAATATTTTCATGTAATTTGCTTTGTCTGATTCAGAATTGTGTAGTTTTTTCAAAAATAAATAATAAAAACGGAAAATCTATTTTTAAAGTTATAAAACCGATGCATCCCTTTAAATAATACAAAAACAATGCTATATTAAGATTTTACGTCTAAAGTTTATAAGTAAAATTAGTCTTCTTTCGAAATATCAAAATATCAAATTACAAAATTTCCTGTATATACATCCATATGTATAGGAAATATGAAAGAAGATGCGTTTCGTCCATCTATTTGAAAAAAAATTAAATTCAGATCATATGGAAAACAAACAATTATTTTATGCCTGTAACAGGCATCAAATATCCTTTTCTACAACATTAAAGCTCATTTAAAGAACTCCCTTTATTTAATTCAAATGAGTTTTGCAATTGATTTGGAATTCTAAATTGCGAATACTAATACATTCAAATGCACAAATGGATAAAGTTACAGATAACAATAAAAAAAGAAGATAAACATCTTAACATAGTCTCTTTTTTAAAAAACAAATTCCAAATTCATTTATAAATATTTAACTTAAATTCAAGAAAAATCCATTTTTATTTTACAGTTTATTATAATGAAAATTTAATTTATTTTCTCACTGGGAAAAATTGAGCCGAGTAAATACAGAATGAATTTTGTGATTTATTTTTGGAGGAAGATACATAATCAGTTTGTAGAGAGTTATCTGTTGCCATAGTAACTTATTGTTTGAGTTTTCTGTCAGTAAAAATTAAAGGCGAAGACATAGAAAAAGATTGCGAAAAGATAAAGTGAATGCGAAGAAATTTCATTAGATTTAAGCGTTGATCGGAAAAGAAAATTAAATGAGAGACCAATCAATATACTATGTTTAAGCTTTTTCACCGATAATGAAGTGTAATTTGTGTGTCCTACATTTTTATTTAATGCATATAGAGATTTTTATTAGTTTATTTAATTGTTCATTTACTCATAGTTTATTGATTTATATAACCCTGCTGTTCTGTTCGTATTTACTACACGTATGTATTGTTCGGGTCAATATGACCCGATTCAGAATTTTATAATTTCTAGTAGTAGATGAAAGGTGCCATTTTTGAAATGGTTTAAATATTAGTAAAGTAGTTTATATACAGATCAAATAATGTAAAGTATCTAAAAAATAACACGAGAAATATTTGAAATTGAAACTTACCTTTATTTGCAATTTAGACTGTAATATTTTACATGAGATTAGAAATTGTGTTTCTTACAATTATAGAACAATATATTATTTTTATTGTCATTGCTTGATGGATAGAATTTGCACCTTTCACATTTGTAAACACAATGAATTACTCACAGCAGATCCTGAGGTTACGTGTTGACTTTAACTCTGTGCTATTTTCACTACTTTGATTGAGTCGTCACTTTTTGGTAGGTGTTGTCTTGCTACAATGTGTGGAAAAATGAGTGATTTCCCCAATTCTTCCGAAAGTGGCCTTCTATTGGTCAGTTTTTTATTCCATTTGCTGTGTATTGAAGTCCATAGAATAAATGAATTGTAAACAGAAGTACCAAGCATGTTATAGAACACTATCATGTGCTAGCGATTTGTTTTTCTTTGACGTGTATATATTCAAAAGTTGATCAAGAGTATCCACAGCCAATTTAGTTGCAATATAATATAATATCATTTGTGGTTTTTTATCATGTCTGTTGCTAACTTCTTTGTCATGCCACAAAGTGCTCATAAGAAAAACATTCTTGTTCTTTTTTGGGATGTAGTTTACAAATGTCGTGTCCTCTGTAAAATAAAATAGTGAGCTGTGCCTTTCTTCAGAAAGTTCTAGTTTCTATTGGTGCCAAGTATAGTCATTTTACGTTTTAAGATGAAGTTGTCCCAAGTTGGAGGATGTGAAAAAATTATCATATGTAACATTGTGCCCCGAATACTCATAAGTAAGTAAGATCACTCACTACTCGCATACTCGATCTTTGTTATTTTCCAGGATAAATTTGTGTATTCAATGCATATGAAATTTTACTGTCATATAAAGCAGGGGTGCAAAAATCTAGGCGTCAATAGGTCGATTCCCACCACTAAATTTTTAGTATTCTTCGTCTAATAAGAATACTGATACAGTAGGCAATGTATACAAATAAAGTTTGAAGAAGAATACTAATAAAATTTAGTGGTGGGAATCAGCCCATCGGCGCCTAGATTTTTGCACCCCTGATATAAAGTCCATATTTTTGTAATATACTTAGATGGTTTACTTCGCATATGGTATTGAATTGACGTCGGCCACGAAATCATATTAACTGTTCATCTAGAGTAACGTTTTCTTTCGGATAACACAATTTTGATAGAATTTCTACTCACGTTTCCAGATATCTCACACAGCAGCTATTTTCTCTACAGACCTTCTTTCTTGACGAGTGGATTTATTATAAAAATCAAATAACTCTCGATATGGTGTAAAAGATTTCGAGGACATTTGCACGAAATATGTTTCTGCCAGTCTCTTTATCCCACAAGCTTTTTTTTTATTCTCAATATGATATGTAAACACCACCTAATAATAATAAACCAATATATGATTGAAAAGTTTCACTTTCGATATTTTCCACTCTTTTCCATTCACTTTTCTTCCTTCAATGTTTGTCACTTTTATGATTTCGAATTCAATTGTGGAAATGAATACTATCTCGAATGCACTTATTACATCTGTTATCCCTAACTTTGCTTATTTTGTGTCACCTGGAGTAGTTTTTACAATATTTGCAGACATTAATCGACCAGAATGTGGAAGCGGATCCAATTTCCTCTTTATTTTACTATTCTTGGACTGAATACTGTGTAATATTGTGCATTGGTTGAATATCAATATCAAAATCGTGCTGTAGTATTATGAAATAGTAAGGAAATATGGAATTGGGGTTTAAAAATGAAGAAAACGAACAGAATTTGGCAAAAACAGATATAATGATATCAAGAGAGCTTGATCAAAATAAAGTGTGTATGTACCCGCATAGCATGCACAGTCACAGTGACGTCATTGTGACATCACTGTGAGTCACGTACGTCACGTCACATCTGTGACCAAAATGACACCACTTTGTAACGTCACACTGTGATCAAAATGTGAACGTCTTGAAGATCTAAAGAAAACTTAAAATAAACTTTAGAACATCTTATGGCATGAAGAAAATTACTTTTTGACAGTTTTAAAAATTTTTGTGACGTTGCAATGACGTCACTGCAATTCACATAAGTCACGTAAAACCTATGACCAAAATGCCAACACTCTGTGACTTCACGGTGTGATCAGAGAGAGAATTTGGAAAAAAACTCATAAAATGTAGAATTGAATTATGTCATGTACCTAAATCATTAATAAAAACATTGCCACACATTATTTAAATATATTGTATTTCCAAAATAAAATAATAAATAAATATTTGTCTACATATATGAGGCAGATATTTTTTTATAATTTTCATTGCCATTTTCATGAAATTTAACAAAATATACTATATAATACACGGGTAAAAATCCTTAAATAGAAATTTAGTAACGTAGGAAAGTTTTGGCGGAAAGTAATTCAGAAATAGATCTCCCATTCTAATAACACTGTTAGCGATTTAGAGATTTGTTAGCATTTTAAATACAAACATTTAATTTTTTTTCCTACCACCGCATAGAACTCATTTGCTAATTTTGTGATACTAAAAATATTTTAAAAATCTCCAATCTCTTATTATTTTGAGGGGCCACTCAACCCAATCATCCGCTTTCTGTTTAAAAAGTGAGGACACCATTTTTGCGAGTTCGACATCGGGGGTGCTCGGGGTGACCGTCGAACGCGTTCAAGATTTTTCTTGTACTGAATATTTAAGGTGGTTCTCAACTGACCTGCTCCACAACGCGAAGCTTTCTGACATAATTTCTGACTCATTTTTAAACGCAAAGGCATAAAATGGGCAGGACTGACTATGGAAGCAATTTGGAATCGAAATGAGTTTTCCATTTTTTGATAAATAAATTACTTATCGAGTTATAAGCAATTCGTGTCACGTGACGACTGGTTTTTCTCTTTTCTTTCCCTGTTACGTCGGGTATTTGGTTCAAAACGCTGACTTTGACATTCTTTTCTGAAAGATCTTCTGATTTTAATAAAAAATGGAAAACGTCTTTCAATTACAGAGTTTCTGAATAAAAACAAAAGCCAATTTCATGCGTTTCCGAACAAAAACGAATTAAAAATATGTCATAAAGTATATGTCATTCCTATAGCAATTTATTCCAAAACTGGTCAGTGCTTAATAAGATATCACCTCTGTTAAATATATTGCTCTTTTCAATAGATTGTAAAAAATGAAAAAATCGTATTTAGGAAATCTGATTGCAGAATAGTATTTATATTTATGTCGTAGTTATTTTATAAAGACTATTAAATCCATTTTTATTTAAAATTTATGTTTACTTTGGACGCATAAAACAAATGCAACTGATTAAAAAATATATAAAAATTTAAATTTTCACAGCTTATTTCCAAGAATATTAAACCCTCTCATATAAAACAGAATATTATAGTTTTATTAGAAGTTATTTGTCAGCCATATAAACTATAAACCATTTGAAATGTCTTTATTTAACTGTTTTCTTTCTATTCTTTTTCTGGAAACACCTGCTAGATGATACTTTGTGGTAAACATTACTGCGCAGATCATGATCGCAGATGTTGAGGGCAGACGACTATTTTCATCGGCGGATTAGAGTGTGTGGTGTTCTTTGAAGTTTGTGGAAGTATATTGTGGAATTTATACCGTGAAAGTAAATTAACGTTTTAAAGTGAATCATCCATTTTAACCTATCCTTATGTCTAGCTGGGTGCGTTATTAAGATCTGCGCGATATTTGATATCTCAGATCTATGAACACACCTAAGCTGGACACTTTGAAAATTAAAGCAGTGGATTTAAGTCTCATTTTTCAATGGAAAGGAAGCAGTCAACGACCATTAAAACTTAATCCCTAGAACTGGTGGTTTTACTTATAGATTAGCAGGTAACTTTTAATGTCTTCGCAGTTTTGTTAATAGTGCATATTTAGCAATGGTACATTGATAGTGCATTATTTAAATGTTAAGATGTTTAAATCTTTTTTTTTTTAATCACTTGTATAAAATTTTATCTTTAATGTTTTAAATCGTTTTAAATAGAGAGTTTGGAAAAAAGCTTAAAGTATTTACTAACAATATATATTCTAAATGTAAAGTGTTATTTATGACGAGGAATGTATTTATATTTTGCGTTTCTCAGTTCAATTTTCATAGTTATTCATTGTAATTAAAAACATTGCAATTTTTAAAACTATTAATATTTGATTTACAATTTGAAAATTTCTTAGATAGTGGAGGTTTTGAGAAATAATTTTCTGGTATATTTGAAATAATTGCGACAATTTAACTCATTACAAATTTAGTTGTCAAGATATGTCAATATTAGGTGCACAAAAATAATGAATATTGATGAAACAATAAAACAGCTATTCAGTTAAGGTAATTTTTCCAGTTATGTTATCGAATTTTTTCTATAGTAAAAATTGATATTTAAGCTCTGCATTTAGTATTCTATCAAAAACTATAAATAAAATAATTTGTAAAGAAAAAAAAAAAAAAATTTTTCTTTGCGTTTATGATCCGAAGTTTTAAATTTCATTTGCTTCGAAAAATGTTTTATTGCTTGATACAATGTTTATTATTTAATAATATCGCACAATAGGTAGATCTATTATTTAAATGGATTCCTAATATAAATTTTTCACAATGCTTATTTAAAAATC